>CM041779.1:245291281-246491281 GCA_023374045.1 Limonium bicolor
CCTCTGTCACAGTGTGAGGTCTATGCCAGCTCTTCATTGTCTCAATCTTAGCTGGGTCTACTGAAACTCCCTCAATTGAGATCACATGTCCAAGAAATGACACCTTGTCCAGCCAGAATTCACACTTGCTGAACTTGGCATATAGTTTCTTCTCTCTTAGAGTCTCCAAGGCTGTACTCAAATGCTGCTCGTGTTCCTCCCGACTCTTGGAGAATATCAAGATGTCATCTATGAACACGACTACTGAGTTATCCAATTGGGCTTGGAAGACTCTCTACATCAGATCCATAAATCTCGCGGGTGCATTGGTCAGTCCAAACCGCATCACTGTGAACTCGTAGTGGCCGTATCTGGTCCGGAAGGCTGTCTTCTCTATATCTGACTCAGCTACAGCTATCTGATGATATCCGGAATGCAGGTCAATCTTGGAGAACACCTTAGCTCCCCTCAGCTGGTCGAACAAGTCATCGATCCTAGGCAGTGGGTACTTGTTCTTGATCATGACATTGTTCAGCTCCCTGTAGTCGATGCAGAGTCTCATGCTCCCGTCCTTCTTCTTGACGAAAAGCACTAGAGCACCCCAAGGTGAGACACTAGGTCTGATGAAACCCTTATCTAGTAGCTCCTGCAGCTGCTTCTTCAACTTAACCATCTCTGCAGGGCCCATCCGGTAGGGAGCCTTAGCAATCGTCCCGTGCCAGGTATGAGGTCGATGTTGAATTCAACCTCTCTCAGCGGTGGTAGTCCAGGTAGCTCATCTAGAAAAACGTCGGGGTACTCCGACACAATGGGAACATCGCTCTAGAACTTCGGATCCGTCCTCAGATCCTGGGCATAACAGTAGTAGGCGGGAGCGCCCTTGGACACCTCCTTCATCAGGGATAAAACCGATACAACCTTCACCGTCGGCTGCTTAGGCTGCATTTGGTATGACACAGTGATCCCTGTAGCTGACTTCAGGAGGAGACGATGCTTTGCACAGTGTAGTCTGCCTCGGTACCGCTATAGCGTGTCCATGCCCACAATTATGTTGAACCCCATGCTAGGGAAGACTATGACATCCAAAAGGAAGTCTGCTCCCTTGATGTGTATGCTCAAATTCTTGCACTGCTTACTACACTTGAGCAGCTCTCTGGATGGCAGCAAGACTGAGCAGTCATGGATATCCTCTGTGGGAGCATTGATCTTAGCATGAAACGCTTGTGATATGAACGAGTGGGAGGCACCAGAATCAAACAGGACAGTGGCCTCCACTCCATTTACTAGGAACGTGCCTGTGATGACCATTCCATTTCTCTTTGCTTGAGCCTAGTTCAACACATTCAACCTGATCCCTGAGTTTCCAACCCCAGGTGAACTCGGGTCATCACTTGCTGCCTCGACGCGGTCCACCAGGTTAAGGATCGGTGCCTTGCCCGGCCTCTGGGGGTAGTTCTGTCCCGGCCTCTGTGGATGGCTCTGGGCAGGGCAGGTGGTAGATGGTCCAGCACCTCTTGTGCCACCTCGACCTCCTCCAGTAGCAGCTGGGGCTCTAGCAGTGGTCCCGGTGGCGGGCTTGTAGTTCCAAGAATCCGGGTTCTTGTGGCATTCGAATCCCCTATGCCCCTTCTTACCACAGAAGTTGCATTCCACCAAATTTCCTTTACAATCCTTGCCCGGGTGGTCCTTCTTGCACCACTTGCAGAAGTATCTTCTTACTGGTCCATTTCCTGTTTTAGTCCAGTGTTAGTAACGTAATAGCTCAATGTAACTACAACATAAGTTCTAATATATCTCACCCCTAGGTGGCTGGGAGCGGAGTGGCTTAGCACCAGTATATGAGGGGACCATGGCCTTCTCGTTCCTCCCCTTATAGACCTTTCCCTTCCTCTCGTAGTTCTGGGAAAAGTTCCCTCCATTTCCTCTTTCTCCATCCCCCTTCCTCTTGCCTAGCACAGAGTCCTGGTAGGCAATGGTGGTCTCGCAGTCATTCGCGTCATCCGCTAGCTCCTGTGGTGACAATATGTGTTAGTGGGGAAATATTTGCGTACCAAAAATTCTAAATCATGTTCCATACCTGTAGGGTCATCCCTCTGGTGGAACCGATCATAGTCATGATCCTGAAGTTCAAGCCCGTGTGGAATTTGTCCACCAGATACCTCAGAGCGTAAGCTCCCTCTCCAATAACAGTGAGCAGCTCCACAAATTTATTATAGTACTCAGCAACAGAGGAAGTTCCTTGCTTCAGCTGCTCGAACTCGCTCCTCATCCTCTTCTGCAGGTAGGATGGATAGAACTTGGCTCTTAGGGCCACCAAGAAGGCTGGGAAGCCAAAGTCCGCCCGGGCAGTCAGCTCAGCTCTAGCGGTCTGCCACCATCGATGTGCGGGTCCCTGGAGAAAGTAGGCCACTATGTCCACCTGGTGACCCGCTGGAACGTGCAGAGAGGTGAAGGCCTTCTGCATCTCGTCGATGTATCTCTCTAAGGTATTCGGTTCTGGCTGGGCTTCGTAGATTGGGGGACGAAGGTTGTTGACTGCCTTCAGCTAGTTGAACTCCCGGGGACCATTAGGTGGTGGCGGTGGTGGCTGTAGGATCTGAGCCTACTGCTGAGCTAATGCAGCCGTCACAATCTGCGCTATGACCTCTGGGGTGACAGCGTCGGGTCCATAGCCTCCTGAGGGACCAGCTCCTCTTCCTCCTCTTCGAGACATCTAGCTTGTATGACGGTTTTGTTACTTAGAAGGCGTATTGTTGAGTCTAAATATCTATGTAGTAAAATATGAAATATTTATAACGTCCTAAGGACGGTTAGTAGGTACGTGAAGTAAAACGTAAGTAGTAAAGTAAGTATGGGTTAAGGGTCACGCGCCTTTCTGGAATTCTCACTTCCCAATTCTACCCCAGTTCCCCAGTTTTAAGTGCACCTATAATCTAAGTATTTCACTCGGCTTGTTTTCTCGGGTTCAGAGCGTAACTACGCTCTGATACCAATTTCTATAATGCCCCTATTTAACATATTTATAGCGGAAATAAAATACTAAAGGCGTACAGAGCAACGGGTTCCAAACACCCGGCACCAAACCTCACCAATTTACAACTTAAAGATTACAATTGTCACGGCCTGAACCTCGAGAAAACTTAACAAAAATAAAACAGTAATAAAACACATAAACTCTCCACAAAACCTAATCCAATCCCAAACACTCGTTCTCTTCGTGGCCACCTGTAAAATAATTCGTACCTGCAAGATAAAACTAAGCAGCGCACCCCGGGAGGGGTGAGTCAGTTCCCTGGAATGGAACTGGTACGATTCTCCAAAACAAAACCTTTAAACATACCTCTTAAATAAGCAGTAACTTGAAAACAAACAACTAAAACAAAACAGAGGAATAAGACACTTAAAAACCATCAAATCAAAGATAACAGGATAAGGTTAGAGGTAAATAACAGAAAAGTAAAGTTAGTCAATCAAAAGTCACACCAAGAGTTAGTGAACATCCAAAGCTTTAGTTAGAACCAATTCCAGTTAAGAAGAGAAAGACTCAGATAGTCACAAAGGACTAGGGATGAAAAGATAGATCCAAGAACCAATAACTCAAGAGTGGAATAAAACCAGTTGGGAGAGATGGCCCCCACCGCCAGATATAAATGTCCGTATGGACGAGGGATATACAGCCCCCTGCTGTCAGATTTAAATGTCCTGGTGGACGAGGGATATACAGCCCCCTGCTGTCAAATATAAATGTCCTTGTGGACGAGGGATATACAGCCCCCTGCTGTTATACGTATACATGTATTAGAATTTAATTAAGACATCCCCTATGTAGCTTATTTTACTTAAATTATCTTATTATTTCAACATTTATCTGCTTTCCATGTGTGTTTCATAAAGTATTTCTTTTACTATATCTTAGGATATTAGCCTCGATAGTATTAAGTTAATATAAGTGTTTATTTATTAGCTTCCTGTTTTACCCTAAGTTACTATTTTATTTCCTTTTTATATATGTGTAAATATATATATTTTCCTTAGTTTTGATTAAGAATATTAACTCCCATATAATATAATAAATAAGATGTAGAATAATTAAATTCTTTGATTTAACATAAGTTTCTATTTTAATTCTTCCATATAAGTATATATACATATATGTAAATAATTTCACTTCTCTTAAAAGATAATACCCAAAACATTTATAAACATACTGTTATAAAATGTTAATTTAGTTTTCCTTATTTTTTCCCAGCTTAAAAGTTTATTAACAAACCATACTTTAATTTTTGTTACATTAAAAACCATATATTATAAGTTATTCTTATGAAAAACTCATAAACACAAGTTTTAAACCCATTTACCATTGTCCAAAAATTTCCAAATTTAATATCCAGTAACTATAACATTTTATACATATTATAAAATTGTTATTTCATAAAAATATCTTTTTTAAGTAACCAAATAATACCATAATACCCGTAACTCGCAAAAATCATAACTTACGTTTAAAAACTCCAAAATCATATTAATTTACATTAAAATAAACTAGATTCTATAAGGAATCTATGGTTAAAATTTCAAGTCAAAATATATTCGGGAAGGTATCTAAATTAATTCAACAAGTTAGGGTTTAATTCTGGAAATATTAAAACTCATAACAAACTTAAACTCCTCAGATCTAATCTTGGCCGTCCATTTCTAAAACTTATGATCGGACGGCCACTGAGTGTCGAGTTCATCCCCAACCCCAGCGAACTACCCGAGTACTAAATTGCAAATTCCTCAAAATCTACAGAACCAAATTCGATGATTTTTGTTTCTATGGTTTCAAAATTCAATTCCGGTTCTAATGATACCAAATTCGCTAGCTAACATGCAGAATTCAGTGGTTTTCGATTCTGGTTCGAGGTTAGGGTTTAGTTCGGGTTTCCGATTACAAATCTAGCAAATTCTCTCAACCTAACGAGTAATAACTAAATTGGAACGTGGTTTTGACCGGTAATGCAATATAGATTAGCATGGTTGAAAGAATTTGAAGAAAACTTACCGGAATTGCACGAATCGAAAAAATTCAATTTCGGTTTCTGGAAAAACTCCCCCTTTACGAACTGATTAAGTAGCCAACTTTACAACACTATAAGTTTCGGTATAGATCGAGTTAGAACTTGTTCTTCGGCTTAATCTAAAGAGGAAACTTAACTCTACACAATGACAGCAAGAACTCACTCTAATTTGTATTATACAGAAAGAAAACTGACCCGAAAGTTACGAGTTCACCTTACGTTTTTCCTATGATTTTATGTGATGTCGGACCACGAACTTTAGGCACTTCGTTCTTACAAACGGTTGGGAATTGGCTTTGGTCATCAACATGAAAGTTGTAGAGGTATGAGAGATCTTCAAAACAAGCTGAAGAAAACGAAATTTGGCTGAGAAACGAAAAAGTTATGGCGAGACGAAGTTACCTGCTCAACTGGTTTTTTTTCTGGAAAACTGGTTACGGTTTTGCGGGTAAGCTACTTTGGAGCAGTTTTCTGGCTGATGTATAATGAATTGGTTTGTGTATGAGTTATGGCTGGAAAGAGCATTTGTAGGAGAAGAGAATGCAAAAGACGGCACTCAAAAATTCCAAAAGATGAGGGAGTTATGGATGTCACAAATTAGGGCAAAATCTTGAATCGGTTAGCGAAAAGCAAGGGGATAAAATCGACTAAGTGTTGGGCGCGTATCCCAAGGCGCGCGGGTGAGTCAGCAAACTTGCCACATCAGCATCTTTTTCAAAATTTTGGCTCTAAACTTCATTTTATCATAACTTTGGCTAGGAGATCCGTTTTTGACGTTCTTTTTATCGATCTTCATGGTTTTCCATAACCTATTTATTGGTATAGGTTTCATGGGCTGGTTTGACCATTCTCAAAAAGTCAACCATAGCAAGGCTTGAGAAGCTTTAGGGTTTCTAGGATTTTATATTGACTTTTATGTTTCAAAACAATGTTCTAACTCTTCCTAAAATATTTATAATATACTTGGAGTGTTTAGAAATTTTTCCAAGATTTATTGACTTGTAAATCTTATTATTAAATTCATAATACTATATAATAATATATGGTAACCCAATATTTAATAGTATTCTTGAAATACCCCAAACCTTGATATGTTGCTTAAACATTAAACTATGATATTTAAAGGCTAAAAAAAAGTGTCTTAGAAACATCAGTGTACAATTTAAATCATGGTGAAAACAATAGTACCATGAATACGGTTTGAGCAAAAACATGCTCTAAGCTTGGAGTGAACTTGGTTGGGACCAAAAGAACCTACCAAGACTAAATAATATTCAATTATGATTTAATAAGGCTAATTAAGTCCTTAGGAAACCTTGGTAGACAATTAAACCAAATAAAACACAAATAAATACCTTAAAGTCAATATGGGTAAAAATGTGCTCTAAGCTTCGGATAAATTTGTATAAGACCTAAAGGTCATATCTATACCTTAAGTATATGTTAATGAACGTATAAAATCAATTACTAAAGAAAACCAAGCTTGAAAACAAGTTAAAATACAAAATGTGCTTTAAAGAGTTTTAAAGCACATTTTTGAAAAATTGTCTTGTAAATGGGTTTTGAATGGCTAAATGTCCATCATTACTCTTTAATTAACATGTGTACTACTTAGTATCACATTAGAATGTCAAAATCAATGGGAAATCAAAAATTTCACAAATATGTGCCTTGTTTTGAGAATAGTAACCAAAATATGCTAGTTTATGACATAAGCCAATATAAGTAAGTTAATTGGTCAACAAAGACCAAAATACCCCTAATTAGATGATGGGGGCCGGTTTTTTAAGGTGAGTCACCACCTTGATAGTTAACAAGTAAATAAAGCAAGATAAAGTAAGTTACTATTTGCTTTTTCAACTTAAATATCCTAAACTAGCTAGTTTTCTCACATTCTCTCATTCCTCTCTTGTTCCCAACGTAGCCAGCCCTTCTTCCTCCTCTCTCCATCGGTTTTGCTACAGCAAACTACACCATCTCCAACTTCCTTAGCTTGTAACTTCTAACCCCATATACCAAATCAAATTCTAAGACCATATTTGTCTTAGTTAGGCCAAGCTCTACACTTCTCTCTTTTCAATTCTTCAAAATCTCCATTTTGGTACCATGGATATTCACCATTGAAGGAGCTTGAGCTCATATTTTCATGCCTTGTCATTCTCCTTTGCTTCAAGGTAAGGAAAATCAAAGAAAAACAACATTTCCCCTTGTTTTTGTATATGTCTGAAAATTCACCATTGATGGTGTCTTCTTTTGGTCTTTCATAGCTCCATTTCAATCTTCAAAGGACAAGAAGGAGTCCTCTCTTGTCACTTATTCAAGCTCTCTTGTTATTCCAAGGTAAAACAACTATCCTAATGTGTAAAGACAATATATATAACCTAGGGTTTACAATGAGTTTAAGCATGAAGCTTGAATACTCATTACCTTGCTTGTACATTGATTAGAAGTTTTATAAGCAATCAAGCCTTGCCGGATTTCTATCAAAGAAGGAGCAAGGGGTTGTAATGAAAAACTTGTGAAGGAAAAGAGGTAAACAAACTAACTCAATGTAGTTTAAATGCCTTAGGAAAAAAATGAGCTTGATTTGCTTAATAAAATACCTAAGGAGCCAATGGGAAAAGAGCTAGTGAATTGTCCTTAAGGAGATTATTAAAAGGCATATGTGATGTTGAGTGTATTTGCAGGTTAAAGGCAATATATATGTGGGAAATTCAGTGTTTAAGTTTAATGCATTTAAGGGCCTATGAGCAATGTTATTTAAGGACCTAAGGGTCAAGCAATTTAAGTTTATGCACTATATGGTGATGTAGTGTAAATTTGGTGAAGTTTTGTGTGTGAGAAAGTTCTTGGTGGACTTAGGTGATCTTCAATGATTAAAGGTGAAAACCTAAGTTTTTGGGTGTGAGAATATACAAGAGAAGCTATGGCAAAATTTAGTTGATAAACAAAGGAGTTTATGTATTCTAATGGGATTTTATGACCTAGAAGGTATTAGGAATTTGTTAAGTGTTAAGATGGTGAAACAAGTGAAATATGGTGTTCTCAAGTGTTATGATGCCTTGGGCATAGTCTTGGAGGATTTAGAAATCAAATGGGTGTTGTAAACACACCAAAGTTATGTTGTATGAAATGCTAAGTCTTGTGCAAGTTTTGGTGATCAAAGGAAAAATAATGCCTTGTGAAGACTAAGTTTGAACTAGTGGAAAATAAAAGGAGATTGTGTATGGGGGGTGTAAGTGTGAAATAATGCCCTTGGAGTAGTGGTAATGGTGGTAAGGAAACATTTTGGGATAGTGATTGTCATAGGTATAGAACACCACTTAGAAACCTAAGGAAAAACACTACAAGTGTTAGTATTTATAAGAATTGTGTAATGCTTGAGGAAGATCTTTAATGGGTGTTTTAAGGAGTTTGATGAAGTCTTAAGGTGTGTTTGAGGTGCCCAAATGAGGATAGAACATACTAGGATATATGAGGTGAAGTTGGGAGTCAAATGGGAATTTAGAAACAAAGGTCTGGAGTCGACCGACCTTAGGGACCGGACCTGCAAGGTCGGTCGAGCTCAGTTTACACTACCGAAAAGAGTTTCTGGAATGGACCGACCTTGGGGACTGGACTTGCAAGGTCGTTGGGGCTTGTATTTTGGGTACGAATTGAGTCCCTGGAATTGACCGAACTTGGGACCGAACTTGCCAAGATCGGTCGGGCCTGAGTTTTCAAAGGGTAAAAACTCTCTGGAATAGACCGACCTTGGGACCGGACTTGCAAGGTCGGTCGTGTCCAAACTTTTGACGGTAATATGTTCTGGAATGGACCGACCTCGTGTAAGGTCGGTCGGACCAAAAACATTGTTTAAGGTTATAGGGTGATGGGGATTATTAAGTAATGATGTTATAAGATTGTTAAGGACATGTTAAGTGAGTTATAATGACAATTTAATGGGGGAAAAGTTGTATTAAAATGAAAAAGTAAAACAAGTTAAAATGTGAAGTTATTTAACTAGTTAACGGGGATAAGTTATGAGCATTAGACTTTAAACATTCATGTTACCCCGATGTTAATAAGAGTAAATGTAATGTTACCAGTTGTTCAAAGATGTTACGAGGGACATGTGATGGCACGTTAGAGTGAAACCCCGGTGACAGGTATGGTTTTCTTGCAACCTGTGTCCTACCGGATTACAACGGCTTGTATGCCAATGTGTTTTTCTGTATGTTTGCCACGTTGTAAGATAAAACATGTAATGAGTTTATAGTAATTCATTTATGTGGCGTGTTCAATTCCGATACCGTTTAACCTCGAAAGTGTTATACCTTAGCTAACCAAATCTAGGATCACATAAGAGAACGGTATCCGGATTTAACGACACAAACCATGGGAACGTTCTAACCACAGCTATGCGTGAGTTAATTGTTTGATGTGTGTGTGTGTGTGTGAATGTATGGACCTCCCTTGTGTGTTTAACCCAGTTGTAATACCTTATGGTGTGTGGGTGTAATAGGTTCCATAATGGAGCTCTAACTATTTATCTACAAGTAAATATGTACTAACGGGGGTGAGGAATCCGGTTAGGCCGGTCGCGCGTTGTTTGGGAGTGGGTATCCTTTTTAGCCTTACCCTCCTCTCTGTTATGGTTGTTTCCCTCACGGGTTACGATCTCCCATTAGCTTACTCCAAAGCTTAGCTATTCTGACTTATGATCGGTTTAGGGGGAACATGTGTTTGTGTGGTGTGTTCGGGTCACTATATCCGAACCATCTTAACTTAAGTTACTCGTCCGACTATTAGGACGGTAATGAGTGTTGTATAACGAGATTAACATGAGAGTAATATCATTCTCTAGGCTCACAGGTGAATTAACTATGTTTGGGGTTGGTTCCTTAAGAGAAGTGTACCCGTTGTGTTATGTGTTATTGTTGTGCTGTAATTCTTACAGTGGTGTGATGTTATATGTTGTAAAATGTGGAGTATGTGGATCATGGATATGAATCCCAGTTTATGATAAGAGGCGTTTAAGGATAACCCGATTAATGGGTAAGTATCTTGTATAAAGGAAGTAACTCCATTAGAGGAGAAACACTCTAGGGTTAAGATCACAATGAGTGATTTATCAAGTGTAGATGTGTTGGCTGTTTTATTGAGCCATTGTTGTGCAGTTTAATGTGTTGTGTGTTTGTAGTTTACATGCATGATTCAAATATAATCAACCGCATGCTAAGATGACAATTAGTTGTGCGTGGCCCGGTAGCATGCGGGCTGCGGGATTACCATACCAGCAAAGGTGCTGAGCCCCTTGGGGGCCACCCTTTCTTCCAATTCTATTTCAGGTACAAGGAGCTGGAAGCCGTTCGAGAGTAGGACGGGGTAGTCGTTTGTACATAGGTAGCCATTTAAATTGTGTATGTATTGTAGGTTTAGTAAGACCGAAATTGTTATCGGCATCAATTGGTAAATACTCAGTGTTTAAGTTTAATGCATTTAAGGGCCTATGAGCCATGTTACTTAAGGACCTAAGTGTCAAGCAATTTAAGTTTATGCACTATATGGTGATGTAGTGTAAATTTGGTGAAGTTTTGTGTGTGAGAAAGTTCTTGGTGGACTTAGGTGTTCTTGAATGATTAAAGGTGAAAACCTAAGTGTTTGGGTGTGAGAATATACAAGAGAAGCTATGGCAAAATTTAGTTGATAAACAAAGGAGTTTATGTATTCTAATGGGATTGTATGACCTAGAAGGTATTAGGAATTTGTTAAGTGTTAAGATGGTGAAACAAGGGAAATATGGTGTTCTTAAGTGTTATGATGCCTTGGGCATAGTCTTGGAGGATTTAGAAATCAAATGGGTGTTGTAAACACACCAAAGTTATTTTGTATGAAATGCTAAGTCTTGTGCAAGTTTTGGTGATCAAAGGAAAAATAATGCCTTGTGAAGACTAAGTGTGAACTAGTGGAAAATAAAAGGAGATTGTGTATGGGGGGTGTAAGTGTGAAATAATGCCCTTAGAGTAGTGGTAATGGTGGTAAGGAAACATTTTGGGATAGTGATTGTCATAGGTATAAAACACCACTTAGAAACCTAAGGAAAAACACTACAAGTGTTAGTATTTATAAGAATTGTGTAATGCTTGAGGAAGATCTTTAATGGGTGATTTAAGGAGTTTGATGAAGTCTTAAGGTGTGTTTGAGGTGCCCAAATGAGGTTAGAACATACTAGGATATATGAGGTGAAGTTGGGAGTCCAATGGGAATTTAGAATCAAAGGTCTGGAGCCGACCGACCTTAGGGACCGGACCTGCAAGGTCGGTCAAGCTCAGTTTACACTACCTGAAAGAGTTTCTGGAATGGACCGACCTTGGGGACCGGACTTGCAAGGTCGGTCGGGCTTGTATTTTGGGTACGAATTGAGTCCCTGGAATCGACCGAACTTGCCAAGATCGGTCGGGCCTGAGTTTTCAAAGGGGAAAAACTCTCTGGAATAGACCGAAATTGGGACCGGACTTGCAAGGTCGGTCGTGTCTAAACTTTTGACGGTAATATGTTCTAGAATGGACCGACCTCGTGTAAGGTCGGTTGGACCAAAAACATTGTTTATGGTTATAGGGTGATGGGGATTATTATGTAATGATGTTATAAGATTGTTAAGGACATGTTAAGTGAGTTATAATGACAATTTAGTGGGGGAAAAGTTGTATTAAAATGAAAAAGTAAAACAAGTTAAAATGTGAAGTTATTTAACTAGTTAATGGGGATAAGTTATGAGCATTAGACTTTAAACAGTCATGTTACCCCGATGTTAATAAGAGTAAATGTAATGTTACCAGTTGTTCAAAGATGTTACGAGGGACATGTGATGGCACGTTAGAGTGAAACCCCGGTGACAGGTATGGTTTTCTTGCAACCTGTGTCCTACCGGATTACACCGGCTTGTATGCCAATGTGTTTTTCTGTATGTTTGCCACGTTGTAAGATAAAACATGTAATGAGTTTATAGTAATTCATTTATGTGGCGTGTTCAATTCCGATACCGTTTAACCTCGAAAGTGTTATACCTTAGCTAACCAAATCTAGGATCACATAAGAGAACGGTATCCGGATTTAACGACACAAACCATGAGAACGTTCTAACCACGGCTATGCGTGAGTTAATTGTGTGATGTGTGTGTGTGTGAATGTATGGACCTCCCTTGTGTGTTTAACCCAGTTGTAATACCTTATGGTGTGTGGGTGTAATAGGTTCCATAATGGAGCTCTAACTATTTATCTACAAGTAAATATGTACTAACGGGGGTGAGGAATCCGGTTAGGCCGGTCGCGCGTTGTTTGGGAGTGGGTATCCTTTTTAGCCTTACCCTCCTCTCTGTTATGGTTGTTTCCCTCACTTGTTACGATCTCCCATTAGCTTACTCCAAAGCTTAGCTATTCTGACTTATGATCGGTTTAGGGGGAACATGTGTTTGTGTGGTGTGTTCGGGTCACTATATCTGAACCATCTTAACTTAAGTTACTCGTCCGACTATAAGGACGGTAATGAGTGTTGTATAACGAGCTTAACATGAGAGTAATATCATTCTCTAGGCTCACAGGTGAATTAACTATGTTTGGGGTTGGTTCCTTAAGAGAACCGTACCCGTTGTGTTATGTGTTATTGTTGTGCTGTAATTCTTACAGTGGTGTGATGTTATATGTTGTAAAATGTGGAGTATGTGGATCATGGATATGAATCCCAGTTTATGATAAGAGGCGTTTAAGGATAACCCGATTAATGGATAAGTATCGTCTATTAAGGAAGTAGCTCCATTAGAGGAGAAACACTCTAGGGTTAAGATCACAATGAGTGATTTATCAAGTGTAGATGTGTTGGCTGTTTTATTGAGCCATTGTTGTGCAGTTTAATGTGTTGTGTGTTTGTAGTTTACATGCATGATTCAAATATAATCAACCGCATGCTAAGACGACAATTAGTTGTCCGTGGCTCGGTAGCATGCGGGCTGCGGGATTACCATACCAGCAAAGGTGCTGAGCCCCTTGGGGGCCACCCTTTCTTCCAATTCTATTTCAGGTACAAGGAGCTGGAAGCCGTTCGAGAGTAGGACGGGGTAGTCGTTTGTACATGGGTAGCCATTTAAATTGTGTATGTATTGTAGGTTTAGTAAGACCGAAATTGTTATCGGCATCAGTTGGTAAATACTCAGTGTTTAAGTTTAATGCATTTAAGGGCCTATGAGCCATGTTATTTAAGGACCTAAGTGTCAAGCAATTTAAGTTTATGCACTATATGGTGATGTAGTGTAAATTTGGTGAAGTTTTGTGTGTGAGAAAGTTCTTGGTGGACTTAGGTGTTCTTGAATGATTAAAGGTGAAAACCTAAGTGTTTGGGTGTGAGAATATACAAGAGAAGCTATGGCAAAATTTAGTTGATAAACAAAGGAGTTTATGTATTCTAATGGGATTTTATGACCTAGAAGGTATTAGGAATTTGTTAAGTGTTAAGATGGTGAAACAAGTGAAATATGGTGTTCTTAAGTGTTATGATGCCTTGGGCATAGTCTTGGTGGATTTAGAAATCAAATGGGTGTTGTAAACACACCAAAGTTATGTTGTATGAAATGCTAAGTCTTGTCCAAGTTTTGGTGATCAAAGGAAAAATAATGCCTTGTGAAGACTAAGTGTGAACTAGTGGAAAATAAAAGGAGATTGTGTATGGGGGGTGTAAGTGTGAAATAATGCCCTTAGAGTAGTGGTAATGGTGGTAAGGAAACATTTTGGGATAGTGATTGTCATAGGTATAAAACACCACTTAGAAACCTAAGGAAAAACACTACAAGTGTTAGTATTTATAAGAATTGTGTAATGCTTGAGGAAGATCTTTAATGGGTGATTTAAGGAGTTTGATGTAGTCTTAAGGTGTGTTTGAGGTGCCCAAATGAGGTTAGAACATACTAGGATATATGAGGTGAAGTTGGGAGTCAAATGGGAATTTAGAAACAAAGGTCTGGAGCCGACCGACCTTAGGGACCGGACTTGCAAGGTCGGTCAAGCTCAGTTTACACTTCCGGAAAGAGTTTCTGGAATGGACCGACCTTGAGGACCGGACTTGCAAGGACGGTCGGGCTTGTATTTTGGGTACGAATTGAGTCCTTGGAATCGACCGAACTTGGGACCGAACTTGCCAAGATCGGTCGGGCCTGAGTTTTCAAAGGGGAAAAACTCTCTGGAATAGACCGACCTTGGGACCGGACTTGCAAGGACAGTCGTGTCTAAACTTTTGACGGTAATATGTTCTGGAATGGACCGACCTCGTGTAAGGTCGGTCGGACCAAATACATTGTTTAAGGTTATAGGGTGATGGGGATTATTAAGTAATGATGTTATAAGATTGTTAAGGACATGTTAAGTGAGTTATGATGACAATTTAGTGGGGGAAAAGTTGTATTAAAATGAAAAAGTAAAACAAGTTAAAATGTGAAGTTATTTAACTAGTTAACGGGGATAAGTTATGAGCATTAGACTTTAAACATTCATGTTACCCCGATGTTAATAAGAGTAAATGTAATGTTACCAGTTGTTCAAAGATGTTACGAGGGACATGTGATGGCACGCTAGAGTGAAACCCCGGTGACAGGTATGGTTTTCTTGCAACCTGTGTCCTACCGGATTACACCGGCTTGTATGCCAATGTGCTTTTCTGTATGTTTGCCACGTTGTAAGATAAAACATGTAATGAGTTTATAGTAATTCATTTATGTGGCGTGTTCAATTCCGATACCGTTTAACCTCGAAAGTGTTATACCTTAGCTAACCAAATCTAGGATCACATAAGAGAACGGTATCCGGATTTAACGACACAAACCATGAGAACGTTCTAACCACGGCTATGCGTGAGTTAATTGTGTGATGTGTGTGTGTGTGTGTGTGTGTGTGAATGTATGGACCTCCCTTGTGTGTTTAACCCAGTTGTAATACCTTATGGTGTGTGGGTGTAATAGGTTCCATAATGGAGCTCTAACTATTTATCTACAAGTAAATATGTACTAACGGGGGTGAGGAATCCGGTTAGGCCGGTCGCGCGTTGTTTGGGAGTGGGTATCCTTTTTAGCCTTACCCTCCTCTCTGTTATGGTTCTTTCCCTCATGGGTTACGATCTCCCATTAGCTTACTCCAAAGCTTATCTATTCTGACTTATGATCGGTTTAGGGGGAACATGTGTTTGTGTGGTGTGTTCAGATCACTATATCCGAACCATCTTAACTTAAGTTACTCGTCCGACTATAAGGACGGTAATGAGTGTTGTATAACGAGCTTAACATGAGAGTAATATCATTCTCTAGGCTCACAGGTGAATTAACTATGTTTGGGGTTGGTTCCTTAAGAGAACCGTACCCGTTGTGTTATGTGTTATTGTTGTGCTGTAATTCTTACAGTGGTGTGATGTTATATGTTGTAAAATGTGGAGTATGTGGATCATGGATATGAATCCCAGTTTATGATAAGAGGCGTTTAAGGATAACCCGATTAATGGGTAAGTATCGTTTATTAAGGAAGTAGCTCCATTAGAGGAGAAACACTCTAGGGTTAAGATCATAATGAGTGATTTATCAAGTGTAGATGTGTTGGCTGTTTTATTGAGCCATTGTTGTGCAGTTTAATGTGTTGTGTGTTTGTAGTTTCACTAGTAGAAAAAACATTTTAAATGACGCACTTTAAACCACGGTTGTACCCGTAACCGTCATTTAAAAACTTTATACCACGGTTATGATCATAACCGTCACAAAAAGTGTCGGCGGGAGATTTTATACCACGGTTCAACGCAGAACCGTCGTATATAGCTTTACGTGTTTTATTATATACCACGGTTCTGAAGGAACCGTCATATATAGTTTGACGCGTTTTATTATATACCACGGTTATAGGTCGAACCGTCATATATACTTTGACCCCTTGCATTATATACCACGGTTGTATGACAACCGTCGTTTTTAGTCATGGTAAAAAAACTTTAAATGACGGTTTCTTGGTAGAACCGTGGTATATAGTCTAAGCGTGAATTCAAATTTTCCGCGAAAATTAACGCGGCTCTTTCTCCTTCTCCTATTAGATATATTGCTCTCACAGTCGAACAAATCGAACATGCTCTCAACTCTTCTTCTCTTCAACTTCGCATTTTTTTTTTGCAACCCACCGGCGAACATGGAACAAATTCTCCTCTTCTTCATGCTCTGCGCCTCTTCTTCTTCAACTTTGCAACCCACCGGCGAACTGGAAAACAAGGAACACATGCGCCTCTTCTTCATGCTCTGCGCCTCTTCTTGACGGTAATTTTTGTGAACAAGTAACAAATGCTCTGCGCCTCTTCTTCACGGTAATATTTGCGAACAAGGAACACATGCTCTTCTTCATCTTCATTGTAATTTTTGCAACCCTAACCGGCAAACAGACGGTAATTTTGTAGCCCACCGACGAACACGGTAATTTTGTAACCCACAGACGAACAAGGAATACAACATTCACTCATTTATTTTGACCCTATCGCATACAAGGAACAGATATGTTCTGCATTCTGCAGTGTTTGAGCTCTGTTGAATTAGTTGAGACGGCGCTAAAATCGTCGGTGATTTTTTTTAAAAAACTATAAACCAAGGTTTTACGAATAACCGTGGTTTATTAGTTCATTTTATAAATTAAATACCACGGTTCTACACAATAACCGACATTAATACTCACTTTATACCACGGTTCGGGCTTTTAACCGTGGTATAAAGTCAATGATCTCACGGGAAAAAGGGGTCTTAAACGACGGTTCAAAGGAACCGTGGTATAAAGTCCCTTTTAAACGACGGTTTTTGAACCGTGGTATATAGGTTTTAGCTATATGCGACGCCAGTATAAACCACGGTTTCTAACCGTGGTATATAGGCAAAATAACCGTCATTAAAAACATTTTTTCCACTAGTGTTTACATGCATGATTCAAATATAATCAACCGCATGCTAAGATGACAATTAGTTGTGCGTGGCCCGGTAGCATGCGGGCTGCAGGATTACCATACCAGCAAAGGTGCTGAGCCCCTTGGGGGCCACCCTTTCTTCCAATTCTATTTCAGGTACAAGGAGCTGGAAGCCGTTCGAGAGTAGGACGGGGTAGTCGTTTGTACATGGGTAGCCATTTAAATTGTGTATGTATTGTAGGTCTAGTAAGACCGAAATTGTTATCGGCATCAGTTGGTAAATACTCGGTATAGTTGGATTGTATATGTATATTGGTTGTTGTTAATGGTAAGGGATAGTAGTGTGTTGTTGCTCGAGAATCTAGTCCATCAGACCGATACAATGTATAGGTATATGTATTAGCCTTGTTAGCCATGTGGGTGGTTGGCGGCGTGTAACACCATTGAGTTAAGTAATGTGAAGAGTTCAGTTTTCCGCTGCTATTTTGTTGTTAAGTGTATGGTTGTAGTTGGGGTGTTACAAAAAGTGGTATCAGAGCGAGTATCGATCTGATGACTGAGTTACTGAGCTTAGGAAGTACCGAGTTAGGATTTTAGTACTTTGGGTTACGGGTTGAGTGATAGCGTGAGGGATACGCTAGTTAGGAATTACCAATGTGTACTGGAAACCTACAATATCCATCCCGCCCTCCACAACCCCTGTTTTATAACCTTGGAAAGAACGCCAGAGAGATGAAAGTCCTCTCTTACTCGGGAATACCCGATCTAGCTGTTATTAAGTATCTTTATAAGTACGGGGAACCTGTCATACGGTAGATCCCGAAAAGTGGGAATCCCGGAGACTGTTTCTACCTGAACTATGTTAACCGCATTAAATAGCGAAGAATGAAGAGTTTGTGTATAAGAGAATAGAATTTCCGGCAACCTGGGTCGACATGTCGAGCAGTCGAGAACAACCAGCTTGCAACGCACCAACCGTGCAACAGGCAGGAAGTGAAGTAATGGAACCACAGTTGTTAAATAATACACCAACGGTATACCAACCGACTAAGGAACTACAACGTAGTGCCCAAACAAGAGACAAGTCTCAGTAACCACGACAAATGCGTGGAACGGGCTACGTAGAGGAAACAATACTAAGAAAAGGGATCTCCAGAATAGGAAACACCCTAGTTAATGATTATCATGTGAATACAGCGAGAAGTCGCCCAGAGGGTTAATTGTCAAGACTGTAAGATTAAAGTAACAGCCAACAAGGCCACTGAATACGGTGCAGATAAAAACAATACCGCAACCTGTAAATGTTGAACCGATAAGCCAGTTAGCATGGCGCACTTGCCATGGCAAGTGCTGCTATAACAGGGCTGTTCGGGAAAATTTTAACAAGTACGAAGTACTTAGTAAGTACCCAGAGGTTAAGTGAGGTAATCATAGCCTTGGAAGGGCTTAACAGCCTAACCTTTGTAATTCGAAGTACTCCAGTCAGCAAGAAGCTAGATTTGGTTAAGGGAAGAAGGCATTGTAAAACCATGAGAATTTTTCTTTCAACTCAGATTTATTTCAAACTCTTTTCTTTCAAACCGAATTTTCTTTCAAACCAATATTTATTTCTAACCTTCTTTTAAAAACCAAACCAGAGGACCTACACCGGCCTCAGTGCCACACGGTAGGTAAGTTATACCCAGTTTACTTTTGAATAACCGGAAAGGAAACCAGTAAACCCAAGGGTAGTTGATAAAGATACAGTAGTGGATAAACTGTCCCTCGATTAAGTTCGGGAAGCAGGGAATGCATATTGTCACAGGACAATATATGGGAGTTGACAACAGAATACTTCACCTAGGCGTGTGACAGACACTACGAGCGTACCAACTGTAATGTGGGACGACCGCACTCCGATAGGAGCTTGTGGGCCTGACAGACCTACTTATAGGTTAGTTGGGTAAGTAGCAATGTATCAGCATGGTACCCCACATATGTATACAAGTAGAGTCCGGAACACGGGAAGTAGTCAACTCCATACTACGGTCAGCAGTAAAAGTCAAGCAAGAGCTACTGATTACCATGAATGGTTAAAGTAAAGGAACTCAGTTAAGTGAACGAGACTAAAGGAATTAGTGAATTCATTTCAAGGAAATGTTTAAGAGTCAAGAGGTGCGAAGTGCACTAACTGTTATGTAAAGACATAGCATGTGTCTTAAGGATCCCAAGGATAAACATGATAGCTGGAATGGTGACCCAGCCTGTGCATGACAAGTAGATGCCTAATGTGGACACATTAATGTGCATTGAACGGGAAGAAACTCCCGGAATGATTACCTGGACTACCAGGAATATCGATCTTCACAGATGAGGATAGTAAGGCAGTTAAGAACGCAAAACGGCGTGGCTAACTAAATATACCAACAAGCGTGAGCCGGATGTAATGGCATAACTTAGTAACACCCAGGAGCAATCCTTGAAGGGTGTTCGCATCAACGATAGTTGAACGAAATAACGTGACAAAAATATAAAGGTTGAAACTAACAACCAGTTTAGACATAAGTTGTCAGGAGACGGACTGGCAATCCTAAGGGGCATCCCATGAAAGGAAACGTGATGCAACGACCCTGTCATGGAGCCCAATATGGCGTCCAAACGATGTAATGTTGTACAGAGAAGTACACGAGTGTGAACAGCCTACGATGAGTAGAGCTCAAGGCAGTGAGGCTTATAAGCCACAAATAAAGTGTGATATGTAAATCGACTGCAGAAGTTTGTGTTATACAAGTAAATAGAGCGGGGAACGAACCACTGCTTTAAGAGTGGGGATACCTCTCGATATTGTGAAACCGCGGGAGCGGTAGTTATGTGAACCGAGTTCAAGAAATACGTTAAGGGTGGACTAATATGGTTACTACCACTTGTGGAGACCGGAAGAGTAATAAGTCTAATAGCAACCACCATAGATGTGTGACGCTAAATGAGTAATGGACAATGCTCAAGGAGCATTAAGACTCAAAAGACTAGAATATTCAACAATCAGCCAAATGAGTGGCGAACCATAATACGAGTGATGTAATTATATGTGTGGAAGCTAAAATGACAGTGAATACCCTATAAGTTAGTGTTATACAGTGAGTAAGAGCACGGTGTGCAGCAAGCGACCGTTGTATAAGTGTTGTAGAATAATAATATGGCATATCAGACCAGTTATGAGTTAAACTCGGTGGAGATGCAAGGGAAGTGATGATAAACAGACTGGGCAATAAGCCGGTAGCTAGTACTATGAGATAAGAATCTCAGTGAAACACAGTGTAAATTCCTATTGCAATCGCATGCGAGATTTACTGCCAAGAGTTTACGCCTCTGCACTCTGTATGACTGAGTGTTTTGGTATTGCATTTGCGTAGTAATGATCGAGTGGGATAGCTAGGACTTGGGAAAATGTTAAATGTGGTGGAAGTAGAAAGAGACTTATAACGCTATAATGACCGATGCATGGGAAATGCAAGGTCGTACCAATGAAATGATACTTGTACAAAATCAAATGTGGAGGCATGATTAAGAACAAGTGACTATAGTAGCACTAAATGCTAGATATTGGTATGGAATATACCTCAAGTGTGGGAAATAACAGAGAGAGCACTACACATTAGGTGGTAGCTCAAACTCAACTGACAGTAAGTCGGAAGGAATCAAGTCAATCATTGTGAATTACGTAGCAGTTTACGCAGTAAGTTATTAGAGAAGTGGATGGAAAGTTTTGAAACTCACCGAATTCGCTCACGGTAAGAGATACCACGCGTCGGTTGAGAAACCGTTATTACCAAGATAAAGGTGAAAATTGGTGATGTACAATACAGTAAGAATAACGAATGTGGCAAACTGAGCCCTACAGTTATTAGAGTTTCGCAGTAGAAACTAGTGAGCCAGTGATTCAAGTGTTGAATGTGCATGGTGAACATGAGTGAACGGCCAATTATTAATGTCTAGAAGCCTCACAGGCCAGAACCGAAACCAGTTAAGAGTTAAAGCAAACTCCAATGAGAATTCAGTGGTTGATTACGTGGGCGTAATCCTTTTTAAGGGGGGGGGGGGGTAGAGCCCAAAACCGCTTAGTGTGTTTTACCGTACAAGAGTACGCGAACTATGTTGTGCATAGCACAAAATAATTTGTTTGGATGATTGGTGCGTGCGTTACATAAACATACGCATTCATTCATGGTTTAATTGTGGTAATTCTGCACAGAAGATGCGAAATACCATTGTGATTGTGATAAGTGTGTTTATTCGTTAACAGTTGTGTGTGATAGTACAAGTGTGGGGAGTAGAGAAACTCTTGGGGAACAAAACCCCGACAGTGTATGAATGTAAAACCGTGTGTTGTATTTTGATAAAATATATGTATATATGTAAAATAGTGATTCATGAAAGGGTATGAAACCGACATAGAACCTAGTGAGAATAAGATTCCCTAGGTAACAGGATTAAAGTGTGTGGAGATAATTGATAGACGGAGTTCTATCCTTTGGAGAAGTAATGATTATGACTAGAAAGACTAAAAGATAGAAAACTGGAAATGAGTGTATTACTTGATGCATGAAAATAAAGTGGGAAGTGAAACTTGATTATCATGAGATCAAGGGAAGCCGAACACAAATTAGGGTGGAAGGATAGTTCAACACTGGTGCTGATCACATCATGGTTGGATGATTCTTGAAGCTCCCTGTAAGTGGTCACAAATAAACACTCTAAGAAAGATGCAAAGGGTATAAAATTGGACATGGAGTTATGTTGCATTTTCAAAAGGATTTTCAATTGGTATTTCCAAAACAGTCGATTAATATTTTGAATAAAGGATTCTCTTATACTTAACCTAGTAGAGAATATTTTTGTAGTACTTGCTCACGAGCTGAGGACGTATGAGCCTTTGTCTTCGGACCGGCGACATGAGAAGTACATATGTTAAAAATTAAGTGAATGTTTTGATCTCCCAAAGGAACGGGGACCAGAAGGTGTCCATCGCGACCGGGTTCTGCGGGATCACAGTGTATATAAAAGATATTTTTGATTGTTATACATGCTATGACATGTTGTGTGGTATGTGTAATCATTATTATTTTGACCTTGAGTCCTAAAGTGGGTGAGTTCCAAAAGTGTATGTTATCAAGACCTATGTGTCTAAATGTTGTTATGTTACCCAGCCCTGAGAGTCTAAGGGTTGTTATGTAAGTATAATGTTGGTTAAGGTACCCGGACCACTAAGTCCGAGGTTATCATGTAAGTATGTTATGTTATGTTACGTATGGATGTGTATATGTACCCGGACTGTTAAGTCCGAGGTTGTGATGTAAAGTATGTTTGGTTATGAAAGTTTTATTTTGTAAGTAATCCCCGTGTTCTAATTCAATCGATGCGTGGGAAGTGTGAACTTCGAGGACGAAGTTCTTTTAAGGGGGGTAGATTGAAATACCCCAAACCTTGATATGTTGCTTAAACATTAAACTATGATATTTAAAGGCTAAAAAAACGTGCCTTAGAAACTTCAGTGTACAATTTAAATCATGGTGAAAACAATAGTACCATGAATACGGTTTGAGCAAAAACATGCTATAAGCTTGGAGTGAACTTGGTTGGGACCCAAAGAACCTACCAAGACTAAATAATATTCAATTATGATTTAATAAGGCTAATTAAGTCCTTAGGAAACCTTGGTAGACAATTAAACCAAATAAAACAAAAATAAATACCTTAAAGTCAATATGGGCAAAAATGTGCTCTAAGCTTGGGATAAATTTGTATAAGACCTAAAGGTCATATCTATACCTTAATTATATGTTAATGAACATATAAAATCAATTACTAAAGAAAACCAAGCTTGAAAACAAGTTAAAATACAAAATGTGCTTTAAGGAGTCTTAAAGCACATTCTTGAAAAATTGTCTTGTAAATGGGTTTTGAATGGCTAAATGTCCATCATTACTCTTTAATTAACATATGTACTACTTAGTATCACATTAGAAAGTCTAAATCAACGGGAAATCAAAAATTTCACAAATATTTGCCTTGTTTTGTGAATAGTAACCAAAATATGCTAGTTTATGACATTAGCCAATATAAGTAACTTAATTGGTCAACAAAGACCAAACTACCCCTAAGTAGATGATGGGGGCCGGTTTTTGTAAGGTGAGTCACCACCTTGATAGTTAACAAGTAAATAAAGCAAGATAAAGTAAGTTACTATTTGCTTTTTCAACTTAAATATCCTAAACTAGCTAGTTTTCTCACATTCTCTCATTCCTCTCTTGTTCTCACCGTAGCCAACCCATCTTCCTCCTCTCTCCATCGGTTTTTCTACAGAAAACTACACCATCTCCAACTTCCTTAGCTTGTAACTTCTAACCCCATATACCAAATCAAATTCTAAGACCATATTTGTCTTAGTTAGGCCAAGCGCTACACTTCTCTCTTTTCAAATCTTCAAAATCTCCATTTCGGTGCCATGGAGATTCACCATTGAAGGAGCTTGAGCTCATATTTTCATGCCTTGTCATTCTCCTTTCCTTCAAGGTAAGGAAAATCAAAGAAAAACAACATTTCCCCTTGTTTTTGTATATGTCCGAAAATTCACCATTGATGGTGTCTTCTTTTGGTCTTTCATAGCTCCATTTCAATCTTCAAAGGACAAGGAGGAGTCCTCTCTTGTCACTTATTCAAGCTCTCTTTTTATTCCAAGGTAAAACAACTATCCTAATGTGTAAAGACAATATATATAACCTAGGGTTTACAATGAGTTTAAGCATGAAGCTTGAATACTCATTACCTTGCTTGTACATTGATTAGAAGTTTGACAAGCAATCAAGCCTTGCCGGTTTTCTATCGAAGAAGGAGCAAAAGGTTGTAATTTGAAACTTGTGAAGGAAAATAGGTAAACAAACTAACTCAATGTAGTTTAAATGCCTTAGGAAAAAATGAGCTTGATTTGCTTAATAAAATACCTAAGGAGCCAATGGGAAAAGAGCTAGTGAATTGTTCTTAAGGAGATTATTAAAAGGTATATGTGATGTTGAGTGTATTTGCAGGTTAAAGGCATTATATATGTGGGAAATTCAGTGATTAAGTTTAATGCATTTAAGGGCCTATGAGCCATGTTATTTAAGGACCTAAGTGTCAAGCAATTTAAGTTTATGCACTATATGGTGATTTAGTGTAAATTTGGTGAAGTTTTGTGTGTGAGAAAGTTCTTGGTGGACTTAGGTGTTCTTGAATGATTAAAGGTGAAAACCTAAGTGTTTGGGTGTGAGAATATACAAGAGAAGCTATGGCAAATTTTAGTTGATAAACAAAGGAGTTTATGTATTCTAATGGGATTTTATGACCTAGAAGGTATTAGGAATTTGTTAAGTGTTAAGATGGTGAAACAAGTGAAATATGGTGTTCTTAAGTGTTATGATGCCTTGGGCATAGTCTTGGAGGATTTAGAAATCAAATGGGTGTTGTAAACACACCAAAGTTATGTTGTATGAAATGCTATGTCTTGTGGAAGTTTTGGTGATCAAAGGAAAAATAATGCCTTGTGAAGACTAAGTGTGAACTAGTGGAAAATAAAAGGAGATTGTGTATGGGGGGTGTAAGTGTGAAATAATGCCCTTGGAGTAGTGGTAATGGTGGTAAGGATACATTTTGGGATAGTGATTGTCATAGGTATAAAACACCACTTAGAAACCTAAGGAAAAACACTACAAGTGTTAGTATTTATAAGAATTGTGTAATGCTTGAGGAAGATCTTTAATGGGTGATTTAAGGAGTTTGATGAAGTCTTAAAGTGTGTTTGAGGTGCCTAAATGAGGTTAGAACATACTAGGATATATGAGGTGAAGTTGGGAGTCAAATGGGAATTTAGAAACAAAGGTCTGGAGCCGACCGACCTTAGGGTCTGGACCTGCAAGGTCGGTCGAGCTCAGTTTACACTACCAGAAAGAGTTTCTGGAATGGACCGACCTTGGGGACCGGACTTGCAAGGTCGGTCAGGCTTGTATTTTGGGTACGAATTGAGCCCCTGGAATCGACCGAACTTGGGACCGAACTTGCCAAGATCGGTCGGGCCTGAGTTTTCAAAGGGGAAAAACTCTCTGGAATAGACCAACCTTGGGACCGGACTTGTAAGGTCGGTCGTGTCTAACTAGCGTATCTCTCACGCTATCACTCAACCCTTAACCCAAAGTATTAAAATCCTAACTCGGTACTTCCTAAGCTCGGTACTTCAGTCATCAGAGCGATACTTCGCTCTGATACCACTTTTTGTAACACCCCATCCAACATTAACACACTTAACAACAAACTGCAGCGGAAAACATACTTCATCACATTACTTAACTCGTTGGTGTTACACGCCGTTAACCACCCACGTGGCTAACAAGCTATTATACATACATTGTATCGGTCTGATGGACTAGATTCCCGAGCGACTACAGATTACTATCCCTTTCCATTAACAACAAAAACATACACGTAGCATCCAACTGTACCGAGTATTCACAAACTAATGCCGATAACAATTTCGGTCTTACTACCCCTACTGTACAAATATAACTTAAATGATTACCCATGTGCAAGCGACTACCCCGTCCTACTCTCGAACGGCTTCCAGCTCCTTGTACCTGAAAGAGGAAAAAGAAGAGAAAAGGGTGGCCCCCCAGGGGCTCAGCACCTTTGCTGGTATGGTAATCCCGCAGCCCGCATGCTACCGGGCCACGCACAACTAATTGTCGTCTTAGCATGCGGTTGATTATGTTTGAATCATTCATGTAAACGATCAACACACAACACATAACATTCCACCACGATGGGCTCAACAAAACAGCCAACGCATCTACACTTAACAAATCACTCCTTGTTTTCCTTAACCCTAGAGTGTTTCTCCTCTAATAGAGCTACTTCCTTAATAGACGATACTTACCCATTAATCGGGTTATCCTTAAACGCCTCTTATCATAAACTGGGATTCATATCCATGATCCACATACTCCACATTTTACAACATATAACATCACACCGCTATAAGAATTACCGCACAACAATAATACATAACACAACGGGTATGGTTCTCTTAAGGAACCAACCCCAAACATTGTTAATTCACCTGTGAGCCTAGAGAATGATATTACCCTCATGTTAAGCTCGTTATACAACACTCATTACCGTCCTAATAGTCGGACGAGTAACTTAAGTTAAGATGGATCGGATTTAGTGACCCGAACACACCACACAAACACATGTTCCCCCTAAACCGATCATAAGTCAGAATAGCTAAGCTTTGGAGTAAGCTAATGGGAGATCGTAACCCGTGAGGGAAACAACCATAACAGAGAGGAGGGTAAGGCTAAAAAGGATACCCACTCCCAACAACGCGCGACCGGCCTAACCAGATTCCTCACCCCCGTTAGTACATATTTACTTGTAGATAAATAGTTAGAGCCACAGTATGGAATCTATCACATCCACACACCAAAAAGGTATTTCAACTAGGTTAAACACACGAGGGGGGTCCATACATTCACACACAACATCACACAATTAACTAACGCATAGCCGTGGTTATAACGTCCCATGGTTCAGGTCGTTAAATCCGAATGCCGAACTCTCATGTGATCCTAGACTCAGTTAGCTAAGGTTTAACACTTCCGAGGTTAAATGGTATCGGAATTGAACACGCCACATAAATGAATTACTATAAAATCATTACATGTTTTATCTTACAACGTCGCAAACATACAAAAAAACACATTGGCATACAAGCCGGTGTAATCCGGTAGGACACAGGTTGCAAGAAAACCATACCTTGGCCCTTGCTGCGAACGTGACCCGCCAAGCGTAGTCCCTAAACATAATTAATAATGTCGGTTAATTAACTTACTTAACTTTAAAGTTTACTAAGTATTTTTACATGATTATGTGTCATGTTTCCTTACTTAATTCACACTTGATTATCCTTGTTATACCCACTAGGGTTTACTACTTAAGTCTCTCTTGTTTATTTTTTTTTTAACAAGTTTTGGTCCGATCGACCTTACACAAGGTCGGTCCATTCCAGTGCATATTATCGTCAGACAGTTCCACTCCGACCGACCTTGCAAGTCCGGTCCACAAGGTCGGTCCATTCCAGAAACAATCCCCGTTCAAAAATTTAGACACGACCGACCTTGCAAGTCCGGTCCCAAGGTCGGTCCATTCCAGAAACTTAATCCGTACCAAAAATACAAGCCCGACCGACCTTGCAAGTCCGGTCCCCAAGGTCGGTCCATTCCAGAAACTCTTTCCGGTAGTGTAAACTGAGCTCGACCGACCTTGCAGGTCCGGTCCCTAAGGTCGGTCAGCTCCAGACCTTTGTTTCTAAATTCCCATTTGACTCCAAACTTCACCTCATGTATCCTAGTATGTTCTAACCTCATTTGGGCACTTCAAACACACCTTAAGACTTCATTAAACTCCTTAAATCACCCATTAAAGATCTTCCTCAGCATTACACATTCTTATAATACTAACCTTGTAGTGTTTTTTCCTTAGGTTTCTAAGTGGTGTTTTATACCTATGACAATTACTATCCCAAAATGTTTCCTTACCACCATTATCTGTAACACCCCATCCAACAACATACACATAACAACATTCTGCAGCGGAAAGTATACTACTTCACAAACTTAATTCGTTGGTGTTACACGCCGTTAACCACCCACGTGCTAACAAGGCTATTACATTTACATTGTACCGGTCTGATGGACTAGATTCCCGAGCAACTGTACACTACTATACCATTTCATTAACAACAACCAACATACATAAACCTTCCAACTGTACCGAGTATTTACAAATTGATGCCGATAACAGTTTCGGTCTTACTACACCTACTGTATATACAACTTAATGATTTCCCATGTACAACGACTACCCCGTCCTACTCTCGAACGGCTTCCAGCTCTTGTACCTGAAATAGGAAAAGAAGAGAAAGGGTGGCCCCCAAGGGGCTCAGCACCTTTGCTGGTATGGTAATCCCGCAGCCCACATGCTACCGGGCCATGCACAAGTAATTGTCGTCTTAGCATGCGGTTGATTGTATTTAAATCATGCATGCAACTGTAACACACACACATAACATTTCGCCTCAATGGGCTCAACAAACGGATAATAAATCCTTACTTGATAAGTCACTCATGGTATTCATTATCCCTAGAGTGTTCCTCCTCTAATGGAGCTACTTCCTTAATAGACGACACTTACCCATAAATCGGGTTATCCTTAAACGCCTCTTATCACAAACTGGGATTCATTTCCATGATCCACACACTCCATATTTTACAACATATAACATTCCTCACATAACAAACATAACAACACTTTTCACGTTTCGACGTGCACATGATAACATCGCAATAGAAATTGCATTACAACAACATCACATAACATAATGGGAACGGTCCTCTTAGGAACCGACCCAAACATAGTTAATTCACTAGTGAGCCTAGAGAATGATGTCACCCTCATGATAAGCTCGTTATACAACAACAACAACACTCATTACCGTCCTAATAGTCGGACGAGTAACTTAAGTTAAGATGGTTTGGGTTTGGAGGCCCGAACACACCACACAAACACATGTTCCCCCCTAAACCGATCATAAGTCAGAATAGCTAAGCTTTGGAATAAGCTAATGGGAGATCATAACCCATGAGGGAAACAACCATAACAGAGAGAAGGGTAAGGCGAAGAAGGATACCCACTCCCAAACAACGCGCGACCGGCCAAACTGGATTCCTCACCACTGTTAGTACATACTTACTTTAGATGATTAGTTAGAACCCCACTATGGAGTCTATCACATCTACACACCATACAGTATTCCAACTGGGTTAAACACCAAGGGAGATCCACTCATTCACATACACATATCACACAATTAACACACGCATAGCCGTGGTTAGAACGTCCCATGGTTCGGGTCGTTTAATCCGAATACCGAACTCTCATGTGATCCTAGACTCAGTTAACTAAGGTTAACACTTCCAAGGTTAAATGGTATCGGAGTTGAACACGCCACATAAATGAATTACTGTAAACTCATTACATGTTTTATCTTAAAACGTGGCAAACATACAGAAAAACACATTGGCATACAAGTCGGTGTAATCCGGTAGGACACAGGTTGCAAGAAAACCATACCTGTCACCGGAGTCCACTTTATCATGTCCACTTATGTTCCTCGAGCAAATTCTCGAACAACTGATAACATTACATGTACTTTTATTAACATCGGGGTAACATGATTGTTTAAAGTCTAATGCTTATAACTTTTCCCCGTTAACTTAGTTACATAACTTCACTTTTTAACTTGTTTTGCTTTTACATTTTAATACCACCTTTCCCCCACTAAATTGTCATTGTAACTCACCTAACATGTCCTTAACAATCTTATAACATCATTCCTAACTAATCACCATTTTTAGGCAACTTTTCCCACCTTAAAACAAAGTTTTTGGTCCATACAGTGGCCTGTCCAAACTTGTGTCCGGACTTCCCAAGTTCGGACACAAGTCGAGACTCAAAACTGAATACAGACGCCTGTCCGAACTTGTGTCCGGACTTCGGAAGTTCGGACATGGGTCGAGGAAAATTAAATGAAGAAGCAGGTACGTCCGAACTTGTGTCCGGACTTCCCAAGGTCGGACACAAGTCGAGATTCTGAAAATTTTTACGCAACAGGCCTGTCCGAACGTCCATATCCGGACGGATGTTCGGACAAGGCAAAACACTCATTTTCTAAGCCTTTAAGCACTTAACCAATTTCACCAAACTTCTCCTAAAGCCTCATAATGTTTCATAACATCATTTGGTACACTCACACCCTCATACGACATCCATAAAACTCATTTTCTATCTCCTTAATCACTTACTCATTTCATACCGAAATTCCTAACACTTATGATATTCTCCTTAGGTTTCTAAGTGGTGTTCCATACCTATGATAACCACTATGCCAATTATGTTTCCTCATCACTACATCATAATCTCCCAAGCATCTTTTGCATTCTAAATCCTTTAGAACATTGCCAAAACCCTTTTTACTTCTTTAAACACCATAATGCATGCTTCTTCCACTAGTTGGACACTTAACCATTCTCAACACTTCCAAACTCACCAAAACTCTTTTTTAAATTTTGACATGGGTTCTTCTAGCACATTGCTATACCAAAGCACATAGCTTTCACCATTACACATTCAAGAACACCTAAAATCCACCAAGAGTATTCTCACACACAAACACCTAGGTTTTCACCCTTTTACAACCAAAACACTTAATCATTTAATGCACATTCCTTACACACAAACATATTGTTTTTCCTCCTTTAACCATCCAAGACACCCATCTTCACAAAGAATGTTCTTTACACACCTCTAAATTCTCAAACTACACTACATCACAATATAGTGCACAAACTTAAATTGCTTGGCACTTAGGCCCTTAAATAACATGGCTCTTAGGCCCTTAAATTGCATAAACCTTAAACACTGAATTTCCACATAGTATATTGGCTTTAACCTGCAAATACACTCAACATTACATATGCCCCTTAATAGTTTCCTTGAGAGCATTTTCTAGGTCATTCACCTTGGCTCCTTAGGTATTTTATTAAACAAATCAAGCTCATTTTCCTAAGGCATTTAAACTACATTGAGATAGTTTGTTTACCTCTTTTTCCTCACAAACTTCTTTCTTGTTTCCTTGTAAAACCGGTAAGGATGTTTGGTTGTTTGTCAACTTCTAAACAAGGTACAAATAATAGAATGAGTATTCAAGCATTATGCCTCATCTCATTGCAAACCCTAGGCACATATATTGTCTTGACACATTAAGGTAATTGTTTTACCTTGGAATTGGAAGAGAACTTGAATAAGTATCAAGAGAGGACTCCTCCTAGCCCTTGCAAGGTTAAAATGGAGCTAAAACAAGCAAGGTAAAAACACCATTGTGAGGTGAATTTTCGGACAACACAAAATGAGAGGAAACTTGGTTTTTCATTGAGTTTCCTTACCTTGAAGGAAAGGAGAACAACAAGGTGTGAAAATATTAGCTCAAGCTCCTTCAATGGTGAATCTCCATGCCACCAAAATTGAGTTCTTAAAGATTTGAAAAGGTAGAAATGTAGAGCTTGGTCTAACTAAGACAAATATGGTCTTAGAATTTGATTTGGAGCATGGAGTTGGATTTGGCAAGGAAATGAAAATGGAGAAGAGAGGCTACTATAGCAAACTGAGAATGAAGAGCAAGAAGAGATAGAAGAGAGGTTGAAGACGTGTGGGATGAAGAGAAATGAGAGAATGGGGATTGCTTTTGCTTTTAGAAGATATTTATACCTTAAAGCAAATAGTAACCATTAGTAATCATTTGTTACTTAATAAACTAACATGTCTGGTGACTCATTACTACAAAAACCAGCCCCCATTAGTAGTCTAGGGGTATGATAGTCTTTTTTGACCAATTTAATTACTTATAACTACATATGTTACAAACTAGCTTATTTTAGTTACTATTCACTAAAACAAGGCACATAGATGTGAAATTTTTGATTTCCCATTGATATACACTTCCAAATGTGATACTATATAGTACACATGTTAATTAAAGAGTAATGATGGACATTTAGCCATTCAAAACTCATTTACAAGACAATTTTTCAAAAATGTGCTTTAAGACTCCTTAAAGCACATTTTGTGTTTTAACTTGTTTTCAAGCTTGGTTTTATTTGGTAATTTGTTTTATATGTTCATTAACATATAATTAAGGTGTAGGTATGACCATTAGGTCTTATACAAATTTATCCCAAGCTTAGAGCACATTTTTGCTCTTATTGACTTTAAGGCATTTATTTGTGTTTTGTTTGGTTTAACTATCTACCAAGGTTTCCTAAGGACTTAATTAGCCTTGTTAAATCATAATTGAATATTATTAAGTCTTGGTAGGCTCTTTGGGTCCTAACCAAGTTCACTCCAAGCCTAGAGCATGTTTTTGCTCAAACTGTATCTTAGTGCTTTATTGCATTTTACTATGGTTTAAATTGTTCAACGATGTTTCTAAGGCACTTTTTAGCCTTTACATACCATAGTTTAATATTTAAACCACATATCAAGGTTTGGGGTATTTCAATCTACCCCCCTTAAAAGAACTTCGTCCTCGAAGTTTACACTTCCCACACATCTTGGATTAGAATACGGGGATTACTTATAGAAATAAAACTTCCATAACCAAACACACTTTACATCTCAACCTAGTACTTAATGGTCCGGGTAACACATTCACATCCATACATAACATAACATATTCACAAGATAACCTCGGACTCAATGGTCCGGGTATCTTAACAACACTTACACACACATAACAACCCTTAGACTCTCTGGTCTTGGGTAACATAACAACATTTAGACACATAGGTCTTGATAACATAACAGCCTTTAGACACATAGGTCTATGTAACACAACACATTTAGACTCATAGGTCTTAATAGCATAGACTTTAGGAGATCAAAGTCAAAATAACATGTATTACACATACCACACAACATGTCATAGCATGTATAGCAATCAAAAATATCTTTGATATACACTGTGATCCCGCAGAACCCAGTCGCGATGGACACCTTCCGTCCCCGTGCCTTTGGGAGATCAAAACAATCACTTAAATTTAAAATTTTTCCTTGTGAGGTTAAGTAAGAGAACTTTAATTATGTATAGTATATGTCGACGTTTATAAGTACCAATTGAAACTCCTTTTGAAAACACACACAACTCCAAGTCCAACTTATGCTCTTTGCTTCTTTTCTTAGCGTGGTTATTTGTGACCACTTATAGGCAGCTTCAAGAGTCATCCAACCCTGATGTGATCAGCATCAGTGTTGAACTATCCTTCCACCCCAATTTGTGTTCGGCTTCCCTTGATCGCATGCAAATCAAGTTCCACCTCCCACTTCATTTTCAAGCATCAAATAAATCACTCATTTCTAATTTTCTATCTTTTTAATCATTCTAATCATGACCATTACATCTCCAAAGGATAGAACTTCATCTATCAGTTATTTCCATTCACTTCAATGTTGTTACCTAGGGAATCTTATTCTTACTAGTTTCTATGTCGGTCTCATACCCTTTTATGAATCACTATATAGTATATATACACATATATTTTATCAAAATACAACACATAGTTTCACATTTATACACTATCGGGGTTTTTGTTCCCCGGGAGTTCTCTACTCCCACACCTGTACCATCACACACAACTGTTAATAAATCAACACACTTATCACAATGGTATTCGCATCTTCTGTGCGCAATTACCACAATTAAACCATGAATGAATGCGTATGTTTACATAACACACACACCAATCATCAAAACAAATTATTTGTGCTATGCACAACATAAATCACGTACACTTGTACGGTAATACACACTAAGTGGTTTTGCGCTCTACCCCCCTTAAAAGGGATTACGCCCACGTAATCAATCACTAAACATTGGCTTAAAATGTTCTGCCGTCGTGAAGTGTTTTAACTTCCACGCGGTCTACTATACAATGCATTCCGATTAGAGGATCTTAACCATATTGGCGGTTTAGTCCCTAAATCAAGAATTCTCATTGGAGTTTGCTTTAACTCATAACCGGTTTTGGTTCTGGCCTGTGAGGCTTCTAGGCTTAAATAATTAGCCGTTCAGTCATGTTCACCATGTACATTCAACACTTGAATCACTGGCTCACTAGTTTCTGCTGTGAAACTTTAATAACTGTAGAGCTTAAGTTGCCCCATTTGTTATTATTACTGTATTGTACACCTCCCATATATCACCTTTATCTTGGGAATAATGGTTTCTCAACCGACGCGTGGTATCTCTTACCGTGAGCGAATTCGGTGAGTTATAAACTTTCTATCCACTTCCATAATAATTGACTGTATATACTGTTACGTATTTCACAATGATTAACTTGTTTCCTTCTGACTTACTGTCGGTTGAGATTGAGCTACTACCTAGTGTGTAGTGCTCTCTCGGCTATTTACAACATTTGGGGTATATTCCGTACCGATATTGGCAGTTAGTGCTACTGTAGTCACTTATTATTAATCATGTCTCCACATTTGGTTTTGTACAAGTACTCTTTTATTGGTGCGGCCTTGCATTTCCTATGCATCGGCCATTATAACATTATTCCTCTACAATTAACATGTTTCCAATTCCTAGCTATCCCACTCGATCATCACTGCGTAAGTGTAATACCAAAACACTCAGTCATACAGAGTGTAGAGGTGTAAACTCTTGACAGTAAATCCCTTATGCGATTCGCCATGGAATTCACACTGAGTTCCTCATCACATAGTACCTACCACTGGCTTATTGCTCAGTCTGTTTAACATCGCTCATCTTGCATCTCTACTATGTTTAACTCGTAACTGGTCTTATCTGCCACATTATTATTCAACAACACTTATACAACGGTCGCTTACTGCGCACCGTGCTAATTGTATAACATAACACTAACTTACATGGTATTTACTGTCACATTATCTTCCACACATATACTTACATTATTCACACTATGGTTCGTCATTCATTTGGATGACTACCGAATGCTCTTTGAGCATTGATCATTCCAGTCTCAAACCGACGTTATTTAGCTCGGTGTTTCACTTTATACACACATACTACTAAACTAACTGCTCTCAAATAATAATAATATTGTCCATCCTTAACATATTTCTTGAGCTTGGTTCACATAACTACAGCTCCAGCGGTTTCACAGCATCGAGAGGTATCCCCACTCTTAGTGCAGTGGTTCGTTTACCACTTTAGTCACTTATACAACGTAAACTTGTACAATAAATCTAATTTATATAACATATCTTGCTTATGGCTTATAAGCCTTATTTGCCTTGAGCTGCGCTCATTGTAGGCGGTCCACACACATGTACTTCTCTGTACAACATTACATGGTTAGAGGTTGTACTGGGCTCCGTGACAAGGTCGTTGCATCACGTTTCCTTTCATGGGATGCCCCTTAGGATTGTCAGTCTGTCTCCTGACAACTTATGTCTAAACTGGGTGTTAGTTTCAACCCTCGTGTTTCTGTCACGTCATTTCATGCAACAATTGTTGATGCGAACACCCTTCAAGGATTGCTCCTGGGTGTTGCTAAGTCATGCCATTACATCTGGTTCGCACTTATTGATATATCAAGTTAGCCACGCCGTTTGCGTTCTTAACTGGTTTATTATCCTCTTCTGTGAAGATCAACATCTCTTGGTAGTGTAGGTACTCATTCTGGGAGTTTCATCCCGTTTGTTACACGTTAACTCGTCCATATTAGGCATCTGCCTTGCCATGTATAGGCTGGGTCACCGTTCCAGCTATCATGCTTATCCCTGAGGATCCTTAAGACATATGCGATGTCTTTACATTACAGTTAGTGCACTTCGCACCTCCTGATTCTTAAACGTTTCCTTGAAAGGAATCCACTAATTCCTTTAGTCTCGTTAACTTAGCTGAGTTCCTTAACTTCAACCATTCCTTGTAATCCTTAGCTCTTGTTTGACTTATACTGCTGACCGTAGTACGGAGTCGACTACCTCCCGTGTTCCGGACTCTACTCGTATACATATGTGGGGTACCATACTGATACATTACTACTTACCCAACTAACCCATAAGCAGGTCTGTCAGGCCCACAAGCTCCTATCGGAGTGCGGTCGTCCCACAATTCAGTTGGTACACTCGTAGTGTCCGTCACACGCCTAGGTGAAGTATTCTATTGTCAACTCCCTTATATTGTCCCGTGACAATATTCATTCCATGCTTCCCGAACTTAATCGAGGGAAAGTTTATCCACTGTTGTATCTTTGTCAATTGCCCTTGATTTTACTGGTTAGGTTTAGAAGAAGGTTAGAAAGAAGTGTTGGTTTGAAAGAAAATCTGGTTTGAAAGAAAAGAGTTTGAATAAATCTGGGTTTGAAAGAAAAATCCTCATGGTTTCACAACATCTTCTTACCTTAACCAAGTCTAGCTTCTTGCTGACTGGTATACATACAATTACAGAGGTTAGGCTAACAGGCCCTTCCACTGTTATGACGATCACATTTAACTTTATGGTACTTTACTAAGTACTTTGTAGTGGTTATAAATTTCCCGAACAGCCCTGTTATAGCAGCACTTGCTATAGCAAGTGCGCCATGCTAACTGGCTATCGGTTAAGCACACATACTGGTTGCGGTATTGTTCTTACTCGCATTATTATCAGTGGCCTTGTTGGCCCTCACTCGACCTTACCGTCTTGACAATAACCCTGTGGGTAACTTCTCACTGTATTCACATGATAATTATCAATGGGGGTGTCTCCCATTCTTGGAGTCCCCTTTCTTTTTGTATTGTTTCCTCTTCGTAGCTCGTTCCACGCATTGTCGTAGTTACTGAGACTTGTCTCAGGTTGGGCACCACATTGTAGTTCCTTAGTCGGTTGGTATACCGTTGGTGTATTATTTAACAACTGTGGTCCCGTAGACACTAGTCTCGGGTTTCATTAATCCACTTCCTGCCTGTTGCACGGTCGGTGCGTTGCAAGCTGGTTGTACTCGACTGCTCAGCATGTCGACCCAGGTTGCCGGAAATTCTATTCTCCTATACATTGATTCTTCACTCTTCGCTATGAAATGCGGTTAACACTGTTTAGATGGGAACCGTCTCCGGGATTCCCTGTTTACGGGATCTACCGTATGACAGGTTCTCCGTACCTTTAGAGGTATTTAATAACAGCCAGATCGGGTATTCCTGAGTAAGAGAGGACTTTCATCTCTCTGGCATTGTTTCCCAAGTTATATAACAGGGATTGTGGAGGGCGGGATGCATATTGTAGGTTTCCAGTACACACTGGTAATCCCTAACTAGCGTATCTCTCACGCTATCACTCAACCCTTAACCCAAGGTACTAAAATCCTAACTCGGTACTTCCTAAGCTCGGTAATTCAGTCATCAGAGCGATACTTCGCTCTGATACCACTTTTTGTAACACCCCATCCAACAGCATACACATAACAACATTTTGCAGCGGAAAGTATACTACTTCACAAACTTAACTCGTTGGTGTTACACGCCGTTAACCACCCACGTGGCTAACAAGGCTATTACATTTACATTGTACCGGTCTGATGAACTAGATTCCCGAGCAACTGTACACTACTATACCTTTTCATTAACAACAACCAACATACATAAACCTTCCAACTGTACCGAGTATTTACAAATTGATGCCGATAACAGTTTCGGTCTTACTACACCTACTGTATATATACAACTTAAATGATTTCCCATGTGCAACGACTACCCCGTCCTACTCTCGAACGGCTTCCAGCTCTTGTACCTGAAATAGGAAAAAAAGAGAAAGGGTGGCCCCCAAAAGGCTCATCACCTTTGTTGGTATGGTAATCCCGCAGCCCACATGCTACCGGGCCACGCACAACTAATTGTCGTCTTAGCATGCGGTTGATTGTATTTAAATCATGCATGCAACTGTAAACACACAACACATAACATTTCGCCTCAATGGGCTCAACAAACGGATAATACATCCTTACTTGATAAGCACTCATGGTATTCATTATCCCTAGAGTGTCCTCCTCTAATGGAGCTACTTCCTTAATAGACGACACTTACCCAAAATCGGGTTATCCTTAAACGCCTCTTATCACAAACTGGGATTCTTTCCATGATCTACACATCCATATTTTACAACATAAAACATTCCTCACTAATAAAACTAACAACACTTTTCACGTTTCGATGTGCACATGATAACATTGCAAGAAATTGCATTACAACAACATCACATAACATAACGGGAACGGTCCTCTTAGGAACCGACCCAAACATTGTTAATTCAGTGGTAAGCCTAGATAATGAAGTCACCCTCATGATAAGCTCGTTATACAACAACAACAACACTCATTACCGTCCTAATAGTCGGATAAGTAACTTAAGTTAAGATGGTTTGGGTTTGAAGGCCCGAACACACCACAACAAACACTGTTCCCCCTAAACCGATCAAAGTCAGAATAGAGAGCTTTGGAATAAGCTAATGGGAGATCATAACCCGTGAGGGAAACAACCATAACGAGAGAAGGGTAAGGCTAAGAAGGATACCCACTCCAAACAACGCGCGACCGGCCAAACCGGATTCCTCACCACTGTTAGTACATACTTACTTTAAGATATTAGTTAGAACCCCACTATGGAGTCTATCACATCTACACACCATACAGTATCCAACTGGGTTAAACACACAAGGGAGATCCCTACATTCACATAACATATCACACAATTAACACACGCATAGCCGTGGTTAGAACGTCCCATGGTTCGGGTCGTTAATCCGAATACTGAACTCTCATGTGATCTAGACTCAATTAACTAAGGTTAACACTTCCGAGGTTAAATGGTATCGGAGTTGAAACGCCACATAAATGAATTACGGTAAACTCATACATGTTTTATCTTACAAATGGCAACATACAGAAAAAACACATTGGCATACAAGCCGGGTAATCCGGTAGGACACAGGTGCAAGAAAACCATACCTGTCACCGGAGTCCACTTTATCATGTCCACTTATGTTCCTCAAGCAAATTCTCGAACAAACTGATAACATTACATGTACTTTATAACATCGGGGGTAACATGATTGTTTAAAGTCTAATGCTTATAACTTTTCCCCGTTAACTTAGTTACATAACTTCACTTTTTAACTTGTTTACTTTTACATTTTATATCCACCTTTCCCCACTAAATTGTCATTGAACTCACCTAACATTTCCTTAACAATCTTATAACATCATTCTAACTAATCACCATTTTTAGGCAACTTTCCCACCTTAAAACAAAGTTTTTGGTCCATACAGGTGGCCCTGTCCGAAATTGTGTCCGGACTTCCCAAGTTCGGACACAAGTCGAGACTCAAAAACTGAATACAGACGCCTGTCCGAACTTGTGTCCGGACTTCGGAAGTTCGGACATGGGTCGAGGAAAATTAAATGAAGAAGCAGGTACGTCCGAACTTGTGTCCGGACTTCCCAAGGTCGGACACAAGTCGAGACTATGAAAATTTTTACGCAACAGGCCTGTCAGAATGTCCATGTCCGGACGGATGTTCGGATAAGGCAAAATACTCATTTTCTAAGCCTTTAAGCACTTAACCAATTTCACCAAACTTCTCCTAAAGCCTCATAATGTTTCCTAACATCATTTGGTACACTCACACCCTCATACAACTCCATAAAACTCATTTTTATCTCCTAATCACTTACTCATTTCATACCGAAATCCTAACACTTATGATTTCTCCTTAGGTTTCTAAGTGGTGTTCCATACCTATGATAACCACTATGCCAATTATGTTTTCTCATCACTACATCATCATCTCCTAAGCATCTTTTGCATTCTAAATCCTCTAGAACATTGCCAAAACCCTTTTACATCTTTAAACACCATAATGCATGCTTCCACTAGTTGAACACTTAACCATCTCAACACTTCCAAACTCACCAAACTCTTTTTTAAACACTTAGAACTTCTTATACATTATCTAAATTTTGACATGGATTTTCTAGCACATTGCTATACCAAAGCACATAGCTTCACCATTAGACATTCAAGAACACCTAAAATCCACCAAGAGTATTCTCACACACAAACACCTAGGTTTTCACCCTTTTACAACCAAACACTTAATCATTTAATGCACATTCCTTACACACAAACATATTGTTTTTCCTCCTTTAACCATCCAAGACACCCATCTTCACAAAGAATGTTCTTTACACACCTCTAAATTCTCAAACTACACCTCACAATATAGTGCATAAACTTAAATTGCTTGGCACTTAGGCCCTTAAATAACATGGCTCTTAGGCCCTTAAATTGCATAAACCTTAAACACTGAATTTCCACTTAGTATATTGCCTTTAACCTGCAAATACACTCAACATTACATATGCCCCTAATAGTTTCCTGAGAGCATTTTCTGGTCATTCACCTTGGCTCCTTAGGTATTTTATTAAGCAAATCAAGCTCATTTTCCTAAGGGATTTAAACTACATTGAGATAGTGTTTACCTCTTTTCCTCACAAACTTCTTCTTGTTTCCTTGTATAACCGGTAAGGATGTTTGGTTGTTTGTCAACTTCTAAACAAGGTACAAATAATAGAATGAGTATTCAAGCATTATGCCTCATCTCATTGCAAACCCTAGGACATATATTGTCTTAACACATTAAGGTAATGTTTTACCTTGGAATTGGAAGAGAACTTGAATAAGTATCAAGAGAGGACTCCTAGCCCTTGCAAGGTCAAATGGAGCTAAAAAAGCAAGGTAAAAACACCATTGTGAGGGTGAATTTTCGGACAACACAAAATGAGAGGAAACTGGTTTTTCTTTGAGTTACTTACCTTGAAGCAAAGGAGAACAACAAGGTGTGAAAATATTAGCTCAAGCTCCTTCAATGGTGAATCTCCATGGCACCAAAATTGAGTTCTTGAAGATTTGAAAAGGTAGAAATGTAGAGCTTGGTCTAACTAAGACAAATATGGTCTTAGAATTTGATTTGGAGCATGGAGTTGGATTTGGCAAGGAATGAAAATGGAGAGAGAGGCTACTATAGCAAACCGAGAATGGAGAGCAAGAAGAGATAGAAGAGTGGTTTGAAGACGTGTGGGATGAAGAGAAAATGAGAGAATGGAGATTGCTTTTGCTTTTAGAGATATTTATACCTAAAGCAAAAGTAACCATTAGTCATCATTTGTTTACTTAATAAACTAACATGTTTGGTGACTCATTACTACAAAACCGGCCCCCATTAGTAGTCTAGGGGTATGATAGTCTTGTGACCAATTTAATTACTTATAACAACATATGTTACAACTAGCTTATTTTAGTTACTATTCACTAAAACAAGGCACATAGATGTGAAATTTTTGATTTCCCATGATATAGACTTCCAAATGTGATACTATATAGTACAAGTTAATTAAAGAGTAATGATGGACATTAGCCATTCAAAATCATTTACAAGACAATTTTTCAAAAATGTGCTTTAAGACTCCTTAAAGCACATTTTGTGTTTTAACTTGTTTTCAAGCTTGGTTTTCTTTGGTAATTTGTTTATATGTTCATTAACATATAATTAAGGTGTAGGTATGACCATTAGGTTATACAATTTATCCAAGCTTAGAGCACATTTTTGCTCTTATTAACTTTAAGGCATTTATTTGTGTTTTGTTTGGTTTAACTGTCTACCAAGGTTTCCTAAGGACTTAATTAGCCTTGTTAAATCATAATTGAATATTATTAAGTCTTGGTAGGCTCTTTGGGTCCTACCAAGTTCACTCCAAGCCTAGAGCATGTTTTTGCTCAAACTGTTATCTTAGTGCTTTATTGCATTTTACTATGGTTTAAATTGTTCACCGATGTTTCTAAGGCACTTTTTAGCCTTTACATACCATAGTTTAATATTTAAACCACATATCAAGGTTTGGGGTATTTCAATTATCACTACTCCAAAGGCATTATTTTTTTTTCCTTTGATCACCAAAACTTGCACAAGACTTAACACTTCACACACATAACCTTGGTGTGTTTAAAACACCCATTGATCTCTAAGTCCTCCAAGACAATGCCCATGGCACCTTAACACCTAAACCATCATGATTCACTTTCTTTCACCATCTTAACACTTAACAATTTCCTAGTACCTTCTATGTCATAAAATCTCATTAGAACACATAAACTCCTTTGTTTATCAACTAAATTTTGCCATAGCTTTTCTTGTATATTCTCACACCCAAACACTTAAGTTTTCACCATTTAATTATTCAAGAACATCTAAGTCCACCAAGAACTTTCTCACACACAAAACTTCACCAATTTTACACTACATCACAATATAGTGCATAAACTTAAATTGCTTGGCACTTAGGCCCTTAAATAACATGGCTCTTAGGCCCTTAAATTGCATAAACCATAAACACTGAATTTCCACATGTATATATTGCCTTTGACCTGCAACTCCTTGAGAGCATTTTACTAGCTCATTTGCCATTGGCTCCTTAGGTATTTTGTTAAGCAAATCAAGCTCATTTTTCCTAAGCCATTTAAACTACATTTAGATAGTCTGTTTACCTCTTTTCCTTCACAAGTTTTTCATTGTGACCCCTTGCTCCTTCTTTGATAGAAAACCGAAAAGGATTTGATTGCTTGTCAAACTTCTAATCAATGTACAAGCAAGGTAATGAGTATTCAAGCTTCATGCTTAAACTCATTGTAAACCCTAGGTTATATATATTGTCTATACACTTTTAGGATAGTTGTTTTACCTTGGAATAAAAAGAGAGCTTGAATAAGCATCAAGAGAGGACTTCTCCTTGTCCTTTAAAGATTGAAATGGAGCTATGAAAGAACAAGAGAAGACACCATTAATGGTGAATTTCGGACATGTAATAAAAATGAAGGAAATGTTGTTTTCTTTGGTTTTTCCTTACCTTGAAGCAAAGGTGGTCAACAAGGCATAAAAATATAGACTCGAGCTCCTTCCATGGAAGTTCTCCTTGGCACCAAAATGGTGGTTTTGATGATTTGAAAAGGTAGAAGTGTAGAGCTTGGTCTAACTAAGACAAACATGGTCTTAGAATTTGATTTGGTGTATGGAGCTAGAAGTTACAAGCTAAGGAAGTTGGAGATGACCTTGTTGCTGTAGCAAAACCGATGGAGAGAGGAGGAAGAAGGGTTGGCTACGGTGGGAACAAGAGAGGAATGAGAGAATGTGAGAAAGCTAGCTAGTTTTGGAGATATTTGTAAGTAAAGTAAATAGTAACTTACTTTATCAATTTTACTTTCTTATTAAACAAACAAGGGGGATGACTCATCCCTTGCAAAAACCGGCCCCCATCTCATAATAAGGGGTGGTTTGGTCTTTGTTTACCAATTAACTTACTTATATTGACTTATGTCATAACTAGCATATTTTGGTTACTATTCACAAAACAAGGCACATATTTGTGAAATTTTTGATTTCTCATTGATTTAGACTTCCTAATGTGATACTAAGTAGTACACATGTTAATTAAAGAGTAATGATGGACATTTAGCCACTCAAAACTCATTTACAAGACAATTTTTCAAAAATGTGCTTTAAGACTCCTTAAAGCACATTTTGTGTTTTAACTTGTTTTCAAGATTGTTTTTCTTTAGTAATTGATTTCATATGTTCATTAACATATAATTAAGGTATAGATATGACCTTTAGGTCTTATATAGATTTATCCCAAGCTTAGAGCTCATTTTTGCCCATATTGACTTTAAGGTATTTATTTGTGTTTTATTTGGTTTAATTGTCTACCAAGGTTTCCTAAGGATTTATTTAGCCTTATTAAATCATAATTGAATATCACTAAGTCTTGGTAGGCTCTTCGGGTCCCAACCAAGTTTAGAGCATGTTTTTGCTCAAACTGTATTTATGGTACTTTATTGTTTTCACCATGGTTTAAATCGTACACTGATGTTTTTAAGGCACTTTTTAGCCTTTAAATATCATAGTTTAGTTTTTAAACAATATGTCAAGGTTTGGGGTATTTCAGGAGTAAAGTAATTGTTCATACTGACCACACTACTCTTAGATATTTGTTTGCTAAGAAAGAGGCCAAGTCTTGCATGCTTCGTTGGATTCTGTAACACCCCTACCGTTAATCCTATTCTTACCGTCTAATCGTCCTGTTAATCCTATCAGTTTGCAGTGGAATTACCACTATTACTACGGCGGGTGATACAACGCCGCTAACCGCCCATACGGCTAGCTAGGCTTACCCTACTTACAGTAACGGTGTGATGATCATAGTGTACCGAGCTACTAAAACATTGCTTACTGAATACGAAAGATAACCTTCTTACATTACCGGATCACCGAGTATTTAAAGTATATTCATTTACATTCCCTTTCTCCATCTACCAAAATAATGAGTTTCTACCGGCTACTCATCTATACCAATTCACCATCCTTTCTATATCCAAAAAGGTGTACCCCATGGTACACCGGCTATCAAAAGCTAAAGTCGTGTACTACTTAGTACACCATTCATAATTCATCAATTACAATCAAAAAGAAGACAAAAGAACAAGCTACATCTCTTCACAGTCTTCATCCTTCTCTTGTACCTGCGTGTAGTAAAAACATCACCCCAAGGGGCTCAGCAAAAGCTGCGCATGAACTCCCCACATACCGCGTGCTAGCTAGGGCACGCCGACTATTTGACGTCCACTAAACATGCGATTCATTAATTTCATACATACATGCTTTACATACAACATACATGCATATACAATACTTCATACAATGCAAGATAGCAATACAATAGCACACACACTTACTTACCTTCACCGTGTTAGCCAATTTACGCATCCGGGTTAATCGGAATGCTATTTACTCATTACACATTCTTACTCTTACTTTACTTACTTACTTTCATTTACTTACTTACTTATTCTTATTTACTTACTCATACTCAAGTTAAGTCGGTATGACCTCCGGCCCGGGGACTACACCGTCCCACCACCGGGATTTACTTGACTCACCAATCCGGGATGCTACCCACTTAAGGGATTTGGGCCACGGACCAGTTTAAGAGTCAGGAATTGGAGCCAACCTCTCGTGACTCCGCATCCTCACGCGTGGCCGAAACTATATCGGACTTCTACTCATTCCAATTTAATTACCAATTTAAGTTAGATTGGTTAGCTTGTTAGGAATAAGTTAGAAGTCCAATCACAATTACAATCGGTCACAGTACAATACAACATACATACACGCATTCATATTTATCCATACATTTCATGAATTATACAAACTAAGATTTAAGAAAAATATTCACAACATACAACACTACATAATCACAAGTATGCATGGTAACTCCGATTCGTGCATTTATCTTATTTGGTGATCAAGTAGCACACAACACACAAATCAGAGTAACCAAGATAGCATACGGGGCATGAGGAATTCATACCGTTCACCGTTGTACTTGTATCCCAACGTTCCTCCGGTGTTCACAAATCAAATCCTATGATATGCATACAATTGAATGAGTAATCTAACCATCATTAACTTAACTCGATTACTTCTACGTTTTCTAATTCATACTTACTTAGTCTTTACATTCCTATACTTACATTTCGTTTACTTACTTTTAATTACATAACAATGGTATACTTACATATATATGCGCATATGTATAGGTGGGTATACATATATATACATATATATATATATATATGTATGTATATAAAATTACCATGTAATTTAATTTACATTTTTTTTTACTCGATCGGACTTGCAAGTCTGGACGCAAGTCCAGTCCATTCCAGTAGCTTTCATTACGGGAATTTTTCTGGCCCGACCGAACTTGCAAGTCCGGTCGCAAGTTCGGTCCATTACAGAAGGTTTCGAACGGGAAAAGTTTCTGGTCCGACCGAACTTGCAAGTCCGGTCGCAAGTTCGGTCCATTCCAGAAGGTTTCAGACGGGAAAATTTTCTGGTCCGACTGAACTTGCAAGTCCGGTCGCAAGTTCGGTCCATTCTAGAAAGCTCCCGTCTTCGTGATTCTGGGCTCGACCGAACTTGCAAGTCCAGTTGCAAGTCCGGTCCGACCCAGTACTTCAGTTTGAAAATCTGTTTTCAGTTCTATCTTTTACCTATTACTTCCCCATTGTTCCTACACTTATTACCACATGTTTTAGCACTAATTAAACACTCTAAATCATGTTATTTCATTCCTCAATTCATTACGCAATCCTATACAACTTATACACACAATTTTTCTAAGTTTCACTCCAACACTTACATTGTTTTCTCCCCTTAATGTATTTTGCTACAGATTTTGACATTTACACTCCCCTTCTATATCTCCCCCTCTTAATGTCATTTCTAACACTTCTAATGCCTTAAAACGCATTAACTATCTCTCTCAATTTACCCTCTATCTATCTCTATCAAAATCTGTTACAACACATATAGTCACCTAGTTTCTAGTTCATTATGTGTCCTAATCCTAGGTAAATTTTGCCATAGTCTCCCCTATATTTTTATGCTCTCACCACATTGTTTCACTCACATATATGATCCACACCACCTGTTTATAATCAATATCAATATACCCAATTTCTCATACACAAATACTACACTAAGCAACATAAATTCCTGCACTCAAACACTAATTCCCATGGTTTCAACAAGCTTTTCCAGTCTTTTAAGGGTTTTAAGCATTAATTCCCTACACATTTACACTACTGCCACTACTGCACAATGCCATTTTCATTACTCATTTCAAACTTCTAAATTCTGTTACATACATATATATAAGGCTACACAAAGGTGAGTATCATTACCTTGTTTCTCTTCTAGTTTTCTTTTCTTCTTCTTGCTTCCTTCTCTCTCTACCGGTTATGGTGCTCCTACAACTCTAACATTATAACCCATACATACACACCATTTCAATACTAAAAACTAACCCTAAACATTATTTAAGCTTTTAATGTAAGTTTTAGGGTTTAGAGATATATTACCTTCCAAGGGTTTATGTAATGCTTGGAACAGCTCAAGAATAATCTTTCTACCCTTTCAAGAATGCCAAAATCGGCTGGGTACAAAAGGAGCAAGCAAGAGTTTTAGCTCAAATTTCGTTTTGCCCTTAAGGCTAGAAAAACAATGGAGCTTCAAGAAGATTTTTACCTAAAAATGACAAGGAGAAGAAGGTGGTTCTAGTGGTGGTCTTGAAGCTCCAAATGCTCCATACCCATGGAGATGAAAGTTGTTGTTTTCGAATTTCGGAAAGATAGAAGCGTTCCCCTTGATGAGAGGATTACAATGGTGTAATTTTTACAATTTTTGGAGAAGGTTTGATGGAGTAACAAGAGGAGAGAAGGTGGTATTTTTGTGAGTTTCTTCAAGCTCCCATGGCAACCGGTTGGAGAAGAAGAGAAATAGAGAGGAGGAGGGGCTGTGTGTATATGTGAGAGAGGAGAATGGAGATAGGAGAGAGAGTGTGAGAGTGTGAGGTAGAACAAAGTAGGTGAGTGTTTTACTTTATTATTTTTGTTGTTTTGTAAATGAGTAAGTGAGTGTGTGAGAGATAGGAGAGGGATCGGCTGGCACCACACACACACACACACACAAACTTTGCTTTTTATTTTAAAAGTGGACACCTAAGTTTTGGTTATTTATGTTTCTACCCCACAACTTCCCGTTTTTGACAGTTTTTACTAATTTCTTGTTTTATTGATTTTATTGGTTCTAAAGCTTCACTACTATTTATTAATGATTATTTAGTTGACCAAAATTGTTACGAGTCTATTTGACCCGCTTAAAGTCACATTTTCCCGGTTACCTCGAAAAACGTGCTTTAAGGTTCGTTAGTGATTTTAATCCGTTTTAAGGGTCCGTTTTCTTCGGGATTTGTTCCCTCATGATTATTTACAATTAATTAAGTTTCTAAATTACTTATTAGCCTAATTAATCACTATTTTTAATTACGGGGTATTTCAATCTACCCCCCTTAAGAAACTTTGCCCTCAAAGTTGCTCAAGGTTAATAGTTTAAGTAATTCTACTCATTAGGCAACCGATTGCCCTAATGCATCTTACTACCACCTATGAGGTGTTTACTTCTTCCACATTGCAAACATACACAATTCAAGCATCATACACAATACACCGTTTTCAATTCATACCATTCCACAATACATCGATGCAATTCACATTACACATTACACATACATCATCCATCGTACATACACATCCATATACTACACATACATACATACACATACCAAATTCACTTGCACTACATGTGCCATATAAAACCTATTACAGTACCTACACACTATGCAATGCTTACCCCGAAGCAATGCAAAAGCAAAAGGGCTCTACCCCCCTTAAAAGGGGTACGACCCATACCCGTATTACTAAATACTAGACTCTCTAGTCTATGAATAACTGTGGGTACTTAGCCTTCATGGCATCTTCCAACTCCCATGTCGCTTCTTCGACATCATGGTTTGACTATAGGACCTTCACCATTCGTATAGACTTGTGGCGAGTGTCCCTGGTCTTCCTATCAAGGATTCATACCGGGGTTTCAACGTATCTCATGGTCGGCTCAATGGATAGTCTCTCAGGTTCTAAGATGTGAGAAGGATCAAAAATGTACTTCTTGAGTTGTGACACATGAAATACATCATGGACACGTCCCAAGTCCTCAGGTAGTGCTAACCTGTAGGCTACAGCTCCAATTCTTTGTGAAATACCCCAAACCTTATTATGTTGTTTAAACACCTAAATATGGTATAAAAGACTAAAAAGAGTCTTAGAAGCATTAGTAAACAAATCTAAACGATAGAAAACACAAAATGTGCTTTAAGGTCAATAAAGGCCAAAATGTGCTCTAAGCTTGGGATAAGCTTGGTTAAGACCTAATGAACTTACCAAGACCTTATTTATATACTAATGAACATATCAAACCAATTAGCAAAGAAAACCAAGCTTGAAAACAAGTTAAAACACAAAATGTGCTTTAAGGAGTCTTAAAGCACATTTTTGAAAAATTGTCTTGTAAATGAGTTTTGAATGGCTAAATGTCCATCATTACTCTTTAATTAACATGTGTACTATATAGTATCACATTTGGAAGTCTATATCAATGGGAAATCAAAATTTTCACTTCTATGTGCCTTGTTTTATGAATTGTAACTTTTATAAGCTAGTTGGTAACATATGTTGTTATAAGTAGTTAAATGAGTCATCAAAGACTAAAATACCCTTGTTATAATAATAGGGGCCGGTTTTCTTAAGTGTGGTGACTCACCACCCTCTTGTTAACATGTTAAGTAAATAAAGATGACTAATGGTTACTATTTGCTTTAAAGGCATAAATATCTTCAAAAGGCAAAACTTATCTCATTCTCTTCCTTCCCTCCTCATTTCACATGGTTCCATGCTCTCTTCAACCTCTCTTCTTCATTCTCTTCTACGGTTTGCAATAGTACACACCACCATCTCCATCTTTGACCTCTTGTAAAGTCTAGCTCACTTAACCAAATCAAAAACAAACACCACCATTCTCTTCCTCTCATCAAGCTCTTCATTCCTATCTTCTCAAAATTTCAAGAGCCCCATTTTGGTGCCATGGAGTTCCACCATTGAAGGAGCTTGAGCTTACATTTCTACATATTATTACTCTCCTTTGCTTCTAGGTAAGGAATCTCAAAGAAAAATCATGTTTCCTCCATGTTTTTACCTTGACCGAAAGTGCCCATTAATGGTTCTCTTTGTGTGACTTTGTTCTAGCTTCATTCCAACCTTTCATGGACTAGGTGGAGTCCTCTCTTGATAGATATTCAAACTCTCTTCAAAGACCAAGGTAAAACAACTACATTAATGTTTTTGAAATAATGTAAACCTAGGGTTTACAATGAGATGAAGCTTAAAGCTTGAATACTCATTATGTTGTTTGTATAATGTTTAGAAGTTGACAAACAATCTAAAGCCTTGCCGATTTTAAACAAGGAAACAAGAAAGAAGTTTGTGAGGGAAAGAGGTAAATATGCTAACCTGATGTGGTTGAAAGTCTTAGGAGAAATGAGCTTGTATTGCTTATGAAAATGATCTAAGGAGCCAATGGGAAGTGACTTAGAAGAATGCTCTTAAGGGCTTAGTAAAAGGCATATGTGTTGTTGAGTATATTTACAGGTCAAAGGCAAATATATTGTGGAAATTCAGTGTTGATGATTCATCTAAGGGCCTAATAGCCATGTTTTTAAGGGCATAAGTGTCATGCAATTTAAATTATGCACTATATTGTGATGTAGTGCTAAATGTGTGAAGTTTGTGTATAAGATGTGTTTGATGGGATTTTAGTGTTCATGGTTGTTTGATGGTGAAGACAATGTTGTCTTGGTTTAGTAATGTTCTAGGAGTGGTCATGTCAAAATTTATGTAACAAACAAGAAGTTCTAAGGGTTTAAAATGAGTTTGGCAAGTTAAGAGATGTTTAGAATGGTTAAGTGTTCAACTTGTGGAAAGAAACATGCATTAAGGTGTTTTAAGTTGTGAAAAGGGCTTAGGCAATGTTCTAGAGGATTTTATAATGCAAATGAATGTTTTGGGATACACTAGAGTCATTTGGACTTGTGTTAAGATTTAGGCAAACTTTGGGGAACAAGGAGAAAGTGTAAACTTGAAAAAGGATTTCAAGAATGACATAAGGAGTTAGTTGTGAGAATAGATGCTTGAGAGATGATGTTGTTGTGATGAGGGAGTATTTTGGCATAAGTGATCATCTTAGGTATGAAACACCACTTGGAGACTAGGAGAAAACATTGTAAGTGTTAGGAATTTTGGGAAGAAATGAGTAAAGGTTTAAGGAATTAAAAAATGAGTTTTAGGTGTTTAAGGATGTCTTAATGTGTTTGAAGTGCCCAAATGAGGTTAGGGTGTACTAGGATATATGAGGTGAAGTTTGGAGTTAAATGAGAAATGGAAAACAAGGGTCTGGGGCAGACCGAACTGCGACCGAACTTGCAAGGTCGGTCGAGCCCAGTTTACCCTGCGAGGATTGGCTTCTAAATGGACCGACCTTGGGGACCGGACTTGCAAGGTCGGTCGGGCTTGTATTTGTGTACGGATTAAGTTTCTGGAATCGACCGAACATGGGACCAGACCTGTCAAGTTCGGTCGGGCCGAATTTTCAAAGGGAAGAAACTCTCGGGAATGGACCGAACATGCGACCGAACTTACAAGGTCGGTCGGAGTAGAAAATTTTGACGGTAATATGTTCTGGAATGGACCGACCTTGTGTAAGGTCGGTCAGACCAAAACTTGTAAAAAAAAAAAAACATGGCCTAAGTAATAAACCCTAGGGGGTATAATGTGGGTAATTAAGTATAAGTTAAGACATTAAAACATGTCATACAATCATGTTAAACATTTAGTAAGTTTGAAGTTAAATAAATAATTAACCGACGTTATTAATCATGTATAGGAGTGACCTACGGTGGAAATCAATCGAAGCAAGTACCAAGGTATGGTTTTCTTGCAGTCTGTTGCCTACCGGTTTACACCGGCTTGTGTGTTGTATGTTTTTCTGTGTGTTTATGACGTTATAAGATTTAAACATGTAATGAGTTTACAGTTGTTCATATTATTGTGATGTTATGATGTGACTCATTTCCCTTGTGTGTGTCTAACGTGACTTACCACCTATTGTGTATTGGTTATTAAGTTCCACCGTGAACTTCTAACAAGTGCTAACTGGGAAGTGAGGAATCCGGTTGTCCGGTCATGCATGTAAGTTAAGAGTAGATATCTGAATCAGATTCGACTCTTATGTTGTTAAGATTGTTCTCCTTAATTTGGCGTTCGATCTCCCGCTAGCTTCCTCCAAAGCTTACCTATTCTGACTTATGATCGGTTTAGTGGGAACATGTGTTTGTGTGGTGTGTTCGGGTCACTATATCCGAACCATCTGTGACTTAAGTTACTCATTCGAATAACAGAACGGTAATGAGTGTGTGTAACGAGCTTAACATGAGGGTGAATCATTCTCTAGGCTCTTATGTTGTTTAACCTTCTTGGTTTGTTGTTGTGGAAAGAGTATCCACTGTGTATGTGATGTTGTGCTATGCACTATTTATGCTATGCCACATATTATGTTATGTTATGTTATGTATAAAAGGAATGCCATGTTATCATGACAATTAGTTGCGCGTATCCCGGTAGCCGATGGGCTGCGCGTTAACCATACCAGCCAAGGTTTGCTGACACCCTCGGGGGCTCCATATTTTACTGCAGGATGAGGATCGAGGAAGCAGAGTTACTGTAGGATCTAGGCTGCAGTTGTGCTTTGGTTTATTTTGGATGTTGAGCCCGGGATGCGCCTGTGCTCCCGTGGCATTATATTTTGTTCCCGTTGAAATTACTATGGCGGTATATTGACAGTTTACAGTGAAGGAATGTAATTAAATACTCGGTATTGTATATGATGTATTTATGGTTTAGTTTTATGCTCGGGAGTCTGATCATCAGACCGGTACACTTGTATTTATTCTGCCTTGTCAACCACGTGGGTGGTTGACGGCGTTGTAGCACCGAAGCGTTTAGTTATTGCTTAGTTATTTATTTCCGCTGCGATTTCATTTAGTTGTGAAGTACGATGTAGGGGTGTTACACTTTGGGTGATGGCATACGGCCCTACAAACTTTGGGCTTAGCTTGCCCTTCTGGCCAAATCGGAAGATACCCTTCATAGGTGAAACGCGCAAGAACACTTGGTCGCCCACGGCGAACTCAAGGTCGCGTCGTCGCACATCTGTATAGGATTTCTGTCTATCTTGGGCTGCCTTCATATTCGCTCGGATCTGCTGAACTTCAGCTTGCACTTGCTCAAGGTACTCCGGTCCTATGATGACCGCTTTGCTTGACTCATCCCAACACAAGGGTGTGCGACAAGGTCTACCGTTTAAAGCTTGGAAAGGTGACATCTTAATCGAAGCATGATAGCTATTATTGTACGAAAACTCGATAAGATGAAGCTTATCTAACCAACTCCCCCGAAAGTCTAAGGCACATGCCCTAAGCATGTCATCCAGTGTCTGGATGGTCCTTTCTGTCTGACCGTCGGTCTGAGGATGGAAGGAGGTAGTCAACTTCAATTCTGTACCTAACGCTTCCCGTGTGGCTATCCAGTATCTCGAAAGAAATCTGGTGTCACGGTCAGATACTATGGTTTTAGGGACTCCGTGATGTCTGATAATCTCCTTGTCGAATAGCTCTGCGAGCTTCACTACCTTCCAGGTGTCCTTCATCGGTATGAATCTGGCAACCTTGGTAAGGCGATCGACTACAACCCAGATCATGTTGAGTCCTCCCCTAGCAGGCGGGAGTCCTACAACGAAATTGTGAGCCTCGATTTTAAACCCTATCCTATGTGGATTAACTTGATTGGGATCTAATCGGGTTTTAGGTCCACTTATAGCCTAAGATTAATAACTATGTCATATAATAATAATTATTAAAACCTAAGCTAGCTCACTGGAACCTATTATGAGTCGCCACCTAATTTTAACCTAGATCAAATTAGGAAAGGAGAGTTCGGGTTCGGGGGCTTGATATTCGACTTAATTAGGGTTCAAATTACTTTCATTACCCTTCCTAGGTCGTTTTTCCTCTACTTGGTTCAATTACGGCTTTCTACAAAGTTTTTAACCTAGGTGCGCGCTTCTGTTTTTTTATTTTTAAACGTTTTTGACAGAAAATTAAAGTGGAAATTAAAATTACCTAAACTAGGGTTTCGGAGGCAGAATTAGGTAAAATTTTGTTTCTGTCCGTAGCCACGGACCTAATGTCCGAAACCACGGACCCCAGTTAACCTATATAAAAATAAAAGTCGAATTAAACAGAAAACAGAAAATTGTAAAGTCCGGGGCCACAGACAGGCTGTCCGTGGGCCCGGACATTATTAGAAAACCTAAATTTTTAAAATTTAAAAAATCCTGCCGCCGTCCGTGGGCGTCCGGGCTTACGGACAGGGAGTGCGGGACCCCGGACATGACGTCCGTGGGTGCGGACCGCCCCCGGACGGCGGCGTTGAGGCTGTTTCCGAAGGTGTTTTTGGCTCAAATTTTATGGGTGTGTAGCCTGAAAGATGTACAAGACGTTAGTGATTGAAAGTTCTCAATTTGAATTCGAATTAAGCACGAAACTTGGTAAACAAGTTGTTGGATAGAAGCTTAAACAAACAGCAATACAGAAGCGTACGAAGGTTAGTTTGAACCCAAAATTTGACAGAGAGTTAATAAGGTCGTGGGGAACTAGAAAAGTAGAGTGGTAACCTGTTTTACCTTCGAATTCAAGATGATTCTTCACACCAGGACTCGTCGAGTGCTTCGTTGATGGCAGACCCGAAAGGATTTCGAACCAAGCTTCTGGTTGTTGGTTGTTCTTGCTGTTCTTCACGTTTTGGTGGCGTTTTTGTGGGGTTTTGATGACTATTGGTGCATTGGGGATTGGAAAACGTGTTTAGATGGTGATTTCGGGGGATTTTCGGTATGATTTGGGTGGCCGGGTGTTGGAAAACGTGAGAGAGAGAGAGGAGGCTGCCTTTTCTGACTCTCTAGGGTTCTTGAGCATATGAGGTTCTGATTTTATCCAAAAACCTATCCCCTTATATAGACTTTCTTAAAGATAAAGAAAATCTAGTAAAAGTAAGATTGTTTTGGTATTTTAATTAAAAGACTTCCCAAAGGAATTTTGCTCTGAAATTTTAACCACATGTCAAGGATGGATATTATGAATTTTCTGAGGTGGAACCGAATTTTTTTAATGTTGGAATATTTTTAAATTGAATTTCTCGCCAGATTCAGTCAGAAATTGCTAGAATATTATTGGAAATTCGAAAAATCAAAATTCCAACGCCATTATGCTTAGAATGTCATCCTCTATCATGGGTTAAAATATCAAAGTATTTCAAGCTGATTTGGGCATCCCTTGGAGGAGAGAGAAAGCTTATAGGAGCTCTCAAGAGCCTTTAAAGATTACCAAAACACCCCTGAAAGTGACGAAGCTGCTCCCCATGCCATGGAACGCGCCGATCGAGCTGGAATCCCTCACTACTTGATTAAAATGCCCCTCACAACGCCATCACCCCATAGACCCTAACCGGGGGGTCAAAATTTTGGGTATAATAGAAATCCATGGAGATATCATGAAATTTCCACTCCGGAACTGGCATCGATTGTACCATTCCGCCCGGTCTACGATGTTCAAATTTTACTTTTTGGCATGTCAAGCATCTCAATACAAATTCTGTCACATCTGATTTCATTCCACACCACCAGAAGTACCTCTTCATGTCTTTGTACATCTTAGAGGCTCCCGGATGGACTGACAATGTGGAACTATGTGACTCTCGCAGGATGCGATCCCCTAGCTCAACATTGCTTCGGGGGACACATAGCCTGCCATTCAACTGAATCAAACCATCTTCGTGTAGCTTGAAGTCATACTTTTTCTTCTCAAATGTACCATTTTTGATCTTTTGTCTAATTTCGGTTAGGTAAGGGTCGCTCAACTGAGCGTCTCGCACCTCGTCAACCAAGCTAGAAGAAGCGAGTAGCGAATGGAGCGAGTGTGCTCGACGGCTCAGGGCGTCGGCTACAATGTTTGCCTTCCCTTCCTTATACTGCAGGTCGATGTCGTAGTCTGAGAGAAACTCCATCCACCTTCTCTGTCTCAAGTTCAATTCTTTCTGTGTGAATACATACTGTAAGCTCTTGTGGTCGGAGTAGATGGTGATGCTTACCCCATAGAGATAGTGTCGCCATATCTTCAAGGCGAAGACAATGGCTCCTAACTCTAAGTCATGTGTCGGGTAATTCTCCTCATGCTTTTTCAGCTGGCGGGAGGCATAAGCTACAACCTTGCCATGCTGCATGAGTACGCATCCCATTCCTTTGCCTGATTGTCACAATATACCTCAAATCCCTCTGTGCCTTCTGGGAGAGCAAGGATGGGCGCTGAGGTCAATGAGTCTTTAAGGCTCTGAAATGATACTTCGCACTCGTCTGTCCATACAAACGGTGCATCTTTCTTCATCAGTGTAGTCTTGGGCTTAGCGACTTTCGAGAAGTCCTTTACAAATCTCCGGTAGTAACCGGCTAGACCAAGAAAGCTCCGAATTTCGGTAACAGTCTTAGGTCTAGGCCATGATCGTACAGCTTCTATCTTAGAAGGGTCAACCGAGATACCCTCTCGAGATGACATGACCAAGGAATGATACCTGATCTAGCCAGAACTCGCATTTGGAGAACTTCGCATACAGCTGGTTCTCCCGCAGTGTCTCAAGCACTTTCCTCAAATGTGTTTCATGTTCCTCTGCTGATTTGGAGTATACAAGTATGTCGTCGATGAAGACAACCACTGAAGTGTCCAACTGCTCACTGAATAGACGATTCATGAGGTCCATGAATTTAGCTGGTGCGTTTGACAAACCGAATGGCATCACCGTGAATTCGTAGTGGCCATATCTGGTACGGAATGTCGTTTTCTCAATGTCCTGCTCTTTGATAGCAATCTGATGATACCCAGAACGGAGGTCAATCTTGGAGAAGACTGATGCTCCTTTCAGCTAGTCGAATAGGTCGTCGATGCGTGGCAACGGGTATTTATTTTTGACGGTGACCGCATTCAGCTCGCGGTTGTCAATACAAAGTCGGAGGCTACCGTCCTTCTTCTTCACAAAGAGGACCGGTGCTCCCCAGGGTGATACGCTCGGGCGTATGAACCCTTTGTCGAGTAGGTCTCGTAATTGCTCCTTCAGTTCATTCATTTCAGCAGGTGACATGCGGTACGGTGCCCTAGCTGGGAGAGTAACCATAAAATTCGGTAGCTCATCCGCATCTAGCTGCAACCTCTTCACAAAAGATGGTGATACGAACGTGTGAGAGGCGCCGGAGTCGAATAACACATTGGCTTCAATGCCGTTCACTGGGAATGTTCCCGTTAAGATGGTGCCGCTTCTGCCAGCTTGTGCTTCGGTGAGGATACTCAGGTTACCTTCGGTACTGAGTCCACAACCTATTGAATTCACAAGTGGATAAGTATTGATGGTGGACACAAGTGGAATTAAATCAACACTGCTCTTTATTGATAAACCAACCATCATACATACAATGTCTGTAATACACGTTACTAATACATTACATGATTCTTTAAGGTTAATACTTTATAAAGGTAAGGTTCAGGCGTCCTAGCTTCATGTGTGTGGCATTGATTATTGCCGGTGGTGCCGTATTCAGTTTGATCTTGTTGATCACATGATACAGCATCCTAGAGTTTCCACCCATGATTAGGACATCTCCTGATCTCAATACCAATTTCTGTGCGAGGTCCACACGCTTTTGCTCGCTATACATAAAGATGGCGTCATCACCAATGGACCAAGACACTACGGGCACTCCTTGTTCAAGAGATTCCGCTGTCTTGTCCTTGCCTTGGTGTAACCCAAGTCGTCCTTCTTTCTCATAGAAGTTGACGATACAAATGTCCGCTTCAATTTCGGGGATCGGATCATGTTCGCATTGTTGTGCAAGTTCTACTGCTTGTGTGACAAGTGTCTGAAACTCTGGAGGTATTGTCGGTGGCGTTGCTCCGTCTTGTGTTCGTGTCTCTTGGTATGTCTTAGTATAAGGATTCCAGTCCTTTCCCAAGCACATCATTTTCAGCTTCATCTTCGCTCCACCGGGGAATTCGGGTGTATAAAATCCACCTTGACCCGTTCCTAGTTCGTCGCATCGTCGAATGATTGAGATTTGGGCTTCGGGTGTCAGGTATTCCCTGATTAGAATCATACCTGGTCGGATGACCTGACACTGTTCGCTGGTGTAGTAGTGGTTGGTGATGTCGATCTCTTCTTGATTCAGGTTTACCGGTATCGGATAACAGATACTAAAGCTTCCTATGGTTATAAATTTCGTCTACGGTGAGTACTAGTTTCAACTACTTCATTTCATGCTTAATACACACTTCAATTTATTTACTCATGCATTCACTCATACAGTTACTCTAATACTTAGACATGCTTCTCAAGGATTAAAGGTTCGGATAATTACCTGGGCCGGACTTAGAACCGGACCTATCACGGTCGATAACATGAAGGACAGGCTGCCTCTGGGGTGCGCCCCTCTGAGGTCCCCTGGACCCCTGTCCCTGTGGTGCCTGCTGGGTCGGTGCATCGCCAGATGCAACCTCCTTGCCTTTCCTCTGCTTGTAGCTTTGGAAGTTCCCTTTTTGCTTGGCGTTCTCTGGGCATCTGTTGGCCGTGTGTCCTGGTTTCTGGCAGTTGTAGCACTTGATTTCTCTCCCATAGCAGTCCTTGCCGGGATGGTCTTGGTTGCACTTTCTGCACACATAGGTGCGGCCGTCGGAGAAGGTTTTGGTGAAACCTGAGCCAGAACCTGAGGTTTAGAGGGTTAGCACATGTGTGCGTGGGTATACTATATATGGTACTTGTACGAATGCGATTTAGGAATAGAAGTTTACCCTTAGGTGGGTGTGATCTCAGTGGCTTTGAGGCCACCGGTGCAGAAGAACCTAGTTGAAGCAGCTCAACTGGTTTGCCCTGCTCAGCATGGGCACTGCTCTCACTTGGGAGGTTCTTTTGAGTTTGATGAAAGAATTTCCCTTTCTTCTTTTTCCAGCTTTTACCCTGGTTCTGCTCCTCGTCACTTGTGTTCTTATTGTTTGCCTTGCGCTTTAGCGCGGTTTCTTCATCCCGTAGTTGGCAAGTGATCTCAACGTGAGAAGCCGTGTGATAACACTCCTGAAGTTTCAGGTATTAGCCGGGATTCTCATTTAAGAAAGGATAAAGAATAGATTCAAGGAATTCAAGGAAATTAAGGGATTGAAATGGTACTAAGGGTTAACCGATATTGACCTGTAGGGAGGTAAATCGAGTGTAGCCCATACCGTACCGAAGGCGATGGCTCAGACCGCCATAGAAGCGATTGACCAACACCTGGCAGGTGTACCCTAGGTCGGGTAGAAGACGGAGGATGGAGGTGAAGGGTCGGTAGTACTCATCCACAAACATCTTGTCTGTCATTTTCAAGGCATCCAGCTCTAGCCTTTTCTTTGTTTTCACATGCTCCGGATAGTATTTTGATTGGAGGAGGGATGCAAAGGACTCCCAGTCGAATGTGGGGTCATTGACGTGCTCGTGCTTGACTAGCTTCCACCAATCCATGGCTGCATCTTTCAGATAGTAGGCAGCAACCCTAACTCGAACTCCAGCAGGAGCTTCGAGGGTTTCGAACGCCGTCTCCATCTCGGAGATATAGGCTTCTAGCTTAGCCGGATCACTCTCGCCCCTAAAGCAAGGATGGCGGAGTTCCGCTACAGCTTTTACCCAGTTAGCTTCTCTAGGTAGAGGGGGAGGGATTGGTCCCGCTAGGTTCTGTTGGTTTTGCTGATTTTGCTGCATCACGGTAATTACTTGAGGTAGCATCTGCGCTACCGTGGCGGCGACGATCTCTGCTATCGTCTGCGCGCCGGGTCCGTCAGATGTCTCTCCCCTAGGTCGGCCTCGACCTCGTCCTGACATCTGAACATTTAGCATTTACATTAGGCCTCGCAAGATATGACCTAAAGGTCTTGGAATTTAAACAAGGTATCGTTCCTAAGAACGTCAAGGGTATCCGTTATAAATAACGGTAGTTCCTAGTTAGGTTTCTAAGTATCCGTCTTAGGACAGTTGAAATCCTAACTCGGTAATCCCTATGCTCGGTAACTAAGGACATCAGAGCGTAACTACGCTCTGATACCACTTTTTATAACACCCCTACCGTTAATCCTATTCTTACCGTCTAATCGTCCTGTTAATCCTATCAGTTCGCAGCGGAATTACTACTATTACTACGGCGGGTGATACAACACCGCTAACCGCCCATACGGCTAGCTAGGCTTACCCTACTTACAGTAATGGTCTGATGATCATAGTGTACCGAGCTATTAAAACATTGCTTACTGAATACGAAAGATAACCTTCTTACATTACCGGATCACCGAGTATTTAAAGTATATTCATTTACATTCCCTTTCTCCATCTACCAAAATAATGAGTTTCTACCGGCTACTCATCTATACCAATTCACCATCCTTTCTATATCCAAAAAGGTGTACCCCATGGTACACCGGCTATCAAAAACTAAAGCCGTGTACTACTTAGTACACCATTCATAATTCATCAATTACAATCAAAAAGAAGACAAAAGAACAAGCTACATCTCTTCACAGTCTTCATCCTTCTCTTGTACCTACGTGTAGTAAAAACATCGCCCCAAGGGGCTCAGCAAAAGCTGCTCATGAACTCCGCATATACCGCGTGCTAGCTCGGGCACGCCGACTATTTGACGTCCACTAAACATGCGATTCATTAATTTCATACATACATGCTTTACATACAACATACATGCATATACAATACTTCATACAATGCAAGATAGCAATACAATAGCACACACACTTACTTACCTTCACCGTGTTAGCCAATTTACGCATCCGGGTTAATCGGAATGCTATTTAATCTTTACTCATTACACATTCTTACTCTTACTTTACTTACTTACTTTCATTTACTAACTTACTCATTCTTATTTACTTACTCATAATCAAGTTAAGTCGGTATGACCTCCGGCCCGGGGACTACACCATCCCACCACCAGGATTTACTTGACTCACCAATCCGGGATGCTACCCACTTAAGGGATTTGGGCTGCGGACCAGTTTAAGAGTCAGGAATTGGAGCCAACCTCTCGTGACTCCGCATCCTCACGCGTGGCCGAAACTATATCGGACTTCTACTCATTCCAATTTAATTACCAATTTAAGTAAGATTGGTTAGCTTGTTAGGATTAAGTTAGAAGTCCAAGCACAATCACAATCGGTCACAGTACAATACAACATACAAACACGCATTCATATTCATCCATTCATTTCATGAATTATACAAACTAAGATTTAAGAAAAATATTCACAACATACAACACTACATAATCACAAGTATGCATGGTAACTCCGATTCGTGCATTTATCTTATTTGGTGATCAAGTAGCACACAACACACAAATTAGAGTAACCAAGATAGCATACGGGGCATGAGGAATTCATACCGTTCACCGTTGTACTTGTATCCCAACGTTCCTCCGGTGTTCACAAATCAAATCCTATGATATGCATACAATTGAATGAGTAATCTAACCATCATTAACTTAACTCGATTACTTCTACGTTTTCTAATTCATACTTACTTAGTCTTTACATTCCTATACTTACATTTCGTTTACTTACTTTTAATTACTTAACAATGGTATACTTACATATATATGCGCATATGTATAGGTGGGTATACATATATATATATATATAATATATATGTATATATAATTACCATGTAATTTAATTTACATTTTTTGTTACTCGACCGGACTTGCAAGTCCGGACGCAAGTCCGGTCCATTCCAGTAGCTTTCATTACGGGAAATTTTCTAGCCCGACCGAACTTGCAAGTCCGGTCGCAAGTTCGGTCCATTCCAGAAGGTTTCAGACGGGAAAATTTTCTGGTCCGACCGAACTTGCAAGTCCGGTCGCAAGTTCGGTCCATTCCAGAAAGCTCCCGTCTTCGTGATTCTGGGCTCGACCGAACTTGCAAGTCCGGTCGCAAGTCCGGTCCGGCCTAGTACTTCAGTTTGAAAATCTGTTTTCAGTTCTATCTTTTACCCATTACTTCCCCATTGTTCCTACACTTATTCCCACATGTTTTAGCACTAATTAAACACTATAAATCATGTTATTTCATTCCTCAATTCATTACGCAATCCTATACAACTTATACACACAATTTTTCTAAGTTTCACTCCAACACTTACATTGTTTTCTCCCCTTAATGTATTTTGCTACAGATTTTGACATTTACACTCCCCTTCTATATCTCCCCCTCTTAATGTCATTTCTAACACTTCTAATGCCTTACAATGCATTAACTATCTCTCTCAATTTACCTTCTATCTATCTCTATCAAAATCTGTTACAACACATATAGTCACCTAGTTTCTAGTTCATTAAGTGTCCTAATACTAGGTAAATTTTGCCATAGTCTCCCCTATATTTTTATGCTCTCACCACATTGTCTCACTCACATATATGATCCACACCACCTGTTTATAATCAATATCAATATACCCAATTTCTCATACACAAATACTACACTAAGCAACATTAAATTCTTGCACTCAAACACTAATTCCCATTTAGGTTTCAACAAGCTTTTCCATGTCTTTTAAGGGTTTTAAGTATTTGAATTCTCCTACACATTACACTACTGCACAATGCCATTTTCATTACTCATTTCAAACTTCTAAAATCTGTTACATACATATATATATAAGGCTACACAAAGGTGAGTATCATTACCTTGTTTCTCTTTTAGTTTTCTTTTCTTCTTCTTGCTTCCTTCTCTCTCTACCGGTTATGGTACTCCAACAACTCTAACATTATAACCCATACATACACACCATTTCAATACTAAAAACTAACCCTAAACATTATTTAAGCTTTTAATGTAAGTTTTAGGGTTTAGAGATATATTACCTTCCAAGGGTTTATGTAATGCTTGTAACAGCTCAAGAATAATCTTTCCACCCTTTCAAGAATGCCAAAATCGGCTGGGTACAAAAGGAGCAACCAAGAGTTTTAGCTCAAAATTCGTTTTGCCCTTAAGGCTAGAAAAACAATGGAGTTTCAAGAAGATTTTTACCTCAAAATGACAAGGAGAAGAAGGTGGTTCTAGTGGTGGTCTTGAAGCTCCAAATGCTCCATACCCATGGAGATGAAAGTTGTTGTTTTCGAATTTCGGAAAGATAGAAGCGTTCCCCTTGATGAGAGGATTACAATGGTATAATTTTAATAATTTTTGGAGAAGGTTTGATGGAGTAACAAGAGGAGAGAAGGTGGTATTTTTGTGAGTTCCTTCAAGCTCCCATGGCAACCGGTTGGAGAAGAAGAGAAATAGAGAGGAGGAGGGACTGTGTGTATACGTGAGAGAGGAGAATGGAGATAGGAGAGAGAGTGTGAGAGTGTGAGCTAGAATAAAGTAGGTGAGTGTTTTACTTTATTATTTTTGTCGTTTTGTAAATGAGTAAGTGAGTGTGTGAGAGAGAGGAGAGGGATTGGCTGGCACCACACACACACACAAACTTTGCTTTTTATTTTAAAAGTGGACACCTATGTTTTGGTTATTTATGTTTCTACCCCACAACTTCCCGTTTTTGACAGTTTTTACTAATTTCTCGTTTTATTGATTTTATTGGTTCTAAAGCTTCACTACTATTTATTAATGATTATTTAGTTGACCAAAATTGTTACGAGTCTATTTGACCTGCTTAAAGTCACGTTTTCCTGGTTACCTCAAAAAACGTGCTTTAAGGTTCGTTAATGATTTTAATCCGTTTTAAGGATCCGTTTTCTTCGGGATTTGTTCCCTCATGATTATTTACACTTAATTAAGCTTCTAAATTACTTATTAGCCTAATTAATCACTATTTTTAATTACGAGGTATTTCAGATTCTCTTGTTACAGGAATTTGACATTGAAGTGAGGGATAAAAGTGGTAAACTGAATGTCGTGGCTGGCCATCTTTCTAGGCTGGTAGTTCCTGATGATGGTGTACCGATTAATGAATTTTTTCCTGATGAAATTGTCTTTGTTTTACATAAAAAGCACAAGCCATGGTATGCTGATATGGCTAATCCTATGCTTAGAAAAAGAAATTCCTTTCTGATTCTCTTCATTATATTTGGGAAGACCCTCACTTGTTTCGAATGTGTGCAGATGGGTTGATTCGCATGTGTCTTCCAGATGATGAGGTGAGTAGTGTGCTCGAGTTCTTTCACTCTATAGAGGCGGGAGGGCATTATGGATCTCATCGGACATCTGCAATGGTTTTGGAGTCCAGTTTCCATTGGCCTTCTCTTCATAAAGATTGACAAGCTTTTGTAGCCAAGTGTGACATTTGTCAAAGGCTAGGCAACATTTCTAGACGGCACGAGATGCTTCTGCACGGTATTTTAGAAGTTAAATTATTTGATTGCTGGGGTATTGATTTTATAGGACCTTTTCCTTCTTCTCAAGGTTATTGGTTCATTCTCGTGGTTGTTGACTATGTCTTAAAGTGGGTAGAGGCTATTCCTTGCTAGCATGCTGACTCCATAACAGTGGTCAAATTTTTGAAGACGCACATCTTTACTCGCTTCGGGGTTCCGAAGGCGATTATTAGTGATGGTGGATCACATTTTTGCAATCGTTCCTTTGATATCTTGATGGCTAAGTATGGAATGCGCCATAAGGTTGCCCTTCCCTACCACCCAAAGACAAATGGACAAGATGAAGTGTCCAATCAAGAGCTCAAGTGGATTCTCCAAAAGACCTTTAGTTCTTCCAGGAAGGTTTGGTCGCAGAAGCTCGATGACGCTCTATGGACCTACAGAACAGCATTCAAGACTCCCATTGGGATGTCTCCTTTTAATTTAGTTTAGGGTAAGTATTGTCATTTGCCTGTGGAGTTGGAGCATCAGGCATACTGGGCACTTAAAGCCCTAAACTTTGATATTCATGCTGCTGGTGAGAGAAGGAAGTTTCAGCTCTCAGAGTTATAGGAGCTCAGGGATCAAGCTTATGATAGTGCGAAAATTTACAAAGAGTGTACCAAGAAGCTCCATGATCAGATGATTCAAAGAAGGGACTTCAAAGTTGGAGATTGGGTGCTGCTCTACAATTCAAGGTTGAAGCTTTTTCCTAGGAAGCTTAAGTCCCACTGGGCCGGTCCTTTCAAAGTAGTGGGTATTACTTCTTACAGGGCTTACAAGCTGGAAAATAAAATGGGTGAAATTTTCAAAGTCAATGGGACTCGATTGAAAAAGTATGTTTGTATTGTTGATACTAATATTGATTTGCATGCAATATCTTTTGTGCAGGATCAGCCAAATGCTCCAGATGTTTCACGCCTCACGAAGTCGAAAGATAAAAAGAAGAGATCTCCTTGGAGACTTCGATATATTCAGGAAACTTCGAGATCTGGCTCTAGGAAGTTGTGGTATTCCCAGCCACACTTCCTCTTCTTCTGATCAGTAAGCTTGGGAAGTCTAGCCAGAGACTTTAAATCTGGGCAGCTTTGTGGAAGGTAACCCACCGGTTTGTATCTCTTTTTGTTTTCTTAGTTTAGTTGTTTATTTTGCTCTTTTATTTTTAGTTTTTGGTGTGTTGGCTGATGCTATGCTTACTGCAAGAGCCTTGGCTCTTATTTTTCTACTCATGGTTTTGTCTGGTTCCACTTGAGCTCTCCTGGTTTTGCAGATTATATTTCTCAGCTTGCTTACATTGTCGCTTAGCTGAACTCAAGTGTGGGGTTGGCCTTGCTACACACCCTGAGTGTACTCTGGGGAGTATTCTTACCTTTTCTTCTCTTGAAATTTTTATCTGCTCCCTTCTGATCTGTTGTGTGTGATTTTGTTTCCCCGTTGGATTGCTTGCACAATGTTAATTCTTCCTAAGCAATGAGGACATTGCTTCACTCCAAGTGTGGGGTGGGGTAAGCTCCTTCACAGCTTGCCTTTTGTATGTCTTTGAGCTCTTTTATCTTACATTTGTTAAAATCTTGTTGTGATTGCTCAACTTGGAAGGAAGCCATAGAGGAAGTTTAGTTGGTTAGCTGATCTTGGGGTTTAAAATTTTGAAATTTTTCTGGTTTTTAATTGCTAAATTGAAGTCTTTGTTCTAGAAATGCTAAAACAAATGAGAATATTTTCCATCTAAACTTTGTTCTTAGCTTTGAGCCCTGGAATGAACTGGATTGAGGTTGTAAAAGGACGAGACAAGGTACTTTGCTGATCCTAAGCATACTAATTTTAATTCTGATCCAAATCAGGCCTCGTCCACTTGGTTATTAAGTTTTTAGGGTGCTTTATCACCTAGCTACCTAAGGTCCTTGTGATCTGGGATAGTTGACCCATAGCCGCTACATGGGTGGATAGAAAAGTCTGTGGTGAAAGAAATTGAAAGCGCTTTAATTGAAATATTTATGCAAATGTTGTGCTTAATATAGATTATTTTCTCTTATGGATCAAGAGTATGTGGCATTAAAAGGTACTATGGAATATGATCTTACTTCATGCCCCTTGTCATTTTTATGGTTTATGAAGGAAAAAGGTGGAATGGCTCAAGGTTAAGGGCTAGGCTCTTATGGTTTTGTTTCTCATTTATTAGCTTTGAATGACTTCATATTTTCTCAAAAGAATGAATTGTTTTGAATAATTTGAATTGCCCCCTTGATTGGTAAAGATAGCAGTTCTTTTCTTATGTGTTCTTCCTTTTCTGTTGAGTTCCAATAGCTTGGCATTCCTTGTGCTTGAGAGTTTTGCTTAGGGACAAGAAAAAGGCTAAGTGTGGGGTGATTTGAAAAGTGAGAAGTTGATATGGTTTATAGGTGCTAAATTCTTATTTTATGCAACCATTTTTATGCGCTTTGTCACACTTATCCTATGTTTTTCATGATACATACTTTGCGCAAGAACTGATGCCAATTTATATATTTAAACCTAGAAATGATGATGAAAAAGCATAGTTCTCCTCAAGAGCTTTCCAATGCCGCAAACGGGGAGCAAATCGGAGCTCAAACGAAGAATCTGGACCCTATCGAAGTTTGCGGAGTAAAGGGACACAAACATACACATGTCTGGGTCTGTGTCCGGCTAACTGACCCGGATGTGACTAAATTCTCACCAGTCGAAGCTTTAACGTGTGCGGATGACGCGTCTGGCTAACTGACCTGGACGTGCTTAGAAGGACAAAAATATTTACGACCACGAGTGCAGCGCGGAGATTCTGATACATGTACGCACCCAGCTAAGGTGTCCGGCTAACTGACCCGGACGTTGATCCGGACGTCTCACAAATGACAGAATCTCGCCTGACAACTCTATCTCTTGTCCGGCTAACTGACCCGGACGGGTGAGCCGGATGCGTGCATTTTAGATCCAAAATTCTATTTGAAAGAGGCGTGCGAGAGACAGGAGGAAACATTCAGAATTGAGAAGAGAGCAGCGATCTATTTCCTTTCCTCAACAGCCGTGCAACCAAGGAGAATTTCGCTCTGATTTCTTTTGTCTGTTCAACCTGATTCCGTGTAGATCTTCGTATTAACATAGAGATGATTTCTTCACCTTCTTCTCTTGTTGTTTCTTTTGTTTCTATGCTTGGATAAGGGAATAAACTACGGGGAATGGTGATTGCAAATAGTTAGGTTTTGTAGTTTTATTATCAATTGATATCGGATTAATCTCGGTTTTGTTTCATATTATAAATCTTGTTTGCGATATCAATAAAATTTACTACTTTATTTTTAGCTTTATGAAATCTGTCAAGATCTGATCAGTGATTGATAGATAGGTCGTTATAATCTGTCAGTCTGTGGAAAGCACTTTCTGATTGATGAGTTTAGCCTTCAGATGTAACACCCCTACCGCTAATTAAGTCATTATCTCTTAATCCATCTCAATTACCAATAACAAAGCAGCAGAATTCTTACTCCAATGGTGGGTGATACAATGTCGTTAGTCACCCACGTGACTAACCAGGCCAAATCCAAATCCAAATCTACTATCGGTCTGATGAACTAGAATACCGAGTAATCAAACGACACTATTACATTTCATTCCTTAATCAAATCTCAATGCAAATACAACCTCAATTCAATTCTATACCGAGTCTCTACAATTCTCAAACTTGCCGATAATAATTCAGTCTTACAATCCAACAAATACAACATAATTACAATTATTCTCAAATTAACTACTCATGCTTAAGTAGCAACCCCGTCCTACTCTTGAACGGTAAACTGCTCCAAATTACTTGGAAAGTAAAAACGGTGCCCCAAGGGGCTCAGCATATTGTTCGTATGAAATTCGCATACCCCGCATGCTAACGGGGGTACGCTGACTACTTTGTCGAGAGCATGGGATTCATTTTAATTCCACAGGATAGCAATATATTAAACATGTACGAAAGTACAAGTATTCAACATTGAATCATGGAATACAATCCCTAACTAACACATCAAGTTTGTTAGTTCATATTATCTTACTCTTAGGCCTTGAGGGTTTCTACCTCACTATGCCTTAGTCACTTATTCATAGTCTTACCCACTCTCTTGGGTTACTCTTACTCAAGCTCTCTTATTCTCAATCTCAAATCAAGTTTTGCAATTCTCAATCTCAATTCTCAAACATCAAACTCAATTCTCAATTTTTAACTCTCAAATTCTCAATTCTAATCTCCATTCTCAAATTCTCAAGTCTCAAATCTCAATTACTCAAATCTCAATCTCAATTCTCAAAGGGACATCTTTTAAGTCATTACCCATGACCTCCGGGCAGAGTCATACACAAGACTCACCACCGGGCTTACAATTTCTCGTCTTACTTCCCCGGCTATGACCCTACACCTGGTCTAGCATAGTGGGAAGGTTCGAATATCAAACAGAACTATACACCTAGTTCCTCAAATTCACAAATGTCTGTTTCTCTACCAAACTACTCAATTTCCCAAATGCTCCTCTCTCGAAGTCATATCACAATCTCATGGATTAGCCTAGAAGTATCACTCTCGATATCATCTAATAGCTTAGGGAATTTTCTCAATGTCTTGTATTCTCATATTTAAGGGTTTCCCCAACTTATCGAATACCTGTATGTTCGAGATATTTTCTCGATTAGGACGAATCCTCATATTGTGGATCGACTATTTTTCTAAGGGAGTTTGATGGTCCCTAATCATTCTTTTACTTCTCTCAAAAGTTCAAATCTTTGAACTATCATCAATCTCTTAATAGAGGTTTCTTTACATATTTCCACTATTGATTATTTCGTGGATCGTTCATTTCGGTTCTCTAACCATAATCGGGAGTTTACTAATCCCGTACAACTCTCTCACGTTCTAGTGAGTTCATAGATTTGCATTATCGTTATTCTTAATTCGATAGTTTTCACGTGTTTCCATATTTTCGTTATTTTGCGAAACGACTCTTTCTACGAGTCACTAACCAAATAATACTCCTCTATGAGTCGGTCAATCACACTAAGTTTGAAATACCCGGGAATTTCCAAGTTAAGAATACTATAGTATATAATGTGAATGATAGGTCTGAGATTAGTATTAAGGTGGCCCAGGGAATTCAACGATGTTCATTTCTAAATCTACCTTCTCCTTAAAATGTTTGCAATTAATTATAACGTTTTGCTTTGGTTAACTTTAGCCATATTTCTAAATCATCTTTCTGAATTCGTTAGGTGATTTAAATCCCAAAATATCAATCTAGAATCTTCCTTCTAGCTTATTAATTTTAAAAATCTAGAGTCTGATTTCGAATTGGCTATTTAATATATATTGTTTATTGACTCTCCTTATCCTTCTCCCAGTAATTTTATTATTAGCTTTGTGACTCATCTTTTTAACGTAATTGTCTTTCTCCCGTTGAGTCCTTAAACTATTTACATATATTGATTTATTTCTGGTTTACTTCCTTGCTAGTAAACGTTTACTAATTAACTTCTAAGATATTTTACTCCTCATCCTTATCTTCTACAACAGTCAAATAAATCTCTTTCCATTTTATTTCAAATTAAGAGATTATATCTTTATTTCCTTATGGGTTGTTTTATTTCCTTCTCCCGATTATTCTCAACGTCAGTATATTTCTAAATTGGTTACAATATTAGTTATTTGAATTCTCCTTTTAAATTGTTTACATTATTTAATTTATTCCTCTACTTCTTTACAAAAACGTAATTCATTTAATTTATATTAATAATCCCTAATTCTCTGATTTACTTATTTAAACCACGATCTTATTGATCGTTTTCCATCTTCTTCACGCCGGCATTACTTTCTTCTTCCCAACTCACAATTCACGTTCCTGCTGGTGATTGATCAGAATCCTTCCCTGGTGCCAACTAGAGTATAACGGGTAAAGTAGTAGCATAGTTAGTGTGTTAGTTTTTTCGATTGTGTTCGATGTCTTCTGATTGTGAACTGTTCTAACCTAAACGTTGGTGTCAACGACGAACGTCATTGGTGAATTTGTTGGGTGTCTTCCTGAGTTGAGAGAACGATTAGGTAAATTCTGTGCTCATTATTGGATTTCGATGTGGATTATTTTCTGTCACCAAATTGTATTTTGGAAAACCTTGTTGGAGATTGTGATTTCTTTACGTGGTGGAATGGTTGGTATTCTAGAATTTGATAATGGTTTTGTTTCGGGAGTTCTTCACTGGTTTCTAATTACTTTGGGGTTCGTGGTGCTCCCTAACTCACCATGTTGGTTCCCTGCACCGTGAGCATGAATTGATTAAACTGAATTGTTTATATATATATTGCGCTACATACAATGACTGCAGCTAAGCTCTATGATCTACTCTATGGACTGATGATTCATAGGGGGTGTGCACACTTAAGGACTTAGGGTGAGGGTATTTGATATTTCGGTCCGTTGCGACTGCTTGGTTGTTTTGTGGATACTCTAGTTGAAGGCTCCCCGAATGGTTTTACTGGTTGATGGACATTGAAGTGTGGAAATGGTTTACTGGATTACAAACTCGAATGTTTCGTTTATTTAAACTCAAAGGGATTTCTAAAATGTATTTTACGTGATGAGATGGAATTTACTTAGTTTCACTGATTTGCGCGATCCCTTCGGGCTTTTATTGTCGTTTTTTTATCGCAGGTACAAATTGCTGACTTGGGGAAATGGGGAATGCGCTACGACTTAGTGATAGGAGAATTAAGACTGTTTTTATAAAGACATTCGCTGTTTTATGAGTTTCTGAGCACGACGTTTTAGGTTCCTTAATAATGTTTTGTTGTCGAATACAGTTTAAGCTTCCGCATATTTGGTTTCACAATGTTAAGTTGGTGTTTTGGACTGTTTTGTGGTTTCATAGCCTGAGCATCCAAGGGTTTGGATGTGGCGGTAGCACCTTGGATTACCAGGAAGATTTCCGCTGTTTCCTATGGTATAAGTGTTGTTTAAATTCATGTTTTCTCTATGTTGATCTTAATATGGTTTGGTATACGTTTTGGCTTACTTTTGGTCTCTGTTCTACTGTTTTAAACGCATACAGGGACATGTCCGAACGTCCGTCCGGGCATCCATGTTCGGACAGGCCCCGAGAGTTTGAGAAGTTTTCTCTGTTTTGTCGTGTCCGAACTTCTGTCCAAACTTCAATGTTCGGACAACATGCGAGGACGAGGTCGACTTGCAAGTCTTGACTTATGTCCGAACTTGTAAGCTCGGACCAATGTTCGGACACGCAGCGTAAGGATTTTCGGACTTTGAAATTCGACTTGTGTCCGAACTTCGAAGTCCGGACACAAGTTCGGACAGCTTTGGTTTTAGGCCTTTCAACTCTCGACTTGTGTCCGAACATCAATGTCCGGACACAACTTCGGACCAATACTAATTTGCACTTCTAGGACTCGTTGAAGTCCGTTTTTAATGCCGTTTGTGCCGTTAGATTTGTATTTCCATTAGCTATCTTTTGAGGTAAAATCTAGGGTGTTAAAAGGTGGTATCAGAGCTTTGTTTTTGAAACAAGATCAAGTGTGAATTAAATTGGATTAAAATGTGAGTATAAGACAATTGGGGAATCTATAATATATTGTATTGTGTGTGAGATTGTGAAGCTATTTTGGTTGATCTGTGTGATATTTGGACGGTTATACTAACCAATGGAATTCCTTGATAATCTTATATATCTGCGTACGCTGAGTACGCGAATTATTTATTTGGATGTTGCTACATATATATATATATGATAGTTGAACTGTATACTAGATAGTGTATATGGTATAGATTGGTAAAACTTGTGGTATGAGCTCGAAAAAGGTTATAAAAATAGAGATCTTTATTCCTCTACGTCGTAATCATGGAGATCGCCTGAGCTCAAGCTTGTAGGACTGGCAGACCAACTTAATTTCTCCTATAATACCAGAAGCTGAAGCCGAAGGACTACAATGGCCGCCAATGACCCAATGAGACAACTCCAAGAGCTTGCCTTGAACTTAGGGCAGATTGTGCAGCGACAGACACAGCGAGACAGCGCGCCTGAAGATTATACCAAGAGGATAGCACACCTGAAGCCAACCGCTTTTGCTGGAGAAGAGGACCCGGTCCTACTTGAAGACTGGATCTGGGAGTTCGACAAGATTTTTGATGCGGTATATTGCCTAGAGGACAGGAAGGTCAATGGGGTAGTGTACTACTTCAAGGGGGAGGCCGATATCTGGTGGACGGCCAACCGAGATATGCTGCGAGCCGAGCCTTAATTTCGGATGGGAGGCGCTGAAGTAAGCTATGAGGAGGCGCTTCTACCCCGAGCATGTGCGCATGCAGAAGTACCTGGAGTTTTCTGAATTGAAGCAGCTGTCCAAGAGTGTGAAAGACTATCACTCAAAATTTCTGGAGTTAGCAAGATTCGCTCCCACCATGGTCCCTGACGAAGCCTCGAAGGTGCAGCGGTTTGTGGGGGGGCTCAACTGGAGTCTCCAAGAGGCCCTGAGTGTCTTGACCATCCTGACTCTCCAGGACGCGTATGGTAAGGCTGCCAACCTTTACAGAGTGCAGCAGAAGAGAAGGGAGGTCGAAGCGAGCCAGAAGAGGAAGGCAGATGATCGGTAGGACTCTCGGGGACGTGATGATAGACCCTAGAGACAGAACCAGGAGAGGAGATGGAGGCCCCATTCTGATGAGAGGCCAAGGTTTGAGGGAAACCAGAGACAGACCCAGAGGTGTGGCGATCGACACCAGAACCAGGCCTAGAAGACGGAGTCGGGGCCAGAGAGGCACTTCCATTGTAACAGGTTCTGTAAGGATCATCCAGGAAAAGACTACGAAGGGAATTTGGTCACGTGCTTCCGGTGTGGCAAGAAGGGCCACAGGGTGTTTGAGTGCTTCAAGAACCTTCTAGGGGATAATCAGAGAAGAGGAGGCGGCGGTGACCGGACCTACAGAGATACAGATTCCCAGCCCAGAGGCAGAGAGCAGTACCAGGGTCAGAACCAGCACAGAAACGTTCCCCGGCGTGGTAATGGCGGAGGTGGAAATGGAGAGAACCGAGACAACCACAGGACTCCGGGAAAGATTAATGTCATGAGCCGAGCTGAGGCCGAGGCTGAAGCTGACGTACTAGCAGGTACCTTTTCTGTTTGTGGTACCCCTGCTCGTATTTTGTTTGACTCTGGAGCATCATATTCCTTTATTGCTGAACACTTTATTAAGAAATTGGGGCTAGTGGCTAATAGAACTTCTACCATAGCAGTATCCATACCCTCAGGGCGAGTTATCTCTTGTAATAATGTACTGAAAAATGTGGGGGTAGACATAAGAGGGGAAATCTTTGTAATTGACCTTATCCAATTTACCCTCCCCGACTTCGACGTCATCTTGGGGATGGACTGGCTGAGTAAATATAAGGGGAAAATTGATTGTGGAGAACAGAAGATTGTCCTAAGGGGACCGTCAGGGCAGAGGGTGTCCTATCCAAACAAAGGGAAGAAGCCCGGGGTGAAGATCGTCTGTGAGCCTCGATTTTAAACCCTATCCTATGTTGATTAAAGTTAGATTAGGATCTAGTCGGGTTTTAGGTCCACTTATAACCTAAGATTAATAATTATTAAAACCTAAGCTAGCTCACTGGAACCTATTATGAGTCACCACCTAATATTAACCTAGATCAAATTAGGAAAGGAGAGTTCAGGTTCGGGGGCTTGATATTCGACTTATTTAGGGTTCAAATTACTTTCATTACCCTTAGAAGTCGTTTTTCCTCTACTTAGTTTAATTACGGCTTATTACGAGTCATTTTAACATAAGTACGCGAGCTTCTGTTTTTTTGTGTTTTTTAGCATTTTTTGACAGAAAATTAAAGTGAAATTAAAAGCTATCTAAACTAGGGTTTCGGAGGCAGAATTAGGTCGAATTTTGCTTACGTCCGTAGCCACGAACCCAATGTCCGAGACCACGGACCCCAGTTAACCTAGTTATACAGAAGAGTCGAAATTAAAGGAAAACAAAAAATTACAAAGTCCGGGGCCACAGACAGGCTGTCCGTGGGCCCGGACATTATTAGAAAACCTAAATTTTGAATTTTTTAAAATCCTGCCGCCGTCCGTGGGCGTCCGGGCTTACGGACAGGGAGTCCGCGACCCCGGACACGATGTCCGTGGGTGTGGACCGCCCTTGGACGGCGGCGTTGAGGCTGTTCCCGAAAGTGTTTTTGGCTCAAATTTTATGGGTGTGTAGACTGAAAGATGTGCAAGACGTTAGTGATTGAAAGTTTTCAATTTGAATTCGAATTAAACACGAAACTTAGTAAACAAGTTATTGGACAGAAGCTTAAACAAATAGCAATACAGAAGCGTAGAAGGGTTAGTTTAAACCCAAATTTTGAGGCAAGACAGATAATACCGTAGAGAATTAGGGAAGTGGAGTGTCTACTTGTTTTACCTTCGGATTCACAACGATTCTTCACACCGGGATTCGTCGAGTGCTCCGTTGATGGCTGACCCGAAAGGTTTTCGAACCAAGCTTCTGGTTGTTGGTTGTTCTTGCTGTTCTTCACGTTTTGATGGTGTTTTTGTGGGGTTTTGATGATTATTGGGGGCTTTGGGGATTGGAAAACGTGTTTAGATGGTGATTTCGGGGGATTTTCGGTATGATTTGGGTGGCCGGGTGTTGGAAAACGTGAGAGAGAGAGAGGAGGCTATGTTTTCTGACTCTCTAGGGTTCTTGAGCATATGAGATTCCGATTTTATCCAAAAACCTATCCCCTTATATAGACTTTCTTAAAGATAAAGAAAATCTAGTAAAAGTAAGATTTTTTAGTATTTTAATTAAAAGACTTCCCAAAGGAATTTTGCTGTGAAATTTTAACCACATGTCAAGGATGGATATTATGAATTTTCTGAGGTGGAACCGAATTTTTTAAATGTTGGAATATTTTTAAATTGAATTTCCCGTCAGATTCAGTCAGAAATTGCTAGAAAATTATTGGAAATTCGAAAAATCAAAATTCCAACGCCATTATGCTTAGAATGTCATCCTCTATCATGGGTTAAAATATCAAAGCATTTCAAGCTGATTTGGGCATCCTTTGGAGGAGAGAGAAAGCTTATAGGAGGTCTAAGGAGCCTTTAAAGATTACCAAAACGCCCCTGAAAATGACGAAGCTGCTCCCCATGCCATGGAACGCGCCGATCGAGCCGGAATCTCTCACTACTTGATTAAAATGCCTCTCACAACACCAGCACCCTGTAGACCCTAACCCAGGGGGTCAAAATTTTGGGTATAACAGATTGCTCCCCGTCAATTAGACTTTGTAGTGGATGTGAAAAGTCTGGTTGATGCTTGAGTGATGCCCCAAAATTTTGGACTTCACGAAATTCTCCATGTTGTGCGAAACCGCATTGACTGCGTCCAGCTATTCGGAGGCGCTGACTACCTAAGCAACAAAACGCTGTCGAGCTATTCTAAGGTGCTGACTACCTATAAGTGAAAATGTGTCAAGCTATTCTAAGGCGCTGACTACCTAGGTGACGAAAACGAAATAATGTCAAGCGGTTCTAAGGCATCGACTACCTATAATACATGAAATGATGCGATGTCAAGCGATTCTAAGGCGTTGACTACCTATGATGTGAGAATTGGGTGTTATGAAAATGCGAGAATGCTGAAATGCCAACGATACTAATGATGCTGATGCTGATGCTGATGCCGATGATGCTCGGATGCTTCTGGGGACCGAAACCCGTACTAATGCTCCTGGCTGGACCCAATGTGGACTTATTGCCGGTGTGCAGGGATAACTCCTGGTAAAAACCCTAGGGACTTATTGCCTTCGCCCACCATTCGTTGATCCCGAAAATAAGTTGACATCGCAAAAGGAGGATTTATTGCCATCACCTCGCCAACTTTTCTGCCGCCAGGTCTTGTGACGCGCCTGGAAAATGCAACTAGGTCTTATGACGAGCCTATATGAATGAGATGAATGCGATGTGTTTGATAAGAGTGGGTAAGCTAAAGGGTAACACTAGGTCTTACTACGAGCCTAAGGGAATGCAACTAGGTCTTATGACGAGCCTAAAGGATGGTTCTAGGTCTTATGACGAGCCTAAAGGGATGCGACTAGGTCTTACTACGAGCCTAAGGGAATGCAACTAGGTCTTATGACGAGCCTAAAGGATGGTTCTAGGTCTTATGACGAGCCTAAGGGTATGCAACTAGGTCTTATGACGAGCCTAAAGGAAGAATCTAGGTCTTATGACGAGCCTAAGGATGGTTCAAAGTGAAAGTGAGTAATATGTATGATGGGTCTAAATGGATGTAGAAGGATTAGGGTTTATGTCAAATCTGGAGATAGTAGGGCTCAAGATGGGCCTACGGATGTTTGGGTGTGAAGGTAGGGCTTAAGACGGGCCTGTGGGAATTTGATGTGGAGCAAGGGCTTAGGACGGGCCTGTGAATGTTTGGATGTGGAGATAGGGCTTAGGACGGGCCTGTGGGATGTGAGAATGGTTTGAACCTTTGGGTTTTGGACTTTTGGGCCTCAATCGGTGTTGTTGTTGCAATTGCTGGAACCAACAATTGCCCCCAGTATTCTTTCTTAAGGCAACCTGAGTTAGAGTTCATGGCGATTGACCGGAATGATCAATTGCCCCCAGTATTTTTTTGTGCGAACAAGTCTCGTCCTCACAGGGTCAAGGCTTATGTTTTGATATGGTGCTTCCTACACTCGTCGTGTTTGGTGTTTGCACTCGTTTCTCACTTACGAGCACAACTTCTCAACCATTAAATTTGATATTTGTTAGATTTACGTGTTCAACCTGTTACTTTCACTCGATTGGATACACAACTACTAAGCCGGAAGTCTTTTGAGCTTATAACGTGGCCATGGGGTGTGATGAATGACAACAGGATAATGAACGAATGTTTAGGATATGTGGAGCTTTAAGGATGACCAAAGCTGCAACTTGCACCGTCTCTCGGACTTATCTTCTTTGCCTTGAAGTCATTTGGCTACTTCGTGATGACTTCGCTTATGAACTTGGGACTTGGAATCTTTGATCGTTCCTTGCATCTTCTTTCTTTTTTCCGATTCTGGGGTTCTTTGAGGCTTTTCAGGTTTGCCTTCCTTGAATCTCCTTTCCTTCGGGGTTCTTGTGTTTCCCGGTTTTGAACTTTGAGAGCTGTTTTTGATGTTAGCTCGTTTGGATCCTGTGTCACTTTGGGACCATTTACGGATCGCTTCGTCATGCTGGTAGCGGTTTTGCTTCTTTGGACTTGTGAAGTTGTTGTTCAGAAGTCGGGCTCCTTGCCTCCTTTGGTCACCGGGTCGGTTATTCATCATTGGCGGGCTTGTTTGTGGAGCCTGTAATGTTGTAAAAGAGGTTATATATGAAAAGCTCAGCGGGGGTGCCTAGGGTGTAATGTCAGGGTTCATAAGCTTTTGGTTGTGTGGTGCTGTTCCTAGGTGCTTCATCATCCCTAATAGTTGTGTGTCCGTTCTTTGTTACTTTTCATAGGTTTAAGCGTAAATTTACAAAATATCTCCTTTGGTTGGAGTCATGCCGTTTACCTTACATTTGAATGTGATCTCTCTGGAGTCATGTAAAAATGACATGCTCTTTCGCTCTTGGTTTTACCGCTCAAGGCACTCTTGCGAAACGTTCACTCAGAGACTTACTTGCACAAAATAAACAAACGTTATCATTCCTTAACTTAGATTGTCCCCAGTATTGTTGTGGGGTTTTCTTGAGAAACCTTAGAATGCCCAAGTTATTTGTGGAGGGTGATTGCATGTGTGAGGATGGTGGTGAATGGTGATGGGGCGATGGCTGAGTGATTTTTTTCTTTTTTTTTGTCGGCAGCAGTTTTGTTTTTAAGCTTTGGTGAAATGGTAGAAATGATGGAACACTGTGACATGTGGGATGGCTGTGATGGAGGTGGCGAGTGTGGATGGGAAGGCGGTTTTGTACAGGGGGTTTCGTGAAAAATGAAGGTTCTTACTCTTACATGTTTGTAGACATGCTTTATGAGAGAGGTTTCTTTCCCTTTCTTCTTTTCTTTCCTTCTTTTCTCTTTGCACGCGAACAAATATGTAAAGATCAAAACGTGAATAAAGAAGAAATTTTATTGATAACCAAAGGGAACAACAATGGTACTGAGTACCGATTAAACAGGAAAACAGCTGAACTAGCTAGAGAACTTAAAAGAAAAGGAAAAGGACAAAAGCTACGCGAAACAACTTAAAGGGAGAAAAACAAAGATTCCTAGTGGTGTTCTGGCATAGGATTCCCGAAGATATTCCCGCGCTCTGAGAACTGAAGTCCCTGGTCAATCAGGTCTTGGATCTAATGCTGTAGGGCCCTGCAATGATCGGTGTCGTGACCTAGTAACTGATGGTAGAGACAGAACTGATTTGGGCTCCTGCCCAAACGGGTGACTCCTGGTCGGGGCGGAAGAGGCTGCAAGATGTTCTGCTCCTGGAGCCTTTTCAGAGCATGACTCAAAGGCCGACCGATATCTTTGAACTCTCGCTGATTAAAATCTGGTCTTGGAGGTGGTACCGCTCGATAGTTCCTCCCCTGTTCCCTTGGCTGCTGGACTGCATTCACCTCGTACTGTCCCGTGTACCTCTGCGGTGCGCTCTGTGCGTAAGCTGCGGTCGGGTAGGAGGCTTTCGCTGGTTCGGATTTTGGGAACTTTGAATTACTTCCGGATCCTCGGGGATATCCAAGCTTTAAGTCTCCCTTGTGGATCTTCTCCTCCAAAACTCCTACCTGGCCCATGAGCATATCAAAGCTTGGAAAGTACATATACTTTAATTCATCATTGTACTGCTTTTGCATGTTCTCAACAATCATGCGAATTTGCTCCTGCTCATCCATCCTTGTGGGCATGCCCGCTGCCTTCCTCCTCCACCGCTTTATAAAGTCAGACATGGACTCACTTCCCGTTTGGCGCGTGCTGGCAAGGTCAGACCGGGTGATTTCCAAGTTTTTAGCATACTCGAAGTGAGTCAAGAAGGCTTCACATATCTCCTCGTATGTCTTGGTGTTCATTCTCTGAGTTAGGTACCATCGTTGAGGAATCTCGTCTAGGTACCGGGCAAAAACCTTGGCCTTTTGCATATCATTGAGCCTCAGGATAGACATCTCTCGATCAAACATCGCCAAATGAATCTGGGGATCGGTCGAGCCCTTGTAGAGAGCCAAAGTGGGGAGCTTCAGCTTCGTGGGTAGCTCAACGTCTGGATAGGATCCCATGGAGAGGTAGTCAAAGCCAGCAGGTTTACCGGCCTTTTCCATACGCTCAATGCGCCTCAGAGCCCTCTGAAATTCAACAGCTAACTGGTTCCCGGGAGCACCACCTCTGTATCCAACATGGGTGGCGTGTCCCTCCAAGGAGATATTGTCCATGCCATATAAAGGGTTGACAAATCCTTGCAGCGGTCCTTCCCGTCTTGCTGCCTCCAAGGATCCTATTTTCTGATGGATCTCAACTGTTGCCGCTGTATGCCGTGCCTCCAGGGCTTCAATGGCAGCTTGATGTTTCTGTTCCAGGCTGGCTATTGATCCTGCCTGCCTCCGCTGGACCCCCAGTAGTCCTGCTTTGGGCTGCCGTTTCCAACGCAGCCAACTTATCCTCCAGCTTGGTGATTGTATCCACATATTTGCTTTCGAGTGCCTGGATTGCTTCCTGGTGCCTCAAATCAAAATTTCTCATGAGTGCTTCAATAGAAGTGTTCTGGTTTCCCCCCCTGCTTGCTGATCCTCCTGAAGGATATCGTCATGGACATGGACCGACATGTCAGATGAGCTGGAGTCTACTTCGGGCCGGAATGATGGAAGTGGAGGAGTAGGCAGTCGGGTCAAACGTCCGGAACTTCTGTCCCAGCGCCTTTCTGAAATCTTGCCTTATTTCTGTTTCAGAACATAGGGTGAAAACAAAAACCATCAGGCACGGGCCTTCAATGACATGGAAAGATTTTCCTCTGAGGACCCTTTTGTTCTAATTACATGACTCTTTTTTTGGACCTTTCAAGCCTAGCGGGCTGAAGATTTTTGGCATGCGAAATGGGCCAGCAATCCTAATGGGAGCCTTTGAGCTTATTCTGAGAGGGTGATTTCATGGAGGTAAAGGCATCTGGGCCACTGAAATCCTCAAGTGTTTCATTTGGACTGGGGGGAGATTGATGGATCGATATAGACATTGGGCCTGAGGCCCAGGAGAAAGAACGCATGCACAAATGTCCTCACAAAATGACTCAGTCCAACGGGTACAGGTCAATCCGGAGAGGTGCTTGGGGCGCTAGCCCAGGTCACCACAAAGGAATAGGGCTTGCACGCTATTCTCTTTGGGCCTCCCCACTTTTTTCACATCACCTAAAGGTGTGCGTCTACGGTCGGGTCTTTGACTGACCAAACAATGGGCTAGGTAAGGGTACTTGCCAGGAAAATGCTTGGGGCTAAGGCCCAGGTATTAAGGGGGTGTGGTTAGACGACACCCTCCTCTTTTCCCCCACTTATTCACATCACCTAAAAGGTGTGAGTCCCTGACAGGGGACCCTCAAATGGGTCCCGGGGTGAAATTGGTTTGCGTGGACCCTGGCTCTCATATGATGCAAGGGTGCAAAAATTAAAGTGCGCACGCAAGTAAACAAACAGAGTAAATAAAGCCATAAACAAACATTTTCAAGTTAAGCCCTCTTTCTTAAAATTAAACAAGTTAAAATTCAGAAGTTTGTCCCCAGCAGAGTCGCCAGTCTGTGAGCCTCGATTTTAAACCCTATCCTATGTTGATTAAAGTTGATTAGGATCTAGTCGGGTTTTAGGTCCACTTATAACCTAAGATTAATAATTATTAAAACCTAAGCTAGCTCACTGGAACCTATTATGAGTCGCTACCTAATTTTAACCTAGATCAAATTAGGAAAGGAGAGTACGGGTTCGGGGGCTTGATATTAGACTTATTTAGGGTTCAAATTACTTTCATTACCCCTAGAAGTCGTTTTTCCTCTACTTAGTTTAATTACGGCTTATTACGAGTCGTTTTAACCTAAGTGCGCGGGCTTCTGTTTTTTTTGTGTTTTTTAGCATTTTTTGACAGAAAATTAAAGTGAAATGAAAAGCTATCTAAACTAGGGTTTCGGAGGCAGAATTAGGTCGAATTTTGCTTACGTCCGTAGCCACAGACCCCATGTCCGAGACCACGGACCCCAGTTAACATAATTATACAAAAGAGTCAAAATTAAAGGAAAACAAAAAATTGCGAAGTCCAGGGCCACGGACAGGCTGTCCGTGGGCCCGGACATTATTAGAAAACCTAAATTTTGAATTTTTTAAAAATCCCGCCGCCGTCCGTGGGCGTCCGGGCTGACGGACAAGGAGTCCGGGACCCCGGACATGACGTCCGTGGGTGCGGACCGCCCTCGGACGGCGGCATTGTGGCCGTTCCCGAAGGTGTTTTTCGCTCAAATTTTATGGGTGTGTAGCCTGAAAGATGTACAAGACGTTAGTGATTGAAAGTTTTCAATTTGAATTCGAATTAAACACGAAACTTAGTAAACAAGTTATTGGACAGAAGCTTAAACAAATAGCAATACAGAAGCGTAGAAGGGTTAGTTTAAACCCAAATTTTGAGGCAAGACAGATAATACCATAGAGAATTAGGGAAGTGGAGTGTCTACTTGTTTTACCTTCGGATTCACAACGATTCTTCACACCGGGATTCGTCGAGTGCTCCGTTGATGGCAGACCTGAAAGGTTTTCGAACCAAGCTTCTGGTTGTTGGTTGTTCTTGTTGTTCTTCACGTTTTGATGGTGTTTTGTGGGGTTTTGATGATTATTGGTGCTTTGGGGATTGAAAAACGTGTTTAGATGGTGATTTCGGGGGATATTCGGTATGATTTGGGTGGTCGGGTGTTGGAAAACATGAGAGAGAGAGAGGAGGCTGTGTTTTCTAACTCTCTAGGGTTCTTGAGCATATGAGATTTTGATTTTATCCAAAAACCTATCCCCTTATATAGACTTTCTTAAAGATAAAGAAAATCTAGTAAAAGTAAGATTTTTTGGTATTTTAATTAAAAGACTTCCCAAAGGAATTTTGCTGTGAAATTTTAACCACATGTCAAGGATGGATATTATGAATTTTCTGAGGTGGAACCGAATTTTTTAAATGTTGGAATATTTTAAATTGAATTCCCGTCAGATTCAGTCAGAAATTGCTAGAAAATTATTGGAAATTCAAAAAAAAAATTCCAACGCCATTATGCTTAGAATGTCATCCTCTATCATGGGTTAAAATATCAAAGCATTTCAAGCTGATTTGGGCATCCTTTGGGGAGAGAGAAAGCTTATAGGAGGTCTTAGGAGCCTTTAAAGAGTACCAAAAACGCCCCTGAAATGACGAAGCTGCTCCCCATGCCATGGAACGCGCCATCGAGCCGGAATCCCTCACTACTTGATTAAAATGCCTCTCACAACACCAGCACCCTGTAGACCATAACCCAGGGGGTCAAAATTTTGGGTATAACATCGTCTTAGCCATATCGATCCTCTCCCAGGTGAGGAAGGGACAACAGGCGTACCTTTGCCATGTCCAGGACCTGAGCCGGAAGCCAAGCAAATTAGAAGAGATCCGGGTGGTGAACGAATTTCCAGACGTTTTTCCTGGGGAGATCCCAGGCATGCCGCCAGACAGGGAGGTAGAGTTCAGCGTCAATCTAGTGCCAGGAGCAGCGCCTATCTCCAAAGCTCCATACCGTATGGCACTGTCAGAGCTGAAAGAATTAAAGGTTCAGTTAGAGGACCTCTTGGGGAAGGGGTATATCCGGCCGAGTGTCGTGGGGAGCTCCTGTCTTGTTTGTGAAGAAGAAGGACGGGAGTATGAGGCTGTGCATAGATTACCGGGAGTTGAACCAGATCACAGTGAAGAACCGGTACCCATTACCCCGAATTGACGACCTCTTTGACCAACTGCAGGGTGCAGTAGTTTTCACCAAAATAGATTTGAGATCGGGATACCACCAGCTACGCGTCGTAGAGAAGGACATCCCGAAGACTACTTTCAGGACCAGATATGAGCACTTCGAGTTCCTGGTGATGCCCTTTGGATTGACGAACGCACCAGCAGTTTTCATGGACCTCATGAACCGGATATTCAATCCCTATCTAGACCGGTTTGTGGTGGTATTCATAGACGATATCCTCATCTAGTCTAAGGATGAGGAAGAGCATGAGGATCACTTGAGGTTGGTTCTGCAGATTCTGAGGGAACAGTAGTTGTATGCCAAATTGTCTAAGTGTGACTTTTGGCTGGATCGAGTGGCGTTCTTGGGCAACATTGTTACAAAGGAGGGGATAGCAGTGGACCCAGCCAAGATACAAGCGGTGAAGGAGTGGCCGAGACCGAGCAACCTGACTGAGGTGTGTAGTTTCTTGGGTTTGGCAGGATGCTACAGAAGATTCATGAAAGACTTCTCGAAAATTGCCAAACCACTCACCAATCTGATGAAGAAGGTGGTCAAATTTCAGTGGAGCGACGAGTGTGAAGTAGCATTTCAGGAACTGAAGGGAAGGTTAACCACGGCCCCAGTGTTAACCCTACCTTCAGGGACTGAGGGCTTCGAGGTGTTCAGTGACGCCTCCAAGTATGGCCTGGGGTGTGTACTGATGCAGAAAGGAAAGGTGATTGCGTATGCGTCGAGGCAGCTGAAGGAGTATGAGACCTGATACCCGACGCACGATCTGGAGCTGGCAGCAGTGGTGTTCGCCCTTACGATTTGGAGACACTACCTGTACGGTGTTTCCTGCAAGATCTACACCGACCACAAAAGCCTCAAGTACATCTTCACGCAGAAGGAGCTCAATATGAGGCAGAGAAGGTGGTTAGAATTGATCAAAGACTATGACCTCGAAATTTTGTACCACGAGGGGAAGTCCAATCTGGTAGCAGACGCCCTGAGCAGAAAGAGGAGCCACTCAGTGAATTCAATGTGGGTCCTTCCTAATGAGCTAGCCTGTGAGTTTCAACGGTTGAATTTGGAAGTGATGGAATCTGGAGGAGTAGAGCATGAGGTGAAGCTGTACCACATGAGTGTCTCTTCCGACATTTATGGGGAGATCCTCAAGGGACAACCTGGGGACGTGAAGCTGGAGCGTATCAAGGAGAAGATGAAGGAAGGGAAATCTGAGGGGTTTTAGATCCACAATGACGGCAGTATAAGATTCAGAGGCCGATGGTGTGTGCCTCAAGGGTGTGCCGAAGTAAAGGATAGACTGATGAGGGAGGCCCATAATACTCCCTATTCGGTTCATCCTGGTGGTGAAAAATTGTATAAGGATTTGAAGAAGATGTTCTGGTGGCCTTAGATGAAGCGGGAGGTGGTAGAGTTTGTATCGAAGGGCCTTACCTGTCAGAAGGTCAAATTCGAACATAAGAGGATGGGAGGTTTGCTTCAGCCGTTAGATGTTCCGAAGTGGAAGTGGGACTCCGTTCGAGAGTAGGACGGGTAGTCGTTGTACATGGGTAATCGTTCATGTTGTATGTATACAGTAGGTGTAGTAAGACCGAAATTGTTATCGGCGCTAGTTATAAATACTCGGTATAGTTGGAAGGTGTATGTTGTTGTTGTGTTAATGAAAAGGGATAGTAAGGTGTAGTCGCTCGGGAATTTAGCCCATCAGACCGGTACAATGTGTATGTATTAGCCTTGTTAGCCACGTGGGTGGCTAACGGCGTGTAACACCAACGAGTTAAGTAATGTGACGAGGTTGTTATTCCGCTGCAGTTTATTGTAAGTGTGTTGATGTTGGATGGGGTGTTACAAAAAGTGGTATCAGAGCGAAGTATCGCTCTGATGACTGAATTACCGAGCTTAGGAAATACCGAGTTAGGATTTAAGTACTTTGGGTTAGGGTTGAGTGATAGCGTGAGAGATACGCTAGATAGGAACCACCAGTGAATACTGGAAACCTACAGTATCCTTCCCGCCCTCCACAATCCCTGTATATAACTTGGGGAAACAACGCCAGAGAGATGGAAGTCCACTCTTACTCGGGAATACCCGATCTGGCTATTATTAAATACCTTTAGGGTACGGAGAACCTGTCAAACGGTAGATCCCGAAAAGTGGGAATCCCGGAGACGGTTTCCATCTGAACAAGTTAATCGCATTAATAGCGATGAATGTAGAATCTTGTGTATAGAGGAATAGAATTTCCGGCAACCTGGGTCGACATGCCGAGCAGTCGAGAATAACCAGCTTGCAACGCACCGACCGTGCAACAGGCAAGAAGTGGATTAATGAAACCCGAGACGAATGTCTACGGGACCACAGTTGATAAATAATACACCAACGGTATACCAATCTACAAAGGAACTACAACGTAGTGCCCAAACAAGAGACAAGTCTCAGCAACCACGACAAATACATGGAACGGGCTATAAAGAGGATACAATACTAAGTAAAAGGGGTCTACCAGAGTGGGAAACACCCTAGTTAATGATTATCATATGAGGACAGTGCGGATAAAAACAATACCACAACCGGTATGTGTTAAACCGATAGCCAGTTAGCATGGCGCACTTGCCATAGCAAGTGCTGCTATAACAGGGCTGTTCGGGAAATTTATAACCACTACAAAGTACTTGGTAAAGTACCATAAAGTTAAATGTGATCATCATAACCATGGAAGGGCTTAATAGCCTAACCTCTGTAATTGTAAGTACACCAGTCAGCAAAAAGCTAGACTTGGCTAAGGTAAGAAGATGTTGTGAAACCATGAAAATTTTCTTTCAAACCCAGATTTATCTAACCCTTTTCTTTTCAAAACCAGATTTTCTTTCAAACCAACACTTCTTTCCAACCTTCTTTTAAACCAAGGACAGTTGACAAGAATGCAACAATGGATAAACTTTCCCTCGATTAAGTTCGGGAAGTAAGGAATGAATATTGTCACGGGACAATATAAGGGAGTTGACAACAAAATGCTTCACCTAGGCGTGTGACGGACATTACGAGTGTACTAACTGAGTTGTGGGACGACCGCACTCCGATAGGAGCTTGTGGGCCTGACAGACCTACTTATGGGTTAGTTGGGTAAGTAGCAATGTATCAATATGGTACCCCACATATGTATACGAGTGGAGTCCAAAACATGGGAAGTAGTCAACCCCGTCTACGGTCAGCAGTATAAATCAAACAAGAGCTAAAGATTACAAGGAATGGTTGAAGTTAAGGAACTCAGTTAAATTAACGAGACAAAAGGAATTAGTGAATTCCTTCCAAGGAAATGTTTAAGAGTCAGGAGGTGCGAAGTGCACTAACTGTTATGTGAAGACATCATATATGTCGTAAGGATCCCTAGGGATAAACATGATAGCTGGAACGGAGATCCAGCCTATGCATGGCAAGGCAGATGCCTGATGTGGACAGATTAATGTGTAACAAACGGGATGAAACTCCCAGAATGAGCACATACACTATCAGGAAATGTTGATCTTCACAGAAGAAGATAATAAGCCAGTTAAGAACGCAAACAGCGTGGCTAACTCGACATATCAATGAGTGCGAACCAGATGTAAAGGCATAACTTAACAACACCCAGGAGAATTCCTTGAAGGGTGTTCGCATCAACAATTGTTGAACGAAATGCATGACAGAAACACAAGGGTTGAAATTAACACCCAGTTTAGACATAAGTTGTCAGGAGACGGACTGACAATCCTAAGGGACATCCCATGAAAGGAAATGTGATGCAACAACCTTGTCATGGATGCCAATACAACCTCTAACCAGGTAATATGGTATAGAGAAGTACATGTGTGTGGACACCCTACAATGAGGGGAGCTCAAGGCAGCAAGGCTTACAAGCCACAAATAAGATGTGTTATGTAAATTTGAGTTAATTGTAGAAATTTATGTGGTACAGGGAAATAGAGCGGAGAACGAACCACTGCATTAAGAGTGGGGATACCTCTCGATATTGCGAGACCGCAGGAGCGGTAGTTATGTGTATCAAGCCCAAGAAATATGTTAAGGATTGACCATATTGTTATTGAAAAAGAGCAGTTAGCTTAGTAACATGTGTGTATAAAGTGAAACACCTGGCTGAATAATGCCGGCTTGTGACTCGAATGATCGATGCTCAAGGAGCATTCAGTAGTCATCCAAATGAGGGATGAACTATAATGTGAATAATGTAAGTATATGTGTGGAAGTCAATGTGACGGTAAACACGATATAAGTTAGTGTTATACAATAAGCACGGTGCGCAACAAGCGACCGTTGTATAAGTGTTGTTAAACGATAATGTGGCAGATAGGACCAGTCATGAGTTAAACTCAATGGACATGGAAGCAAGTGATGATACACAGACTGGGCAATAAGCCAATGGTTGGTACTATGTGATAAGGAAACTCAGTGTGAATTCCATGGCAAATCGCATAAGGGATTTACTGTCAAGAGTTTACGCCTCTGCACTCTGTATGACTGAGTGTTTTGGTATTGCACTTGCGCAGTAATGATCGAGTGGGATAGCTAGGAATTGGAAATATGTTAATTATGGAGGAATAATGTTATAATGGCCGATGCATAGGAAATGCAAGGCCGCACCTATAGAAAGTACTTGTACAAGACCAAATGTGGAGGCATGACTAACAGTAAGTGACTATAGTAGCACTAACTGTTAAATATCGGTATGGAATATACCCCAAATGTTGTAAATAGCTGAGAGAGCACTACACACTAGGTAGTAGCTCAATCTCAACCGACAGTAAGTCGGAATTAAGGGAACAAGTCAATCGTTGTGAAATACATAGTTGTATACACAGTAAATTGTTATGGAAGTGGATAGAAAGTTTATAACTCACCGAATTCCCTAACGGTAAGAGATACCATGCGTCGGTTGAGAAACCATTGTTACCAAGATGAAGGTGACAATTGGGGATGTACAATACAGTAAGAATAACAAATGGGGCAATTAAGCTCTACAGTTATTAGAGTTTCGCAGCAGGAACTAGTGAGCCAGTGATTCAAGTGTTGAATGTGCCTGGTGAACATGAGTGAATGGCTAACTATTAACGCCTAGAAGCCTAACAGGCCAGAATCGAAACCGACTAAGAGTTTAAGCGAACTCCAATGAGAATTCTTGGTTTAGGAACTAAACCGCCAATATGGTTAAGATCCTCTAATCGGAATCCATTGTGTAATAGACCGCATGAAAGTTAAAACACTTCACGACGGCAGAACATTTAAGCCAATGTTTAGTGATTGATTACGTGGGCGTAATCCCTTTTAAGGGGGGTAGAGCGCAAAACCACTTAGTGTATGTTACCGTACAAGTGTACGTAGTGTATGTGACTTATATTGTGCATAGCACAAAATTATTGTTTTGATGATTGGTGTGTGTGTTACGTAAACATACACATTCATTCATGGTTAAATTGTGGTAATTGCGCACAGAAGATGCGAATACCATTGTGATAAGTGTGTGTATTTGTTAACAGTTGTGTGTGATAGTACAAGTGTGGGGAGTAGAGAAACTCCCGGGGGAACAAAAGCCCCGACAATGTATAACGGTGAAATGGTGTGTTGTATTTTGATAAAATATATGTGTATATATATACTATATAGTGATTCAAGAAAGGGCATGATACCGACATAGAACCTAGCGAGAATAGGATTCCCTAGGCAATAGGATTAAAGTGAATGGAGGTAACTGATAGACGGAGTTCTATCCTTTGGAGATGATATGATCATGACTAGAGTGATTAAAAAGATAGAAAATTGGAAATGAGTGATTTAAGGGATGCTTGAAAATGAAGTGGGAGGTGGAACTTGATTTGCATGTGATCAAGGGAAGCCGAACACAAATTGGAGTGGAAGGATAGTTCAACACTGATGCTGATCACATCAGGGTTGGATGACTCTTGAAACTCCCTCTAAGTGGTCACAAATAACCACACTAAGAAAGGAAGCAAAGAGCATAAGTTGGACTTGGAGTTGGTGTGTTTTTCAAAAGGATTTTGAATTATTATTATAAAACGTGATGGATACTTTACAAATTAAAGTCTTCTTACATTAACCTCACAAGGAAAAATTTCAAATTATGTGATGTTTTGATCCTCCCAAACACGGGGACGGAACGGTGCCATCGCGACCGGGTTCTGCGGGATCACAGTGTATATCAAAGATATTTTTAATTGTATTACATGCTATGACATGTTGTGTGGTATGTGTAATGTAATAAATGTTATTTTGACTTTGATTCCTAAAGTATATGCTATCAAGACCTATGAGTCTAAAATGTGTTGTGTTACATAGACCTATGTTGTGTCTAAAGATTGTTATGTTACCCAAGACCATTGCGTCAAAGGTGTTATGTAGTGTAAATGTTCTTAAGATACCGGACCATTGAGTCGAGGTTATCATGTGAGTATGTAATGTATGTATGGATGTGAATATGTTACCCGGACCATTAAGTCCGAGGTTGTGATTGTAAAGTGTGTTTGGTATGGAAGTTATTTCCAAGTGATTCCTATGTTCAAATTTAATGATGGTTGTGGAAAGTGTAAACTTCGAGGACGAAGTTCTTTTAAGGGGGGTAGATTGAAATTACCCCAAAACCTTGATATGTGTTTAAACCATTTAAACTATGGTATGTAAAGGCTAAAAAGTGCCTTAGAAACATCGTGGACAATTTAAAAACATAGTAAAGTGCAATAAGCATAAGACACAGTTTGAGCAAAAACATGCTCTAAGCTATGAGTGAACTTGGTTTAGGACCCAAAGAGCCTACCAAGACTTAAAAACATTTAATTATGATTTTATAAGTCTAATTAAGTCCTTAGGAAACCTGGTAGACAATGAAACCAACAAAACACAAAAAATACTAAAGTCAATAAGAGCAAAAAATGTGCTCTAAGCTTGGATAAATTTGTAAAAGACCTAATGGTCATACCTATACCTTATAAATATTTATGAACATATTAATCAATTACCAAAGAAAACCAAGCTTGAAAACAAGTTAAAAACATAAAATGTGCTTTAAGGAGTCTTAAAGCACGTTTTTGAAAAATTGTTTGTAAATGATTTTGAATGGCTAAAATGTCCATCATTACTCTTGTAATTAACATGTGTTACTATATAGTATCAACATTTGGAAGTCTATATCAATGGGAAATCAGAAATTTCACTTCTATGTGCCTTGTTTTTGTGAATAGTGATTTTTATAGCTAGTTGTAAAATCTAATGGTTATTTAATACGTAATTAAATTGACAAATAAGTACTAAAGTACCCTTTCTAACTAAATGGGGGCCGGTTTTCAAGGAGTGAGTCACCAAGTTGTAAAAGAAATCAATAAGTAAAGTAAAAGCTTAAATAAAGTAAAGTACTATTTTGCTTTTATAAAAAAATTTTAAAATATCTCCAAAAGCAAACTCAATCTTCTCATTTCCTTCTCTTTTTCTCATTCACACGGTTTCACCTTCTTCATTCTCCCTTCTTGCTGTTATTCTCGTAATACACAATACCACCATGGAGTCCATCTTTGACCACATGTAAACCTACTCACTTAACCAAATCAAAAACAAACACCACCGTTCTCTCCTCTCACAAGCTCTTCATTTCTATATTGCTAAAAATTTGAAGATCCACCATTTCGGTTGCCATGGAGTTCCACCAATTGATGGAGCTTGAGCTTGTCTTTCCACAATTATTACTCTCCTTTGCTTCAAGGTAAGGAATCTAAAAAAAAAAATCAAGTTTCCTCTCCTTTAGTACATGACCCGAAATTCACCTCACCATGGTGTGTCTTTTACTTGCTTGTTTTAGCTTCATGTTGAATCTCCCAAGGGCTAGGAGGGTCTCTCTTGATTACTTATTCAAGTTCTCTTCCAATTCCAAGGTAAAACAATTACCTTAATTGTGTTTAAAACAATATGTGTAACTAGGGTTTACAATGAGATGAAGCCATAATGCTTGAAACTCATTCTATTATTGTACATTGCTTTAGAAGTTGACAAAACAACAAACACCCCACGGTTTTACAAGGAAACAAGAAAGAAGTTTTGTGAGGAAAAGAGGTAAACAGCTATCTCAATGTAGTTTAAATGCCTTAGGAAAATGAGCTTGAGCTGATTTGCTTAATAAATACCTAAGGAGCCAATGGCAAATGAGCTAGTAAAAAATGCTTCTCAGGAGTTTATTAAGGGCATAAGTATTGGTGTATGTATTTGCAGGTCAAGGCATTATTTATGTGGGAAATTCAGTGTTTAAGGTTATGCAATTTAAGGGCTAAGAGCCATGTTGTTTAAGGGCCTAAAGTGCCAAGCAATTTAAGTTATGCACTATATTGTGATGTAGTGCTAAATGTGTGAAGTCTTGTGTATAAAAATGGTTTGATGGATTTTAGGTGTTCTTGAATGAAATAAGGTAAAAACCTAGGTGTTTGGATGTGAGTATTACCAGAGAAGTTATGGCCAAATTGGGAAATGTGAAAGAAGTTCTAGTGTTTAAGTGAGTTTTGGTGAAACTAGGAAGTGTTCAAGGTGAATTAAATTACTTGAGAAGAAAACATTGTGTTAAGGTGATTTAGAGTGATTGCCAAGGATTTAGGTGTTATGGAAGTTCTAGGAATTCAATGTGTGTTTTGAGATGTATTTAAGTCTTGAGGGAGTTGTTTAAGGTTTAGGTAATGTGGTCCAAGGAATAAATGATGTTTAGATAGAATTTTGAGAAAAGAATTCAAGAAGTTGTAAAAGGAGATTTAGTAGTAAGAAAAGAAGTTGAGAGATGATGTTAAGGTTTAGAGGAAACACCTTGTGTTGTAGTGGTCATTGTTAGTGAACTACCACTTAGAAAATCTTAAGGAGAAAACATCCCAAGTGCTAGGAATTTTGTAAGAAATTTGTAAATGATAAGTGGTTTTGGTGAGTGATTTAAAGAGTTTAGCACATGTCTAAAGGTTGTGTTGATGTGCCAAATGATGTTAGGAAACATTATGAGGCTTTAGGAGAAGTTGGTGAAATTGGTTAAGTGTTTAAAGACTTGGAAATTGAATGTTTTGTCGTGGTCCGAACTTCCGTCCGGACATGGAAGTTCGGACAGGCTCTGTTGGGTAAAGGATTTTCTCATTCTCGAACTGTGTCCGAAGTGGGAAGTCCGGACACAGTTCGGACGTGACTGTTTCTATTTGGGATTACTCTCGAACTGTGTCCAAACTTGGGAAGTCCGGACACAAGTTCGGACGTGTGTATGGTTTTCAGTATTAGGTCGCGGCTTGTGTCCGAAACTTGGGAAGTCGGACACAAGTTCGGACAAGGTGGTATGGGCCAAAACATTTGTTTAAGGTATGGAAATGGTGTGTAATGATGGGGATTGATTAGTAATGATGTTATTTGAGGTGTTAAGGACTGTTAGGTGGGTTTTTAATGACAATTAAGTGGGTGAGAAGTTGTAATAAAATATGAAAGTAAAACAAGTTAAAAAGTGAAGTTATGTAACTAAGTTAACGGGGAAAAGTTATAAGCTTTAGACATTAAACAATCATGTTACCCCGAAGTTAATAAAAGTATATGCAATGTCAGTGTTCGAGAATTGCTCGAGGAACATAAGTGGACGTGGTAAAGTGGGACTCCGGTGACAGGTATGGTTTTCTTGCAACCTGTGTCCTACCGGATTACACCGGCTTGTATGCCAATGTGCTTTTCTGTATGTTTGCCACGTTATGAGATAAATCATGAAACGAGTTTACAGTCATTATTGTTATTGTATGTTTACGTGCCGATACCGGTAAACTCTAATGCGCTTGAAGGGCTAGTTAACCACTATTAGGTAAACGTAGGAGAACGGTATCCGGTAACAACGTTTCCGACTTAAGGAACGTTCTAACCACGGCTATGCGTGAGTTGGATATGTGATGTTTGTGTGTGATGTTTGTATGTGAAAGAATGACTCTCCCTTCCCTTGTGTGTGTCTAACAAGACTTAACCCAATGTGTGATTGTTTAACTAAGTTCAATGAAGAACTTCTGACAAGTGCTAACGGGGGGAGTGAGGAGTCCGGTCTGTTCCGGCCACGCGTGTGAGTATGGGGGTCGTTGTCATAGCAGGTTCGACCCTCTCTGTATGTTATGGTTGTTTTCCAATTTGGTTCCCAACCTTCCCTTTAGCTTAACCAAGGCTATTACTGACTCACGTCGGGCCACAGGGGCATACTATTGTTATGTTTGTTTCGGTGTGCTTGGAACACTATATACGAGACACCTTGTGTTAAGTTAACCGTTCATTTAATGAGACGGTAACGAGTTATGTAACGAGCTTATCATGAGACTGGCAACATTCTCTAGGCTCACCAGTGTATTAACAATGTTTGGGTCGGTTCCTAAGAGGACCATTCCCGTTATGTTATGTATCTTTGTTGTGATGCAATATCTATTGTGGTGTTATATTGTGCACGTGGAAACGTGCAAAGTGTTGTTAAGTGTTGTTATGTAGTGTATGTTATATGTTGTAAAATGTGGAGTATGTGGATCATGGATATGAATCCCAGTTTGAGAAAAGAGGCGTTTAAGGATACCGATTTAAGGGTAAGTGTCGTCTGTTAAGGAAGTAGCTCCATTAGAGGAGGAACACTCTAGGGATATTGAATACCTTGAGTGACCTATTAAGTAAGGATATATTATCCGTTTGTTGAGCCCGTTGAGGCGAAATGATTATGTGTCGTGTGTTTACAGTGGCATGTATGATTTAAAAATAATCAACCGCATGCTAAGACAATTAGTTGTGCGTGGCCCGGTAGCATGTGGGCTGCGGGATTACCATACCAGCAAAGGTGCTGAGCCCCTTGGGGGCCACCCTTTCTCTTCTTTTCCTATTTCAGGTACGAAGTGCTGGAAGCCGTTCGAGAGTAGGACGGGTAGTCGTTGTACATGGGTAATCGTTCATGTTGTATGTATACAGTAGGTGTAGTAAGACCGAAATTGTTATCGGCGCTAGTTATAAATACTCGGTATAGTTGGAAGGTGTATGTTGTTGTTGTGTTAATGAAAAGGGATAGTAAGGTGTAGTCGCTCGGGAATTTAGCCCATCAGACCGGTACAATGTGTATGTATTAGCCTTGTTAGCCACGTGGGTGGCTAACGGCGTGTAACACCAACGAGTTAAGTAATGTGACGAGGTTGTTATTCCGCTGCAGTTTATTGTAAGTGTGTTAATGTTGGATGGGGTGTTACACCAAGTACGTGGGACCCTACGAGGTTTTAGAGAGAATTGGGAAGGTCGCCTATCGCTTGGCCCTTCCTTGTGAACTGAAGAAACTTCACAACGTGTTCCACGTGTCCCAGCTGAAGAGGTACATTCCCGACCCTTCGCATGTGCTGCAGCCGGAGGTTCTGGAACTAGAGCAGAATCTATCTTACGAGGAGTACCCCATTAGAGTGATGGGCACCAAGACCAGGGAGACCCGATCGAAGTCGACCCGCATGGTCAAGGTTCTATGGTCCAATCATGGGACTGAGGAGGCTACGTGGGAAGCAGAAGAGGAGATGAGGAAAAAGTACCCACAGCTTTTCGATCAGGTAACCACTCAAGTCAGTACCAAGTTCTGCTGTTTTCGCAATAGGGATGAGTTTTAGCTTCGAGGGCGAAGCTTTCTTCTAAGGGGGATGAGATGAAATAGCCGGGAATTTCTAAGTGAAGAATACTATAGTAGATAATGTGAATGATAGGTCCGAGATTAGTATTAAGGTGGCCCAGGGAATTCAACGATGTTCATTTCTAAATCTACCTTCTCCTTAAAATGTTTGCAATCAATCGTAACGTTTTGCTTTGGTTAACTTTAGCCATATTTCTAAATCATCTTTCTGAATTTGTTAGGTGATTTAAATCCCAAAATATCAATCCAGAATCTTCCTTCTAGCTTATTAATTTTAAATATCTAGAGTCTGATTTCGAATTGGCTATTTATAATATTGTTTATTGACTCTCCTTATCCTTCTCCAGTAATTATTTATTAGCTTTGTGACTCATCTTTTAAACGTAATTGTCTTTCTCCCGTTGAGTCCTTAAACTATTTACATATATTGATTTATTTCTGGTTTACTTCCTTGCTAGTAAATGTTTACTAAATAACTTCTAAAATATTTTACTCCTCATCCTTATCTTCCACGACAGTCAAATAAATCTCTTTCCATTTTATTCCAAATTAAGAGATTATATCTTTATTTCCTTATGGGTTGTTTTATTTCCTTCTCCCGATTATACTCAACGTCAGTATATTTCTAAATTGGTTACAATAGTTTATTTGAATTCTCCTTTTAAATTGTTTACATTATTTAATTTATTCCTCTACTTCTTTACAAAAACGTAATGCATTTAATTTATATTAATAATCCCTAATTCTCTGATTTACTTATTTAAACCATGATCTTATACCACTTTTTGTAACACCCCTACTACGCACTTAACAATAATTGAAATCGCAGCGGAAATAAACAACTAAATATTAACTAAACGGTTCGGTGCTACAACGCCGTTAACCACCCGTGGTTAACTAGGCAGAATAATACAAATGTACCGGTCTGATGATCAGACTCCCGAGCATTAGGTACTAACATCCAAACATATATACATTACCAACCATACCGAGTGTTCACACAACATCCATCACTGTAAATGTACACATAAACTCCACTGTCAACTGTCAACGACCGTCACTGTAATACTAATGGTATCAAAATATAACGCCACGGGAGCATAGACGCATCCCGGGATCAACATCCAAAAAATAACCAAAGTACTCATAACCTAAGTTCTAAAGCCATTCCGCTTCTTCGATCCACATCCTACAATATAAATATGGAGCACCCGAGGGGGAGGAACCCTTGCTGGTATGGTTAACGCGCAGCCCATCGGCTACCGGGATACGCGCAACTAATTGTCATGATGACATGGCATTCATTTTAAACATACAATATATATCATAGAAGAGTATTGCATAACAACATCACACATAACATACAACGGATCCTTTTAGGAAACGAACCAACACAATTAGATCCCATGGAGAGCCTGAAGAATGTTGCCAAACTCATGCTAAGCTCGTTACATAACTCGTTACCGTCCTGTTAAATTGAACGAATAACTTAACACAAAGGTGCATCGGATATAGTGATCCAAGCACACAAACAAAACATAGTATGCCCCTGTGGCCCGACGTGAGTCAGTAAAATAGCCTTGGATAAGCTAAAGGGAAGGATGAAAACCAAAATGGAAAACAACCATAACATACAAAGAGAATCGAACCGGTTATGACATCGACTCCCATACTCACACGCGTGGCCGGAACTACCGGACTCCTCACTCCCCGGTTAGCACTTGTTAGATGTCCAACAATGAACTCAATAAACAAATCAACAGTGGTTAAGTCTTGTAAGACACACACAAGGGAAATGAGTCGCATCTTAACAATACAATAATATAATAAACTGTAAGCTCATTACATGACTTAGGTCTTACAAGGTCGTAAACACACAGAAAACAAACAACACACAAGCCGGTGTAAACCGGTAGGCAACAGACTGCAAGAAAACCATACCTTGGTCCCTGCTTCGACTGGTTTCCACCGTTGTAGAATCCTATACACATTTAGTAACGTCGGTTAATTAACGCACTAGTTCGTTGTTAACTTATTTCTTCACATGACCAGTTATTTTATTTTCACGCTTTGTGTTAACTTCTCACCTTTTTAATTATCATTATAACACACCTAACATGACTTAGACAACCGCATAACATCATTACCAAATAATCACCATCATTAGACATCGGTTTCTAACCTTAAACAAAGTTGTTTGGTCAAAACAGTACCATGTCCGAACTTGTGTCCGAGTTTCCAAAGTTTGGACATTGGTCGAGACTCAAAAGGGCAAAACCAGACGTAATTCCAAACATGTATCCGAGCTTTCAAAGTTCGGACATAGGTCGAGGAAAAATCAAAGGAAAAATTTCTAGTGTCCGAACATGTGTCCGAGCTTCCCAAAGTTCGGACACAAGTCGAGGCAAAAACCTGAGAAAAGAGACGGGTGTATCTGAACATCAAAGGCCGGACAGAAGTTCGGACACTGGTTGAAACTCAGAAAATTTAAATGCAACAGGGCATGTCCGAGCTTCCAAATTCGGACGGAAGTTCGGACGTGCCAGAAAACTCATCTTTTATATCCTTAAACACTTGCACATTACTTACCAAAATCCCCATCACTTATATTGTTTTCTCCTTAGGTCTCTAAGTGGTGTTTCATACCTATAATAACCATTATGCCAAAGTATTTCCTCTCCATTACAACATCATCTCCCAAGCATCTTTTCTTACAAACCAAATTTCCTTATGCCATTCTTGAAATCCCTGTACAAGTTCATACTTTCTCTTAGTTTACCTAAGTTTGCATAAGTCTCAACACAATCCAAAATGACTTTGGTGTATTCCAAAACACCCATTTGTTTCTAAATCCTCTAAGATAATGCCTAAGTCTTTCTTTTGCATTTTGAACACCTTAATACTTGGTTCTTCCTTTAGTAAAATACTTATTCATTTCTAACACTTCCTAGTTCACCAAAGCTTATTTAAACACCCTAAACTTCTTATACATTACCTAATTTTCGACATGGGTTCTACTAACATCTTGATACACCAAAACACATTGTTTTCACCATTAAACATCCAAGAACACTAAAATCCATAAACAACATTCTTATACACAAATTTCACCCAAACTACACTACATCATAATGTAGTGCATTATTTAAATTGCTTGGCGCTTAGGCCCTTAAATAACATGGCTCTTAGGCCCTTAAAGTGCATAAACCATAAACACTGAATTTCCCACATTATATTTGCCTTTGACCTGCAAATACACACAGCAATACATATGCCCTTTAATAGTCTCCTTGAGAACATTTTACTAAGTCATTCACCATTGGCTCCTTAGGTAGTTTTAACAAGCAACACAAGCTCATTTATCCTAAGACATTATAAGCTACATTAGGTTAGCATATTTACTTCTTTTCCTCACAACCTTCTTTCTTGTTTCCTTGATTAAAATCGGCAAGGACTTAGGGTTGCTTGTCAACTTCTAAATAATATACAAGCAAGGTAATGAGTTTTCAAGCTTTATGCTTCATCTCATTATAAACCCTAGTTACATATATTGTCTTAGAACATTAAGATAGTTGTTTTACCTTGGTAATGAAAGAGAGTTTTAATGAGTAGCAAGAGAGGACTCCACCAAGTCCTTGAAAGATTGGAATGAAGCTAGAACAAAGCAAGGTAAAGACACCATTAATGGTGATCTTCGGTGAACATAAAAACATGGAGGAAATGTTATTTTTCTTTGAGTTTTCTTACCTAGAAGCAAAGGAGAACAATAATATGTGAACAGATGAGCTCATGCTCCTCCCATGGAGATTCCTCTTGGCACCGAAATGGATCTCTTGGAGTCTTGAAAGGATGAAGTTGAAGAGCTTGGCAAGACAAAGAGAATGATGGTCTTGGTTTTTGATTTGGCAAAGGGAGCTAGGAATTACAAGAGATTGAAGATGGTGTATGTTGGTGTGCTGTAGCAACCGTAGAAGAGAGAAAGAAGGAAGGTAGAAGACGTGGGAAATGAAGAGAAATGAGAGAATGAAGATAAGTTTGATAGTTTAGATATTTAAGTAGTAAAGCAAATAGTACTTTCTACTTTATTACTTTACTTAGTCTATTTTTTTTTGTTTAAGTGTGGTGAGTCATCAAGAAAACCGGCCCCCATATTATAACAAGGGGTATTTTAGTCTTTGTTGACCAATTAAATTACTTATTTGACTTATGTTAAACTTGCTTAATTTGGTTACTATTCACCAAAACAAGGCACATATTTGTGAAATTTTTGATTTCCCATTCATTTAGACTTCCTAATGTGATACTAAGTAGTACGCATGTTAATTAAAGAGTAATGATGGACATTTAGCCATTCAAAACTCATTTACAAGACAATTTTTCAAAAATGTGCTTTAAGACTCCTTAAAGCACATTTTGTGTTTTAACTTGTTTTCAAGCTTGGTTTTCTTTGGTAATTGGTTTGATATGTTCATTAATATATAAATAAGGTCTTGGTAAGCTCATTAGGTCTTAACCAAGACTATCCCAAGCTTAGAGCACATTTTAGCCCTTATTGACCTTAAGGTACTTATTTGTGTTTTATTTGGTTTGAATTGTTTACTAATGTTTCTAAGACACTTTTTAGTCTTAATATACCATATTTTAATGTTTAAACAACATAATAAGGTTTGGGGTATTTCAATCTACCCCCCTTAAAAGAACTTTGTCCCCAAAGTTCATACTTCCCACATATCTTAATATTAACACACGGGGAATACTTATAAAATAACACTTCCATAACAACATTAACAACATATTTACATAGCACCGGACACAAGGTCCAAACAACATAACAACATACATCATTCAGACACAACGGTCTGTAACATAACATGATAACAACATAACACGTAGACAATGTATCCGAATACATGTCGTGCACACATAACCGAAACGGCTCTACCCCCCTTAAAATAGGGGTACGCCCCGTGCCCTATCCATATAAACACTAAGAAGTAAACAATGACGGGTACTTCACTTCATCTTATCTTCCAGCTCCCAAGTGGCCTCCCCGATGTCCTGGTTAGACCAGAGGACCTTCACCAGTCTCACAGACTTATGGCGAGTGTCTCGAGTCTTAGTGTCCAGAATCTGTACGGGAGTCTCCACTGATCGCATGGTCGGCTCTAAAGTTATCCTTTCAGGCTGAAGTACATGAGACAGATGAACATATATTTCTTCAACTGGGACACATGAAATACATCATGTACCTTGCCCAGCTCGGCGGGTAAATCAAGTCTGTAAGCTACCGGGCCGATCCACTCCGTCATAACATAAGGCCCCACATATTTCGGGCTCAACTTGCCTTTCTGGCCAAAATGAAACACTCCCTTCATGGGAGATACTCTAAGAAATACCTGATCGCCCACGGCGAACTCCAGGTCACGTCTGCGCACATCGGCGTATGATTTCTGCCTATCCTGAGCTGACTTCATGTTAGCCCGGATTTGTCGTACTTCTGCTTGAACTTGCTCCAGATACTCTGGTCCTATAATGACCGTCTCACTCGACTCATCCCAGCATAATGACGTGCGGCATGGTCTACCGTATAATGCCTGGAAGGGAGACATCTTGATCGAAGCATGGTAACTGTTGTTGTAACTAAACTCAATCAGATGTAACTTATCAGTCCAGCTGGTCTGAAAGTCAAGTGCACATGCACGTAACATATCCTCGAGTGTCTGGATGGTACACACACTCTGACCATCTGTCTGCTAGTGGAACGTTGTACTTAGCTTCAGCTCGGTACCAAGCGCTTCCCGTGTAGTTCTCCAGTACCTCGAGAGGAATCTGGTATCCCTATCAGACACGATAGTCTTTGGTACCCCATGATGTCTTACAATCTCTCTGTCAAAGAGTTCTGCAAGCTTTGCCACTTTCCAGGTGTCCTTAATCGGTATGAATCTAGCCACCTTGGTCAGTCGGTTAACAACAACCCAAATCGTATTCAGACCTCCCCTTGTCGGCGGAAGCCCTACTACGAAGTCCATAGAAATATCATGGAACTTCCACTCAGGCACTGGCATTGGCTGTACCGTACTACCAGGCCGTCGGTGCTCGAACTTGACCTTCTGACAAGTGAGACACCTCAACACATAATCATTTACATCCTTTTTCATGCCTGTCCACCAAAAATATCTTTTCATACCCTTATACATTTTTGAAGCTCTGGGGTGAATCGAAGTCATAGAACAATGGGATTCACTTAGTATGCGCTCCTTCAGCTCAGCGCTACTCCTCGGAATACACAGTCGGCCATTAAGCCTAATCATGTCATCATCATGGAGTCGGAAGTCATACTTCTGACCCTCGAATGTGCCATCAATAAGCTTCTGCCTGATCTCCAACATATACTGATCCGACATCTGAGCACTCCGCACCTCTTCAACCAAGCTAGAATGAGAGACTAGCGAATGGAGAGAGTGTGCTCGGCGACTCAGTGCGTCAGCTACCACATTTGTTTTACCCTCCTTATACTGTAAATTGATGTCGTAGTCGTTTAAGAACTCGACCCGCCTTCTTTGTCTCTTGTGGTCAGAATAGATTGTCACGCTTACCCCATACAAATGTGTCGCCATATCTTTAATGCGAAGACTATGTCACCCAATACTAAATCGTGGGTAGGGTAGTTCTCTTTGTGTTTCTTCAATTGCCGGGAGGCATAAGCCACGACCTTCCTGTGCTGCATCAATACACATCCCATACCTCTGCCTGATGCTTCGCAATAGACCTCAAAATCATCTGAACCGTCTGATAAAGTCCGGACTGGTGCAGATGTCAGAGCATCCTTGAGACTCTGGAAAGAACTCTCACAGTCAACTGTCCACTCGAATGGTGCATCCTTCTTCATTAAGGAAGTCATCGGCTTCGAGACACTGGAGAAGTCCTTCACAAACCTCCTGTAATATTCTGCCAGACCGAGGAAGCTCCGTATGTCGGTAACTGTCTTCGGTCTAGGCCAGGTGCGCACTGCATCTATCTTTGCCGGATCAACAGCGATCCCGGCTTCAGAAATCACATGACCAAGAAAAGATACTTGGTTCAACCAAAACTCACACTTTGAAAATTTAGCATACAGCTGATTCTTTCTCAACGTTTGCACCACACTTCTCAGGTGGCTCTCATGCTCACCTTTAGATTTCGAATACACAAGTATATCGTCGATGAAGACTACCACTGACTTGTCCAACTGATCTTGGAACAAGCGATTCATTAGGTCCATGAACTTAGCTGGTGCATTGGATAAACCAAACGGCATAACCGTAAACTCGTAATGTCCATATCTGGTTCTGAATGCGGTCTTCTTAATGTCACTCTCACGGATGGCAATCTGATGGTATCCGGATCGTAGATCTATCTTGGAGAATACTGATGCTCCTTTCAACTGATCAAATAAGTCGTTGATGCGTGGTAAAGGATAACGGTTTTTCACCGTAACTGCATTCAGCTCTCGATAATCAATACAAAGGCAGAGACTACCGTCCTTCTTCTTCACGAAGAGGACCGGCGCTCCCCATGGTGAAACGCTAGGGTGGACAAATCCCTTGTCGAGTAGGTCTCTCAGCTGCTCCTTGAGCTCTGTCATCTCTGCTGGAGCCATACGATAGGGCGCCTTCGCTATTGGTCCGGTGCCCAGAACCAAATCAATCTCAAACTCTACTTCCCGTGCGGGCGGCATGCCCGGCAGTTCCTTAGGAAATACATCAGGAAACTCCGACACTACCGGCACATCTGGTAAACTCTAGGTGTCTCTCTATGTCCTGGACATAGTAGTATACATCATTCCCTCGTCGTTTCACGATACATGGCCATGGCGGTGATGATTTGAGTCGAAGGCTCCCTAGGCCTCTGGCGGTAAGATATAGTAGCCCCAGATAGACTCCAAAGAAGCAGACGATGCTCGGCACACAGGATTCTACCCATGTACCGCTCCAACCAGTTCATCCCGACAATCACATCAAAACCATGTCCGTCGAGCTCTATCAAGTCAATCAGAAACTCTTCATCTCGGATTCGTACAACAGCATCTCGGTGGTAGCGGGTACACCAGATCTGCTCTTTCGACGGAGAGTGACTAGAAAGTCTAGCATCTCTTCACTTTCTAACCTCAGCCTCTTCGCAAAAGATAACGAGATAAATGTATGTGAGGCTCCGAGTCGAACAAGATCGAAGCGTCCACGCCATTGACTGGGAAGGTACCGGTGAGGATTGTGCCACTCTTGCCGGCTTTTGCCTCATGTCAAACGCCCAGTATACCTCCCGTTCCGAGTGCACAGCCTAATTCATTGGCAATTTATAACTATACGGTAACAACACGTTGATATACTTCCAAACAAAAAAACATTCTCTTTTCAAAAAAATTTCCCTTTACATTACATACTTCAACATCTTTACACCTAAGTTTTGGTTCACACTGTCAACATAACTAACATTTACATAACATCTTCAACATACAACTGGCTTCATTCGATTACATGGTTACACAAGGCTTTAAAACTGCCTGAAGGTCAAATTCAAACGTCCGGGTTTCATATGTGTGGCATTGACCATTCGAAGGTGCAGTATTCAGTTTGATCTTCTTGATACCGTCGTAAAGCATCCTTGACTGCCCACCCATGATTAATACATCACCTGACTTCAATACTAACTTCTTCGCGAGATCACCACGCTTCTGCTCGCCGTACACAAACACTACGGTATCACCAATGGACCAAGACACCACGGGTACTCCCTTACTTAGAGACTCGGGTGACTCGTCCTTATCTTGGTGTCACCCTAATCGTCAACCTTTATGGTAAAAGTTCACAATACATAAATCTGCTTTAACACTTGGTATTGAGTCCGATTCAACTTGCTGAGCAATTCCCACGGCGTGGTTAACGACCGTAAGGAACTCCTCAGGTATCATCGGTACCATTGCTCCATCTTCAGCTCGCACGTCTTGATATGTCTTGGTGTAAGGATTCCAGCCCTTACCCATGCACATCATCTTCAATTTTATCCTCAATCCGCTCGGTATTCGGGTGTTTGAAACCTCCAGGTGCTGCTCCAAGTTCGTTGCATCGCCTGATGATGTGGATTTGTGCTTCCGGTGTCAGGTATCCATTTAAAAGTATCATACCTGGCTGGATAACCTGGCATTGCTCCATTGGGAATTCGGTGATGCTGATGGTTGTCTCTTCGGGGTTTTTGTGGGCGGGATTGGATAACAGATATTGAAGGTTCCTAAGTTTTAACATTACCTAGTTTAGGCGACTTTCACATTATACTTTAATTCTTTACTCACATGGTTGTACACTTAAACTCACTAACACACATGCATGAAATGCGGTATGCAATCACTTATTTCATTCAACGGTTTAGACGGTACCTGGCCTAGAAGAGGGCCCTGGTGCCTCAGACCGGTCCACCACATTCAGGGCGGCCTTGTCGGATCCCTTCCCCATCCCCTTCTGGGAATCAGTGTACCTCTGATCTGGGGGTGGCTGATTAGCCGTCTTCGGACCATCGGTAGTCACGGCGGCCTTACCCTTCCACTGCCCCTTAGGCCTGTAGTTTCTACCATTCGGGTTCTTGAAGCATTCGTAGTCACGATGCCCCATCTTCTTGCAGAATCGGCACTGCACATCATCTCCCTTGCAGTCCTTGCCGGGGTGGTCTCCCTTGCACCACTTGCAGTAGTAGTGGCGTTCGGGTCTAGAGCCCGTGCTAGCTGCCAACACATTACATATTCAGTACACACTTCACAAATAACAGCACACACTAGAATTCGGTATTCGAATTTTATTAGTTACCCTTGGGCGGGTAAGAGCGTAAGGGCTTAGCCGTATATGCATAGGTGAGCTGTAGCGGCTCCTCAGCAGTGGTGGTCTGGGCTGGGCCTTTGCCACCCTGTTGCTGTCCTTTCTGGGACTGGGTGTATGGCTTTTTCTTCTTCCCTCCCCCGTACCCTTGCGTGCTTTGGCCCTCGCTCGTGGCCTTGCGCTTGAGCGCATTCTCCTCGTCCCTCAGACGGACGGTGATCTCTACAATAGCAGCGACATGATAGCACTCCTATATTTAGGGTGTTAGTTATGCCCCGCAAATCAAACTCACAATTACATTAACACACTGCACATACTTATTCACATCACACTGTAGGTCATTACCTGTAAAGTAGTATATCTGCTTGGCCCCATACCGTAGCGTAGGCGGTAGCTCAATCCGTTGTAGAAACGGTTCACTAAAATCCGGTCTGAGTAACCCAGATCCGGCAGCAGGTGAATAAGTCCGATGAAAGCGGAGTTGTACTCATCTACACGTTATCTTATCCCCTTGTCTCAAATTGTCCAACTCCAGGCGCTTGGCCTCTTGCACGTGTATCGGGTAGTACTTGGCTCACAGCAGAGCCGTGTACTCCCTCCACTGAAAGGTAGGGTCAGTGACTCTGCCCTCCCGTACCAACTTCCACCAACTCTGTGCCGAACCCTTCAGATAGTAAGCGGCAAGACGGACCTTGACCTCCTCGGGCACATTCAAGGTCTCGTAGGCGGTCTCCATCTCGGAGATGTACGCCTCCAGCTTACTAGGGTCGGCCTCCCCACTAAACGACGGTGGTCTCAAATCAGCCAGCGCCTTGACCCAGTTGGTCTCTCGTGGCGGTGGCGGTGGTGGTTAAACTTCGGGCTGTTGCCCCTGCTGAATCGCAGCTATTAATTGTGGGACCATCTGGGCTACGGCGGCCGCAACAGCGTCGGCCATAACTAGCGCCACAGGGTTCTCTCCCTGGTTCCCAGTACCACCAATGCCGTGCCCGCCTCGACCTCGTGGTCTACCTGACATCTGAAATCACACGAACATTCATTAGCATTATGCTTTGAAACTTATCGGTCTAATGGTTGTAACATCTTCCCGACAATGAGGTATCCTCACACTTAGTTAGTGGTTAACCTTTCCATAACTGTTCACTTAGGTAACTATGGTTAGGTTTCCTAACTCGGTATATTTTTAAGCTCAATAATCCCTAATTCTCTGATTTACTTATTTAAACCATGATCTTATACCACTTTTTGTAACACCCCTACTACGCACTTAACAATAATTGAAATCGCAGCGGAAATAAACAACTAAATATTAACTAAACGGTTCGGTGCTACAACGCCGTTAACCACCCACGTGGTTAACTAGGCAGAATAAATACAAATGTACCGGTCTGATGATCAGACTCCCGAGCATTAGGTACTAACATCCAAACATATATACATTACCAACCATACCGAGTGTTCACACAACATCCATCACTGTAAATGTACACATAAACTCCACTGTCAACTGTCAACGACCGTCACTGTAATACTAATGGTATCAAAATATAACGCCACGGGAGCACAGACGCATCCCGGGATCAACATCCAAAAATAACCAAAGTACTCATAACCTAAGTTCTAAAGCCATTCCGCTTCTTCGATCCACATCCTACAAATATAAATATGGAGCACCCGAGGGGGCAGGAACCCTTGGCTGGTATGGTTAACGCGCAGCCCATCGGCTACCGGGATACGCGCAACTAATTGTCATGATGACATGGCATTCATTTTAAACATACAACATATATATCATAGAAGAGTATTGCATAACAACATCACACATAACATACAAGAACGGATCCTTTTAGGAAACGAACCAACACAATTAGATCCCATGGAGAGCCTGAAGAATGTTGCCAAACTCATGCTAAGCTCGTTACATAACTCGTTACCGTCCTGTTAAATTGAACGAATAACTTAACACAAAGGTGCATCGGATATAGTGATCCAATCACACCAAACAAAACATAGTATGCCCCTGTGGCCCGACGTGAGTCAGTAAAATAGCCTTGGATAAGCTAAAGGGAAGGATGAAAACCAAAATGGAAAACAACCATAACATACAAAGAGAATCGAACCGGTTATGACATCGACTCCCATACTCACACGCGTGGCCGGAACTACCGGACTCACTCGGTTAGCACTTGTTAGATGTCCAACAATGAACTCAATAAACAAATCACAACAAGTGGTTAAGTCTTGTAAGACACACACAAGGGAAATGAGTCGCATCTTAACAATACAATAATATAATAAACTGTAAGCTCATTACATGACTTAGGTCTTACAAGGTCGTAAACACACAGAAAACAAACAACACACAAGCCGGTGTAAACCGGTAGGCAACAGACTGCAAGAAAACCATACCTTGGTCCCTGCTTCGACTGGTTTCCACCGTTGTAGAATCCTATACACATTTAGTAATGTCGGTTAATTAACGCACTAGTTCGTTGTTAACTTATTTCTTCACATGACTAGTTATTTTATTTTCACGCTTTGTGTTAACTTCTCACCTTTTTAATTATCATTATAACACACCTAACATGACTTAGACAACCGCATAACATCATTACCAAATAATCACCATCATTAGACATCGGTTTCTAACCTTAAACAAAGTTGTTTGGTCAAAACAGTACCATGTCCGAACTTGTGTCCGAGTTTCCAAAGTTTGGACATTGGTCGAGACTCAAAAGGGCAAAACCAGACGTAATTCCAAACATGTATCCGAGCTTTCAAAGTTCGGACATAGGTCGAGGAAAAATCAAAGGAAAAATTTCTAGTGTCCGAACATGTGTCCGAGCTTCCCAAAGTTCGGACACAAGTCGAGGCAAAAACCTGAGAAAAGAGACGGGTGTATCTGAACATCAAAGGCCGGACAGAAGTTCGGACACTGGTTGAAACTCAGAAAATTTAAATGCAACAGGGCATGTCCGAGCTTCCAAATTCGGACGGAAGTTCGGACGTGCCAGAAAACTCATCTTTTATATCCTTAAACACTTGCACATTACTTACCAAAATCCCCATCACTTATATTGTTTTCTCCTTAGGTCTCTAAGTGGTGTTTCATACCTATAATAACCATTATGCCAAAGTATTTCCTCTCCATTACAACATCATCTCCCAAGCATCTTTTCTTACAAACCAAATTTCCTTATGCCATTCTTGAAATCCCTGTACAAGTTCATACTTTCTCTTAGTTTACCTAAGTTTGCATAAGTCTCAACACAATCCAAAATGACTTTGGTGTATTCCAAAACACCCATTTGTTTCTAAATCCTCTAAGATAATGCCTAAGTCTTTCTTTTGCATTTTGAACACCTTAATACTTGGTTCTTCCTTTAGTAAAATACTTATTCATTTCTAACACTTCCTAGTTCACCAAAGCTTATTTAAACACCCTAAACTTCTTATACATTACCTAATTTTCGACATGGGTTCTACTAACATCTTGATACACCAAAACACATTGTTTTCACCATTAAACATCCAAGAACACTAAAATCCATAAACAACATTCTTATACACAAATTTCACCCAAACTACACTACATCATAATGTAGTGCATTATTTAAATTGCTTGGCGCTTAGGCCCTTAAATAACATGGCTCTTAGGCCCTTAAAGTGCATAAACCATAAACACTGAATTTCCCACATTATATTTGCCTTTGACCTGCAAATACACACAGCAATACATATGCCCTTTAATAGTCTCCTTGAGAACATTTTACTAAGTCATTCACCATTGGCTCCTTAGGTAGTTTTAACAAGCAACACAAGCTCATTTATCCTAAGACATTATAAGCTACATTAGGTTAGCATATTTACTTCTTTTCCTCACAACCTTCTTTCTTGTTTCCTTGATTAAAATCGGCAAGGACTTAGGGTTGCTTGTCAACTTCTAAATAATATACAAGCAAGGTAATGAGTTTTCAAGCTTTATGCTTCATCTCATTATAAACCCTAGTTACATATATTGTCTTAGAACATTAAGATAGTTGTTTTACCTTGGTAATGAAAGAGAGTTTTAATGAGTAGCAAGAGAGGACTCCACCAAGTCCTTGAAAGATTGGAATGAAGCTAGAACAAAGCAAGGTAAAGACACCATTAATGGTGATCTTCGGTGAACATAAAAACATGGAGGAAATGTTATTTTTCTTTGAGTTTTCTTACCTAGAAGCAAAGGAGAACAATAATATGTGAACAGATGAGCTCATGCTCCTCCCATGGAGATTCCTCTTGGCACCGAAATGGATCTCTTGGAGTCTTGAAAGGATGAAGTTGAAGAGCTTGGCAAGACAAAGAGAATGATGGTCTTGGTTTTTGATTTGGCAAAGGGAGCTAGGAATTACAAGATATTGAAGATGGTGTATGTTGGTGTGCTGTAGCAACCGTAGAAGAGAGAAAGAAGGAAGGTAGAAGACGTGGGAAATGAAGAGAAATGAGAGAATGAAGATAAGTTTGATAGTTTAGATATTTAAGTAGTAAAGCAAATAGTACTTTCTACTTTATTACTTTACTTAGTCTATTTTTTTTTGTTTAAGTGTGGTGAGTCATCAAGAAAACCGGCCCCCATATTATAACAAGGGGTATTTTAGTCTTTGTTGACCAATTAAATTACTTATTTGACTTATGTTATAAACTTGCTTAATTTGGTTACTATTCACCAAAACAAGGCACATATTTGTGAAATTTTTGATTTCCCATTCATTTAGACTTCCTAATGTGATACTAAGTAGTACGCATGTTAATTAAAGAGTAATGATGGACATTTAGCCATTCAAAACTCATTTACAAGACAATTTTTTCAAAAATGTGCTTTAAGACTCCTTAAAGCACATTTTGTGTTTTAACTTGTTTTCAAGCTTGGTTTTCTTTGGTAATTGGTTTGATATGTTCATTAATATATAAATAAGGTCTTGGTAAGCTCATTAGGTCTTAACCAAGACTATCCCAAGCTTAGAGCACATTTTAGCCCTTATTGACCTTAAGGTACTTATTTGTGTTTTATTTGGTTTGAATTGTTTACTAATGTTTCTAAGACACTTTTTAGTCTTAATATACCATATTTTAATGTTTAAACAACATAATAAGGTTTGGGGTATTTCAATCTACCCCCCTTAAAAGAACTTTGTCCCCAAAGTTCATACTTCCCACATATCTTAAATATTAACACACGGGGAATACTTATAAAATAACACTTCCATAACAACATTAACAACATATTTACATAGCACCGGACACAAGGTCCAAACAACATAACAACATACATCATTCAGACACAACGGTCTGTAACATAACATGATAACAACATAACACGTAGACAATGTATCCGAATACATGTCGTGCACACATAACCGAAACGGCTCTACCCCCCTTAAAATAGGGGTACGCCCCGTGCCCTATCCATATAAACACTAAGAAGTAAACAATGACGGGTACTTCGCCTTCATCTTATCTTCCAGCTCCCAAGTGGCCTCCCCGATGTCCTGGTTAGACCAGAGGACCTTCACCAGTCTCACAGACTTATGGCGAGTGTCTCGAGTCTTAGTGTCCAGAATCTGTACGGGAGTCTCCACTGATCGCATGGTCGGCTCTAAAGTTATCCTTTCAGGCTGAAGTACATGAGACAGATGATACATATATTTCTTCAACTGGGACACATGAAATACATCATGTACCTTGCCCAGCTCGGCGGGTAAATCAAGTCTGTAAGCTACCGGGCCGATCCACTCCGTCATAACATAAGGCCCCACATATTTCGGGCTCAACTTGCCTTTCTGGCCAAAATGAAACACTCCCTTCATGGGAGATACTCTAAGAAATACCTGATCGCCCACGGCGAACTCCAGGTCACGTCTGCGCACATCGGCGTATGATTTCTGCCTATCCTGAGCTGACTTCATGTTAGCCCGGATTTGTCGTACTTCTGCTTGAACTTGCTCCAGATACTCTGGTCCTATAATGACCGTCTCACTCGACTCATCCCAGCATAATGACGTGCGGCATGGTCTACCGTATAATGCCTGGAAGGGAGACATCTTGATCGAAGCATGGTGACTGTTGTTGTAACTAAACTCAATCAGATGTAACTTATCAGTCCAGCTGGTCTGAAAGTCAAGTGCACATGCACGTAACATATCCTCGAGTGTCTGGATGGTACACACACTCTGACCATCTGTCTGCTAGTGGAACGTTGTACTTAGCTTCAGCTCGGTACCAAGCGCTTCCCGTGTAGTTCTCCAGTACCTCGAGAGGAATCTGGTATCCCTATCAGACACGATAGTCTTTGGTACCCCATGATGTCTTACAATCTCTCTGTCAAAGAGTTCTGCAAGCTTTGCCACTTTCCAGGTGTCCTTAATCGGTATGAATCTGGCCACCTTGGTCAGTCGGTTAACAACAACCCAAATCGTATTCAGACCTCCCCTTGTCGGCGGAAGCCCTACTACGAAGTCCATAGAAATATCATGGAACTTCCACTCAGGCACTGGCATTGGCTGTACCATACTACTAGGCCGTCGGTGCTCGAACTTGACCTTCTGACAAGTGAGAGACCTCAACACATAATCATTTACATCCTTTTTCATACCTGTCCACCAAAAATATCTTTTCATACCCTTATACATTTTTGAAGCTCTGGGGTGAATCGAAGTCATAGAACAATGGGATTCACTTAGTATGCGCTCCTTCAGCTCAGCGCTACTCCTCGGAATACACAGTCGGCCATTAAGCCTAATCATGTCATCATCATGGAGTCGGAAGTCATACTTCTGACCCTCGAATGTGCCATCAATAAGCTTCTGCCTGATCTCCAACATATACTGATCCGACATCTGAGCACTCCGCACCTCTTCAACCAAGCTAGAATGAGAGACTAGCTAATGGAGAGAGTGTGCTCGGCGACTCAGTGCGTCAGCTACCACATTTGTTTTACCCTCCTTATACTGTAAATTGATGTCGTAGTCGTTTAAGAACTCGACCCGCCTTCTTTGTCTCTTGTGGTCAGAATAGATTGTCACGCTTACCCCATACAAATGATGTCGCCATATCTTCAATGCGAAGACTATGTCACCCAATACTAAATCGTGGGTAGGGTAGTTCTCTTTGTGTTTCTTCAATTGCCGGGAGGCATAAGCCACGACCTTCCTGTGCTGCATCAATACACATCCCATACCTCTGCCTGATGCTTCGCAATAGACCTCAAAATCATCTGAACCGTCTGATAAAGTCCGGACTGGTGCAGATGTCAGAGCATCCTTGAGACTCTGGAAAGAACTCTCACAGTCAACTGTCCACTCGAATGGTGCATCCTTCTTCATTAAGGAAGTCATCGGCTTCGAGACACTGGAGAAGTCCTTCACAAACCTCCTGTAATATTCTGCCAGACCGAGGAAGCTCCGTATGTCGGTAACTGTCTTCGGTCTAGGCCAGGTGCGCACTGCATCTATCTTTGCCGGATCAACAGCGATCCCGGCTTCAGAAATCACATGACCAAGAAAAGATACTTGGTTCAACCAAAACTCACACTTTGAAAATTTAGCATACAGCTGATTCTTTCTCAACGTTTGCACCACACTTCTCAGGTGGCTCTCATGCTCACCTTTAGATTTCGAATACACAAGTATATCGTCGATGAAGACTACCACTGACTTGTCCAACTGATCTTGGAACAAGCGATTCATTAGGTCCATGAACTTAGCTGGTGCATTGGATAAACCAAACGGCATAACCGTAAACTCGTAATGTCCATATCTGGTTCTGAATGCGGTCTTCTTAATGTCACTCTCACGGATGGCAATCTGATGGTATCCGGATCGTAGATCTATCTTGGAGAATACTGATGCTCCTTTCAACTAATCAAATAAGTCGTCGATGCATGGTAAAGGATAACGGTTTTTCACCGTAACTGCATTCAGCTCTCGATAATCAATACAAAGGCAGAGACTACCGTCCTTCTTCTTCACGAAGAGGACCGGCGCTCCCCATGGTGAAACGCTAGGGTGGACAAATCCCTTGTCGAGTAGGTCTCTCAGCTGCTCCTTGAGCTCTGTCATCTCTGCTGGAGCCATACGATAGGGCGCCTTCGCTATTGGTCCGGTGCCCGGAACCAAATCAAACTCAAACTCTACTTCCCGTGCGGGCGGCATGCCCGGCAGTTCCTTAGGAAATACATCAGGAAACTCCGACACTACCGGCACATCTGGGCTAAACTCTAGGTGTCTCTCTATGTCCTGGACATAGTAGAGGTATACATCATTCCCTCGTCGTAATTCACGATACATGGCCATGGCGGTGATGATTTGAGTCGAAGGCTCCCTAGGCCTCTGGCGGTAAGATATAGTAGCCCCAGATAGACTCCAAAGAAGCAGACGATGCTCGGCACACAGGATTCTACCCATGTACCGCTCCAACCAGTTCATCCCGACAATCACATCAAAACCATGTCCGTCGAGCTCTATCAAGTCAATCAGAAACTCTTCATCTCGGATTCGTACAACAGCATCTCGGTGGTAGCGGGTACACCAGATCCGCTCTTTCGACGGGAGAGTGACTAGAAAGTCTAGCATCTCTTCACTTTCTAACCTCAGCCTCTTCGCAAAAGATAACGAGATAAATGTATGTGAGGCTCCGGAGTCGAACAAGATCGAAGCGTCCACGCCATTGACTGGGAAGGTACCGGTGAGGATTGTGCCACTCTTGCCGGCTTTTGCCTCATGTCAAACGCCCAGTATACCTCCCGTTCCGAGTGCACAGCCTAATTCATTGGCAAACTTTATAACTATACGGTAACAACACGGTTGATATACTTCCAAAACAACATCTCTTTATTCATTAATATACTCTTTACACCATAAGTTGGTTCACACTGTCAACATAACTAACATTTACATAACATCTTCAACATACAACTGGCTTCATTCGATTACATGGTTACACAAGGCTTTAAAACTGCCTGAAGGTCAAATTCAAACGTCCGGGTTTCATATGTGTGGCATTGACCATTGTCGAAGGTGCAGTATTCAGTTTGATCTTCTTGATACCGTGGTAAAGCATCCTTGACTGCCCACCCATGATTAATACATCACCTGACTTCAATACTAACTTCTTCGCGAGATCACCACGCTTCTGCTCGCCGTACACAAACACTACGGTATCACCAATGGACCAAGACACCACGGGTACTCCCTTACTTAGAGACTCGGGTGACTCGTCCTTATCTTGGTGTCACCCTAATCGTCAACCTTTATGGTAAAAGTTCACAATACATAAATCTGCTTTAACACTTGGTATTGAGTCCGATTCAACTTGCTGAGCAATTCCCACGGCGTGGTTAACGACCGTAAGGAACTCCTCAGGTATCATCGGTACCATTGCTCCATCTTCAGCTCGCACGTCTTGATATGTCTTGGTGTAAGGATTCCAGTCCTTACCCATGCACATCATCTTCAATTTTATCCTCAATCCGCTCGGGTATTCGGGTGTGTTGAAACCTCCAGGTGCTGCTCCAAGTTCGTTGCATCGCCTGATGATGTGGATTTGTGCTTCCGGTGTCAGGTATCCATTTAAAAGTATCATACCTGGCTGGATAACCTGGCATTGCTCCATTGGGAATTCGGTGATGCTGATGGTTGTCTCTTCGGGGTTTTGTGTGGGCGGGATTGGATAACAGATATTGAAGGTTCCTAAGTTTTAACATTACCTAGTTTAGGCGACTTTCACATTATACTTTAATTCTTTACTCACATGGTTGTACACTTAAACTCACTAACACACATGCATGAAATGCGGTATGCAATCACTTATTTCATTCAACGGTTTAGACGGTACCTGGCCTAAAAGAGGGCCCTGGTGCCTCAGACCGGTCCACCACATTCAGGGCGGCCTTGTCGGATCCCGTCCCCATCCCCATCCCCTTCTGGGAATCAGTGTACCTCTGATCTGGGGGTGGCTGATTAGCCGTCTTCGGACCATCGGTAGTCACGGCGGCCTTACCCTTCCACTGCCCTTAGGCCTGTAGTTTCTACCATTCGGGTTCTTGAAGCATTCGTAGTCACGATGCCCCATCTTCTTGCAGAATCGGCACTGCACATCATCTCCCTTGCAGTCCTTGCCGGGGTGGTCTCCCTTGCACCACTTGCACTAGTAGTAGTGGCGATCGGGTCTAGAGCCCGTGCTAGCTGCCAACACATTACATATTCAGTACACACTTCACAAATAACAGCACACACTAGAATTCGGTATTCGAATTTTATTAGTTACCCTTGGGCGGGTAAGAGCGTAAGGGCTTAGCCGTATATGCATAGGTGAGCTGTAGCGGCTCCTCAGCAGTGGTGGTCTGGGCTGGGCCTTTGCCACCCTGTTGCTGTCCTTTCTGGGACTGGGTGTATGGCTTTTTCTTCTTCCCTCCCCCGTACCCTTGCGTGCTTTGGCCCTCGCTCGTGGCCTTGCGCTTGAGCGCATTCTCCTCGTCCCTCAGACGGACGGTGATCTCTACAATAGCAGCGACATGATAGCACTCCTATATTTAGGGTGTTAGTTATGCCCCGTAAATCAAACTCACAATTACATTAACACACTGCACATACTTATTCACATCACACTGTAGGTCATTACCTGTGAAGTAGTATATCGCTTGGCCCCATACCGTAGCGTAGGCGGTAGCTCAATCCGTTGTAGAAACGGTTCACTAAAATCCGGTCTGAGTAACCCAGATCCGGCAGCAGGTGAATAAGTCCGATGAAAGCGGAGTTGTACTCATCTACCGTTATCTTATCCCCTTGTCTCAAATTGTCCAACTCCAGGCGCTTGGCCTCTTGCACGTGTATCGGGTAGTACTTGGCTCACAGCAGAGTCGTGTACTCCCTCCACTGAAAGGTAGGGTCAGTGACTCTGCCCTCCCGTACCAACTTCTACCAACTCTGTGCCGAGCCCTTCAGATAGTAAGCGGCAAGACGGACCTTGACCTCCTCGGGCACATTCAAGGTCTCGTAGGCGGTCTCCATCTCGGAGATGTACGCCTCCAGCTTACTAGGGTCGGCCTCCCCACTAAACGACGGTGGTCTCAAATCAGCCAGCGCCTTGACCCAGTTGGTCTCGTGGCGTGGCGGTGGCGGTGGTGGTTAAACTTCGGGCTGTTGCCCCTGCTGAATCGCAGCTATTAATTGTGGGACCATCTGGGCTACGGCGGCCGCAACAGCGTCGGCCATAACTAGCGCCACAGGGTTCTCTCCCTGGTTCCCAGTACCACCAATGCCGTGCCCGCGGCCTCGACCTCGTGGTCTACCTGACATCTGAAATCACACGAACATTCATTAGCATTATGCTTTGAAACTTATCGGTCTAATGGTTGTAACATCTTCCCGACAATGAGGTATCCTCACACTTAGTTAGTGGTTAACCTTTCCATAACTGTTCACTTAGGTAACTATGGTTAGGTTTCCTAACTCGGTATATTTTTAAGCTCGGTATTCTAGTCATCAGAGAGATACTTCGCTCTGATACCACTTTTTGTAACACCCCTACTACGCACTTAACAATAATTGAAATCATAGCGGAAATAAACAACTAAATATTAACTAAACGGTTCGGTGCTACAACGCCGTTAACCACCCACGTGGTTAACAAGGTAGAATAAATACAAATGTACCGGTCTGATGATCAGACTCCCGAGCATAGGTACTAACATCCAAACATATATACATTACCAACCACACCGAGTGTTCACACAACATCCATCACTGTAAATGTACACATAAACTCCACTATCAACTGTCAACGACCGTCACTGTAATACTAACGGTATCAAAATATAATGCCACGGGAGCACAGGCGCATCCCGGGCTCAACATCCAAAAATAACCAAAGTACTCATAACCTAAGTTCTAAAGCCATTCAGCTTCTTCGATCCTCATCCTACAAATATAAATTTGGAGCACCCGAGGGGGTCAGCAACCCTTGGCTGGTATGGTTAACGCGCAGCCCATCGGCTACCGGGATACGCGCAACTAATTGTCATGATGACATGGCATTCATTTTAAACATACAACATATATAACATAGAAGAGTATTGCATAACAACATCACACATAACATACAAGAACAGATCCTTTTAGGAAACGAACCAACACAATTAGATCCCATGGAGAGCCTGAAGAATGTTGCCAAACTCATGCTAAGCTCGTTACATAACTCGTTACCGTCCTGTTAAATTGAATGAATAACTTAACACAAAGGTGCGTCGGATATAGTGATCCAAGCACACCGAACAAAACATAGTATGCCCCTGTGGCCCGACGTGAGTCAGTAAAATAGCCTTGGATAAGCTAAAGGGAAGGATGAAAACAAAAATGGAAAACAACCATAACATACAAAGAGAATCGAACCGGTTATGACATCGACTCCCATACTCACACGCATGGCCGGAACTAGCGGACTCCTCACTCCCCGGTTAGCACTTGTTAGATGTCCAACAATGAACTCAATAAACAAATCACAACAAGTGGTTAAGTCTTGTAAGACACACACAAGGGAAATGAGTCGCATCTTAACAACACAATAATATAATAAACTGTAAACTCATTACATGACTTAGGTCTTACAAGGTCGTAAACACACAGAAAACAAACAACACACAAGCCGGTGTAAACCGGTAGGCAACAGACTGCAAGAAAACCATACCTTGGCCCCTGCTTTGACTAGTTTCCACCGTTGGAGAATCCTATACACATTTAGTAACGTCGGTTAATTAACGCACTAGTTCGTTGTTAACTTATTTCTTCACATGACTAGTTATTTTATTTTCACGCTTTGTGTTAACTTCTCACCTTTTTAATTATCATTATAACACACCTAACATGACTTAGACAACCGCATAACATCATTACCAAATAATCACCATCATTAGACATCGGTTTCTAACCTTAAACAAAGTTGTTTGGTCAAAACAGTACCATGTCCGAACTTGTGTCCGAGTTTCCAAAGTTCGGACATTGGTCGAGACTCAAATGGGTGAAACCAGACGTATGTCCGAACATGTGTCCGAGCTTTCAAAGTTCGGACATAGGTCAAGGAAAAATCAAAGGAAAAATTTCTAGTGTCCGAACATGTGTCCGAGCTTCCTAAAGTTCGGACACAAGTCGAGGCAAAAACCTGAGAAAAGAGACGGGTGTGTCTGAACATCAAAGGCCGGACAGAAGTTCAGACACTGGTCAAAACTTAGAAAATTTAAACGCAACAGGGCATGTCCGAGCTTCCAAATTCGGACGGAAGTTCGGACGTGCCAGAAAACTCATCTTCTATATCCTTAAACACTTACTCATTACTTACCAAAATCCCCATCACTTATATTGTTTTCTCCTTAGGTCTCTAAGTGGTGTTTCATACCTATAATAACCATTATGCCAAAGTATTTCCTCTCCATTACAACATCATCTCCCAAGCATCTTTTCTTACAAACCAAATTTCCTTATGCCATTCTTGAAATCCCTTTACAAGTTCATACTTTCTCCTAGTTTACCTAAGTTTGCATAAGTCTCAACACACTCCAAAATGACTTTGGTGTATTCCAAAACACCCATTTGTTTCTAAATCCTCTAAGATAATGCCTAAGTCTTTCTTTTGCATTTTGAACACCTTAATACTTGGTTCTTCCTTTAGTAAAATACTTATTCATTTCTAACACTTCCTAGTTCACCAAAGCTTATTTAAACACCCTAAACTTCTTATACATTACCTAATTTTCGACATGGGTTCTACTAACATCTTGATACACCAAAACACATTGTTTTCACCATTAAACATCCAAGAACACTAAAATCCATCAACAACATTCTTATACACAAATTTCACCTAAACTACACTACATCATAATGTAGTGCATTATTTAAATTGCTTGGCACTTAGGCCCTTAAATAACATGGCTCTTAGGCCCTTAAAGTGCATAAACCATAAACACTGAATTTCCCACATTATATTTGCCTTTGACCTGCAAATACACACAGCAATACATATGCCCTTTAATAGTCTCCTTGAGAACATTTTACTAAGTCATTCACCATTGGCTCCTTAGGTAGTTTTAACAAGCAACATAAGCTCATTTATCCTAAGACATTATAAGCTACATTAGGTTAGCATATTTACCTCTTTTCCTCACAACCTTCTTTCTTGTTTCCTTGATTAAAATCGGCAAGGACTTAGGGTTGCTTGTCAACTTCTAAATAATATACAAGCAAGGTAATGAGTTTTCAAGCTTTATGCTTCATCTCATTATAAACCCTAGTTACATATATTGTCTTAGAACATTAAGATAGTTGTTTTACCTTGGTAATGAAAGAGAGTTTGAATGAGTAGCAAGAGAGGACTCCACCAAGTCCTTGAAAGATTGGAATGAAGCTAGAACAAAGCAAGGTAAAGACACCATTAATGGTGATCTTCGGTGAACATAAAAACATGGAGGAAATGTTATTTTTCTTTGAGTTTCCTTACCTAGAAGCAAAGGAGAACAATAATTTGTGAACAGATGAGCTCAAGCTCCTCCCATGGAGATTCCTCTTGGCACCGAAATGGATCTCTTGGAGTTTTGAAAGGATGAAGTTGAAGAGCTTGGCAAGACAAAGAGAATGGTGGTCTTGGTTTTTGATTTGGTAAAGGGAGCTAGGAATTACAAGAGATTGAAGATGGTGTATGTTGGTGTGCTGTAGCAACCGTAGAAGAGAGCAAGAAGGAAGGTAGAAGACGTGGGAAATGATCAGAAATGAGAGAATGAAGATAAGTTTGATAGTTTAGATATTTAAGTAGTAAAGCAAATAGTACTTTCTACTTTATTACTTTACTTAGCTTATTTTTTTTTGTTTAAGTGTGGTGAGTCATCAAGAAAACCGGCCCCCATATTATAACAAGGAGTATTTTAGTCTTTGTTGACCAATTAAATTACTTATTTGACTTATGTTATAAACTTGCTTAATTTGGTTACTATTCACCAAAACAAGGCACATATTTGTGAAATTTTTGATTTCCCATTGATTTAGACTTCCTAATGTGATACTAAGTAGTACGCATGTTAATTAAAGAGTAATGATGGACATTTAGCCATTCAAAACTCATTTACAAGACATTTTTTTCAAAAATGTGCTTTAAGACTCCTTAAAGCTTATTTTGTGTTTTAACTTGTTTTCAAGCTTGGTTTTCTTTGGTAATTGGTTTGATATGTTCATTAATATATAAATAAGGTCTTGGTAAGCACATTAGGTCTTAACCAAGACTATCCCAAGCTTAGAGCACATTTTAGCCCTTATTGACCTTAAGGTACTTATTTGTGTTTTCTTTGGTTTGAATTGTTTACTAATGTTTCTAAGACACTTTTTAGTCTTAATATACCATATTTTAATGTTTAAACAACATACTAAGGTTTGGGGTATTTCAATCTACCCCCCTTAAAAGAACTTTGTCCCCAAAGTTCATACTTCCCACATATCTTAAATATTAACACACGGGGAATACTTATAAAATAACACTTCCATAACAACATTAACAACATATTTACATAGCACCGGACACAAGGTCCAAACAACATAACAACATACATCATTCAGACACAACGATCTGTAACATAAAAAGATAACAACATAACACGTAGACAATGTATCCGAATACATGTCGTGCACACATAACTGAAATGGCTCTACCCCCCTTAAAATAGGGGTACGCCCCGTGCCCTATACATATAAACACTAAGAAGTAAACAATGATGGGTACTTCGCCTTCATCTTATCTTCCAGCTCCCAAGTGGCCTCCCCGATGTCCTGGTTAGACCATAGGACCTTCACCAGTCTCACAGACTTATGGTGAGTGTCTCGAGTCTTAGTGTCCAGAATCTGTACGGGAGTCTCCACTGATCGCATGGTCGGCTCTAAAGTTAGCCTTTCAGTCTGAAGTACATGAGACGGATGAGACATATATTTCTTCAAATGGGACACATGAAATACATCATGTACCTTGCCCAACTCGGCGGGTAAATCAAGTCTGCAAGCTTCCGGGCCGATCCACTCCGTCACAACATAAGGCCCCACATATTTCGGGCTCAACTTGCGTTTCTGGCCAAAACGAAACACTCCCTTCATGGGAGATACTCTAAGAAATACCTGATCGCCCACGGCGAACTCCAGGTCACGTCTGCGCACATCGGCTTATGATTTCTGCCTATCCTAAGCTGACTTCATGTTTGCCCGGATCTGTCGTACTTCTGCTTGAACTTGCTCCAGATACTCTGGTCCTATAATGACCATCTCACTCAACTCATCCCAGCATAATGGCGTGCAGCATGGTCTACCGTATAATGCCTGGAAGGGAGACATCTTGATCGAAGCATGGTAACTGTTGTTGTAACTAAACTCAATCAGATGTAACTTATCAATCCAGCTGGTTTGAAAGTCAAGTGCACATGCACGTAACATATCCTCGAGTGTCTGGATGGTACGCTCACTCTGACCATCTGTCTGTGGGTGGAACGCTGTACTTAGCTTCTGCTCGGTACCAAGCGCTTCCCGTGTAGTTCCCCAGTACCTCGAGAGGTATCTGGTATCCCTATCAGACACGATAGTCTTCGGTACCCCATGATGTCTTACAATCTCTCTGTCAAAGAGTTCTGCAAGCTTTGCCACTTTCCAGGTGTCCTTAATCGGTATGAATCTAGGCACCTTGGTCAGTCGGTCAACAACAACCCAAATCATATTCAAACCTCCCCTTGTAGGCGGAAGCCCTACTACGAAGTCCATAGAAATATCATGGAACTTCCACTCTGGCACTGGCATTGGCTGTACTATACCACCAGGCTGTCGGTGCTCGAACTTGACTTTCTGACAAGTGAGACACCTCAACACATAATCATTTACATCCTTTTTCATGCCTGTCCACCAAAAATATCTTTTCATACCCTTATACATTTTTGAAGCTCCGGGGTGAATCGAAGTCGTAGAACAATGGGATTCACTTAGTATGCGCTCCTTCAGCTCAGCGCTTCTCCTCGGAATACACAGTCGGCCATTAAGCCTAATCAGGTCATCATCGTGGAGTCGGAAGTCATACTTCTGACCCTCGAATGTGCCATCAATAAGCTTCTGCCTGATCTCCAACATATACTGATCCGACATCTGAGCACTCCACACCTCTTCAACCAAGCTAGAATGAGAGACTAGTGAATGGAGAGAGTGTGCTCGGCGACTCAGTGCGTCAGCTACCACATTTGCTTTACCCTCCTTATACTGTAAATTGATGTCGTAGTCGTTTAAGAACTCGACCCACCTTCTTTGTCTCATGTTCAACTCCTTCTGAGTGAACAAGTACCTTAAACTCTTGTGGTCGGAATAGATTGTCACGCTTACCCCATACAAATGATGTCGCCAAATCTTCAATGCGAAGTCTATGGCACCCAATTCTAAATCGTGGGTAGGGTAGTTCTCTTCGTGTTTCTTCAATTGCCAGGAGGCGTAAGCCACGACCTTCCCGTGCTGCATCAATACACATCCCATACCTCTGCCTGATGCGTCGCAATAGACCTCAAAACCATCTAAAACGTCTGGGACATTTATTGTGCAATTTATTCTGAGACATGTCATTAGGCCATTTTAATTTAAGTTTATAAGCTTATTTAGTTTTATTTATGCTTATAATTAAAATTGGGGCCAATTCGTAATTACTAGGAAATTAGAAAGCTGTGGGCTTAATTTAGAGCAATTTAGGGTTTTTAAATGAATTTAATAAAAATTATAACATTTTATAAAGTTTTGGGTCAAAATTGTAAAAATAGAAAAGTATAGGTTATTATTAGTGATTACCGAAAAATTGGTTCCCATTTGGTAATAGAAGTCAAAGTTGACTATATAGGAGACTTTGACCAAGTTTGGAGAATTTTTGAAATTAAAATACAACCTTATATTAAGATGAGTATTAAATTGTAAAAGATTTAAAAGAGATGGGGCTATAATGTAATTTCCGAAAACTTGGGGTACTAAATGGAGTTTAGTACAAACCTTAGGTTATTAGGAATTTTTAGAAGTTTATTTGGTTAAATTTGGAGTTCATATGAATTATATAAGTATAATATATGGTATTTTATAACATTGTTACAAATGGGTAACAAAGGGGTGAAAACCGAGATTTAAAGGAAGTATAAGGTTAGGAATAATATTTATAACCTTTTGGTATAGTTTGGTAATTTTTGGAATGGTATATAAGGTTTTATAAAGATATATGTATAATATATAGTTTTAATGGAATTAGAAAACTATGTATTATAAATTGGGATTGGATTGTGATTTTATAGAAGTTTAGTGGTTATAGTACTAACCGAAAATATAAGGGGCTGTTTGGTGTTTTATAAACAAAATATAACTATAGGTTATAATTGTTTTAATGACTTAAATGTCATAATATATGTTATATAACTATAATGTAACATTATATTAATTAAGTGGTGGATTTTGTAAATATTTAAGAACATAGGGGCTGTTCGGAAATATTAACATTTTTTAAATGGAATTTATAATATGGTTTTTAATGTTATAAGAGTTATAACATTTATAATATAAGAGGTATTCTATAAAAAGAATGAATATATATTATAAGATTTACCATATAGAAAATAGTTCCACAAATACATACACATAAATAAATATATGTTATGGTGGAAAAATATAATATGGTTTAATGACCATGTGTTCTCATAATTAAAATGACATATGATAAAAGGGAAAAGAATTACAAACATTAGATGTGGAATTCTAATATTAAGAGTATACGTGGGATAATAAGGATTTATAATTCAAAGTATTGTTTTACATATGAATTATACCACATTGAAACTTTTTTTTTAAAAAAAGAGGAGAGACAACCTTAGAAAAATAAATACTAAGGTGAGATGCATAGTGCATGACATAGAATTATACATGCAATATGGAAACAAACTATACGACATACAAGGGTATGTTAAGTCACATGCGATAACAAGTTCAACAATAACTATACTAATATACAAACAAGACTACGCATGTAATATAACACTTTTCCCAACCTCAAGTAAAACCTAAAACCCGACAAACATTGATAGTTAATGACGGGGGGTTTACCGGGAGGTGTTAATGACGGTACGGGGTACCGTAGGATTGTGTTGTTATACGGTTTGCTAATCAGTAGCATTGTGCATTGTTTAGACTGTTAGAGACTACACAAGGAGCATAGGATCTTGCTGATTCATACTCCACCGTAATACATCAGGGTGAACGGTATGTTGTTATGTGTCTCTGATTGTCTCTGAGGGCTTCCTCAGTTCAGACTTCTGTGTGATCTGTGATAAGATTGTTTGTCTGAATGTGATAATTAATGTAACACCCCGTCCTAAGCCAATCGTGGTTATCGCAACTTAACAAACTATACTTAACGTCGCAGCGGAATAAAGTAACACCAGGACCTAGCTACGGTCTAACCAACAAGAATTACCGTAATTTAAATATTTACAACCGTACATCCAAAATACATACACCATCCGAGTTTTAAGTACTCTCAAACCACATAGTATATCTCATGTTCCACTACTGACAGACGGGTGCACAGGCGCTACCCGTACTCAAAATAAAGTCCCACCTAGGGCTACCCGCTCCTACTCTCGTGGTGTGACTTCATCGGCCGCTTACCTGCAAGTGTAAAAACAGCCCCCAAAGGGGGTCAGCACGAATGCTGGTACGACCCTCCCATGGCCCCCAAGCTAACGGGGCTACGACGTCTAATTGTCGATAGCATGGGAGTTGATTAACATGATAAGCATAAATAACGCAATAAGCTTAATATGAAGCACAACAAACCAACAACCACAATGAACATAATTAGCTCATAAGCAAACGAACGACTCAGGCGTTCCCTTAATAAGTGAGTTAGTTCTAAACTCCTTAGATCCACAATCTCCTTAACCTTATAATTGCCAACCGCTCCACTATTAGATTGGTTAGCCCTTAGTTGGTTGCTTATCTTTGTAGGGCTTGGTTAACCCTAGCCGGTAGCAGTGCACTATCCGACGATAAGCTACCTTTCTTAATTTATTGGGGATGTAGGCTTGATCCCCCCACGCCATCCTTAATGTGCCTCCCACCTCAAACAGTAGCCCGGGTGGTCGGGTCGGTTTGTTGACCCTAGGCGACGAGTCTAATGACAAGTCTTATTTGGAAGTCGGATCTGATTCAGATACCGACCTCCCCCAATACACATGTGCCGGTACCATTCCGGATTCCTCACTCCCACCCCAAGTTATGGTTAGTGAAAGCCTTAATTACCAAGTGTTAGTTAAACCTTGACGGGTAAAACCAACAATCACCAATACTTAGTTCTTAACCTTAACTCAGTGAGTACTAAACTTAGTTAGCAACATTGTCAAGTCTCGTGGGTTAGTGTAGAGTGAACACATTCACATCGAGAATAAATATGACCGGTTGCATTTATCTTGTCTTAGTCATAGCAAATAAGCAGATAGCACACAAGCCGAGGGACACCTCGTTAGCAAGCAGGTCACAGGAAAGACTGTACCGTTCACCGTCGATCGTTGTTCGTTTAACCTTCTTCGGGGTCCCAATTCACAAACCTAAAACATTCATTCATTTTTAGGTCATTAGTTATTTGCACCTTACTTAACTCACTTAGTCCCTAGGGATTCCCATTCAATAACCTCTCAAGTCTTTGCCACTTAGCTTACCACTTAATTTTTAAACATTAAAACTTATACTTAATCTTAACTTAATTCCTTAAGTTCTTAGGGTCCTAATCATTACCACCCTACCAAAGGTATACCTCATTACCTATTACCATTCTTAGAGTTCAAAATTTCTTCTTTTTTTTTTTAAGTGTTAAGGGTCGACCGACCCACCGACCGACCCAACCCCTGGGTCGGTCCATTACAGAAACTCTTCTGTCTTTTGAAACCCATCCGACCGACCCAGAGCTAGACCGACCGACCCAAACCCTCTGGGTCGGTCCCTTACAGAACCCATTTTCCTACGTTAAACCTTTGCCCGACCGACCCAAAGCTAAGCCGACCGACCCAAACCCCCTGGGTCGGTCCAGTCCAGAGGCATTCCGGCTGGCTTAACATGGCCCGACCGACCCAAAACTGGGTCGGACCCTGGGTCGGTCCTCTACAGATCTCTCTCTCAAATTGCCTTTTTCAATTCCAAACTCTTCCACAAGTGTTCTAATAGGTCCAACACCATCTTGGCACCTTAAACCCACCTTATAACCCCCACCAAACTCATTAAAACAACTTCCAAAGATCTTCTCAAACATTTACTCAATTCTTACAAAGCTCCCAACACTTAGCACTTATTTTCTTACATTTCTCACATGCATTCCTCCAAGAATTTCAATTAACCAAAAGCTCCCTCCTTAAGAACTTGACCACATCATGTACACCACTTCCCAGCCTTATTGCATTTATCAAACCTTCCTTAGATTCTATACTCTAGTTCTCACCTAAACCATTTCAAAGTTTCACACTCACTTACATCTATCTTACCCAAGTTTCCTAGCTTCTTTTATTAACATTTACCTAAGTCCTAAATACTCAAATACATTCTCTTGATTTCTAAATCCTTCATAGTAATGCCTAAGTCATTATAACTCATTAAACACCTAATTCTCACTCTTTTTCATCAAGACAACCTATAGAACATCCTAGTACTTCCTTAGTCATTAAATTCCCTTAGAATATCTTAAACACCTAAGCTCTCCTTTAAATTTTGCCATGGGTTCTCTAGTATATAGTACCTCCTAACACACGGTTTTTCTCCATCAAACAACTTATACCACACAAATTCTTATCACAACACTTATCACACAATTTTTCACTAAAACTTCACCACATCATCATATATTGCTTAAACTCAAAATGCTTGGCACTTAGGCCCTTAATTGACAATAATCTTAACCACTGAATTTCCACATATATTTGCCTTCAACCTGCGAGTACAAACAACAAGGCTCCCATTGAAATATAATGCTTCTTGTAATTCATCTCCACATTGTTTTAACTATCTCTTCTTCTCATTTGCTCTTTAGTCACAAGTTCACAAATATGCTCATTGTTTCTCCTAGGTTTTATATAACCCTTTTCCTAATGTAAACTCTACACTAAACTCATCACATTTCTAAATCCCATTCCCTTAAACAACAAGACATCTTAAGGTAAGTATTTTACCTTGTTCTCTCACAAGCTTAAAAGCTTTCCCCCTTTGGTTTTTCTTTGTTCAATCTCGGTCACCAATGTGTATCTCCTTGCCAATGTTCTAAACAATGTCCAATAACTCTAATGAGCACTAAACAACACATTTACCTTAAGGAATAAAACCTAGGTTAAAAGGTGTTTTAAGGTTTTGAATTGATTGTTTTACCTTAGTTCCTCAAGACAAGCTTAGATATGAAGCAAGAAGGACCTCCTCTCTCCTTTGAAGAGTAGAAACAAGCTAGAACAAGGCATAAACATGGAGTTCCATGAGTATATATTTTCGGACATGTGAAGAAAATGGTGGAAACCTAGATTTTCTTACACTTTCTTTACCTTAAGAGAATGGAGGTGCCAATGGAGTCTCCAAACTTGAATTTCCTCCTCTAATGGTGGTTTGACTTGGCACCAAAATGAAGCTCTTGAAGTTTTGAAAAGATAGAAAGAAGGAGCTTGAGCTAACTAAGAAGAATATGTATTTTGTTTTGGATTTGGAGCTTAAATGAGCAAGTTGTGAACAAGAGAAGGTGGAGCTAGCATGGAGAAGAGCTTCACGTTAATGGAGAAGGGAGAGAGAGCAAGAAATCGTGAGAAACAAAGGAGAATGAAGAAGTGAGGAGAGAGAACTAATAAAGTGATATTTATGTAAAAGGTGAATAGTGCTTTTACTTTATAACTCTCATTTGCTCTCTTATTTACTTAATGACTCATGAAGGTGATGACTCACCTCCTAAGAAACCGGCCCCCTTTTATTAATGAGGGTAATTAAGTCTTTATTGACCAAATGTCTCACTTATATAGACTTATGTTATAAACTAGCTTAATTAATTCACTATTCACCAAAACAAGGCACATTGTTGTGAAATTTTTGATTTCCCATTGATATAGACTTCCAAATGTGATACTATATAGTACACATGTTAATTAAAGAGTAATGATGGACATTTAGCCATTCAAAACTCGTTTACAAGACAATTTTTCAAAAACGTGCTTTAAGACTCCTTAAAGCACATTTTGTGTTTTAACTTGTTTTCAAGCTTGGTTTTCTTTGGTAATTGATTTGAAATGAACATTAGGATATTACTAAGGTCTTAGAACAATATTTGGGTACTCTCCCAAGTCTCTCCAAGCTTAGAGCATTTTTGTTAAAACTGCTCTTTTGGTGTTTCCTAATATTTTCTTTGATTAGAAATGTTTCTTAATGTTTCTAAGGCATTATTTAGCCTCCTTATATCTTAGTTTATCATTTAAACACCATATCTAAGTTTGGGGTATTTCAATCAACCCCCCTTAAAAGAACTTTGTCCTGAAAGTTCACACATGTGCTTAGCCATTCACGGTACACAATTCTCTCAATCTTAATACCACATCTTATATTCACATTCATACATCTCAAGACCCAAAGGTCAATCTCAAATACAATACATAAGTATTATACATAACTCCACATCTTAAACAACCAAACAAACGATAAACATGATCGTTTCCTAACTCAAAAGCGAGGAAGCTCTACCCCCCTAAAAAAGGGGGTACGCTCCGTACCCTATACAGACGATCTAGTCAGTAAACAAAGAAGGGTACTTCGCCCTCATCTTATCCTCTAACTCCCACGTGCCTCTTCGACATCCTGGTTAGACCAGAGAACCTTCACCAGTCGCGCTGACTTGTGGCGAGTTTCCCTAGTCTTACTGTCCAAGATTCTCTGAGGAGTCTCCACGGATCTCATATTCGGTTCTAAAGTCAACCTCTCAGGTTCTAACACATGGGAGGGGTGGTGCATGTATTTCTTTAGCTGTGAAACATGAAAAACATCATGCACTTTACCCAGCTCAGCAGGTAAATTCAACCTGTAAGCAACCGGGCCCACCCGCTCCGTAATCTCATAAGGACCAACAAATTTCGGGCTTAATTTGCCCTTCTGCCCAAACCTGAATACACCCTTCATCGGTGAAACTCGCAGAAATACCTGGTCGCCCACTGCGAACTCCAGGTCCCGTCGTCGAACATCAGCATACGACTTCTGCCTATCTTGAGCAGCTTTCATGTTCTCCCTGATTTGCTGAACTTCAGCCTTAACTTGTTCTAAGTACTCTGGTCCTATAATGACCGTCTCACTCGACTCATCCCAGCAGAGCGGTGTACGACATGGTCTACCGTACAACGCTTGAAAAGGTGCCATCTTGATCGAAGCGTGATAGCTATTGTTGTATGAAAACTCGATCAGATGCAATCTGTCAATCCAACTGCCCTGGAAGTCTAAGGCACATGCTCTCAGCACGTCCTCGAGTGTCTGAATAGTACGCTCAGTCTGACCATCTGTCTGAGGATGGAACGCGGTACTCAGCTTGAGTTCTGTACCCAACGCTTCTCTGGTAGCTCTCCAGTACCTCGAAAGGAATCTGGTATCTCTATCTGACACTATGGTCTTTGGTATGCCGTGATGTCTCATGATTTCTTTCTCAAATAACTCAGCTAATTTGGTCACCTTCCAAGTATCCTTCATCGGTATGAATCGGGCTACTTTGGTAAGGCGATCCACCACCACCCATATCATGTTGAGACCTCCCCTAGCAGGCGGAAGCCCAACTACGAAGTCCATGGAGATATCATGGAACTTCCACTCCGGAACTGGCATCGACTGTACCATTCCGCCCGGTCGTCGGTGCTCGAATTTCACCTTCTGGCATGTGAGACACCTCAAGACGAACTCGGTAACATCTGTCTTCATCCCCGACCACCAGAAGTATCTCTTCATGTCTTTATACATTTTAGAGGCTCCCGGATGGATGGAAACTGAAGAACAGTGTGATTCTCTAAGTATACGGTCTTTCAGATCCGTGTTGCCTCGTGGTACGCATAACCGGCCCTTAAGTCTGATCAGATCATCATCATGAAGTCTGAAGTCGTATTTCTGACTCTCAAAGGTACCATCTGTCAGCTTCTGTCTGACCTCTCTCATATACTCATCTGTCTTCTGAGCCTCTCGCACCTCATCAACCAAGTTGGAGAAAGAAACTAGCGAATGGAGTGAGTGTGCTCGACGGCTCAGGGCATCTGCTACAACATTGGCCTTCCCCTCTTTGTATTGGAGGTCAATGTCATAGTCTTTCAAAACTCTAACCATCTCCTCTGTCGAAGATTTAACTCCTTCTGAGTGAATATGTATTTCAAACTCTTGTGATCGGTGTAGATTGTGACAATAACCCCATATAAGTAGTGGCGCCATATCTTCAAAGCGAAGACTACAGCTCCCAGCTCTAAATCATGTGTGGGGTAGTTCTCCACATGTTTCTTCAACTGGCGTGAGGCATATGCCACCACCTTTCCATGTTGCATGAGCACGTAACCCAGCCCTCTGCCGGATGCATCACAATAAACCTCAAAGCCCTCTGTACCGTCTGGAATGGTCAGAACCGGTGCAGTGGTCAGTGAGTCCTTCAAGCGCTGAAATGATCTCTCACAGTCAACTGTCCACAAGAATGGTGCATCCTTTTTCATCAGACTAGTCATCGGTTTCGCGACCTTGCTGAAATCTCTAACAAATCTCCTGTAGTAGCCTGCCAGACCGAGAAAGCTCCGGATGTCGGTAACAGTCTTCGGCCTTGGCCAGGTACATACTGCATCAATCTTTGCTGGATCCACTGCGATCCCAGCATCTGAGATGACATGACCTAGGAAAGAGACCTGGTCAAGCCAAAACTCACACTTGGAGAACTTAGCATACAGCTGGTTCTCCCTCAATATTTCCAATACCTTCCTCAGATGTTCCTCATGTTCAGCTTTAGACTTTGAATATATCAGAATGTCATCAATAAAAACCAAACCGACTTGTCCAGCTGCTCCCGGAACAAGCGGTTCATCAGATCCATAAACTTCGCTGGTGCGTTCGACAAACCGAACGGCATCACTGTAAATTCATAGTGGCCGTATCGTGTCCGGAATGCCGTCTTCTCAATGTCTCCCTCCTTAATGGCTATCTGATGATACCCCGATCTGAGATCAATCTTGGAAAACACAGATGCTCCCTTCAACTGATCGAACAGATCATCAATGCGGGGTAGTGGGTACTTATTCTTCACTGTCACTACATTCAGCTCTCTGTAGTCGATGCAGAGGCGGAGACTACCATCCTTCTTCTTCACGAAGAGGACTGGCGCTCCCCATGGTGACACACTTGGTCTAACGAATCCTTTATCTAACAAATCTTTCAATCGTTCCTTTAATTCAGTCATTTCTGCCGGAGCCATGTGGTATGGTGCCTTGGCTATCGGTCTGGTACCAGGTAGCAGCTCAATGGTGAACTCTACCTCCCGAGTGGGTGGCATGCCGGGCAGTTCCCGTGGAAATAAGTCGGGGAACTCCGACACTACCGGTAAGTCGGGGTCGAACTCAGGGTCTCTCTCTATGTCCTGTACATAGCAGAGGTATACTTCTTCCGTTCTCTTTAACTCTCTATGCATTGCCATGGCGGTGATGATCTTAGTCGAAGGCTCTCTGGGCCTCTGGCGGTATGATATCGTTACCCAGACGGACTCCTGAGCAGCAATCTATGCTTGGCGCAGAGGATACGTCCCTTGTGCCGCTCCAACCAGTTCATCCCGACGATAACATCAAATCCTAGCTTACTGAACTCAATGAAACTGACTGGAAAGTCTTCTCCCTTAATTCTGATGGTGGCTCCTCGGTAGTAACGAGTGCAACGAACCTTCTCCTTAGACGGGAGCGTAACCGTGAAGTCGGGTAGCTCATCAGCGTCTAGCCCCAACCTGCTCGCGAATGATGCCGAGACAAAGGTATGCGAGGCCCCTGAGTCAAAGAGAACTGATGCCTCAATCCCATTAATCGGAAAGGTGCCGGTGAGGATAGTACCGCTAGCGTCGGCCTATGCCTCTGTAAGTATGCTTAACGCACCTTCTGTACCGAGTCCATAACCTAATTGTGTTCACAAGCTTCATGAGTATTGATGGTATAACAAGAGTCGTAACAATGTATATGAACAACACTGTTATTTTATTTATAACCATCCTTTTTACAACATGAACTTTAATCTTACATCTCATTCCTCATTCCATTCTAACATTACATGGCTAATATTGTCTAAAGGTTAGGTTTAATCTTCCTGGTCTCAAATGCGTCGCATTGACTACTGCTGATGGTGCTGTATTCAGCTTGATTCTCTTAATCCCATGGTATAACATCCTTGATTCTCCTCCCAAAATTAATACATCACCTGACTTAAGTACTATCTTATCTACACGGTCCGCACGCTTCTGCTCGCCGTATAAAAACTCCGCATCATCTCCAATGGACCAAGACACTACGGGTATCCCTCTTTCGAGAGACTCCGTTGTCTCGTCCTTATCCTGGTGTAGTCCCAGTTTCCCGTCCTTCTCGTAGAAGTTTACAATGCAAATGTCTGCTTGGATGTCAAGAATCGGTTCAGCCTCCAACTGCTGAGCGATTTCCACGACTTGTGTAACAACTGGATCGAACTCTTCGGGTATTCCTGGTGGTGAGACTCCATCTTGCTCCCTCATGGTTTGGTAATTCTTGGCATACGGATTCCAATCCTTGCCCAAGCTCATCATCTTTAACTTCATCCTTGCTCCCCCTGGGTACTCCGGTGTATAAAAACCTCCCGGTCCCATTCCTAGTTGATTGCATCTCCTGATGATGGCTATTTGTGCTTCGGGTGTCAGGTATCCCCTTAATAAAATCATACCTGGGCGGATAACCTGACATTGTTCGGTTGGAAAGTGTATAGTTTCGATGTCGGTGTGCTCCGGGCTAGATGTAGATGGTATAGGGTAGCAGATGTTGAATCTTCCTAAAGTGGTAGTAGGTTATGTCTTACTTAAGTTCTAATCTCATCTTATTCTTACTTAACTCATATATTTCACCAAACATGCATGATAATGCGGTAAGCAGGTAGTTTTATTACTAAATGGTTATAGCGGTACCTGGCCTCGATGAGGGTTCAGGCTCATCGTCCCGGTCCACCATGTGTAGAGTGGGTCCCGACTTCTGGGTCACCCTCGGGTTCTTGTCTGCAGCTTGTTGCCCCCCCTCCTCTGACCGTCAGATCCAGATCCCTGATCAGTCTTGGCCTTAACCTTAAAACTGGGTCTGTAATTCTTACTCTCCGGGTTCCCGTAGCACTCATATGCTCGGTGCCCAAGTACTCCGCAAAAGTTACACTCCACCTTATTCCCTTTACAGTCGAGCCCGGGGTGGTCCTTGTGACACCACCTACAGATGAAGCGTCGCTGGTATCCACCACCGGCTCCCTTCTCAGTCTCAGATCCTGATCATTCATAATGTCAATACTCACATCCCAAATGGTTACTAATTTTTCTTAACTCATTTAATACCAATTCCTTACCCTTTGGCACCCTAGAGCGCAGGGGTGTAGCTGCATAAGCATACGTCAGCTTCAATGGCTCTTCCGGAGCCTTCTCCTTTCCCTCCTTCCCCGTCGGGTTCTGATTTTTCTAGGCCTGAGGATGGTACTTTTGTTTCTTGTACCCTCCTTGCCCTTGGTGTTCCGCACTCTTCCCAGCACTCTTTCTCTTAGCGTTCTCCTCGTCCCTCAGCTGGACGGTTATCTCCACCTTAGCAGCGGCATGATAGCACTCCTGCTTTTCCATAGTATTAGTCACTCTTATTTCTCATAATCTAATCTTACTCATTACTTACTCAAATCTCAATCATTCTTATTACCTGCAAGGTAGTATAACTCGTCGGCCCCATGCCGTAGCGGAGTCGATGGCTAAGCCCGCCATAAAAGCGGTCCACCAGGATCTGGTCAGAATACCCTAGACCTGGCAGAAGACGGAGCAAGGCAGTGAACTCCGAGTAATACTCGTCCACTGTCATCTTGTCCGTCTGCCTAAGCGCATCCAACTGCAAGCGCTTCTTCGTCTGGACATGGGCGGGGTAGTACTTTGCTCGTAGCAAGGTGGTGTACTGCTCCCAGCCGAACTCTGGATTGGCCACATGCTCGGCCCTCACCAGCTTCCACCAATCGCCTTCCGCCCCCTTCAGGTAGAAGGCAGCTACACGCACTTTGATCCCAGCAGGGACATCAAGGGTCTCAAAGGCGGTCTCCAGCTCGGAGATGTACGCCTCAAGCTTGGCGGGATCGGTCTCCCCCTTAAAGTGCGCGGGTCGAAGATCTGCAAGACTCTTCACCCAGTTTGGTTCCCTAGGTTGTGGCGGTGGAGGTGGTGCACCCACACCAGGCTGGTAGCCCATATGCCCTAATGCGGCAGCTACGATCTCTGCGATCGTCTGCCCTCCAGGTATCCCGGAAGTATCCTCACCCTGGCCGCGACCTCGGCTTCCCCTAGGACGTCCTGCCATCTGAACAAGCATAACTCACATTAGATTTGTATTCACCACTGTTTCAGTTAGTGAATTTATAACGTCCGTAGACGGCAAAGACGATCCACACTTATTAGTGGTCATCTGACTCTACTCACTCTAACTTCTCACACCCTTAACCCAACACTTATTCCTTAACTTATATCCTAACTCGGTGGTTACTCATGTCCGGTATTTCTTGATCAGAGCGTAACTACGCTCTGATACCACTTTTTGTAACACCCCGTCCTAAGCCAATCGTGGTTATCGTAACTTAACAAACTATACTTAACGTCGCAGCGGAATAAAGTAACACCAGGACCTAGCTACGGTCTAACCAACAAGAATTACCGTAATTTAATATTTACAACCGTACATCCAAAATACATACACCATCCGAGTTTTAAGTACTCTCAAACCACATAATATATCTCATGTTCCACTACTGACAGACGGGTGCACAGGCGCTACCCGTACTCAAAATAAAGTCCCACCTAGGGCTACCCGCTCCTACTCTCGTGGTGTGACTTCATCGGCCGCTTACCTGCAAGTGTAAAAACAGCCCCCAAAGGGGGTCAGCACGAATGCTGGTACGACCCTCCCATGGTCCCCAAGCTAACGGGGCTACGACGTCTAATTGTCGATAGCATGGGAGTTGATTAACATGATAAGCATAAATAACGCAATAAGCTTAATATGAAGCACAACAAACCCACAACCACAATGAACATAATTAGCTCATAAGCAAACGAACGACTCAGGCGTTCCCTTAATAAGTGAGTTAGTTCTAAACTCCTTAGATCCACAATCTCCTTAACCTTATAATTTCCAACCACTCCACTATTAGATTGGTTAGCCCTTAGTTGGTTGCTTATCTTTGTAGGGCTTGGTTAACCCTAGCCGGTAGCAGTGCACTATCCGACGATAAGCTACCTTTCTTAATTTATTGGGGATGTAGGCTTGATCCCCCCACGTCATCCTTAATGTGCCTCCCACCTCAAACAGTAGCCCGGGTGGTCGGGTCGGTTTGTTGACCCTAGGCGACGAGTCTAATGACAAGTCTTATTTGGAAGTCGGATCTGATTCAGATACCGACCTCCCCCAATACACATGTGCCGGTACCATTCCGGATTCCTCACTCCCACCCCAAGTTATGGTTAGTGAAAGCCTTAATTACCAAGTGTTAGTTAAACCTTGACGGGTAAAACCAACAATCACCAATACTTAGTTCTTAACCTTAACTCAGTGAGTACTAAACTTAGTTAGCAACATTGTCAAGTCTCGTGGGTTAGTGTAGAGTGAACACATTCACATCGAGAATAAATATGACCGGTTGCATGCTTTATCTTGTCTTAGTCATAGCAAATAAGCAGATAGCACACAAGCTGAGGGACACCTCATTAGCAAGCAGGTCACAGGAAAGACTGTACCGTTCACCGTCGATCGTTGTTCGTTTAACCTTCTTCGGGGTCCCAATTCACAAACCTAAAACATTCATTCATTTTAGGTCATTAGTTATTTGCACCTTACTTAACTCACTTAGTCCCTAGGGATTCCCATTCAATAACCTCTCAAGTCTTTGCCACTTAGCTTACCACTTAATTTTTAAACATTAAAACTTATACTTAATCTTAACTTAATTCCTTAAGTTCTTAGGGTCCTAATCATTACCACCCTACCAAAGGTATACCTCATTACCTATTACCATTCTTAGAGTTCAAAATTTCTTCTTTTTTTTTTTTAAGTGTTAAGGGTCGACCGACCCACCGACCGACCCAACCCCTGGGTCGGTCCATTACAGAAACTCTTCCGTCTTTTGAAACCCATCCGACCGACCCAGAGCTAGACCGACCGACCCAAACCCTCTGGGTCGGTCCCTTACAGAACCCATTTTCCTACGTTAAACCTTTGCCCGACCGACCCAAAGCTAAGCCGACCGACCCAAACCGCCTGGGTCGGTCCAGTCCAGAGGCATTCCGGCTGGCTTAACATGGCCCGACCGACCCAAAACTGGGTCGGACCCTGGGTCGGTCCTCTACAGATCTCTCTCTCAAATTGCCTCTTTCAATTCCAAACTCTTCCACAAGTGTTCTAATAGGTCCAACACCATCTTGGCACCTTAAACCCACCTTATAACCCCCACCAAACTCATTAAAAAACTTCCAAAGATCTTCTCAAACATTTACTCAATTCTTACAAAGCTCCCAACACTTAGCACTTATTTTCTTACATTTCTCACATGCATTCCTCCAAGAATTTCAATTAACCAAAAGCTCCCTCCTTAAGAACTTGACCACATCATGTACACCACTTCCCAGCCTTATTGCATTTATCAAACCTTCCTTAGATTCTATACTCTAGTTCTCACCTAAACCATTTCAAAGTTTCACACTCACTTACATCTATCTTACCCAAGTTTCCTAGCTTCTTTTATTAACATTTACCTAAGTCCTAAATACTCAAATACATTCTCTTGATTTCTAAATCCTTCATAGTAATGCCTAAGTCATTATAACTCATTAAACACCTAATTCTCACTCTTTTTCATCAAGACAACCTATAGAACATCCTAGTACTTCCTTAGTCATTAAATTCCCTTAGAATATCTTAAACACCTAAGCTCTCCTTTAAATTTTGCCATGGGTTCTCTAGTATATAGTACCTCCTAACACACGGTTTTTCTCCATCAAACAACTTATACCACACAAATTCTTATCACAACACTTATCACACAATTTTTCACTAAAACTTCACCACATCACCATATATTGCTTAAACTCAAAATGCTTGGCACTTAGGCCCTTAATTGACAATAATCTTAACCACTGAATTTCCACATATATTTGCCTACAACCTGCGAGTACAAACAACAAGGCTCCCATTGAAATATAATGCTTCTTGTAATTCATCTCCACATTGTTTTAACTATCTCTTTTTCTCATTTGCTCTTTAGTCACAAGTTCACAAATATGCTCATTGTTTCTCCTAGGTTTTATATAACCCTTTTCCTAATGTAAACTCTACACTAAACTCATCACATTTCTAAATCCCATTCCCTTAAACAACAAGACATCTTAAGGTAAGTATTTTACCTTGTTCTCTCACAAGCTTAAAAGCTTTCCCCCTTTGGTTTTTCTTTGTTCAATCTCGGTCACCAATGTGTATCTCCTTGCCAATGTTCTAAACAATGTCCAATAACTCTAATGAGCACTAAACAACACATTTACCTTAAGGAATAAAACCTAGGTTAAAATGTGTTTTAAGGTTTTGAATTGATTGTTTTACCTTAGTTCCTCAAGACAAGCTTAGATATGAAGCAAGAAGGACCTCCTCTCTCCTTTGAAGAGTAGAAACAAGCTAGAACAAGGCATAAACATAGAGTTCCATGAGTATATATTTTCGGACATGTGAAGAAAATGGTGGAAACCTAGATTTTCTTACACTTTCTTTACCTTAAGAGAATGGAGGTGCCAATGGAGTCTCCAAACTTGAATTTCCTCCTCTAATGGTGGTTTGACTTGGCACCAAAATGAAGCTCTTGAAGTTTTGAAAAGATAGAAAGAAGGAGCTTGAGCTAACTAAGAAGAATATGTATTTTGTTTTTGATTTGGAGCTTAAATGAGCAAGTTGTGAACAAGAGAAGGTGGAGCTAGCATGGAGAAGAGCTTCACGTTAATGGAGAAGGGAGAGAGAGCAAGAAATCGTGAGAAACAAAGGAGAATGAAGAAGTGAGGAGAGAGAGAACTAATAAAGTGATATTTATGTAAAAGGTGAATAGTGCTTTTACTTTATAACTCTCATTTGCTCTCTTATTTACTTAATGACTCATGAAGGTGATGACTCACCTCCTAAGAAACCGGCCCCCTTTTATTAATGAGGGTAATTAAGTCTTTATTGACCAAATGTCTCACTTATATAGACTTATGTTATAAACTAGCTTAATTAATTCACTATTCACCAAAACAAGGCACATTGTTGTGAAATTTTTGATTTCCCATTGATATAGACTTCCAAATGTGATACTATATAGTACACATGTTAATTAAAGAGTAATGATGGACATTTAGCCATTCAAAACTCGTTTACAAGACAATTTTTCAAAAACGTGCTTTAAGACTCCTTAAAGCACATTTTGTGTTTTAACTTGTTTTCAAGCTTGGTTTTCTTTGGTAATTGATTTGAAATGACCATTAGGATATTACTAAGGTCTTAGAACAATATTTGGGTACTCTCCCAAGTCTCTCCAAGCTTAGAGCACGTTTTTGTTAAAACTGCTCTTTTGGTGTTTCCTTATATTTTCTTTGATTAGAAATGTTTCTTAATGTTTCTAAGGCATTATTTAGCCTCCTTATATCTTAGTTTATCATTTAAACACCATATCTAAGTTTGGGGTATTTCAATTAATATGCATGAATTGTATATTTATAGCTGCTTATTATTACTGTTGTTGAGTTAACAGTATCGGTTCGTATATATGAACCTATATATATAACGAACTAGCGACTATGGTGCTATCTTATATGAAATATAAGGATCGTCAGAAAAACGTTGTAGCACTAGGATAATAAGATATACATATTATCCGAGACATTTATACGGAGCAATGGCCTTTCTATACACCGCTCTCGTATCTAACACTGGATCCCAAGTTTACAGACTCCGGATTGGACTAATGACCTTAGTCTAGTGTGTTAGGAAAATTTGGTAATGCGATGCGATGGAATAAATAAATAATTAACTAAGGAAGGAAAGTAAAGCCAGGAGGATGTGGCTCTTGGTGCGCGCTGTGATCACAAAAACGATACCAGGATGTCTGCGTACGGGTCCGCAAGTATCAAGAAAATTTCCCGTGAGCTAGAATGGCTCGTTGGTCGGAGACTCTACCGTTGGAGTGGCTACTGCCGTGGGTGACCCGCCATAATATATGGGTAAACTAGAGACATGTCGTTTTAATGAGACATTGTCACTAGGTATAACTGAACAAATAATACAGTTGAGAATTATACAGTGGCGAACGATATTGGGTCCTATACCATGGACGAGAACTAGTACTTGTTTATTGTTCTCGTTGTTTCGCTTGGTGGTTCATTGGTTATACTCGTGGTTATATTATATATGTTGATGGTTGTGTTATTGTATGGATATTACTGTTAATTGTTTTACAGTTTTAAATATTAAAACGGTATTGCATGTAATGAACCTCATGCTCTCGACCAAATAATTGAGGGGTCTTTGGGGGCATGACGGGGCATGTGATGACATACTCAGCAGGGGCTGATTCCATACCACAAACCATTTTCATGCAGGTGACTAGCTGGTGGGTCGCAGCGAGGCGTGACTATTATGATATTACTGTTGGTTTAGACTTGGTACGGTGTGATACTCAGGTTGTTTTGGACTCGGGTTGTTTAACCGAGGTGTATTTGGTTTAGATGCTCACAGTCTGTAATAATTGGTTGTTGTTAGATTTGTTTTAAATTGTTTACGTACTGCTATCTATCTCTTGTGATCACTGCGGGAATACGTTTCACAAGTTGATTATCAGGTAAATCGTTATCACCCGTATGGGCGAGTGATAACAGTGACACCATTAGGGCGACAGTCTTCTATTTACCGCTGCGAATTATTTATATTGTGCGACATTTACAGGATTATTAGGAGCCGAATTAGTAGGGGTGTTACAGTTGTAGTCTTCGCTTTGAAGATATGGCGCCACTACTTATACGGGGATAGTGTGACGGTCTACACCGATCATAAGAGCTTAAGATACATATTTACTCAGAAGGAGTTGAATCTCAGACAGAGGAGATGGTTAGAATTCTTGAAAGACTATGACATTGACCTCCAATACAAAGAGGGGAAGGCCAATGTCGTAGCGGACGCCCTGAGCCGTCGAGCACACTCACTTCATTCGCTAGTTTCTTTCTCCAGCTTGGTTGATGAGGTGCGAGAGGCTCAGAGGACAAATGAGTATATGAGAGAGGTCAGACAGAAGCTGACAGATGGTACTTTTGAGGGTTAGAAATATGACTTCAGACTTCACGTCGATGATCTGATCAGACTTAAGGGCCGGTTATGCATACCACGGGGCAACACGGATTTGAAAGACCGTATACTTAGGCAATCACACTGTTCTTCAGTTTCCATCCATCTGAGAGCCTCTAAGATGTATAAAGACATGAAGAGATACTTCTGGTGGTCGGGGATGAAGACAGATGTTACCGAGTTCGTCTTGAGGTGTCTCACATGCCAGAAGGTAAAATTCGAGCACCGATGACCGGGCAGAATGGTACAGTCGATGCCAGTTCCGGAGTGGAAGTTCAATGATATCTCCATGGACTTTGTAGTTGGACTCCCACCCGCTAGGGTAGGTCTCAACATGATATGGGTGGTGGTGGATCGCCTTACCAAAGTAGCCCGATTCATACCGATGAAGGATACTTGGAAGGTAACCAAATTAGTTGAGTTGTTTGAGAAAGAAATAATGAGACAGCACGGGATACCAAAGACCATAGTGTCAGATAGAGATACCAGATTCCTTTCGAGGTACTGGAGAGCTACTAGAGAAGCGTTGGGTACAGAACTGAAGTTGAGTACCGCGTTCCATCCTCAGACAGATGGTCAGACTGACCGTACGATTTAGACACTCGAGGACATGCTGAGGGCATGTGCCTTAGACTTCCAGGGCAGTTGGATTGACAAATTGCATCTGATCGAGTTTTCATACAACAACAGCTATCACGCTTCGATCAAGATGGCACCTTTTCAAGCGTTGTATGGTAGACCATGTCGTACACCGCTCTGCTAGGATGAGTCGAGTGAGACGGTCATTATAGGACCAGAGTACTTAGAGCAAGTTAAGGCTGAGGTTCAGCAAATCAGGGAGAACATGAAAGCTGCTCAAGATAGGCAGAAGTCGTATGCTGATGTTCGACGACGAGACCTGGAGTTCGCAGTGGGCGACCGGGTATTTCTGCAAGTTTCACCAATGAAGGGTGTATTCAGGTTTGGGCAGAAGGGCAAATTAAGCCCGAAGTTTGTTGGTCCTTATGAGATTACGGAGCGGGTGGGCCCGGTTGCTTACTGGTTGAATTTACCTGCTGAACTGGGTAAAGTGCATGATGTTTTTCACGTTTCACAGCTAAAGAAATACATGCACCACCCCTCCCATGTGTTAGAACCTGAGAGGTTGACTTTAGAACCAAATATGAGATCCGTGGAGACTCCTCAGAGAATCTTGGATAGTAAGACTAGGGACACTCGCCATAAGTCAGTGCGACTGTTGAAGGTTCTCTGGTCTAACCAGGATGTCGAAGAGGCCACGTGGGAATTAGAGGATTGAAAGTACATAATTAGTCCCTCCAAACTCACAAACGTACAGAACACCAAGAGTTATAGTGGTTCGACCCATAATCAGGCCTACATCCACTTCTAGACAACATCTTTATTCCTTTCTTTGCTATTACAACTTTAGAGAGCTTTCTAGTGTTTTCTCTCTCTTCTCATAATGTCCCTTTACAAGTGAGCCTCCCATCTCTATTTATAGACTCTCTAGGGTGAAGTTTACCTCTTAACCCTTGTACATGAAGTACTATTTCATTGGAGCCCCCCTTCTAGTTTTGACACTTCTTTCCTTATAAAGCCTTCCGGCCTCAAAGTATAGGGTGCGGGATCCGGTCATGGAATATTGGACCTGGATTTGGCGCTTGGTGCCCAAACTGGAGCCCGAACAAGGTCTTGAAGGGGACCCGGGGTCTGGATCGGGATCTGTGGCCTGGACTGCTTTGACTCTCTTGTCTTCGTCATATTCTTGTCCTTGTCATCAGTCCCACAAGTTCTACTTTTTGCTACTTAAAAAGTGGAACTTACAAAAAGAAAGATTGAAATTTACATTTTTTCTTCATTCTTTCTATTTCCTCCCTTTTCCTATCTTCTAGTCCCACAAGTTCTTTTTCTTTTTGCTCTTTACAAAGAAAAATAAACTTACAAAAAGAAAGTTGGTACAGTGCAATCAAAGTCCCACATGTGTCTTCCTTCTGATGGATTGGAAATTTTGGGACATAAATCTTTGAAGTGATATATCTTGATGGTTGAATCCCATGATCTTGATGGATGAATCTCCTGAGGTCTTTGTAAAGAAAAAGACCAATGGTTCCTTTAATTAGAACCATTCCCTTTTTGAAAGGGCTAGATATTTTGATGATAAAGTCTTTGCTTATGCTAGCCAAAGGATGATAATTCCCTTAAAGGGTGAATAAAGACAATATATTTTCCCAACTTTGCTTATGCTAGCCAAAGGATGGTACTTGTGTTTCAAGTATGGTGCGGCGTCCCACACCTAACAATGCACCCATTACAGGCGACCAGAGCTCCTGATGGGTCCAGAGATGGGTTTTTTTTGTTGGCTCGATGGCCGGGTTTCATTTCAACCCAAAGTGTTACTTTTCAAGGCACAAGTGCCTGCGGCTCGTTGGCCGGTGCTTTCTTTTACTTTCAAGGCATGCCTGCGGCTCGTTGGCCGGTGCTTTCTTTTATTTTCAAGGCATGATAGCCTGCGGCTCGTTGGCCGGTACTTTCTTTTACTTTCAAGGCATGCCTGTGGCTCGTTGGCCGGTGCTTTCTTTTACTTTCAAGGCATGATAGCCTGCGGCTCGTTGGCCGGTGCTTTCTTTTACTTTCAAGGCATGATAGTCTGCGGCTCGTTGGCCGGTGCTTTCTTTGAATACTTCAGGGGGTGATCAGTCCCCTGGTAAAAAGTACCTGCACTTTCTTCAAAAATTTCGTTTAACTCTTTTGAGACAGAGTAGAACATGTTGCACATGATAAACAGCTTAAGACATCCAATCTGTTTGTAATTTGAGCATAAATCACGGTCAAGCTCAATAGACTTATGTAATAATAGATAAGCCTGGCAATCATATACCCTTTCAGATGGTATGCAATGGTGAGGGTATGAAACATATTTAGCAAGACAAGTGGGTGAGTTATGAATACTATTCCCAAGAAGCATGATAGGAGCAGGCAAGGCATTTTGCTTCCATATGTTGGATTTCAACAGAATTATCATGACACAATAAAACAGAATGGTGTATGAGCGTTTTTAAGAGATTGGTCACTTTCAAGCAGGTCCTGTCATGTTCAAGAGGTGACACAAAGTCAAACAAAGCTGAAGTAGATATGAACCGCTTGCCAGCTTATAATAGATTACGACTAGAGGAGTTATCATGCGAAAACTTGCTTAAAATCTTATCATGCAGTAGATATAATAATGTAAAAGCACAATACTACTGTCCTTCTCAAAACAGCAAAGATATTGCTTTAGATCAGCAAACAGCAGCAAAAAAGATTGCTGTACAACAATTTCTAAAGTGTAAATTAACAAAGTTTGAATGGTGCTTGAAGCAGCAGCCTAACAGATGGAGTAAGACAGCAGCAGCAGGGAACTATAATCAATTTAAGGCCCTTTTATTTACTGATTCAACAGCACAGACCAAGAGCAAAAGAGCTTGCCATTCATGACATCTCAGGTTTGGACATCAGCATATAACCAGGTTAGCAGAATGCACCAATACTTACGTTCAGATTGCGAAGCAATATCAGAGGATATTATGTATCCATTCAATGCTTGACCTCAGAAAAGATAAATTGCATCATGTAACTTCATATTAGCTCTCAGTCTTATATAAATCGATACCGGCTATATTTTTATTTATGCAACAGCTGTAACTTCAGAGTCATGCGATAATTGTGGCAGCAAGAATACTTAAAACAGTAGTCAATCTTGGTAAAAGCTGGACTAATCTTGAAGCAAACTAGGTGCAGTTTTTCTGTGCAATAAGATAAAGTATATATTCAGAGAGGATCTGAGTTGCTGTGCTATGTAGCAGAAAAGTTTAAAGTTCTGAAAAATAGCTGTAAAGTTTCAAAGAAAACAGAGGTTGGAAATATTTATAATCAGATGGAGTTTTAAACTGATTGTTGATGAAGAGTCAAACAGTGCTAGGGAAGAAACTGGTCAAGACTCGAAGTTGGTTTACCTGCTGAAAACAGCAGCGATAAAAGGCATATACTCACACTTTTTTCTTTCTGAAAGCTGGTAGTAGCTAGAGATACAGAATTACCGCAAGTAAAGCACCACCAGTTTTGATAGACGAAAAGTAATTAGGGAAAGACATGTCTTTTGGCTATTAAGCCTCATCATCCAATAATCAGAAGCTTCTATGGCATGCGCTTGCACATCGCCTATTTTTATTTCCGCTTGGAAAATATGCATCACCCAAGGAGCAAGAAACAGAAGCAATTTAGTTTTGAAAACTTGTAACAGATTTTACCGATGATAGCAAAATCAATAATTGATTTAAACCAACAAAATTGCCAGAGATATAAATATATGTCCATTAGCTCAGGTCAAATCGCAACTAAATATCAAAAGTGTCGACATAGCAGCAGTTATAGGCTTAGATAAGTTTTTAAGCAGAAGGATTGATTTTTAAGGAATTCTAGTATATCAGGAGAATTTAGTTTTTAGGATGATGAACTTATCTGTAGTGATTAGCCTTGGATGCTTGTAGCATGTCCCAGTTGCTCTCTTTTGAATTGAAGCCGACGTCTAGGCTGTAGCCCAGTTTGGTGCGGTCAAGGCAATTTGGTGCGAGCAAGGCAATTTGGTGCGGGCAAGGCAATTTGGTGTGGGCATGGCAATCTGGTGCGGTCAAGGCAATCTGGTGCGGTCAAGTTAATTTGGTGCGGGCAAGGCAATTTGGTGCGGTTAAGGCAATTTGGCGCGGGCATATATTAGCCGGAGAAGAAGTGCAGTTTTTTAAAAAACTGTCAGATATAACTGCAGTGCGGCAAAACAATATGAGGTTGTATGGTTTGTAGTGAACATTTTCAGTGCTTTTTGGTAGTAATGGTAGTGCCCGGTACTGAACATGACGGCTATTGCCCCGGCCGGAACCATGATGCCCTTCGTTACCGAACCTAGGGTCTGCTGTACTTTCCTTCTTACTTGCGATCAACTTTCTTATTGTATAGAGGGCTCCTTTGCTCAGCAGTTGTTCAGACTGGTGGTGCATTTGTTATCCTGCACCAGCTTTATATATAATGGCCAAGCAGCATAGTTGAAGACTATGAACTTCTGAGAAGGCTAAATGAAATGGAGAGTTAGTTTAACAACTTAGACTGAAGGTTCTACTCATGTTTATACGACTGTATAAAAACAGGAAAACTATGAGGCAACTTTAGTCATTACCTATGAAACTAATTTGTGTCGCATATGTAACAGTAGTAAAAACACCAAAATAGAATGATAGAAGCAGTAAATCAGGCTGGGCTCAAGAAATCTAAAGGTTGGCACTCGCACAAGAAGTTTTTCGAATGAGTAAACTCAATAGTAAATATAATCTGGTAGACAGTGTCGATTGTTAAATGGCCGTAAGGACCAAGGCAAACCAAAGTAGGCATTCATCATAGAGGCATTCATCATAGACTTGGTCAGCTGAAGCATGCAGATACAGTGACGCATAATTAACATGACTTCATGAAAATAGGAGCATTCAGAGGCACAAAGGCCAGAATTATTGGTATAAGAGCTGTAGAAGAAGTTTTTTATAACAGCAGCAATGATTTAATTGAAACTGTATACCGTCTCAGGCCCAGATTATAATGAAGTTGTGAATGACATGGTGCTTGTCAAAAAGTTGCAGCTCTTTTAACTGATGATCGGAGGCCAGAAGTAACCATGTTTCTGCTATATAATAACCCAGCGACTGGAGCAGTAATGACAAGGGGAAAGTTTTATCAAACAACAAAAATAGCTGGGTATTGACCATCCAATGGGTTGAAAATGATAACCTAAAGCAAGCAAGGCCTTGCTGTGCATGATTTATAAAGATGCCTCTAAATATTGCATCAGAAATGAGGTAGTTAACAGTCACAAAGCATGCGGCAGCAATAAATAGAGACATAATTTTGACAAAAATTTGGGGAGCAATCAATCAAGATTATTCATGTAAAATCCTTGACAGTTCTCAGATCAGTTTTATCATACCAGATTAATCATGACAGTAAGCAGAGCTTGTAGGTTTTGAAAATTATTAAGGGTATACAGAGGCAGCAACATTAGCGGCATGAAAGAATACAGTATTTTAGCATTTAACAGCATGAAATTGATTCTAAACACGGTTAAAACACTGATATAGTTGTCAAACAGTTTCGTAAGCGGGAAACCAAAGCAAGCTGTAATAGTTGCAAGAGATAGTAGTTTTTAACAACCGGAAAAGTTCTTGCTATTTACCCATTAGCTCAGCCTTGCTGCTACCAGAGTTTTAACAAGAGATGAGTTAGTAAAGTTACCTTAAGTTTGCAACTTTCAATTTTACATTACCAGAGCCTCTGCGAGCTTGAGTTTGTATCTAAGTCTGATCTGCATTTTTTAAACGCTTGCCCTCGGGCGCTTTCATAGGCTACCAGCCATTTTAGCAGAGGTGTATGTGGATCTCCATAGTGCGGCTTAAAACAGATGTATACATGGGAAGTAACCTCAAGATGAAGTTTGTACTACCAACAAAGTTTGAGCATCCGGAACTGAATAAACAGGTGTAAATTCACTCCAAGTATTGTAGTGAAAACATTATCTCAGAAACTTCCAAACAGAAATCAGAAGCAACCTGGGAAGCCAACTACGACTATGCTACAACACAGATCAAGACACTAATATTATGTTTTATTTTTATACCTCTGCAATCAGGTTTGAACAGATTGGTTTAAACCAAGTTCATGGTAAATAGAGGTTAGAAATTGTAATTGAGCAGGTTATCAGCAGGCCAGTCATGGATGTGATCGTATTTTGGCAATCATGAACTTACTACTGAGCTTGCAGCGCGGACTTGTTATGCATGACATCCAAAGGGCAATAAATGGAACATTTAACAGCAGTAATTATAACAGAAAAAGGAGCAGATTGGAAACTGCTTATATTCATCAAAGGAATGGGCGGAAGTAATAAAGAGTCTCGCAGTGCAGAGAACTTATTTCACAAGACTAAATTAAAAATAGTTAATCAAAAACTTTATAATAGCTAAAACAGAAGTATAATAACGATCAGTGATAATTTTCAGAACAGTGGTTGCTAGACAATCAGTTTAAGAAGTGATTAACTTGAGAAGTTAATTAGCAGCATGCAAACATCAGTACGATTTTTTTTAATAGATTTTGAATTTGAACAGTCCAAAGTAAGATAGAGATGGAAACTGAAGTAAATTTTGGACAGAAGTAAATGTGTGATATCTCACTTATGCTAGTCAAAACAGCTAGCAACATATGTATGCTTCCTCAGTTAAGTGATATCTCACTTATGCTAGTCAAAACAGCTAGCAACATATGTATGCTTCCTCAGTTAAGAAATATCATACAATTGAGACCAAGGATTCCTAAAAAATCCAGAAATCAAATTCATCCTCATACCCTTGTGAGCTTCAGTACAGATTAGAGGTATAGTAAATCTGAACCGAACAGATAGTAAATTATTTCAAGTTCCAGGCAAGTTTCATAATTGTCCTAATCGTATCACAACTCTTGTGTGATTTGTTACCAGATGGTATGCTTAGGACAAGCTATTCTATCGATCACTAATAGCGAGCAGCGAAGCATATGCAAGGAAACAGAAACAAGAAATATCACAGACCAACCTAGCTTAACCATTCTTTTTAGACTGTAACAGGACAGTCAGAATCAAACCAAGTCATGATACTGTAACACGAATGTATATGATCAATTTTACTACGGTATGAGGACAACTTCTGATCAATTGCCAATTTAATCAGTCTTTATCAATGAATCAGAAGCAATGTATTCTAAGGGAGTTTATGCAATCATCAAGATACGTAGGAGCGAGTACCAACTTGTATGGCTAAATTCTCGTAATTTCAACCAGAGACGGATTAGACTTTGAAAAGTAAACTGCTGTAACTTAAAAGCTTTGAAAAACAGTGCATAGATAAGACATGAAAAATAGCCGAGATTCTGGCCAATCTGACCATAGATACCCTTGTGACAGCAAAGAAATCTTTTAATCAGACCATGTATATGGATAAATATTTCACAAGGTACCGCAACAAAGGTATTGTAACGAATTGTGTATTTATGAAGAAGTATCTGCCACTTTAAACTCTGATGGTATTTGAAAAATAATCGCGAGGGTATGACAATTGAAGCGATGGAATGGGTTTCTTTATGTGCACAGACATAAATTATTTGCAGCAGTGAAACATATCAGTCAATTAGTTTACAGCAAAGAAAGAGAAAATATTTCCAGACCAAGAAACTGATCATAGTTAGGGGGGCTATCTCAAGGCGGTCCATATAGGAGTAATGAAACCATCAAGTATTTGACTTATTGCTGCCCAGTAAGTATATAATAACGATGTTCAAAGCGAAGCACTTGATTGCAGTAATCTTAAGCGAAGAAAAGAATATTATTTAACCATCAGGTAGCTTAGCGACTTGTACTAAAGATGCGGCGAGAACAGTAGCATATAGCTTTATATTGCTTTGGCTTTACCGCCAAGTCCTTAAAAATAGATGTAAAGAGATACTCATGCCTGGTGTAAAAAGATTTGATTAATCCCACAAAGGGGCACAAAACAGTGGTGAAAACCGAAGCAAATGAATGCAAAGCAACCCAGAACCAAATCGTAGCACAACTGATTAATAAAGTAGCATAAATGTGTTCTGAAGCATCAAATATAGATGAAGTGGAAACATTATTTTGTAGTGGTCTAACTTAAGCAAAATACTAGTAAAAATTTGAAATTGATTATACAAAATCAGAAACAGAATCACATATCTCGGGAGTTGAAAAACTTGCTGGGCTAATTTTACAAAGTAATATCAATAAGCTTGAACTTTGGAGAACATAAGCAATTGTTGAGCAAGTCAGCAAAAATGGTAGCCTTAAGCCAGAGAAAGCATTTGAAGTAAGAACTTCACCTTCTGTATTGACTCTCATCATTTTATTACAGCCAAAGTATGGGTAGCTCAGGAAACCCCATTACACACTAATGTTTTCCAGAAAATTAAATCTCAGATCAAGACGGGCACCCCTTTGTGTGAATCAGAAGCGATAAATTATGAATATATAATAGCTAAAGAGGTACAGCATACTTACTATATATGTCACACTGCGGCTCATATCAATAAGCAAAACTGAAGCAATAATAGAGTGACAATCATGGTTATAAGTGTTCTTGTGACAGTCCTGATCTTGATTAAGCAGGGAATCAGAGATAGACAGACACAATATTTTCGAATCCATCGCAGCAGACCAAAGGAACTTTTATAAGTTTGAAGAATTTATGAGTTAGTTTTAGGATTGAAGGACTTATCTCCGTTAGTTTCCTTTTTGTGCGAGATCATTATCTCTTCTTCGTTCCGCGGCCTGCGCCTGGATTTGATTTGGCTTTAAGAGACTTGGTAATAATGCTCTTTCAGCGGTTTGCATCCTCAACTGTCTGTAGAATTCATCATCCTTCCTCCATTTTGCCAGCGGTGTCTGTGCTTGATGCGGCCAAGAATGATGCGGCTGATAATTGATGCGGCCAAGAATGAAGCGACCAAAAATGATGCGGTCAAGAGATCCAAGGGAATCCGGCTGGCGGTCGAGAAATTGATGCGGCCAAGAATGATGCGGCTGATAATTGATGCGGCCAAGAATGAAGCGGCCAAGAAACTGCTCCGGCCAACCGGCCAAAGAATGCGGCCAAGAAATTGCTCCGGCCATGAGGTTGGTCAAGAAATTGCTGCGGCAAAGAGGTCGATGCAGTCAAAGAAGTCAAATTGTCCTCCGGTCCGGTCGAAGACTGAGGTGCGGCCAAGGTGGTCCGGCCAAAGTCTCAAATGCGGCCAATCACGGATTGAATTGCCGCATTCAGAAAGTCGATTTACATGATTCTCCTTTTGTCAAAAATCCAAATACGCGATTCAAATGCGGCCAAAGAAGTTTGTTGCGGCCAACCGATTCCGGCGTGGTCAAAGAAATTCGTTGCGGCCAACTGACTCCGACGTGGCCAAAGGAATTCGTTGCGGCTAACTGACTCCGGCGTGGCCAAAGAGATTCGTTGCGGCCAACTGACTCCGGCGTGGCCAAAGAAATTCGTTGCGGCATGCGGCCAGGGAAATCTGTTGCGGCCTTCTGTCCAAGGGAATCCGGCTGTCTTCCAGTCATGGCTGAGATGCGGCGGAAGTCCGGCTATCGACTGAGGTGCGGTAGAAGTCCATGTAGTATCATGACTGGTCAATGTTTGTTTGCGTCTGATCGGGCTGAACTTCCTCGACTGAAGCCACGACGGTGCTACGCCCGGTCGAGGCTGTACTCGTCATCAGGCTACCTATCAGCCGCTTTGGTTGATCGCAGGAGCTTGAGCTGAATCTACTCGACTTTAAGCTCGTTCTCTCCTGCTCCAAATGATTAGGCAAGATTTTAAAGACGGACATTGAGAATATATGAGCAAAATTAGAAATTAAGGAATCGAGTGCTCTATTTCAGTTTCGTCAGATCGAATTTGATTTTCTTGTGGATGAGACTTCTGAAGTTGATGTTTCTAAATCAGAGATTTCTTGGAGACTTTGATCATCGTTCTCCAGGGAGACGAAGCGTTCTTTTGGAAATCAGAAATTGGCGAGTTTCTTCTAGGGACCTTTCGGCTCTCTCCTTATCGTGCTTGCCGCAAACTTCTTGAATCTACCGTTGGTTTCTCCTGTAGTTATCCTTTAGTGATCTTCCTCTGAGAGCAGATGCGGTCAGAACTTTAACCATGGGATTCCAAGATTCTCTGACTAAGGTGCTCAATTGATTGCTCGGTTGATAGTGAATTTTTCGCCGCTGATTGAATTCCATGCTCTCAGGAAACTCGTCGGTTGTCATCCGAAATTATCCTTTCTCTTCCTTTTGTTGCAATGAAAAGCCCTTCTTTGTGCCGGGAACTTTCTTCTGCGCTCTGCCTGAAAGCTCGATCGTCGTCGGATCGTATCGAGTCGATTGTTTGCACAAAATTCTTCACGATCAGGCACGGAGAATCGTATAACGCGATATGACTAGCCTCAGTCTTAGCCTCTGAATTCGTCACCCACTCGAAGCACTTCATCGATCGTTCGAAGACGATTTGTCTTTGGTTAATGCCTTTTGGTCGATCTACCTCTTTTGATTCTTCTTCCGTGATCTGTATCTCCTTATGTCTTGCGATCTGGATTACGAAGCTCCTTCTCTTGTTCTGCCATCTTTGTAAACTCGATTTGAACCGAGATTTTTCGCATCGATTCTTTTATCGTGGTGTGAAAGTGGATCGGCATAACTCGCTTCGAATCTCATTTTGTTATTCCTTCGCGTTTCCTCTCAATTATTCATTCTGTTTATCTCCTCCTCGAAGACCATGAACTGACTTCTTCGCAGATGGATCCATTCATCGAAAGTTGGAGGCGAGTTAATCTCCTCGGATTTGCTCTTTGCGTCATCTTTCCGGCTTTTTCTCTTGATCAAATAACTATTCTTCTTTTGTGGTTAAATCGTGGTTACTGATCTCCAGTTGTCCGTTTCCCACAGACGGCGCCAAATGAAAGTACATAATTAGTCCCTCCAAACTCACAAACGTACAGAACACCGAGAGTTATAGTGGTTCGACCCATAATCAGGCCTACATCCACTTCTAGACAACATCTTTATTCCTTTCTTTGCTATTACAACTTTAGAGAGCTTTCTAGTGTTTTCTCTCTCTTCTCATAATGTCCCTTTACAAGTGAGCCTCCCATCTCTATTTATAGACTCTCTAGGGTGAAGTTTACCTCTTAACCCTTGTACATGTGGTACTATTTCATTGGAGCCCCCCTTCTAGTTTTGACACTTCTTTCCTTATAAAGCCTTCCGGCCTCAAAGTATAGGGTGCGGGATCCGGTCATGGAATATTGGACCTGGATTTGGCGCTTGGTGCCCAAACTGGAGCCCGAACAAGGTCTTGAAGGGGACCCGGGGTCTGGATCGGGATCTGTGGCCTGGACTGCTTTGACTCTCTTGTCTTCGTCATATTCTTGTCCTTGTCAAGGATAAGATGAGGGCGAAGTACCCTTCCTTGTTTACTGACTAGATCGTCAGTATAGGGTACGGGGCGTACCCCTTTTTAAGGGGGGGTAGAGCTTCCTCGCTTTTGAGTTAGGAAACGAGCATGTTTGTCGTTTGTTTGGTGGTGTAAGATGTGATTTTGTACTTTGGTGATAAGTTTGAGTTATGTATAATACTTATGTATTATATTTATGATTGACCTTTGAGTCTTGAGATGTGTGTATGAGAATATAAGATGTGGTGTTAAGATTAAGAGAACTGAGTACCGTGAATGGTTAGGCATATATGTGAACTTTGGGGACAAAGTTCTTTTAAGGGGGGTATATTGAAATACCCCAAACTTAGATATGGTGTTTAATTGATAAAATAAGATATAAGAAGGCTAAAGAATGCCTTAGAAACATTAAGAAACATTTTTAATCAAAGAAAACATAAGGAAACACCGAAAGAGCAGTTTAAGCAAAAACGTGCTCTAAGCTTGAAGAGACTTGGGTGAGCACCCAAATATCATCCTAAGACCTTAGTAATATCCTAATGGTTTTTTTATGCTAATTACCAAAGAAAACCAAGCTCAAAAACAAGTTAAAACACAAATTATGCTTTAAGGACTCTTAAAGCACATTTTTGAAAAATTGTCTTAGAAAGGGGTCTTAAGTGGATAAATGCCCATGATTACTCGTTAATTAACATGTGTACTAATTAGTATCACATTAGGAAGTATAAATCAATGGGAAATCAATAATTTCACAAATATGTGCACTAATTTGTGAATAGTAACCAAATAGTGCCTAGTTTAGCCTTTAATCAATTAAGTCTAACTAATTGGTCAAACAAGACCATGACCAGCCTAATTAATGAAGGGGTCCAGTTTCCTAAGGGTGTGAGTCACCAAGAGTAGCCAATTAATGTTAGAAGAAAAAGAGAAAAGTAAGTTGTACTATTTACTTTTAAGGAATCAAATATCTTATATGCTCTCTCCTCCTTTCTTCATTCTTCATCTCCTCCATCGATTTCTCTTCCACTCTTTCTTCTCTCTCACGTAAGAAGCAACCTCCATGCTAGCTCCATCTTCTTTTGCCCACATCTTGCTCATTTAAACTCCAAAATCAAAACCAAGCACATATATCTCTTAGTTAGCTCAAGCTCTTTCTTTCTATCTTTTCAAAACATCAAGAGCCTCATTTTGGAGCCAAGGCAAACCGCCATTAGAGGAGGAAACTCAAGCTTGGAGACTCCATTAGCTTCTCCATTCTCTTAAGGTAAATAATATGTAAGAAAATCTAGGGTTCCATCATTTCTTCCCTTGTCCGAAAATTTGTACTCATGGGACTCCATGTTTATGCCTTGTTCTAGCTTCTTTTCTGCTCTCCAAAGGATAAAGGAGGTCCTTCTTGCTTCATATCGAAGCTTGTCTTGAGAAACCAAGGTAAAACAACCACCTTAATACCTTAAAGCACATTTTTAACCTAGGGTTTGTTCCTTAGGGTTAATGTATTATCTAGCACTCATTGGAGTCATTGGATATTGGTTAGAACATTGGCAAAGAGAACTTGGTTGGTGACCGAGATTGTTCAAGGGAAAAGTCTAAGGAGGAAAGTTTGTGAGCTTGTAAAAGAACAAGGTAAATTACTTACCTTATGGTGTTTTATTGTTTAAGCGAATGGGATTTAGATTTGTGATGAGTTTAGTGTAGAGTTTACATTAGGAAAGGACTATATATAACCTAGGAGAAACAATGACTATGTTTGAGAACTTGTGACTAAGGAGCCAATGAGAAAAGAGATAGTCAAACAATGTTGAGATGAATTACAAGAAGCATTTTATTTCAATGGGAGCCTTGTTGTGTGTATTTGCAGGTTAAAGGCAAATATATGCGGAAATTCAGTGGTTAAGATTATTGTCATTTAAGGGCCTATGTGCCAAGCATTTTAAGTTTATACACTATATTGTGATGTAGTGTAGTTTTGGTGTATGATGTGTGTTAAGGAGGTTTAATGAGAGTTTGAATGTTGATAGCTATTTGATGGTGAAAAACTAAATGTTTTGGTGTAATAATGTACTAGAGAACCCATGGCAAAATTTAGAGAAGAATCTAAGTGTTTAGGATGTGTTAAGGAGATTTCATGACTAAGGTAGTACTAGGAAGTTTTAGAGGTTGTCTTGATGAAAAAGGGTGAGTTTAAGGTGTTTTAGTGAGTAATAATTACTTAGGCATCACCATGGAGGATTTAGGAATCAAAAGAATGTACTAGTGTATTTAGGACTTAGGCAAATGTTGGTAAACAACTAGGAAGGAAATGATGTGTTGATGGATGGAGGCACAAACTTGTGTAGAAACTTTAAGTAGTTGCATAAAAGAGTTTCAGATGGTGAAAGATGCTTGGGAGATGATGATATGGTGGTGAGAAAGCATTTGGCATAGTAGTTATATTAGGTATGAACCACCACCTAGAAACCTAGTGAAAAACATTACAAATGTTGGCATGATTACAAGGAAAATGCATAATGACTAAGGTGGATGTTGGTGAGTGATTTAATGTGTTTAGTGGAAGGCTTAAGGTGTATTTGAGGTGCCCAAATGAGGTTAGAACATACTAGGATATATGAGGTGAAGTTTGGAGTCAAATGAGAATTTAGAAACAAGGTTCTGGAGCCGACCGACCTTAGGGACTGGACCTGCAAGGTCGGTCGAGCTCAGTTTACACTACCGGAAAGAGTTTCTGGAACCGACCGAACTTGGGGACCAGACTTACAAGTTCGGTCGGGCTTGTATTTGGTGTACGAATTAAGTCTCTAGAATGGACCAACCTTGGGGACCGGACTTGCAAGGTCGGTCATGCCCGGAATGTTGTACGGGAATTGGTCTCTGAAATCGACCGAACTTGGGACCGGACTTGGCAAGTTCAGTCGAGCTTAAATTTCCCATGGGGAAAACTCTCGGGAATGGACCGACCTTGGGGACCGGACTTGCAAGGTTGGTCGGGGTAGAATTTTCAAATGGTAATACGTCCTGGAATGGACCGACCTTGGGTAAGGTCGGTCGGTAAGATCGGTCGAGCCAAAAACAAAAAAAAAAGAAATTTTAAATTCTAAGGATGTTATTTGGTAATAAGGTATGCCATTGGTAGGGTATTAATGATTAGGACCGTAAGAACCTAAGGGATTAAGTTAAGTTAAGTATAAACCTTAATGTTTAAAGTTAAGTTTATATGGTTAAGTGGCAAAAACTTTAGAGGGTATCGAAAGGGAATCTTTAGGGACTAAGTGAGTTAAGTAAGGTGCAAATAACTAATGGCCTAAAAATGAATCAATGTTTTAGGTTTGTGAATTGGACCCCGAAGAAGGTTAAACAAACGACAGGCGACGGTGAACGGTACAATCCTTCTTGTGACCTGCTTGCTAATGAGGTGTCCCTCGGCTTGTGTGTTATCTGTTTATTTGCTATGACTAAGACAAGATAAAGCATGCAACCGGTTATATTTATTCTCGTTGTAAATGTGTTTTCTTTACACTAACCCACGAGACTTGAGGTTGTTACTAACTAAGTTTAGTACTTACTGAGTTAAGGATAAGAATTAAGTATTGGTAGCTGTTGGTTAATACCCGTTAAGGTTTAACTAACACATGGTGTGTCAGGTTTTTAATAACTGGAACTTGAGTGAGGAAACCCGGGACTGACTCCGGTCATGCATGCTAAGGAAAGGGGACGGTATCTGAATCAGATCCGCCCTCCGCTTAAGGACTTGTCTTCGGACTTGTTGCCTAGGGCCGGTTGCCGGCTCAGCTACGTTAGACTCCCATCCAAGGTAGGTGGCATTAAGATGGTGCCGTAGAATCACCTAAATCCTAGGTTTGAGATTAAGATACAACCATTTCCTTTCTAGGAACGGTTTGTATACTGAGATTAAGTTAAGGTTAAAACTGAGGTAAGATAAGGAACTGAGGTTAAGGAAATCAGGATTAAGGAGGGGGTTACTAACCCGCTTGATAAGGGAACGCTTGTGTGGTTCATTGTGTGTGAACTATGTATGTTCATTTGTGGATTGTTGTTTATTGCACTTCATATCATGCTTGTGTACTTAATCAATTTCCATGCTATCGACAATTAGTCGTCGTAGCCCCATTAGCTTGGGGGCCATGAGAGGGAGTACCAGCATTCGTGCTGACCCCCTTTGGGGGCTGTTTTTACACTTGCAGGTAAGAGGCCCATGAAGTCACTCCACGAGAGTAGGAGCGGTTAGACTTAGGATGGGTTGTTTATTTTGAGTACGGGTTGCGCTTGTGCTCCCGTCTGTTTATATTGAAATTGATGTAAGTTTGTAACTATGACTTAGATACTTAAACTCGGTTGGTTGGTGGTATTTTGGATGGTGATGTTTTGGTCGGTTGTTTACTTTGGATAAGCGTTGTAAATTGAGAAGGCCGGTATATTCTAACGATCAGACCGTGGCAAGGTCCCGGTGTTTGTTATTTCCTCTGCGACGAATTCGATTAAGTGTTAAGTTTTGCGATAACCACGATTGGCTTTGGACGGGGTGTCACAATCCGGATCGTAGATCTATCTTGGAGAATACTGATGCTCCTTTCAACTGATCAAATAAGTCGTCGATGCGTGGTAAAGGATAACGGTTTTTTACCGTAACTGCATTCAGCTCTCGATAATCAATACAAAGGCGGAGACTACTGTCCTTCTTCTTCACGAAGAGGACCGGCGCTCCCCTTGGTGAAACGCTAGGGTGGACAAATCCTTTGTCGAGTAGGTCTCTCAGCTGCTCCTTGAGCTCTGTCATCTCTGCTGGAGCCATACGATAGGGCGCCTTCGCTATTGGTCCGGTGCCCGGAACCAAATCAATCTCAAACTCTACTTCCCGTGCGGGCGGCATGCCCGGCAGTTCCTTAGGAAATACATCAGGAAACTCCGTCACCACCGGCACATCTGGGCTGAACTCTGGGTCTCTCTCTATGTCCTGGACATAGCAGAGGTATACATCATTCCCTCGTCGTAATTCACGATACATGGCCACGACGGTGATGATCTGAGTCGAAGGCTCCCTGGGCCGCTAGCGGTAAGATATAGTAGCCCCAAACGGACTCCAAAGAAACAGACGATGCTCGGCACACAAGATTCTGCCCTTGTACCACTCCAACTAGTTCATCCCGACAATCACATCAAAACCAAGTCCGTCGAGCTCTATTAAGTCGATCGGAAACTCTTCATCTCAGATTCGTACAACAGCACCTCGGTGGTAGCGGGTACACCTGATCCGCTCTTTCGACGGGAGAGTGACTAGAAAGTCTGGCATCTCTTCACCGTCTAACCCCAGCCTCTTCACAAAAGATAGCGAGATAAATGTATGTGAGGCTCCGGAGTCGAACAAGATCGAAGCGTCCACACCATTAACTGGGAAGGTACCGGTGAGGATTGTGCCGCTCTTGCCGGCTTCTGCCTCATTACAAACGCCCAGTATACCTCCCGTTCCGAGTGCACAACCTAATTCATTGGCAAACTTCATAAGTATACGGTAACAACACAGTTGATATACTTCCAAAACAACATCTCTTTATTCATTAATATACTCTTTACACCATAAGTTGGTTCACTCTGTCAACATAACTAACATTTACATAACATCTTTAACATACAACTGGCTTCATTCGATTACATGGTTACACAAGGCTTCAAAACTGCCTGAAGGTCAAATTCAAACGTCCGGGTTTCATATGTGTGGCATTGACCACTGTCGAAGGTGCGGTATTCAGTTTGATCTTCTTTATACCGTGGTAAAGCATCCTTGACTGCCCACCCATGATTAATACATCACCTGACTTAAATACTAACTTCTTCGCGAGATCACCACGCTTTTGCTCGCCGTACACAAACACTGCGGTATCACCAATGCACCAAGACACCACGGGTACTCCCTTACTTAGAGACTCGGGTGACTCGTCCTTATCTTGGTGTAACCCTAATCATCCACCTTTCTGGTAGAAGTTCACAATACATAAATCTGCTTTAACACTTGGTATTGAGTCCGATTCAACATGCTGAGCAATTCCCACGGCGTGGTTAACGACCGTAAGGAACTCCTCAGGTATCATCGGTACCATTGCTCCATCTTCAGCTCGCACGTCTTGATATGTCTTGGTGTAAGGATTCCAGTCCTTACCCATGCACATCATCTTCAATTTCATCCTCGATCCGCTCGGGTATTCGGGTGTGTAAAAACCTCCAGTTGCTGCTCCAAGTTCGTTCCATCGCCTGATGATGTGGATTTGTGCTTCCGGTGTCAGGTATCCATTTAAAAGTATCATACCTGGTTGGATAACCTGGCATTGCTCCATTGGGAATTCGGTGATGTTGATGGTTGTCTCTTCGGGGTTTGGTGTGGGCGGGATTGGATAACAGATATTGAAGGTTCCTAAGTTTTAATATTACCATGTTTAGGCGACTTTCACATTATACTTTAATTCTTTACTCACATGGTTGTACACTTAAACTCACTAACACAGATGCATGAAATGCGGTATGCAATCACTTATTTCATTCAACGGTTTAGGTGGTACCTGGTCTAGAAGAGGGCCTTGGTGCCTCATTCCGGTCCACCACATTCAGGGCGGCCTTGCCGGATCCCGTCCCTGTAACACCCTAACTGCTAAACTCGTCATTACCTCTTAAACTGTCACATTTTACCATTGAACTCACAGCGGTACTCTATTACAACAGAGGGTGATACAACGCCGTTAGCCACCTATATGGCTAACCAGGCCTATTTCACATACAGTAACGGTCTGATGGACTGGAACAACCGATTACACAATACTAAAACAATACTCATTTCATTCCTTTACTATACCGAGTCTACAAAATATGGATGCCGGCAACATATTCGGTCTTACACCTCTTTCAATAGATAAGTAATTAAATCTAACTACCCATGCAAACCACCGACCCCGTCCTACTCTCGAACGGTAACATCTTCGGTGTACCTGAAAAATAAAAACGTTGCCCCTAGGGGCTCAGCTTAACGCTGCATATGAAATTCGCATACCCCGAGCGCTAACCGGGGTACGCCGACTACTTTTGTCAGATATACATGGAGTTCATTTTAGTCAAACAACATGCATCGTAGCAATACAATATATGTGTATTACTCAAGGAATCTACATCCAATCACGGAACACAATTCCTACCTAACATAACATGGTTGTTAGTTGTATCAGTTTACTCTTAGGCCTTATGGGTTATACCTCACTATGCCTTGTTTACTCATACAATATCTCGCCCGCTCTCTCGGGTTACTTATTCATATACACACCCATTCTCTTGGGCTACTCATTTTATACTCACCCATTCTCTCGGGTTACTTATACACATTATCTCACCCACACTCTTGGGTTATTCATACTAGTTATCTTACCCACACTCTTGGGTTATTTATACTCAAGCTATTGTAGATTCTCGAGACACTACAGGTCTCCTACGTCAAGCTTGTTACTCTTAATACATTCTCAGGCCAAAACTCATGGCTCTCGAGCGTAGTCTTACTTCCCCGGTTTCAACCCTACTCTGGTGTAGCATGGTGGGAAGGTTCAACTAGCTCACGGAACTCTCTCTTAGCTCCTAACTCTTTTACATAGGTCCGACTACTCTCGGACTACTCTCATTCTCATACACTCCTCTCTCGGAGTTATAATAATATTATGTGTTTTAGTCTAGAAGCATCACTCTCGATGTTTCTAATGTCTTTGGAAACAATACACAAGTTCGGTTAATCTTAGGTTTTAAGAGTTACCCATATGTTTCATTTACACATACTTTCGGTTATTTTCTTATACCGGGTAAAATCCTCATATAGGAGGTCGACCATGTCTCAAGGGAGCTACTAATCCCTTAGGTCTCTTTTACCTTCTTTACTAGTTCACATCTTCGAACTATCTTTAATCCTTCTGAAGGAGGTTCACTTATCTTTCCACTCTCATTTGTTTCGTGGATTGTTTCCATATGGTTTTCTAACCGTTATTGGGTATTTACTCCACCCGTACTTCTCCTCACATTCTAGGGAGTTCATATGTTAGCGTTATCATTATACTTTAACGGATAGTTTGTGTGTTTGCACGTTTTTGTTATCATAAGCATCGACCCGATCCATGGGTCTCTAGCCAAACGTTACTCACTACGAGTCGGTCCATACACTGTTAGACCACACCGGCATACATGTATGTTAGCACATTCAACATACAACAAGGCATACATAATCAAACAATGGATTATTTTCATGCTTTAATCTTGATTAAGCCGGCACACAAACACACAAATCAACGTAACTCGGTTAGCACGCGGAGTATGACAAAATCATACCTTTCACCGGGGTTTTTACTTTTACCGTATCATCTCACCATGCTCGGTTCACACACGATCCTCTGATAACATTCAAATGCTCATATTAACATTAAAGCGTTACGGTAAGTAAAACTAATACTCCCGTACTAAACCCCGTTATCCCGTTCTTCCTAGTTTAGTTCATGTGCTCTTAAACTCACAACATTCTCATTCACTTCTCAAACTTGTTTACACTTCTTAGGACCTTGACTAGTCACCAAACAAGGCCTAACATCATCTAAAACCATTACCATTCACTTCCCCATCATTAGGCACTTAAAAACACTCTCTGGTACATTTTTACACTGGTCCGGGTTTGTGTCCGGGGTTACAAACCCGGACCAGACACGGTTTAAAGTCTCTGGACAATTTTTATGTGGTCCGGGTTTGTGTCCTGGTCACTCTCGGGAGCAAATAATGACTGGTTCGGGTATATATGCTAGTTTACAAACCCGGACCCATAACTCATAAATCTCTCGGGTGAGTTTTAGGGGTGGTCCGGGTTTGTGTCCTGGTTTGTAAACCCGGACCACTCCTCTGATATAGGTTTCTGTCGTGTTTTAGCACTGGTCCGGGTTTCTGTACTTGTTTACAGACCCGAACCACTTGCAGAAATGAAATTCCTCCTTGTTTTTGATTATGTTACCACTCCAAACTTATACCAACTTCTACCCCACTCATTCTACACATATTCTAGGATGTTTTGACATTGATTAGGCATTCAAAACTAACCTAATCCCACCTATATTCATCTGTTAACTTACCCATTTCCACTGTAATTTTCTTCTCTGTTACAGATGCCTAGTTCTTGTTTTTGTTGCAGTTTCCAATCCTTTCTTCCCTTCCATTCCAACTCCACGTATTAACACACTCAAGCCCATAGTTTCCTAGACAAAATTTGACATAGCTCTTCTACTTTCCTAAGTATTCTCACCACACTACAACCGCTCACAAAACCTGTTTTTTCATCCCTGTTATATAAGCATAAAAAATCCTTGCAACAGCACATTAAATTCTCCTCTGTTATCACATAATTCCATCTCAGTTTCTAAGTTTTTTTTGCACACCCAAACCCATTAAAACTTCCTCACTCAACAAACAATATTGTAGTATCAAAACTACACTAATTCAAGGTCATTATTCACATTCAAAAATGTGTTTACAGAGAACAAAACCAACCGAAGTTAGTTTATTACCTTGCTAGTTTTTCTGTTTCCTTTTCTCTTCTTCCTCCTTCTCTTGCTCTCTATCTTTTTCTTCTTGTTCCACACCAAACAGAGGTATAGATTGCCAACTAAAATCGTAACCCCAAAAACACACATAACAAGTTTGTTTAATTCTCATGTTTCTCACCAAATTAATATTTCAAGAGTTAGTTTTAGGGCTTTAACACTAAGGAGTTACCTTGCTCCCTTGAGTGCCATCTTTGAACAGAAAGGCTAGCAAAATCTCACCCCTCTGTTGAAGAACAAAACCGGCTGAAAAATGAAGCCAAGTTCAACGTGGGCATTTTTTTTTATTTAGCAGAATAAGCTAGAAAGATGGAAGACTTGAGCTTATTTTTACCTTGGAGTACTTAGGAGATGAAGGAGACTCAAAACACCTCCTCAAGCTTCAACAGAGGCTACGGTCATGGAAATGGAAATGAAAATGAGGGTTTTAAGTTTTTAAAGGGTGGAAAATGTTTCTCTCAACAAGAGGAATCCAACGGTACAAATTTTATGTGATTTGGTGTTGTGTCGAGTAAGAAAAGAGAGGATGAAGATGGGCTGTTGCTCTCTGATGAAATCGCCATGCAGCTCTCTAGGGAAGAAGAGAATACAGAGCGAAGAGGCTGGGAATCGTAAAAGAAGAAGGAAGGAGGTGAGAGAGTAAGTAAAGTATCTTTTTTTTACTATTCCCTTTTTACTTTATTTATTTGTCATCTTGTGACTTAATAAGCTAACAAGCTTATTAACGTGTGTGCACATACTAATTAAAACCGGCCCATATAAATTAATAGCCCGGGTTGTTTTTTCATCTTTTCGAATAACGCTCGTTTTAATCACCCGGTTTCGAAACTATTCACTCCTAGCGCCCGTTTTTTGGATTTTTCTCGTTTCTTTATTTTTAATGGTTATTAAGCTTCCATTAATACTTAATTATAGTTATTTAATCAACTATAATTTTTACGGGTCCGTTTGACCACATAAAGTCACGTTTTCGGGTTTTCTCGAAAAACATGCTTTAAAACTCCGTTAGCATTTTAATCCATTATTTGGATCCGTTTTCTTCGGGAATCACTCCCGTATACTAATTAGGCACAACTAAGCCTTAGGAATCCATCTCGTACCCTAACGAGATCATATATCTCTTACACTCATTTAATGCGCGTTTTATCGTTTTTCGCGTTTTACGCATTTTCTCTTTTCTTTTGGTTTTATTCTCCTTACCAAAACTCTCCAGGCGCTATTAGGCTTTATATAATCAGATTAGAGTAATTTAATCACCATTTTTAGATCCGGGGTATTAAAATCTACCCCCCTTAGGAACTTTGTCCTCAAAGTTGGTGTATCTAAGATGGTTAGTCTCATGGCGTTCTATGCCAGGGTTATAATACACGTATAACCTTACAGACTTCACAAGTCATTCTCGTTTCACACTACACATACCACACACATATCACAGCATGCATAGCAATCAGAAATACTCTTTATACTCTCTCCATGGAATCGGTCCGAAGACAAGGAGGCACTACAGTCCTCGAATCCATATTGAGTAATACACTGCCGATCCTCAGGTACCGGTCACGTTGGATACTTATGCTCTCTGGTCCACGGCCGTTTCATGACTACTGGGCACTTACTCTCTCTGGCCCACGGTCCCTTCGGTTCTGATCAAAACGTTACACATATACATATCCTCAGGCACTCTGGTTGACTCACTCAACACAAGATCGTCTCAGGGTACTCTCCCCGTCCCGCTGCCTTTGGAAAAAAATCACTCACTGTCACCGCCCCAACCGGTCACTTAGGACCGCTGCACGTACGCTGCAATGGTTTCAAAACTAATACACGCCCACCGTTCTACCGGTCATCAAGACTTAAGGCTCAGCCATCGGCGGGTGATAGCGGTTTCATAACCAGTTTTCGTTTCCATCTTCATACTTGAAGAAATTCCTTTTCAAATTCTGTTTGGAAATTGTTTTTAAAGCATCACACAACTCCAAATCAAATTTATGGTAGCTGTATCTTTTCTTACCGTGATTACTTGTGACCACTTATAGGGAGCTTTAAGAATCATCCAACCCTGATGTGATCAGCATCAGTGTTGAACTATCCCTCCACCCCAATTTGTGTTCGGTTTCCCTTGATCGCTAGTAGACCAAGTTCCACCTCCCACGTCAGTTTCAAACAATCAGATAGTCAAACATTTTCATTTTCTATCTTTTACTCTTTCTAGTCATACTCATAAACATTTCATTTTAATTTATCTCAAATTCCTAGAACTTAGGTCATCCGTCATTATCAATTTTCTTTGCTTACTTTACCTAAGCAACTCATGACCACATTTTCTCAAATTGTTACTCAATTTAAAACACACAACATAACAACTCCAAAGGATGGAACTCACTCCATCAATCATTCTCAAATAAAATCACCTAGGGAACTCACTCCCTACAAGGTTACACATCGGTTTCATACCGATTCATACTCATGATCATATCTCATGTCTAATCTCAATAGACATATGCTATGGGGATTCTCATTCCCTAGGAGTCTCTCTACTCCTCTTTTCATATTTATCATATACACATTACTCGCATCTCTCATGCACGATACTCATACTTACACGATGAATGGGTACACATGTTTATATAACATGAGTTCCAACCATCAAAACAATTTCTTTTGTGCTATGTACATAGTAGTTTACGCACCTATACGTAAAACATACTCTAAGCGGTTTCTCGCCCTACCCCCCTTAAAAGGGGTTACGCCCGCGCAATCGACCATATGTTACCTCTGTACATTGGTTCACTAATTCGGTATCATGAAGTGTTTAACTTCAATATGGTTAATTGACTCATAACCGGGTTCGGTTCTAGCCTCTAAGGCTTCAAGGTGTTTATGATTAGCCATTTACCCAGGTTTGCCAGGTATACTTAACCTTGAATTACAGCCCACTGGCTCCTGATGTGTGATCGGTAACTAGAGCTTAATTCGCCCTTTGGTACTCTCAATGTATTATTCACTCCCTTTCTATCCCTTTTTGACTTGGGAATAAAGGTTTCTCAATCGTCACGTGGTATCTCTTACCGTATGCGAATTCGATGAGTTATAGATTTTCTCTCTAGTTCTCTGGAAATCTATTTAGTATAACATTGTATACTTTCGTGATTATTCACTTACCTTTTTCCGACTTACTATCGGTTGAGGTGAAGCTACTACTTAGTATGTAGTGCTTCCTCGTTTAATTTTTTTATGTTTGTTTACTTGTTTCTATACCAGAGTTCTTCATTCATACTACTCTGCATTTACCATCCATCGATCCTGGGCCCTGTGGGTTACTGCCCACGTTCCTCGTGCATCTTTGGCCAACGGCCGCACGGTTATTTCTTTAGGTTTTTGCTCAACAGGCTTCGTTGACATTTCTCATTTCCTAGCTCTCCCACTCGATCATTACCACACAAGTGCAATACCAAATCACTCAGTCATACAGTGTGCAGAAGCGGAAACCCTTGGCAGTAAACCTCTTATGAGATAGGAATGAATACGTCTCCTTTACTATCTTTTCTCATCAGCTTCATTTCATTATCTAATTACACTCTTACAATGGTCGCTCACTGCGTACCATGCTCTTATTCATTAACAATATTCGCTTATATGGCATCAGCTACTACTTTAGCTTCCGCTCAAATACTCCTGCCATTATACTATGGCTTGCCATTCACTTGGCTCAATAGAATATATTACTCTAAACTCCCTACGCTTACTGCGCATCGTTTACTCTACAACACACATTGCACACATACTGTGTTTATTACCCATCTGATTACTCTCTCGGTTTCAATCAAAGCCTTTCTACATACTATCTCTGTTCAACTTACTCCTTGGCAATTAACACATGCTCAAGTTTCATTACACCGCTCTAGCGGTTTCATTACATACTTAGGTGGTAGCCTTTCTCTGAAGGATTCACGCAATTACTGCTCCATAGGCCCCATAATCACAAGTGGTATCCCCACTCTAAGGTTGTGGTTCGTTCTCCACCGTTTCTTTTATGCCTTTATGCATAGGTTTTGTACGTTTAAATCTACGAACGGTAGTTGGTTTTTCCAGCTTACAAGCCACTTTGCCTCGAGCCATGTTCTGTGCGGCTGTTTATGTAGTTTCTGCTTCTCCGTACACCATTAAATGGTTTGGAGGCATTGCTGGGCTCTTTGGTATAATTGTCTCACCGCGCTTCCGTACATGGAAGGCCCTTTAAGTATCTTGGTATTATTTTATGCCCTCTGGCAATTTAGGGTATCCCGTGTTACGTGGGATCCCTTCGGGTTCTACCCCAGTGTTTGCTTTAACACTTGTGTTCTCAACATGATATTTCGTTCAACTACTGTTGACTCCGGCACCCCTCACGGATTGCTCCTAGGTGTTACTGAGTTATGCCATCACATCTGGCCTGAATTCATGGGTATATTCAGTTCTTTACTCCACCTTGCGGTCACATATGTTTTGAATTATCCCATTTTGGGTTGTAATGTCTCCCGTTATTGGGTAGATCATTGATTCTTTTTCCTTTAACTTCTGGGTCAGGTCTTTATTCTCCTCAGTGAGGTATGTTGTGGGAATCCTATCCCGTTTATCAAACATTATTGTGTTCTTTTCAGGCATTAGCCGTATGGGTTATGCTGGGAATTCATTCCAGTTACCGTTTGTTTCCTTCATGATTTCTGAGACATATCCAATGTCTATACTTAATACTCGGTGCTCCCCGCACTTCTTAACGCTTCACATTTAGGCCCGTCGTCGTCCTGGGTTTTTCTCCTGATCTTTCATGGTAGTCAATTGTTCAGGTCTGATTTGGCTCTTTCGTCCGTAGTATGGAGTGGGCTACTCCCGTGTTCCGTACTCTACTTGTATACATACATGGAGTATCTTATTGATACGTTACCACTTACCCGACTAACTCATAATTGGTCTGTTAGGCCCGTAAGCTCCTTCGGAGTGCGGTCGTTCCATGTCTCGTTGTGTACACTTGTAGTGTCGGTCACACGCCTTGGTGAAGTATTTTACTGCCAACTCCTCTTGTATCATTATATGATAACTTACTGTGGTTCTAGTTTGGCTTGAAAATTTGGGGTTTTTGGAAAATTTGCGTTTTGAAAGAAAATTTGAGTTTGAAAACTATCTTCACGGCATTCCAATGCCGATTGCTTCTTACCGAGTCCAGCTTCTCACTGACTGGTATGTTCTTAATACAATGATCAGGCCGTTAGGCCTTTTCAAGGTTTCATTTCACAATTCTTAGGGTTGTTTTGCCATATTGGCTTCTCTCGTCTTTTTGGTAATTGCTAAGTACTGGTCGCTTGTCAAAGCGCCCCTTAATAGTCGCATTAATACTGCACTTGCTGTGGCAAGTGTGCGGTACAGGCGGTTTTTGGGTTAACTCATACCGGTCACGGTATTGTTCACATTGCATTTGGTAGCCTTGTCGGCTTTTCCTTTGATCCTTTAGTTGGATATCTACTCCTTAGAGTTGCTTCTCATTCATCTTAACATGATTGTCAGTCATTTAGGTGCTTCTCCACTGTCGGAGTTCCTTAATTATTTAGTTCTATGCTCTACCTCGTTGCTCGTTCCCACGTCTTCATTGTGGTTACCGAGGTTTAAGTTATTTAGGCACTACTTCAGTAGTCCTATTCAGGCAGGTCCCGTAGTTATGCTCATAGCTGTCTAAGCTATATCAGTTAAATGCTGCGACCTCTTCGGGTGTGGCAGGGTGGGTGTACCTACACTTGACTAGATTCTTAGTCAGTTAATATACTGTCAGTGGTATTATTTAACCATGGCGGTCCGTGGACTTGTGTCCCGGTTTGTTACTTCTCATGAAACCGCCTTGTTGCACGGTTGGTGTTTTCCTCTTGCGGTTGCTTGGCCAGCCAGGTTCTCGCGACTGCTACGCACGTCGCCCCATGCTGCTGCAAATTCCGGTCTCCTTGGATTAGGATTTCTCGATCTCGCCATTGAGTGCGGTTATTGTCGATTCAGCGGGATCCGTCTCCGGGGTTTCCGGTTCTCGGGATCTACCGCATGACTGGTTCTGGTTCATATTGAAATATTTTAATAACTTCCAGATTGGGTTTCCCCGTCTCTCCGGCGTTCTTTCCCGGGCTTTTTGATACGGGGGTTGTGGAGGGCGGGTGTGGTATTGTAGGTATCCAGATCATACCAGAAGTTCCTAACTAGCGCATCTCTCACGCTCTTCCTCAACCCTTAGCCCTAAGTCTCTAATACCTAACTCGGTATTACCTAAGCTCGGTATTTCCAGTCATCAGAGCGATACTTCGCTCTGATACCATTTTTGTAACACCCCAACTGCTAAACTCGTCATTACCTCTTATACTGTCACATTTTACCATTGAACTCGCATCGGAACTCTATTACAACAGAGGGTGATACAACGCCGTTAGCCACCCATATGGCTAATCAGGCCTTTTCACATACAGTAACGGTCTGGACTGGAACAACCGATTACATAATACTAAAACAATACTCATTTCATTCCTTTACTATACCGAGTCTACAATATATGGATGCCGACAACATATTCGGTCTTACACCTCTTTCAATACATAAGTAATTAAATCTAACTACCCATGCAAACCACCGACCCCGTCCTACTCTCGAACGGTAACATCTTCGGTGTACCTAAAAAATAAAAACGTTGCCCCTAGGGGCTCAGCTTAACGCTGCATATGAAATTCGCATACCCTGAGCGCTAACCGGGGTACGCCGACTACTTTTGTCGGATATACATGGAGTTCATTTTAGTCAAACAACATGCATCGTAGCAATACAACATATATGTGTATTACTCAAGGAATCTACATCCAATCACGGAACACAATTCCTACCTAACATAACATGGTTGTTAGTTGTATCAGTTTACTCTTAGGCATTGAGGGTTATACCTCACTATGCCTTGTTTACTCATTCAATATCTCACCCGCTCTCTCGGGTTACTTATTCATATACACACCCATTCTCTTGGGCTACTGATTTTATACTCACCCATTCTCTCGGGTTACTTATACACATTATCTCACCCACACTCTTGGGTTATTCATACTAGTTATCTTACCCACACTCTTGGGTTATTTATACTCAAGCTATTGTAGATTCTCGAGACACTACAGGTCTCCTACGTCACGCTTGTTACTCTTAATACATTCTCAGGCCAAAACTCATGGCTCTCGAGCGTAGTCTTACTTCCCCAGTTTCGACCTTACTCTGGTCTAGCATGGTGGGAAGGTTCAATTAGCTCACGAAACTCTCTCTTAGTTCCTAACTCTTTTACATAGGTCGACTACTCTCGGACTACTCTCATTCTCATACACTCCTCTGTCGAGTTATAATAATATGTGTTTTAGTCTAGAAGCATCACTCTCGATGTTTCTAATGTCTTTGGAAACAATACACAAGTTCGGTTATTCTTAGGTTTTAAGAGTTACCCATACGTTTCATTTACTCATACTTTCGGTTATTTTCTTATACCGGGTAAAATCCTCATATAGGAGGTTGACCATGTCTCAAGGGAGCTACTAATCACTTAGATCTCTTTTACCTTCTTTACTAGTTCACATCTTCGAACTATCTTTAATCCTCTTGAAGGAGGTTCACTTATCTTTCCACTCTCATTTGTTTCGTGGATTGTTTCCATATGGTTTTCTAACCGTTATCGGGTATTTACTCAACCCGTACTTCTCCTCACATTCTAGGGAGTTCATATGTTAGCGTTATCGTTATACTTTAACGGATAGTTTATGTGTTTGCACGTTTTCGTTATCATAAGCATCCACCCGATCTATAGGTCTCTAGCCAAACGTTATTCACTACGAGTCGGTCCATACACTATGTTAGACCACACCGGCATACAAGTATGTTAGCTCATTCAACATACAACAAGGCATACATAATCAAACAATGGATTATTTTCATGCTTTAATCTTGATTAAGCCGGCACACAAACACACAAATCAACGTAACTCGGTTAGCACGCGGAGTATGAGAAAATCATACCTTTCACCGGGGTTTTTACTTTTACCGTATCATCTCACCATGCTCGGTTCACACACGATCCTCTGATAACATTCAAATGCTTATATTAACATTAAAGTGTTACGGTAAGTAAAACTAATACTCCCGTACTAAACCCCGTTATCCCGTTCTTCCTAGTTTAGTTCATGTGCTCTTAAACTCACAACTTTCTCATTCACTTCTCAAACTTGTTTACACTTCTTAGGACCTTGACTAGTCACCAAACAAGGCCTAACATCATCTAAAACCATTACCATTCACTTCCCCATCATTAGGGCACTTAAAAACACTCTCTGGTACATTTTTACACTGGTCCGGGTTTGTGTCCGGGGTTACAAACACGGACCAGACACGGTTTAAAGTCTCTGGACAATTTTACATGTGGTCCGGGTTTGTGTCCGGGTTTACAAACCCGGACCAATACTCCTGGTCACTCTCGGGTGCAAATAATGACTGGTCCGGGTATATATGCTAGTTTACAAACCCGGACCCATAACTCATAAATCTCTCGGGTGAGTTTTAGGGGTGGTCCGGGTTTGTGTCCTGGTTTGTAAACCCGGACCACTCCTCTGATATAGGTTTCTGCCGTGTTTTAGCACTGGTCCGGGTTTCTGTACTTGTTTACAGACCCGGACCACTTGCAGAAATGAAATTCCTCCTTGTTTTTGATTATGTTACCACTCCAAACTTATACCAACTTCTTCCCCACTCATTCTACACATATTCTAGGATGTTTTGACATTGATTAGGCATTCAAAACTAACCTAATCCCACCTATATATTCATCTGTTAACTTACCCATTTCCACTGTAATTTTCTTCTCTGTTACAGATTCCTAGTTCTTGTTTGTTGCAGTTTCCAATCCTTTCTTCCTTCCATTCCAACTCCACGTATTCACACTCAAGCCCATAGTTTCCTAGACAAATTTGACATAGCTTGTCTACTTTCCTAAGTATTCTCACCACACTACAACAGCTCACAAAACCTGTTTTTTCATCCCTGTTATAAAGCATAAAAAATCCTTGCAACAGCACATTAAATTCTCCTCTGTTATCACATAATTCCAACTCAGTTTCTAAGTTTTTTTGCACACCCAAACCCATTAAAACTTCCTCACTCAACAAACAATATTGTAGTATCAAAACTACACTAATTCAAGGTCATTATTCACATTCAAAATGTGTTTACAGAGAACAAAACCATCCAAGGTAGTTCATACCTTGTAGTTTTTTTCTGTTTCCTTCTCTTCTCCTTCTCTTTCTCTCTATCTTTCTTCTTGTTTCCAACCAACAAGGTATTGATTGTCTACAATCTAACCCCAAAAACAATAACAAGTTTTTATTCTCACGTTTCTCACCAAATTAATATTTCAAGAGTTAGTTTTAGGGCTTTAACTAAGTTACCTTTCTCTGAGCATCTTTGAACAGCAAACTAGCAAAATCTCACCCCTCTGTTGAAGACAAACCGGCTGAAAATGAGCCAAGTTCAACGTGGGCATTTTTTTTTTTTAGCAAGAATAAGCTAGAAAGATGGAAGACTTGAGCTCATTTTACCTTGGAGTACTTAGGAGATGAAGGAGACTCAAACACCTCTTCAAGCTTCAACAGAGGCTACGGTCATGGAAAAATGAAAATGAGGGTTTTAAGTTTTTAAGGGTGGAAAATGTTTCTCTCAACAAGAGGAATCCAACGGTACAAATTTTATGTGATTTGGTGTTGTGTCGAGTAAGAAAAGAGAGGATGAAGATGGGCTGTTGCTCTCTGATGAAATCGCCATGCAGCTCTCTAGGGAAGAAGAGAATACAGAGAGAAGAGGCTGGGAATCGTAAAAGAAGAAGGAAGGAGGTGAGAGAGTAAGTAAAGTATCTTTTTTTTACTATTCCCTTTTTACTTTATTTATTTGTCATCTTGTGACTTAATAAGCTAACAAGCTTATTAATGTGTGTGCACATACTAATTAAAACCGGCCCATATATATTAATAGCCCGGGTTTTTTTTCATCTTTTCGAATAACGCTCGTTTTAATCACCCGGTTTCGAAACTATTCACTCCGCCCCGTTTTTTGATTTTCTCGTTCTTTATTTTTAATGGTTATTAAGCTTCCATTAATACTTAATTATAGTTATTTCAACTATAATTTTTACGGGTCCGTTTGACCACTTAAAGTCACGTTTTCGGGTTTTCTCGAAAAACATGCTTTAAAACTCCGTTAGCATTTTAATCCATTATTTGGATCCGTTTTCTTCGGGAATCACTCCCGTATACTAATTAGGCACAACTAAGCCTTAGGAATCCATCTCGTACCCTAACGAGATCATATATCTCTTACACTCATTTAATGCGCGTTTTATCGTTTTTCGCGTTTTACGCATTTTCTCTTTTCTTTTGGTTTTATTCTCCTTACCAAAACTCTCCAGGCGCTATTAGGCTTTATATAATCAGATTAGAGTAATTTAATCACCATTTTTAGATCCGGGGTATTAAAATCTACCCCCCTTAGGAACTTTGTCCTCAAAGTTGGTGTATCTAAGATGGTTAGTCTCATGGCGTTCTATGCCAGGGTTATAATACACGTATAACCTTACAGACTTCACAAGTCATTCTCGTTTCACACTACACATACCACACACATCACAGCATGCATAGCAATCAGAAATACTCTTTATCTCTCCATGGAATCGGTCCGAAGACAAGGAGGCACTACAGTCCTCGAATCCATATTGAGTAATACACTGCCGATCCCAGGTACCGGTCACGTTGGACTTACGCTCTCTGGTCCACGGCCGTTTCATGACTACTGGGCACTTACTCTCTCTGGCCCACGGTCCCTTCGGTTCTGATCAAAACGTTACACATATACATATCCTCAGGCACTCTGGTTGACTCACTCAACACAGGATCGTCTCAGGGTACTCTCCCCGTCCCGCTGCCTTTGGAAAAAATCACTCACTGTCACCGCCCCAACCGGTCACTTAGGACCGCTGCACGTACGCTGCAATGGTTTCAAAACTAATACACGCCCACCGTTCTACCGGTCATCAAGACTTAAGGCTCAGCCATCGGCGGGTGATAGCGGTTTCATAACCAGTTTTCGTTTCCATCTTCATACTTGAAGAAATTCCTTTTCAAATTCTGTTTGGAAATTGTTTTTAAAGCATCACACAACTCCAAATCAAATTTATGGTAGCTGTATCTTTTCTTACCGTGATTACTTGTGACCACTTATAGGGAGCTTTAAGAATCATCCAACCCTGATGTGATCAGCATCAGTGTTGAACTATCCCTCCACCCCAATTTGTGTTCGGTTTCCCTTGATCGCTAGTAGACCAAGTTCCACCTCCCACGTCAGTTTCAAACAATCAGATAGTCAAACATTTTCATTTTCTATCTTTTACTCTTTCTAGTCATACTCATAAACATTTCATTTTAATTTATCTCAAATTCCTAGAACTTAGGTCATCCGTCATTATCAATTTTCTTTGCTTACTTTACCTAAGCAACTCATGACCACATTTTCTCAAATTGTTACTCAATTTAAACACACAACATAACAACTCCAAAGGATGGAACTCACTCCATCAATCATTCTCAAATAAAATCACCTAGGGAACTCACTCCCTACAAGGTTACACACGGTTTCATACCGATTCATACTCATGATCATATCTCATGTCTAATCTCAATAGACATATGCTATGGGGATTCTCATTCCCTAGGAGTCTCTCTACTCCTCTTTTCATATTTATCATATACACATTACTCGCATCTCTCATGCACGATACTCATACTTACACGATGAATGGGTACACATGTTTATTAACATGAGTTCCAACCATCAAAACAATTTCTTTTGTGCTATGCATAGTAGTTTACGCACCTATACGTAAAACATACTCTAAGCGGTTTCTCGCCCTACCCCCTTAAAAGGGGTTACGCCCGCGCAATCGACCATATGTTACCTCTGTACATTGGTTCACTAATTCGGTATCATGAAGTGTTTAACTTCAATATGGTTAATTGACTCATAACCGGGTTCGGTTCTAGCCTCTAAGGCTTCAAGGTGTTTATGATTAGCCATTTACCCAGGTTTGCCAGGATACTTAACCTTGAATTACAGCCCACTGGCTCCTGATGTGTGATCGGTAACTAGAGCTTAATTCGCCCTTTGGTACTCTCAATGTATTATTCACTCCCTTTCTATCCCTTTTGACTTGGGAATAAAGGTTTCTCAATCGTCACGTGGTATCTCTTACCGTATGCGAATTCGATGAGTTATAGATTTTCTCTCTAGTTCTCTGGAAATCTATTTCGTATAACATTGTATACTTTCGTGATTATTCACTTACCTTTTCCGACTTACTATCGGTTGAGGTGAAGCTACTACTTAGTATGTAGTGCTTCCTCGTTTAATTTTTTATGTTTGTTTACTTGTTTCTATACCAGAGTTCTTCATTCATACTACTCTGCATTTACCATCCATCGATCCTGGGCCCTGTGGGTTACTGCCCACGTTCCTCGTGCATCTTTGGCCAACGGCCGCACGGTTATTTCTTTAGGTTTTTGCTCAACAGGCTTCGTTGACATTTCTCATTCCTCTCCCACTCGATCATTACCACACAAGTGCAATACCAAAACACTCAGTCATACAGTGCAGAAGCGGAAACCCTTGGCAGTAAACCTTATGAGATAGGAATGAATACGTCTCCTTTACTATCTTTCTCATCAGCTTCATTTCATTATCTAATTACACTCTTACAATGGTCGCTCACTGCGTACCATGCTCTTATTCATTAACAATATTCGCTTATATGGCATCAGCTACTACTTTAGCTTCCGCTCAATACTCCTGCCATTATACTATGGCTTGCCATTCACTTGGCTCAATAGATATATTACTCTAAACTCCCTACGCTTACTGCGCATCGTTTACTCTACACATTGCACACATACTGTGTTTATTACCCATCTGATTACTCTCTCGGTTTCAATCAAAGCCTTTCTACATACTATCTCTGTTCAACTTACTCCATGGCAATTAACACATGCTCAAGTTTCATTACACCGCTCTAGCGGTTTCACATTACATACTTAGGTGGTAGCCTTTCTCTGAAGGATTCACGTAATTACTGCTCCATAGGCCCATAATCACAAGTGGTATCCCCACTCTAAGGTTGTGGTTCGTTCTCCACCGTTTCTTTTATGCCTTTATGCATAGGTTTTGTACGTTTAAATCTACGAACGGTAGTTGGTTTTTCCAGCTTACAAGCCACTTTGCCTCGAGCCATGTTCTGTGCGGCTGTTTATGTAGTTTCTGCTTCTCCGTACACCATTAAATGGTTTGGAGGCATTGCTGGGCTCTTTGTATAATTGTCTCACCGCGCTTCCGTACATGGAAGGCCCTTTAAGTATCTTGGTATTATTTTATGCCCTCTGGCAATTTAGGGTATCCCGTGTTACGTGGGATCCCTTCGGGTTCTACCCCAGTGTTTGCTTTAACACTTGTGTTCTCAACATGATATTTCGTTCAACTACTGTTGACTCCGGCACCCCTCACGGATTGCTCCTAGGTGTTACTGAGTTATGCCATCACATCTGGCCTGAATTCATGGGTATATTCAGTTCTTTACTCCACCTTGCGGTCACATATGTTTTGAATTATCCCATTTTGGGTTGTAATGTCTCCCGTTATTGGGTAGATCATTGATTCTTTTTCCTTTAACTTCTGGGTCAGGTCTTTATTCTCCTCAGTGAGGTATGTTGTGGGAATCCTATCCCGTTTATCAAACATTATTGTGTTCTTTTCAGGCATTAGCCGTATGGGTTATGCTGGGAATTCATTCCAGTTACCGTTTGTTTCCTTCATGATTTCTGAGACATATCCAATGTCTATACTTAATACTCGGTGCTCCCCGCACTTCTTAACGCTTCACATTTAGGCCCGTCGTCGCCCTGGGTTTTTCTCCCTGATCTTTCATGGTAGTCAATTGTTCAGGTCTGATTTGGCTCTTTCGTCCGTAGTATGGAGTGGGCTACTCCCCGTGTTCCGTACTCTACTTGTATACATACATGGAGTATCTTATTGATACGTTACCACTTACCCGACTAACTCATAATTGGTCTGTTAGGCCCGTAAGCTCCTTCGGAGTGCGGTCGTTCCATGTCTCGTTGTGTACACTTGTAGTGTCGGTCACACGCCTTGGTGAAGTATTTTACTGCCAACTCCTCTTGTATCATTATATGATAACTTACTGTGGTTCTAGTTTGGCTTGAAAATTTGGGGGTTTTTGGAAAATTTGCGTTTTGAAAGAAAATTTGAGTTTGAAAACATATCTTCACGGCATTCCAATGCCGATTGCTTCTTACCGAGTCCAGCTTCTCACTGACTGGTATGTTCTTAATACAATGATCAGGCCGTTAGGCCTTTTCAAGGTTTCATTTCACAATTCTTAGGGTTGTTTTGCCATATTGGCTTCTCTCGTCTTTTTGGTAATTGCTAAGTACTGGTCGCTTGTCAAAGCGCCCCTTAATAGTCGCATTAATACTGCACTTGCTGTGGCAAGTGTGCGGTACAGGCGGTTTTTGGGTTAACTCATACCGGTCACGGTATTGTTCACATTGCATTTGGTAGCCTTGTCGGCTTTTCCTTTGATCCTTTAGTTGGATATCTACTCCTTAGAGTTGCTTCTCATTCATCTTACATGATTGTCAGTCATTTAGGTGCTTCTCCACTGTCGGAGTTCCTTAATTATTTAGTTCTATGCTCTACCTCGTTGCTCGTTCCACGTCTTCATTGTGGTTACCGAGGTTTAAGTTATTTAGGCACTACTTCAGTAGTCCTATTCAGGCAGGTCCCGTAGTTATGCTCATAGCTGTCTAAGCTATATCAGTTAAATGCTGCGACCTCTTCGGGTGTGGCAGGGTGGGTGTACCTACACTTGACTAGATTCTTAGTCAGTTAATATACCGTCAGTGGTATTATTTAACCATGGCGGTCCGTGGACTTGTGTCCCGGTTTGTTACTTCTCATGAAACCGCCTTGTTGCACGGTTGGTGTTTTCCTCTTGCGGTTGCTTGGCCAGCCAGGTTCTCGCGACTGCTACGCACGTCGCCCCATGCTGCCGCAAATCCGGTCTCCTTGGATTAGGATTTCTCGATCTCGCCATTGAGTGCGGTTATTGTCGTTCAGCGGGATCCGTCTCCGGGGTTTCCGGTTCTCGGGATCTACCGCATGACTGGTTCTGGTTCATATTGAAATATTTTAATAACTTCCAGATTGGGTTTCCCCGTCTCTCCGGCGTTCTTTCCCGGGCTTTTTGATACGGGGGTTGTGGAGGGCGGGTGTGGTATTGTAGGTATCCAGATCATACCAGAAGTTCCTAACTAGCGCATCTCTCACGCTCTTCCTCAACCCTTAGCCCTAAGTCTCTAATACCTAACTCGGTATTACCTAAGCTCGGTATTTCCAGTCATCAGAGCGATACTTCGCTCTGATACCATTTTTGTAACACCCCAACTGCTAAACTCGTCATTACCTCTTAAACTGTCACATTTTACCATTGAACTCGCATCGGAACTCTATTACAACAGAGGGTGATACAACGCCGTTAGCCACCCATATGGCTAATCAGGCCTATTTCACATACAGTAACGGTCTGATGGACTGGAACAACTGATTACACATACTAAAATACTCATTTCATTCTTTACTATACCGAGTCTACATATATGGATGCCGACAACATATTCGGTCTTACACCTCTTTCAATACATAAGTAATTAAATCTAACTACCCATGCAAACCACCGACCCCGTCCTACTCTCGAACGGTAACATCTTCGGTGTACCTAAAAAATAAAAACGTTGCCCCTAGGGGCTCAGCTTAACGCTGCATATGAAATTCGCATACCCCGAGCGCTAACCGGGGTACGCCGTACTTTTGTCGGATATACATGGAGTTCATTTTAGTCAAACAACATGCATCGTAGCAATACAACATATATGTGTATTACTCAAGGAATCTACATCCAATCACGGAACACAATTCCTACCTAACTAACATGGTTGTAGTTGTATCAGTACCTTAGGCAGTGAGGGTTATACCTACATCCTTTTTACCAGTCAATACTCACCGCTCTCTCGGGTTACTATTCTATACACACCCATTCCTTGGGCTACTGATTTATACTCACCCATTCTCTCGGGTTACTTATACACATTATCTCACCCACACTCTTGGTTATTCATACTAGTTATCTTACCCACACTCTTGGGTTATTTATACTCAAGATATTGTAGATTCTCGAGACACTACAGGTCTCCTACGTCACGCTTGTTACTCTTAATACATTCTCAGGCCAAAACTCATGGCTCTCGAGCGTAGTCTTACTTCCCCGGTTTCGACCTTACTCTGGTCTAGCATGGTGGGAAGGTTCAATTAGCTCACGAAACTCTCTCTTAGTTCCTAACTCTTTTACATAGGTTCGACTACTCTCGGACTACTCTCATTCTCATACACTCCTCTGTCAGAGTTATAATAATATTATGTGTTTTAGTCTAGAAGCATTACTCTCGATGTTTCTAATGTCTTTGGAAACAATACACAAGTTCGGTTAATCTTAGGTTTTAAGAGTTACCCATACGTTTCATTTACTCATACTTTCGGTTATTTTCTTATACCGGGTAAAATCCTCATATAGGAGGTTGACCATGTCTCAAGGGAGATACTAATCACTTAGATCTCTTTTACCTTCTTTACTAGTTCACATCTTCGAACTATCTTTAATCCTCTTGAAGGAGGTTCACTTATCTTTCCACTCTCATTTGTTTCGTGGATTGTTTCCATATGGTTTTCTAACCGTTATCGGGTATTTTCTCAACCCGTACTTCTCCTCACATTCTAGGGAGTTCATATGTTAGCGTTATCGTTATACTTTAACGGATGGTTTATGTGTTTGCACGTTTTCGTTATCATAAGCATCCACCCGATCTATAGGTCTCTAGCCAAACGTTATTCACTACGAGTCAGTCCATACACTATGTTAGACCACACCGGCATACAAGTATGTTAGCTCATTCAACATACAACAAGGCATACATAATCAAACAATGGATTATTTTCATGCTTTAATTTTGATTAAGCCGGCACACAAACACACAAATCAACGTAACTCGGTTAGCATGCGGAGTATGAGAAAATCATACCTTTCACCGGGGTTTTTACTTTTACCGTATCATCTCACCATGCTCGGTTCACACACGATCCTCTGATAACATTCAAATGCTTATATTAACATTAAAGTGTTACGGTAAGTAAAACTAATACTCCCGTACTAAACCTCGTTATCCCGTTCTTCCTAGTTTAGTTCATGTGCTCTTAAACTCACAACTTTCTCATTCACTTCTCAAACTTGTTTACACTTCTTAGGACCTTGACTAGTCACCAAACAAGGCCCAACATCATCTAAAACCATTACCATTCACTTCCCCATCATTAGGGCAATTAAAAACACTCTCTGGTACATTTTTACACTGGTCCGGGTTTGTGTCCGGGGTTACAAACCCGGACCAGACACGGTTTAAAGTCTCTGGACAATTTTACATGTGGTCCGGGTTTGTGTCCGGGTTTACAAACCCGGACCAATACTCCTGGTCACTCTTGGATGCAAATAATGGTCCTGGTCGGGTATATATGCTAGTTTACAAATTCAGACCCATAACTCATAAATCTCTCGGGTGAGTTTTAGGGGTGGTCCGGGTTTGTGTCCTGGTTTGTAAACCCGGACCACTCCTCTGATATAGGTTTCTGCCGTGTTTTAGCACTGGTCCGGGTTTCTGTACTTGTTTACAGACCCGGACTACTTGCAGAAATGAAATTCCTCCTTGTTTTTGATTATGTTACCACTCCAAACTTATACCAACTTCTTCCCCACTCATTCTACACATATTCTAGGATGTTTTGACATTGATTAGGCATTCAAAACTAACCTAATCCCACCTATATATTCATCTATTAACTTACCCATTTCCACTGTAATTTTCTTCTCTGTTACAGATTCCTAGTTCTTGTTTCTGTTGCAGTTTCCAATCCTTTCTTCCCTTCCATTCCAACTCCACGTATTAACACACTCAAGCCCATAGTTTCCTAGACAAAATTTGACATAGCTTGTCTACTTTCCTAAGTATTCTCACCACACTACAACAACTCACAAAACTTGTTTTTTCATCCCTGTTATATAAGCATAAAAAATCCTTGCAACAGCACATTAAATTCTCCTCTGTTATCACATAATTCCAACTCAGTTTCTAAGTTTGTTTTGCACACCCAAACCCATTAAAACTTCCTCACTCAACAAACAATATTGTAGTATCAAAACTACACTAATTCAAGGTCATTATTCACATTCAAAAATGTGTTTACAGAGAACAAAACGAACCCAAGGTTAGTTTATTACCTTGCTAGTTTTTCTGTTTCCTTTTCTCTTCTTCCTCCTTCTCTTGCTCTCTCTCTTTTTCTTCTTGTTCCACACCAAACAGAGGTATAGATTGCCAACTACAATCGTAACCCCAAAAACACACTTAAAAAGTTTGTTTAATTCTCACGTTTCTCACCAAATTAATATTTCAAGAGTTAGTTTTAGGGCTTTGACACTAAGGAGTTACCTTGCTCTCTTGAGTGCCATCTTTGAACAGAAAGGCTAGCAAAATCTAACCCTCTTGTTGAAGAACAAAACCGGCTGAAAAATGAAGCCAAGTTCAACGTGGGCATTTTTTTTTATTTAGCAAGAATAAGCTAGAAAGATGGAAGACTTGAGCTTATTTTTACCTTGGAGTACTTAGGAGATGAAGGAGACTAAAAAAACCTCTTCAAGCTTCAACAGAGGCTACGGTCATGGAAATGAAAATGAGGGTTTTATGTTTTGAAGGGTGGAAAATGTTGCTCTCTACAAGAGGATTCCAATGGTACAAATTTTATGTGATTTGATGTTGTGTCGAGTAAGAAAAGAGAGGATGAAGATGGGCTGTTGCTCTCTGATGAAATCACCATGGAGCTCTCTGGGGAAGAAGAGAATACAGAGAGAAGAGGCTGGGAATCGTAAAAGAAGAAGGAAGGAGGTGAGAGAGTAAGTAAAGTATCTTTTTATTTACTATTCCCTTTTTACTTTATTTATTTGTCATCTTGTGACTTAATAAGCTAACAAGCTTATTAATGTGTGTGCACATACTAATTAAAACCGGCCCATATATATTAATAGCCCGGGTCATTTTTTCATCTTTTCGAATAACGCTCGTTTTAATCACCCGGTTTCGAAACTATTCACTCCCGGGGCCCGTTTTTCGGATTTTTCTCGTTTCTTTATTTTTAATGGTTATTAAGCTTCCATTATTACTTAATTATAGTTATTTAATCAACTATAATTTTTACGGGTCCGTTTGACCACTTAAAGTCACGTTTTCGGGTTTTCTAAAAAAACGTGCTTTAAAACTCCGTTAGCATTTTAATCAATTATTTGGATCCGTTTTCTTCGGGAATCACTCCCGTATACTAATTAGGAACAACTAAGCCTTAGGAATCCATCTTGGACCCTAACGAGATCATATATCTCTTACACTCATTTAATGCGTGTTTTATCGTTTTTCGCGTTTTACGCATTTTCTCTTTTCTTTTGGTTTTATTCTCCTTACCAAAACTCTCCAGGCGCTATTAGGCCTTTTGTAATCAGATTAGAGTAATTTAATCACCATTTTTAGATCCGGGGTATTAAAGTCCCCTTCCCCTTCAAGGAATTAGTGTACCTCTAATCTGGGGGTGGCTGATTAGCCGTCTTCGGGCCATCGGTAGTCATGGTGGCCTTACCCTTCCACTGCCCCTTAGGCCTGTAGTTTCTGCCATTCGGGTTCTGGAAGCATTCGTAGTCACGATGCCCCATCTTCTTGCAGAATCGGCACTGCACATCATCTCCCTTGCAGTCCTTGCCAGGGTGGTCTCCCTTGCACCACTTGCAGTAGTAGTGGCGATCGGGTCCAGAGCCCGTGCTGGCTGCCAACACATTACATATTCAGTACACACTTCACAAATAACAGCACACACAAGAATTCGGTATTCGAATTTTATTAGTTACCCTTGGGCGGATAAGAGCGTAAGGGCTTAGCCGCATATGCATAGGTGAGCTATAGCGGCTCCTCAGCAGTGGTGGTCTGGGCTGGGCCTTTGCCACCCTGTTGTTGTCCTTTCTGGGACTGGGGGTATGGCTTTTTCTTCTTCCCTCCCCCATACCCTTGCGTGCTTTGGCCCTCGCTCGTGGCCTTGCGCTTGAGCGCATTCTCCTCGTCCCTCAGATGGACGGTGATCTCTACAATAGCAGCGGCATGATAGCACACCTATATTTAGGGTGTTAGTTATGCCCCACAAATTAAACTCACAATTACATTAACACACTGCACATACTTATTCACATCACACTGTAGGTCATTACCTGCAAAGTAGTATATCCGCTTGGCCCCATACCGTAGCGTAGGCGGTAGCTCAATCCGTTGTAGAAACGGTTCACTAGAATCCGGTCTGAGTAACCCAGATCCGGCAGCAGGTGTATAAGTCCGATGAAAGCGGAGTAGTACTCATCTACCGTCATCTTATCCCCTTGTCTCAGATTGTCCAACTCCAGGCGCTTGGCCTCTTGCACGTGTATCGGGTAGTACTTGGCTCGCAGTAGAGCCGTGTACTCCCTCCACTGAAAGGTAGGGTCAGTGACTCTGCCCTCCCGTACCAACTTCCACCAACTCTGTGCCGAACCCTTCAGATAGTAAGCGGCAAGACGGACTCCCCACTGAACGACGGGGTCTCAAATCAGCCTACGCCTTGACCCAGTTGGTCTCTCGTGGCGGTGGCGGTGGTGGTCGAACTTCGGGCTGTTGCCCCTGCTGAATCGCAGCTATTAACTGTGGGACCAACTGGGCTACGGTGGCCGCTACAGCGTCGGCCATAACTTGCGCCGTAGGGTTCTCTCCTTGGTTCCCGGTATCACCAATGTCACGCCCACGGCCTCGACCTCGTGGTCTACCTGACATCTAAATTCACACGAACATTCATTAGCATTATGCTTTCATACTTATCGGTCCAACGGTTGTAACATCTTCCCGACAATGAGGTATCCCCACACTTAGTTAGTGGTTAACCTTTCCATAACTGTTCACTTAGGTAACTATGGTTAGGTTTCCGAACTCGGTATATTCCTAAGCTCGGTATTCTAGTCATCAGAGCGATACTTCGCTCTGATACCACTTTTTGTAACACCCCTACTACGCACTTAACAATAATTGAAATCACAGCGGAAATAAACAACTAAATATTAACTAAACGGTTCGGTGCTACAACGTCGTTAACCACCCACGTGGTTATCAAGGCAGAATAAATACAAATGTACCGGTATGATGATTAGAGTCCCGAGCATTAGGTACTAACATCCAAACATATATACATTACCAACCATACCGAGTATTCACACAACATCCATCACTGTAAATGTACACATAAACTCCACTGTCAACTGTCAACGACCGTCACTATAATACTAACTGTATCAAAATATTACGCCACGGAAGGACAGGCGCATCCCAGGCTCAACATCCAAAAATAACCAAAGTACTCATAACCTAAGTTCTAAAGCCATTCCGCTTCTTCAATCCTCATCCTGCAAATATAAATATGGAGCCCCCGAGGGGGTCAGCAACCCTTGGCTGGTATGGTTAATGCGCAGCCCATCGGCTACCGGGATACGCGCAACTAATTGTCATGATGACATGGCATTCATTTTAAACATACAACATATATATCATTGCAAGAGTATTGCATAACAACATCACACATAACATACAAGAACAGATCCTTTTAGGAAACGAACCAACACAATTAGATCCCATGGAGAGCCTAGAGAATGTTGCCAAACTCATGCTAAGCTCGTTACATAACTCGTTGCCATCCTGTTAAATTGAACGAATAATTTAACACAAAGGTGCGTCGGATAGTGATCCAAGCACACTGAACAAAACATAGTATGCCCCTATGGCCCAATGTGAGTCAGTAAAATAGCCTTGGATAAGCTAAAGGGAAGGATGAAAACCAAAATGGAAAACAACCATAACATACAAAGAGAATCGAACCGGTTATGACATCGACACCCATACTCACACGCGTGGCCGGAACAACCGGACTCCTCACTCCCCGGTTAGCACTTGTTAGATGTCCAACAATGAACTCAATAAACAAATCACAACAAGTGGTTAAGTCTTGTAAGACACACACAAGGGAAATGAGTCGCATCTTAACAACACAATAATATAATAAACTGTAAACTCATTACATGACTTAGGTCTTACAAGGTTGTAAACACACAGAAAACAAACAACACACAAGCCGGTGTAATCCGGTAGGCGACAGACTGCAAGAAAACCATACCTTGGTCCCTGCTTTGACTGGTTTCCACCGTTGGAGAATCCTATACACATTTAGTAACGCCGGTTAATTAACGCACTAGTTCGTTGTTAACTTATTACTTCACATGACTAGTTATTTTATTTTCACGCTTTGGGTTAACTTCTCACCTTTTTAATTATCATTATAACACACCTAACATGACTTAGATAACCGCATAACATCATTACCAAATAATCACCATCATTAGACATCGGTTTCTAACCTTAAACAAAGTTGTTTGGTCAAAACAGTACCATGTCCGAACTTGTGTCCGAGTTTCCAAAGTTCGGACATTGGTCGAGACTCAAATGGGTGAAACCAGACGTATGTCCAAACATGTGTCCGAGCTTTAAAAGTTCGGACATAGGTCGAGGAAAAATTTCGAGTGTCCAAACATGTGTCCGAGCTTCCCAAAGTTCGGACACAAGTCGAGGCAAAAACCAGAGAAAAGAGACGGGTGTTTCCGAACATCAAAGGCCGGACAGAAGTTCGGACACTGGTCGAAACTCAGAAAATTTAAACGCAACAGGGCATGTCCGAGCTTCCAAATTCGGACGGAAGTCCGTACGTGCCAGAAAACTCATCTACTATATCCTTAAACACTTACTCATTACTTACCAAAATCCCTATCACTTATATTGTTTTCTCCTTAGGTCTCTAAGTGGTGTTACATACCTATAATAACCATTATGCCAAAGTATTTCCTCTCCATTACAACATCATCTCCCAAGCATCTTTTCTTACAAACCAAATTTCCTTATGCCATTCTTGAAATCCCTTTACAAGTTCATACTTTCTCCTAGTTTACCTAAGTTTGCATAAGTCTCAACACACTCCAAAATGACTTTGGTGTATTCCAAAACACCCATTTGTTTCTAAATCCTCTAAGATAATGCCTAAGTATTTCTTTTGCATTTTGAACACCTTAATACTTAGTTCTTCCTTTAGTAAAATACTTATTCATTTCTAACACTTCCTAGTTCACCAAAGCTTATTTAAACACCCTAAACTTCTTATACATTACCTAAATTTTGACATGGGTTCTACTAACATCTTGTTACACCAAAACACATTGTTTTCACCATTAAACATCCAAGAACACTAAAATCCATCAACAACATTCTTATACACAAATTTCACCCAAACTACACTACATCATAATATAGAGCATTATTTAAATTGCTTCACACTTAGGCCCTTAAATAACATGGCTCTTAGGCCCTTAAAGTGCATAAACCATAAACACTGAATTTCCCACATTATATTTGCCTTTGACCTGCAAATACACACAACAATACATATGTCCTTTAATAGTCTCCTTGAGAACATTTTACTAAGTCATTCACCATTGTCTCCTCAGGTAGTTTTAACAAGCAACATAAGCTCATTTATCCTAAGACATTATAAGCTACATTAGGTTAGCATATTTACCTCTTTTCCTCACAACTTTCTTTCTTGTTTCCTTGATTAAAATCGGCAAGGACATAGGGTTGCTTGTCAACTTCTAAATAATATACAAGCAAGGTAATCAGTTTTCAAGCTTTATGTTTCATCTCATTATAAACCCTAGTTACATATATTGTCTTAGAACATTAAGATAGTTGTTTTACCTTGGTAATGAAAGAGAGTTTGAATGAGTAGCAAGAGAGGACTCCACCAAGTCCTTGAAAGATTGGAATGAAGCTAGAACAAAGCAAGGTAAAGACACCATTAATGGTGATCTTCGGTGAACATAAAAACATGGAGGAAATGTTATTTTTCTTTGAGTTTCCTTACCTAGAAGCAAAGGAGAACAATAATATGTGAAAAGATGAGCTCAAGCTCCTCCCATGGAGATTCCTCTTGGCACCGAAATGGAGCTCTTGGAGTTTTGAAAGGATGAAGTTGAAGAGCTTGGCAAGACAAAGAGAATGGTGGTCTTGGTTTTTTATTTGGCAAAGGGAGCTAGGAATTACAAGAGATTGAAGATGGTGTATGTTTGTGTGCTGTAGCAACCATAGAAGAGAGCAAGAAGGAAGGTAGAAGACGTGGGAAATGAAGAGAAATGAGAGAATGAAGATAAGTTTGATAGTTTAGATATTTAAGTAGTAAAGCAAATAGTACTTTCTACTTTATTACTTTACTTAGCTTATTTTTTTGTTTAAGTGTGGTGAGTCATCAAGAAAACCAGTCCCCATATTATAACAAGGGGTATTTTAGTCTTTGTTGACCAATTAAATTACTTATTTGACTTATGTTATAAACTTGCATAATTTGGTTACTATTCACCAAAACAAGGCACATATTTGTGAAATTTTTGATTTCCCATTGATTTATACTTCCTAATGTGATACTAAGTAGTACACATGTTAATTAAAGAGTAATGATGGACATTTAGCCATTCAAAACTCATTTACAAGACAATTTTTTCAAAAATATGCTTTAAGACTCCTTAAAGCACATTTTGTGTTTTAACTTGTTTTCAAGCTTGGTTTTCTTTGGTAATTGGTTTGATATGTTCATTAATATATAAATAAGGTCTTGGTAAGCTCATTAGGTGTTAACCAAGACTATCCCCAGCTTAGAGCACATTTTAGCCCATATTGACCTTAAGGTACTTATTTGTGTTTTCTTTGGTTTGAATTGTTTACTAATGTTTCTAAGACACTTTTTAGTCTTAATATACCATATTTTAATGTTTAAAAAACATACTAAGGTTTGGGGTATTTCAGTTTTCCATCTTCTTCACGCCGCCATTACTTTCTTCTTCCCAACTCACAATTCACGTTCCTGCTGGTGATTGATCAGAATCCTTCCATGGTGCCAACTAGAGTATAATGGGTAAAGTAGTAGCATAGTTAGTGTGTTAGTTTATTAGATTGTCTTTGATGTCTTCTGATTGTGAATTGTTCTAACCTAGACGTTGGCGTCGACGACGAACGTCATTGGTGAATTTGTTGGGTGTCTTCCAGAGTTGAGAGAACGATCAGGTAAATTCTGTGCTCATTATTGGATTTTGATGTGGATTATTTTCTGTCAGCAAATTTTATTTTGGAAAACCTTGTTGGAGATTGTGATTTCTTTACGTGGTGCAATGGTTGGTATTCTAGAATTTGATTATGGTTTTGTTTCGGGAGTTCTTCACTGGTTTCTAATTATTTTGGGGTTCATGGTGCTCTCTGACTCACCATGTTGGTTCTCTGCACCGTGAGCATGAATTGATTACACTGAATTGTTTATATATACTGCGTTGCATACAATGACTGCAGTTAAGCTCTATGATCTACTCTATGGACTGATGATTCATAGGGGGTGTGCACACTTAAGGACATAGGGTGAGGGTATTTGATATTTCGGTCTGTTGCGACTGCTTGGTTGTTTTGTGGATACTCCAGTTGAAGGTTCCCCGAATGGTTTTACTGATTGATGGACATTGAAGTGTGGAAATGGTTTACTGGATTACAAACTCGAATGTTTCGTTTATTTAAACTCAAAGGGATTTCTAAAATGTATTTTACGTGATGAGATGGAATTTACTCAGTTTCACAGATTTGCGCGATCCTTTCGTGCTTTTATTGTCGTTTTCTGATCGCAAGTACAAATTGCTGACTTGGGGAAATGGGGAATGCGCTACGACTTAGTGATAGGAGAATTGAGACTGTTTTTAAGACATTCGCTGTTTTATGAGTTTCTGAGCACGATGTTTTAGGTTCCTTAATAATGTTTTGTTGTTTAATACAGTTTAAGCTTCCGCATATTTGGTTTCACAATGTTAAGTTGGTGTTTTGGACTGTTTTGTGGTTTCATAGCCTGAGCATCCAAGGGTTAGGTTGTGGCGGTAGCACCTTGGATTACCAGGAAGATTTCCGCTGCTTCCTATGGTATAAGTGTTGTTTAAATTCACGTTTTCTCTATGTTGATCTTAATATGGTTTGGTATACGTTTTGGCTTACTTTTGGTCTCTGTTCTACTGTTTTAAACGCATACCGGGACCTGTCCGAACGTCCGTCCGGGCATCCATGTTCGGACAGGCCCCGAGAGTTTGAGAAGTTTTCTCTGTTTTGTCGTGTCTGAACTTCTGTCCGAACTTCAATGTTCGGACAGCATGCGAGGACGAGGTCAACTTGCAAGTCTCGACTTATGTCCGAACTTGTAAGCTCAGACTAATGTTCGGACACGCAGTGTAAGGATTTTCGGACTTTGAAATTCGACTTGTGTCCGAACTTCGAAGTCCGGACACTAGTTCGGACAGCTTTGGTTTTAGGCGTTTCAACTCTCGACTTGTGTCCGAACATCAATGTCCGGACACAACTTCGGACCAATACTAATTTGCACTTCTAGGACTCGTTTGATGTCCGTTTTTAATGTTGTTTGCGCCGTTAGATTTGTATTTTCATTAGCTATCTTTTGAGGTAAAATCCAGGGTGTTACAAAGTTAGACCACACAATAATTAAGTATGGTTAGCTCATACATCATGCATCAAGACACACAATCAAATGCAATAAATCTTTTTCATGCTTTTATCTTGATTAACTCGGCACACAAGCAAACAACACACAAATCAGTGTAATCTCGGTAGCATACAGGGCATGACAAAATTATACCCTTCACCATGGATTAACTTTACCGTGTCACCTCACGTTCCTCGGTCTTACCCTCGAATCACTCATCACATATCAAGTGGTTCTATTAATATCAAGATCATACGGTATGTGACTACTCTTAGTCCCGTACTTACCCCGTTATCCCATTATCCTTAGTTTTACTCAAGTGTGCTTAAGTTCTCAACTTCCTCATTCACCTCTCAACCTTGTTTACTCTTCTAAGGACATTTATATGTCACCAAACAAGTCCTAAACAACATCTAAAACCAATACCAATCAATTCCCCATCATTAGAACCCTTAAAAACACTCTCGGGGAAATTCTAGACGTGGTCCAGGACTTTGTCCGGCCCCTAAGTCCCGGACCAATTCAAGACTAAACTTTCAGTACAAAATTCATAGTGGTCCGGGACCTTGTCCCAATCTTAAGTCCTGGACCAAAGTTGGCATTGCATTCTTGGAATGAATTTTGATGTGGTCCGGGACCTTGTCCCTAACCTAGGTCCTGGACCCTACTAAAAAGTTGCTAAAATGTAAATTTTCAACCTCAATTCCAACCTTAATCCACACCTAATCATTCCCTAATCTTTCCACATGTTTTCTACATGTTTAAACACCCTAAAAACCTCTTAATAACTCCTTAAATCGTTGGTCAAATTCATTACCTAATTCTTGTTCAATTAAAACAATTTCAATTCTCACATTTTACATGTTGCACACTTGTGCATTTCTAAACTTCCCTTAATGGTTTACAACCTTCTACTAACCAACTTGACCATTCCAAATATTCCTAGGCATGTTCATTTTCCAATTCCAAAGTTCACTCTTTATCTCCAAGATCACACTCCTTAGTTCACCTTTAGCCAAATTCAAGATTTTCCTACAACCTTTTGCTACAGTTTTTGCACTACTCTCTTTAGTTCTCCAACTACCATTTCAAGATGGTTAACTAACCAAATCAATCGCCATTTATAAAAACTGGCCCTCTATATTAGCTGGACAGGGGGCGTTTTCGTCTTTTACAAGAAATGCTCGTTAATTTACCCGGTTTGGCATTATTCACTAACCGGGCCTGTTTTTCTGGTCTTCTCGTTTCCTTTATTTTAATGGTTCTTAAGCTTCCATTAATGCTCAATTATAGTTATTTGATTGACTATAATTTTTACGGGTCCATTTGACCACTCAAAGTCACGTTTTCGGGTTTTCTTAAAAAACATGCTCTAAAGCTTCATTAGAGTTTTTAATCCATTTTATGGATCCATTTTCTTTAGGAATCATTACTGTATATTAATTAGGCCTAACTAAGCCTTAGGAATCCATCTAGGACCCTGGTCGAGATCACATATCTCCTATGGTTACGTAGCACCCGTTTTTACGTTTTGTGCTTTTTACGCGTTTTCTCTTTTGTTTTGGTTCTATTTTCTTCAGCAATATTATTTAGGCACTATTAGGCCTTAAAATATCACATTAGAATAATTTAATCACCATAATTAAGTTCGGGGTATTTCATCAGATGCGATTTAAATTCTTGCGCTTAGTCCTTCTACACTTGTTGTGATAGATTCATGGTTTGATTTATCACGTTCTATGCAGGAGAGTTTTATTTGACTAGGATTTAGTTATTTAGAAACTTGTTAGAATTTTCCGAACCCTATTCCTTAATCAACTGGTGATAGAACTGCATGACTTAACTAGGAAAAGATCACCTAAACCCGGAGTTCCGTTTTTATTATCCTATTCACAGTTACTTTCAGCTTGTTCTTGATTTTATTATTCTACAACTTTCCCCCAATTTACAGCCTTTGCTAGGATTAGATTGGTTTTACCCCGGTTGCTCATATTACTTTACTGCTATGACAGGAATTATTTTGTGACCCGTAGATTCATTTTATTCATTATTTTCTAGGATTAATTTCATATTTTTTAATATATTAAAATAACCATTTGCATGCAGCTTCAGTGAACTTCTTGATTTTGTCACGGAAGCTTTCCTTTGGCTTGAGAGTGTAGTCTTTTACTATGTGTCCTAGTTTGTTGCATCGGAAACATATAATTTGTTTTCTTTTTTATTTGTACTTGTCAGGAGTTGATCCAGAACCTCTTCTACCACCGAATATCTTCCTGATCCTGTTGGCTATCATGGTGATCTCCTCATCTTCATTTGTATCTTCATCCAATTTCTCACTCGAGATTTTCTTAGCCTTCAGGGCTAAGTCCTTGCTAGCACTTATACTTACCAGCTCCCCTCTCATCTTTCCTTCGTACACCGTCAGTTCTGATCCCAACTCTTCAAAGGATAACTTGGACAGATCCTTTATGGATTCCAAACGTGTAGTGAAGTTTAACCATTCTTTACATAGGCTATCGAGAAACCTTTCATTAACCACGTTGTTGCTGAGAACTTCTCAAACAGTCTTGAGCTTATACAGTATTTTGTCAAATCTCTCTAGTGTTTCTGAGATTGTCTCTCCTTCTAACATCTTGAAGTTGTCAAATTTCCTTTTGAGTTTTTTTACCTTTCTCCTTTTTGATGGAGTCAGTCCCAGCATACGCCGTCTTGAGAAACTCCCATACTTCCTTGGCAGTGTGCAAGCCCAACACCTTCTGTTGGTCTGAATCTGATAATGATGACATGATGATTCTTCGTGCTTGTCTGTTTTTGCTAATCATCTTATTGTCAATCTCACTCCAGCTAGCCCTTGGTTTTTCTTTAAAGACACCATTATCTTCAATATTCGGCTTCAAGTCACCTTCATTCACTACGTCCCATAGCTGTAGATCGATGGAGATTAACTGGTCCTCCATCTGCACACACCAACTGGTGTAGTTGAATTTTGTAAGCTTTGGGTGTAACACCCCAACTGCTAATCCCGTCTTTACCTCTTAAGCTGTCACAATTACCATTAACTTCGCAGCGGAACTCTAAATAAACAGAGGGTGATACAACGCCATTAGCCACCCTCGTGGCTAACCAGGCCTATCTCACATACAGTAATGGTCTGATGGACTGGAACAACCGAGTACACGATACTAATACAATACCCATTTCATTTCTTTACTATACCGAGTCTGCAATATACGGATGCCGACAACATTTTCGGTCTTACACCTCATTCAAGTACATAAGTAATTTAATGCCTAACTACCCATGTTAACCACCGACCCCGTCCTACTCTCGAACGGTATCTTCTTCGGTGTACCTGAAAAATAAAAACGATGCCCCTAGGGGCTCAGCTTAAAGCTGCATATGAAATTCGCATATCCCGAGCGCTAACCGGGGTACGCCGACTACTTTTATCGATCGCATGAGATTCTTTTTAATTCAATCAACATGTAACATAGCAATACATTACATATGTACACTACACAAGGATTCACATTCAACCATGGAATTCAATCATTAACTAATATAACGAGGTTGTTAGTTGTTTTAATTTACTCTTAGGCCTCGAGGGTTATACCTCACTATGCCTTGGCTCTTGTTCAATAACTCACCCATACACTCTGGTTACTTGATCTTATTCTCGCCCATTCTCTCGGGTTACATATTCTTATTCTCACCCACACTCTCGGGTTACTCATGCTTATACTCACCCACACTCTTGGGTTATTACACTTTATCTTACCCACTCTCTTGGGTTACTAATACTCAAGCTCACGTAGTTCTCGAGACACTACAGGTCTCCCACGCTCTTCTCGCTTGTTTCTCTTAATACATACTTAAGCCAAAACTCATGGATTTCGAGCTTAGTTTTACTAGCTCGCGGAACTCACTCTTAGTTCCTACTACTTTCGCATAGGTCCGACTACTCTCGGACTTCTTACTTTCCCATACACTCTTCTCTCGGAGTTATAATATATTTAGGCATAGTACTCTAGGAGCATCTCTCTCGATGTTCCTAATGATTGGGGAACATTACTTAAATTCGGGTCATCTTAGTTTCAAGGGTTACCCATACGGTTATTTTCTTTACCGGGTAAAATCCTCATATAGGAGGTCGACCATGTCTCAAGGGAGTTAAATAATCCCTTAGGTCTCTTTTACCTTTCTTTTAAGTTCACAACAATGGACTTACTTCAATCCTCTCGATGGAGGTTCATTTATCTCTCCACTCTTATTTATTTCGTGGATTGTTTCAATATGGTTTCCTAACCGTTGTCGGGTATTTACTCAACCCGTACATCTCCTCACATTCTAGGGAGTTCATACGTTGCGTTATCGTTATACTTTAATCGATAGCTTGTGTGTTTGCATGTTTCCATTACTTATGAGATTACCCTATCTACGAGTTCCTAGCAACCGCTACTTACTATGAGTCGGTCTATACACTACGTTAGACCACACCGGCATACAAGTATGTTAGCTGATTCAGCATACAACATAGCAATACATAATCGAACAATGGATTATTTTCATGCTTTAGTCTTGATTAACCGGCACACAAACACCCAAATCAACGTAACTCGGTTAGTACGCGGGTATGAGAAAATCATACCTTTCACCAGGGTTTCTACTTTTACCGTGTCATCTCACCATGCTCGGTTCATACACGATCCTTTGATAATGTTCCAAACATTATTATTAATACTAAGCTCATACGGTGCATATTTAAATGCTACTCCCGTACTTACCCCGTTATCCCGTTATCTCGGTTTTACTTTTGTTAGTTTAAGTTGTCACTTCTCACTCACTTCTAACACTTTCTTACACTTCTTAGGGCCTTTACATGTCACCAAACAAGGCCTAAACATCATCTAACATCATTAACATTCAAACCCCCATCATTACAACCCTTTAAAATACTCACAAGGCAATTATGTGGGTGGTCCGGGACTTGGTCCCTACCTAAAGTCCCGGACCAACACATGATCAAACTCTCGGCCATATTAAGGAAGTGGTCCGGGACCTTATACATCTCTTAAGTCCCGGACCAGACCAGAACTTGTACTCTCGGCATGAATTTCATTATGGTCCGGGACCTTGTCCCCATCTTAAGTCCTCAACCAGGTCTGGTTATGTACTCTCAGGGCTTATTTTGGTGCGGTCCGGGACTTGGTTCCTATCCTAAGTCCTGGACCCTGCTAAAACTGTTACTTAAGTGATTCTTCACCTCCAAATCAACCCTTAATTCATACCCAATCTCTCCCAAATCTTTCCACATGTTTTCTACATGTTTAATCACCTTAAAACATGCTCTAAACCTCTTCAAAACCTAGGTTTAATCCTCACTCAATTTGTTGCCCCAATTCACAAATTTTGCATTCTCATTTTGCACTAATGCAAACTTGTGCATTTTCTAGCATCTCTTGGCACTTGCATTATTGTTCTCACCCTATTTGACCATTCCAAATATCCTAAGACAATGCACTTCTCATGCCAAGATTCAAGCCTCACTTTTAAAGCCTTAACTCCTCATCATTTTTCTAAAACTCCCAAGATACTTAAACAACATCTTGCTACAGATTTTGCATCAATCACCCCTCTCTAAACAAATACTCCCATGGTGATTTTCTAAGCCAAATCAATCTCCAACATTCCTAGCTAGCCCTAGGTTATTCTTCAATCAAACCACCACTTAAACCACTTATATTCCGACCGAAATTTCGTCATAGTCCGGCTACTTTTCTAACATTGCCCAAAACTCATTTCCTCATTTAACTCATCTTAAAACTAGCCAAACCCACAAGGGTTCTACCAGCACACATAAAACCATAAAACTCATCAAATTCTCCAAATGCAACACAATACACAAGTTATAAAGTCCATAGCTCTTAGGCTCTTAAATCAAGCACTAATTCACAAATGCATTAAGCACTACCGCAACTCTTCCTCACCTCTACAAATCACACCTCAATACATGTTTGGGTTCATTCATTTATTTATTTTCCCTTCCCAATTTCTAAAAGCATTAAACTAGGCTCCAAGGTGAATTACTTACCTCATGTTCACAAGCCATTCCTCTTTTCACTCTTGGTCTTTCTCTTCTCTTTTCTCTTGCTTGGAATTGGCCAAAGGCCAAGAAATTGCCCATCTCCAAATCAATATACAAAGCAAGGAATGAGTTTAAGTAAAAGCACTTAACCTCATTAGTTAGAAATACCTAAAGCTCTAGAATCGGTGATTACCTTGAAACCCTAGGATAGGGTTTTGATCAAGAATCAAAGGGAAACTCCCAACCACCATTGAATACTTGGAGAACAGCTCAAACAAGGAAAAATCAAGGCATTAAAATATGCCAAAATCGGCCAACACAAGAGGGTGAAGAAAAATGTGTTCTTCTTTGGATATTTTGACCTTGGATGAAAGAGGAAGCTTCAAGCTTCAAGATGGTGTGCTTTTCTCCTCAAATGTCCAATACCCATGAAAATGAACTTCATCCTTTTTGAATTTTGAAAAGAGAGGATGATAAATCTTGATGAGAGGAACACAAATATGTGATTATTTTTTAGTTTGGAGCTTAAACAAAGCTTGGGCATGAAGAGAAAGGTGGAGATGCCATGGAGGGAGCTCCATTTTCGTTCCACACAGAGAGAGGGAGGAAGAAATTGGTGGAGAGAGGTGAGGAGGAAGAAGATGGAAAATGAGAGGAGAGAGAGGGAGACAAGTTACTTTATGCTTTTACCTTTTTCCCTCTCTTTTCTTTTCTTCCTTTCTTATTAGCTTAGTGTGTGAGTGAGTGGGATGACTCACTAATTAAAACCGGCCTCACTATGTTAGTAAGCTGGAGCATTTTTCATCTTTTATAGAAAACGCTCATTATTTTACCCGGTTTGACACTATTCACATACTGGGCCCGTTTTTTGGATTTTTCTCGTTTCTTTATTTTTAATGGTTATTAAGCTTCCATTAATACTTAGTTATAGTTATGTAGTCAACCATAATTTTTACAGGTCTATTTGACCACTTAAAGTCACATTTTCGGGTTTTCTCGAAAAACGTGCTTTAAAACTCCGTTAGCGTTTTAATCCATTATTTGGATCCGTTTTCTTCGGGGTTCATTCCCGTATACTAATTAGGCTTAATTAGGCCTTACGAATCCATCTCAGACCCTAACCGAGGTCATATTCCTCCTATACTCATTTAGCGCGTGTTTTAACGTTTTTCGCTATTCAAGCGTTTTCTCTTTTCTTTTGGTTTTATTTTCTTTACCAACACTTTCTAGGCACCATTTGGCCTTTAATAATCACATTAGGATAATTTAATCACCATTTTTAGGTCCAGGGTATTAAAATCTACCCCCCTTAAGAACTTTGTCCTCAAAGTTGATGAATCTAAGATGGTTTGTCTCATGACGTTCTATGCCAAGGTTATAATACACGTATAACCTCACCGACTCCACTAGTCGGTCTCATTTCACACTATAGATACCACACACATATCACAACATGTATAGCAATCAAAAATATTCTTGTACTCTCTCCAAGGAATCGGTCCGAAGACAAGAAGGCACTATAGTCCTCGAATCCATATTGAGTAATACACTACTGATCCCTCAGGTACCAGTCACGTTGGACACTTACGCTCTCTGGTCCACGGCCGTTTCATGACAAATGGGCACTTACTCTCTCTAGCCCACGGTCCCTTCGGTTCTGATCAAAACGTTACACATATACATATCCTCAGGCACTCTGGTTGACTCACTCAACACAGGAGATTCTCAGGGTACTCTCCCCGTCCCGCTGCCTTTGGAAAAATCACACATTGTCACCGCCCCAACCGGTCACTTAGGACCGCCGCACGTACGGTGCAATGGTTTCAAAACCATTTTTCGCCTTCCTGCTCGAAGGAAGTTCCTTTTTCAAATTTTGTTTGAAAATTCTTTTCAAAACATCACACAGCTCCAAATCCGGTTTATGGTAGTTGCATCTTTTCTTAGCGTGATTACTTGTGACCACTTATAGGGAGCTTCAAGAATCATTCAACCCTGATGTGATCAGCATCAGTGTTGAACTATCCTTCCACCCCAATTTGTGTTCGGTTTCCCTTGATCGCTAGCAGATCAAGTTCCACCTCTCGTGTCAGTTTCAGACAATCAGATAGTCAAACATTTTTGTTTTCTATCTTTTAATCTTTCTAGTCATACTCATAAAACATTCCATTTTAATTTATCTCTACCATGAAACCTAAGTCATCCGTTATTCTCAATTTACTTGCTTACTTTACCTAAGCAACTCATGGGCTCATTTTCTCAAATTGTTACTCAATTTAAAACATACAACACACAACTCCAAAGGATGGAACTCAATCCATCAATCATTTTGAAATAAAATTACCTAGGGAGACTCACTTCCTACTAGGTTACACATTGGTTTCATACCGATTCTTACTCATCATAGCTCATGTCTAATCTCAATAGACATATACTATAGGGATTCTCACTCCCTAGGAGTTTCTCTACTCCATTTTTCATAAATATTATATACACGTTACTCGCATCTCTCATGTGCAATAACCATAATTACACAATGAATGGGTACCTATGTTTATGTAACATAAGTTCCAATCATCAAAATAGTTTCTTTTGTGCAATGCATATAGTAGTTTACTCCCCTATACGTAAAACATACTTTAAGCGGTTTCTCGCCCTACCCCCCTTAAAAGGGGTTACGCTCGCGTAATCGACCATATGATATCACTGAACATTGGTTCACTAATTCGAATATCATGAAGTGTTTTGACTTCCATGCAGTTAATTAACTCATAACCGAGTTTGGTTCTAGCCTCTAAGGCTTCAAGGCGTTTATGATAGCCATTTATTCACATTTGCTAGGTATACTTAACCTTTTAATTAGGGCCCACTAGCTTCTACTGCGTGACCTGATAACTAGAGCTTAATTCGCCCTTTTAGCGTTCTCAGTGTATTATCCACTCCCTTATATCCCTCTTATCTTGGGAAAAATTTTCTCAATCGTCGCGTGGTATCTCTTACCATCTGCTAATTCGATGAGTTATAGGTTTTCTCTCCAGTTCTCTGGAATCTATTTCGTATAACTCTATATACCTTCATGATTATTCACTTACTTTTCCCGACTTGTTGTCGATTGAAGTCAAGCTACTACTTAGTATGTAGTGCTTCCTCGATTAATTTTATGTTGGTTTACTTGGTTTTGTACAAGAATTTCTCATTCATACTACTCTACATTTACCATGCCCCGGTCCTAGGACCTGTGGGTTATGGACCACATTCTTTGTGCATCTTTGGCCAACGGCCGCATGGTTATTTCTCTAGATTCTCGCTCAACAGGCTTCGTTGACATTTCTCAAGTTCCTAGCTATCGCACAAGATCATTTCTGCACAAGTGCAATACCAAAACACTCAGTCCTATAGAGTGCAGAGGCAAAAACCCTTGGCAGTAAATCACTCATGTCATAGGAATGAACATGTCCCCTTTACCATCTTTCCTGATAATCTTCATATCATTATCTGATTATACTCTTACAATGGTCGCTCGCTGCGTACCATGCTCTTACTCATTAAACAACATTCGCTTATATAGCATTCGCTACTACTTTAGCTTCCGCTCATGTACTCCCGCCATTCATACTATGGCTTGCCATTCGCTTGGCTCAATAGAATATACTACTTTAAACTCTCTACGCTTATTGCGCATAGTTTACTCTGCAATTCACAATGCACACATACAGTGTTTACTACTCATCCGATTACCCTCTCGGTTTCCTTCCACTGCTATCAAAGCCTTTTATGTATTATCTTTGTTCAAATTACTTCTTGGCAATAAACACATGCTCAAGTATCATTATACCGCTCTAGCGGTTTCACATTACATACCCAAGTGGTAGCCTTTCTCTAGAGGATTCACGCAATTTTCACTCCCTAGGCCCCACAATAACGAGGGGTATCCCCCTTGTAAGATAGTGGTTTATTCTCCACGATTCCTCTTATGCCTTTATGCATATGTTTTACAATGTTTGCATCTACAAATTGTAGTTGGTTTACCGGCTTACAAGCCACATTGCCTCGTCATGCTTTTTGCAGGCTGTTTATACAGGTTTCTTCTTCTCCGGACGCTATTAAATGGTTTGGAGGTACTACAGGGCTCTTTTTATATGGTTGTATCACCACAGTTCCATACATGGAAGGCCCTTTTTTTTGTATCCCGACATTAATTCATGTCTTCTGGCAATTTAGGGTATCCCGTGTTACGTGGGATCCCTTTGGGGTTCTATCCGAGTGTTCGCTTACACTTATGTTCTCAACACGATGTTTCGTTCAACTATTGTTGACTCCGACACCCTTCACGGATTGCTCCTGGGTGTTACCGAGTCACACCATTACATCTGGATTGAACTCTTGGGTATGTTCAGTTTCTTTACTCCGCCTTGCGGTTACATATATCTCGAACTATCCTGTTTAGGGTTGTAATGTCTCCAATTCTTGGGTAGACCTTTAATTCTTTTTCATTTGCCTTCTTGGTCAGGTTATTAATCTCTTCAATGTGGTATGTTGTGGGAATCCTATCCCATTCATCTAGTATTGAAATGTTTATTTCAGGCCTTCGCCGAATCATTTATACTGGTATTCATTCCAGTTATCATGTGTTCCCTTCTGGATTCCTGAGACATATCCAATGTCTATTCTTAATACTCGGTGCTTCTCGCACTTCTTAATGCTACATCCTTAGGTCCGTCATTTTACTGGGTTCTAGACTCCTTTACCTTGGTAAGCTTCTTTGTGTTCTTCGATTATTCGAGGTGTCCAATTGTCTTGGTTTGAATCGGCTCTTTCGTCCGTAGTATGGAGTGGGCTACTTCCCGTGTTCCGTACTCTACTTGTGTACATACATGGAGTATCTTATTGATACATTACCACTTACCCGACTAACGCATAATTGGTTTGTCAGGCCCGCAGGCTCCTTCGGAGTGCGGTCGTTCCATGTGTCGTTTGTGCACACTTGTAGTGTCGGTCACGCCTAGGTGAAGTATTCTGTTCCCAACTCCTCTTATATCATCCTACGATAACTTACCGTGGTTCTCTGGTTTGGTTTTAAAATTTGGGGGTTTTTGGAAAATTCTATATTTTAAAGAAAAATTTGGGTTTGAAAAAAAAAATCTCTACGACATTTCAATGCCGGTTGCTTCTACCAAGTCTAGCTTCTCGCCGATTGGTATGTTCTTACATAGTGGTCAGGCCGTTAGGCCTTTCCAAGGTTTCGTTTCAGAATTCTTAGGGTTGTCTTGCCATATTGGCTTCTCTCGCCATCTTGGTACTTGCTAAGTACTGGTGGCTTGTCAAAGCTCCTCTTAATAGTCCCGTTTTTTACTGCACTTGTCGTGGCAAGTGCGCGGTACAGGCGGTTTTTGGGATAACTCATACCAGTTTCGGTATTGTTCACATTATATTTGGTTGCCGTTTCGGCTCTTCCTTGATCCTTTAGTTGGATAACTACTTGTAACACCCCTACTACGCACTTAACATTAGACGAAATCGCAGCGGAAAAATAACTAAACGATTCGGTGCTACAACGCCGTCAACCACCCACGTGGTTAACAAGGCAGAATAAATACAAGTGTACCGGTCTGATGATCAGACTCCCGAGCATTAGGTACTAACATCAACCATATATACATAACCAACATACCGAGTACTTAATACAAACTGTCACTGAGAACTGTACATATAACTCCACTGTCATCTGTAACACGAACAATACCAAAATATAATGCCACGGGAGCACAGGCGCATCCCGGGCTCAACATCCAAAATAACCAAAAGTAAATCTGCAGCCTAGAACCTATAGCCATTCTGCTTCTTCGATCCTCATCCTGCAGTAAAAATATGGAGCCCCCGAGGGGGTCAGCAACCCTTGGCTGGTATGGTTAACGCGCAGCCCATCGGCTACCGGGATACGCGCAACTAATTGTCATGATAACATGGCATTCATTTTAAACATAACATAACATATGGCATAGCAACATTATTGTATAGCACAACATCACATACACAGTGGATACTCTTCCCACAATAACAAACCAAGAAGGTTGAACAACATAAGAAGCTTAGAGAATGGTTCACTCTCATGTTAAGCTTGTTACACACACTCATTACCGTTCTGTTATTCGAACGAGTAACTTAAGTCACAGATGGTTCGGATATTATGACCCGAACACACCACACAAACACATGTTCCCACTAAACCGATCATAAGTCAGAATAGGTAAGCTTTGGAGGAAGCTAGCGGGAGATCGAACGCCAAATAAAGGAGAACAATCTTAACAACATAAGAGTCGAATCTGATACAGATATCTACTCTTAAACTTACATGCATGACCGGACAACCGGATTCCTCACTTCCTAGTTAGCACTTGTTAGAAGTTCAACGGTGGAACTTAACAAACAATTCACAACAAGTGGTAAGTCATGTTAGACGCACACAAGGGAAAAGAGTCACATCATTACATCACAATAATATGAACAACTGTAAACTCATTACATGATTAAGTCTTATAACGTCATAAACACACAGAAAAACAAACAACACACAAGCCGGTGTAATCCGGTAGGCAACAGACTGTAAGAAAACCATACCTTGGTCCTTGCTTCGACTGGTTTCCACCTTTGAAGAATCCTATACACATTTAGTAACGTCGGTTAATTAACGTACTAGTCCGTTGTTAATTTATAACTTCACATATCTAGTTTATTTTATTTTTACACTTGTTATTACTTTTCACCATTTTAATTGTCATTATAACCCTCCTAACATGTCTTAAATAACCTCATATCATCATTACTAACTAATTACCATTTTTAGACAACCTTTCCTAACCTTAAACAAATTTTTTGGCCAAAACAGTGGCATGTCCGAACTTGTGTCCGAGTTTCCGAAGTTCGGACGTAAGTCGAGGCTCAAAGGGTGAAGCCAGACACATGTCCGAACTTGTGTCCGAGTTTCCAAAGTTCGGACATTGGTCGAGAGAAAATCAAAAGAAAATTTCAAGCGTCCGAACTTTGTCCGAGTTTCCCGAAGTTCGGACGCAAGTCGAGGATAAATCTGAGAAAAGAGACGGGTGTGTCCGAACATCCATGGTCGGACAGAAGTCTGGACACTGGCCGAGACTCAGAAAATTCTAACACAACAGGGCATGTCCGAACGTCCATGTCCGGACGGAAGTTTCGACGTGCCAAAACACTCATTTTCTATAGCCTCAAACACTTACTTAATTCTTACCAAAATCCCTAACACCTATTATGTTTTATCCTTTGGTTTCCAAGTGGTGTTTCATGCCTATTGTAACCATTATACCAAGATATTTCCTCACTTCTTTTAACACCATCTCTCAAGCATCTTTTCTTACAAAACAATTCCTTATGTCATTCTTTAAATCCCTTTACAAGTTTTTACCTTCTCCATGTTTTACCAAAGTTTGCATAAGTGTCAACACAACTCCCAAAATGTTTTCTTACCACTACAACATCATCTCCCAAGCATCTTTCCTTCCTAACCATCTCCTTGGATAACTCTACAAGCTTATAGCCCCTCCATGCAACACATCACTTCTTCTTATTCACCAACATTGCATAAGTCCTAAACACAATCTCACCATGATCTTGAAGTGTCCCAAAACATTCTTTTACATCTTAAAACACCTTAATGCATGTTTCTTTCACTAGTCAAGCACTAACCATTCTAAACACTTCCTAACTTACCAAAACTCATTTTAAACACTTAAAGCTCCTTATACATTATCTAAATTTCGACATGGGTTCTCCTACAACATTACCAAGCCAAAACACATTGTTTTCACCATTAAACAATCAAGAACACTAAAATCCATCAAGCACATTCTTATACACAAACTTCACTCATTTAGCACTACATCACAATATAGAGCATAATTTAAATTGCTTGGCACTTAGGCCCTTAAATAACATGGCTCTTAGGCCCTTAAGATGCATAAATCATAAACACTGAATTTCCACAATATATTTGCCTTTGACCTGCATATACACTCAACAACATATATGCCCTTTTACTAGTCTCCTTGAGAACATTTTACTAAGTCATTCACCATTGGCTCCTTAGATCATTTTAACAAGCAATATAAGCTCATTTCTCCTAAGACTTTAAACCACATTAGGTTAGCACATTTACCTCTTTTCCTCACAACTTCTTTCTTGTTTCCTTGACTAAATCGGCAAGGCTTTTAGTTGCTTGTCAACTTCTAAACATTATACAAATGATAAAATGAGTATACAAGCTTTATGCTTCATCTCATTGTAAACCCTTGATTATACATTGTTTTAAAAACATTAAGATAGTAGTTTTACCTTAGAACTTGAAGAGAGTTTGAATATATATCAAGAGAGGACTCCACCTAGTCCATGAAAGGTTGGAATGAAGCTAGAACAAGGCAACATAAGGACACCATTAAGGGTGATTTTTCAGACAACACAAAAACATGAGGGAAACATCATTTTTCTTTGAGTTTCCTTACCTTGAAGCAAGGGAGAACAATAATATGTGAAAAGATGAGCTTAAGCTCCTCCTATGGAGATTCTTCTTGGCACCAAAATGGAGCTCTTGAGATTTTGAAAGGATAGAATTCAAGAGCTTGATGAGAGGAAGAGAATGGTGGTCTTAGAATTTGATTTGGCAAAATGAGCTAGGAGATACCAGTGGTCAAAGATGGTATTGTGTGTGGTACTATTGCAAACCGTGAATGGAGAGCAAGAAGAAGATAGAAGAGAGGTTGAAGATGTGTGAATGAAGAGGAATGAGAGAATGAAGATTGGTATTGCTTTTAGAAGATATTTAGGTGTTAAAGTAAATAGTAATTATTAGTCATCATTTGTTACTTAATAAACTAACATGAGTGGTGACTCATTACCATAAAAACCGGCCCCCTTTATGTTACTAAGGGCATTTTAGTCTTTGTTGGCCAATTTAATTACTTATACAAACATATGTTACAAACTAGCTTATTTTAGTTACTATTCATAAAAACAAGGCACATAGATGTGAAATTTTTGATTTCCCATTGATATAGACTTCCAAATGTGATACTAAGTAGTACGCATATTAATTAAAGAGTAATGATGGACATTTAGCCATTCAAAACTCATTTACAAGACAATTTTTCAAAAATGTGCTTTAAGACTCTTTAAAGCACATTTTGTGTTTTAACTTGTTTTCAAGCTTGGTTTTCTTTGGTAATTTGTTTAATATGTTCATTAATACATAAATAAGGTATTGGCAAGCTCACTAGGTCTTAACCAAGAATATCCCAAGCTTAGAGCACATTTTAGCCCTAATTGACTTTAAGGCATTTATTTGTGTTTTCTATGGTTTAAATTGTTTACTAATGTTTCTAGGAATCTTTTTAGTCTTAATATACCATATTAACATGTTTAAACAACATACTAAGGTTTGGGGTATTTCAATCTACCCCCCTTAAAAGAACTTTGTCCCCAAAGTTCACACTTCCACATATCCTAAATATTAGAACACGGGAATACATATAAACAATATTTCCATAACAACATTGACAACACGCTTGCATAACATCGGACACAAGGTCCATACAACAACGTCATTCAAATACAACGGTCATACTTACATAACATCGGACACAAGGTCCATACAACAACATCAACATCATTCAGACACAACGGTCTGTAACATAACAACATAACATAGACGATGTATTTAAATACACGTCGTACACACATAACCGAAACGGCTCTTCCCCCCTTAAAATAGGGGTACGCCCCGTACCCTATACACATAAACACTAAGAAGTAAACAATGACGGGTACTTTGCCTTCATCTTATCTTCCAGCTCCCAAGTGGCCTCCTCGACGTCCTGGTTAGACCAGAGGACCTTCACCAGTCTCACTGACTTATGGCGAGTGTCTCGAGTCTTAGTATCCAGAATCCGTACCGGAGTCTCCACTGATTGCATGGTTGGCTCTAAGGTTAGCCTTTCAGGCTGAAGCACATGAGACGGATGAGACATATATTTCTTCAACTGGGACACATGAAATACATCATGTACCTTGCCCAGCTCGGCGGGTAAATCAAGTCTGTAAGCTACCGGGCCGATCCGCTCCGTTACAACATAAGGCCCCACATATTTCGGGCTCAACTTGCCTTTCAGGCCAAAACGAAATACTCCCTTCATGGGGGATACCCTAAGAAATACCTGATCGCCCACGACGAACTCCAAGTCACGTCTGCGCACATCAGCGTATGACTTCTGTCTATCCTGAGCTGCCTTCATGTTAGCCCGGATCTGGCGAACTTCTGCCTGAACTTGTTCCAGATACTCTGGTCCTATAATGACCGTCTCACTCGACTCATCCCAGCATAATGGCGTGCGGCATGGTCTACCATACAAAGCCTGGAAGGGAGACATCTTGATCGAAGCATGGTAACTGTTGTTGTAACTAAACTCGATCAGATGTAACTTATCAATCCAGCTAGTCTGAAAGTCAAGTGCACATGCACGTAACATATCCTCAAGTGTCTGGATGGTGCGCTCACTCTGACCATCTGTCTGTGGGTGGAACGCTGTACTTAGCTTCAGCTCGGTACCAAGTGCTTCCCGTGTGGATTTCCAATACCTTGAGAGGAATCTGGTATCCCTGTCAGACACAATTGTTTTCCGTACCCCATGATGTCTTACAATCTCTCTGTCGAAGAGCTCTGCTAGTCTTGCCACTTTCCAGGTGTCTTTCATCGGTATGAATCAAGCCACCTTGGTCAGTCGGTCAACAACAACCCAAATCATATTCAGACCTCCCCTTGTAGGCGGAAGCCCTACCACGAAGTCCATAGAAATGTCATGGAACTTCCACTCAGGCACTGGCATTGGCTGTACCATACCACCAGACCGTCGGTGCTCAAACTTGTCCTTCTGACAAGTGAGACACCTCAATACATAATCAGTAACATCCTTTTTCATGTCAGTCCACCAAAAATAATGTTTCATACCCTTATACATCTTTGAAGCTCCGGGGTGAATCGAAGTCATAGAACAGTGGGATTCACTCAGTATACGCTCCTTCAGCTCAGCGCTACTCCTCGGAATACACAGCCGGCCATTCAGCCTAATCAGGTCATCATCGTGGAGTCGGAAGTCGTACTTCTAACCCTCGAATGTGCCATCAATAAGCTTCTGCCTGATCTCCAACATATACTGATCCGTCATCTGAGCACTCCGCACCTCTTCAACCAAGCTAGTATGAGAGACTAGCGAATGGAGAGAGTGTGCTCAGCGACTTCAATGTGTCAGCTACCACATTTGCCTTACCCTCTTTGTACTGTAGATTAATGTCGTAGTCGTTTAGAAACTCAACCCACCTTCTTTGCCTCATGTTCAACTCCTTCCGAGTGAACAAGTATTTTAAACTTTTGTGGTCAGAATAAATTGTCACACTTACCCCATACAAATAATGTCGCCATATCTTCAATGCGAAGACAATGGCACCCAGTTCTAGATCGTGGGTAGGGTAGTTCTCTTCATGCTTCTTCAGCTGTCGGGAGGCATATGCTACGACCTTCTCGTGTTGCATCAACACACAACCCATACCTCTGCCTGATGCGTCGCAATAGACCTCAAAACCATATGGACCGTCTGGTATAGTCAGGACTGGTGCAGATGTCAGAGCATCCTTGAGACTCTGGAAAGAACTCTCACAGTCGACTGTCCACTCGAATGGTGCATCCTTCTTCATCAAGGAAGTCATCGGCTTCGAGACACTGGAGAAGTCCTTCACAAACCTCCTATAATAACCTGCCAGACCGAGGAAGCTCCTTATATCGGTAACTGTCTTCGGCCTAGGCCAGGTGCGCACTGCATCAATCTTTGCCGGATCAACAGCGATCCTGGCCTCAGAAATCACATGACCAAGAAAGGATACTTGGTTCAACCAAAACTCACACTTCGAAAATTTAGCATATAACTGATTCTTTCTCAATGTTTGTATCACATTTCTCAGGTGGCTTTCATGCTCACCTTTCGATTTCGAGTACACAAGAATATCATCGATAAAGACTACCACTGATCTTGGAACAAGTGGTTCATTAAGTCCATGAACTTTACTGGTGCATTGGATAATCCAAACGGCATAACCGTAAACTCATAGTGTCCATATCTGGTTCTGAATGCTGTCTTCTCAATGTCACTGTCACGAATAGCAATTTGATGGTATCCGGATCGTAGATCTATCTTGGAGAATACTGATGCTCCTCTCAACTGATCAAATAAGTCGTCGATGCGTGGTAAAGGGTAACGGTTCTTCACTGTAACTGCATTCAGCTCTCGATAATCAATACACAGGCGGAGACTACCGTCCTTCTTCTTCACGAAGAGGACCGGCGCTCCCCATGGTGAAATGCTAGGGCAGATAAATCCCTTGTCGAGTAGGTTTCTCAGCTGCTCCTTGAGCTCTATCATCTCTGCTGGAGCCATACGATAGGGCGCCTTCGCAATTGGTCCGGTGCCCGGAACCAAATCAATTTCAAACTCAACTTCCCGTGCTGGCGGCATGCCCGGCAGTTCCTTAGGAAATACATCAGGAAACTTCGACACTGCCGGCACATCTGGGCTAAACTTTGGATCTCTCTCTATGTCCTAGACATAGCAGAGGTATACATCATTCCCTCGTCGTAGTTCACGATACATAGCCATGGCGGTGATGATCTGAGTCGAAGGCTCACTGGGCCTCTGGCGGTAAGATATGGTAACCCCAGACGGACTCCGAAGAAGCAGACGATGCTCGGCACACAGGATTCTGCCCTTGTACCGCTCCAACCAGTTCATCCCGACAATCACATCAAAACCAAGCCCGTTGAACTCTATCAAGTCGATCGGAAACTCTTCGTCTCTGATTCGTACAACAACATCTCGGTGGTAGCGGGTACACCTGATCCGCTCTTTCGACGGGAGAGTGACTAGGAAATCTGGCATCTCATCTCCGTCTAACCCCAGCCTCTTCGCAAAGGATTGCGAAATAAATTATGTGAGGCTCCGGAGTCAAACAAGATCGAAGCGTCGACGCCATTGACTGGAAAGGTACCGGTGAGGATTGTGCCGCTCTTGCCGGCTTCTGCCTCATTGCAGACACTCAGTATACCTCTCGTTCCGAGTGCACAAGCCTAATTCATTGGCAAACTAATAAGTATTGGGTAACAACACGGTTGATATACTTCAAGAACTCCACTTTATTCATTAACACACTCTTTACACTGTTAACATAACTAACACATATATAACATCCTTAACATACACTGGCTTAACACATTACATAATTATACAAGGCTTTAAAACTGTCTGAAGGTCAAATTCAAACGTCCGGGTTTCATGTGTGTGGTGTTGACCACTGCCGACGGTGCGGTATTCAGTTTGATCTTACTGATGCCATGATATAGCATACTTGACTGCCCACCCATGATTAGTACTTCTCCTGATTTCAACACTAACTTCTTTGCGAGGTCAACACGCTTCTGCTCGCCATATATAAACACTGCAGTATCACCAATGGACCAAGACACCACGGGTACTCCCTTACTTAGAGACTCGGGTGACTCGTCCTTATCTTGGTGTAAACCCAACCGTCCACCTTTCTGGTAGAAGTTCACAATACACAAATCTGCCTTAACACTTGGAATTGAATCCGTTTCAACTTGCTGAGCAATTCCCACGACGTAGTTAACGACCGCAAGGAACTCCTCAGGTATACTTGGTACAATTGCTCCATCTTTAGCTCGCACTTCTAGATATGTCTTGGTGTAAGGGTTCCAGTCCCTACCCATGCACATCATCTTCAATCTCATTCTTGATCAGTTCGGGTATTCGGGTGTGTAGAAACCTCCGGGTGTTGCTCCCAGTTCATTGCATCGTCTGATGATGTGGATTTACGCTTCTGGTGTCAGGTATCCATTTAAGAGTATCAGACCTGGTTGGATGACCTGACATTGCTCCATTGGAAAGTCGGTGATGTTGATGGTGGTTTCTTCAGGGTTGGGTGTGGGTGGGATTGGATAACAAATATTGAAGGCTCCTTTAAGTTTAGAATTATCTAATTAGGTGACTTTCACATTATACTTTAATTCTTTACTCACATGGTAGTACACTTGGACTCACTAACACACATGCATGAAATGCGGTATGCAATCACTTATTTCACTCAACAGTTTAGGCGGTACCTGGTCTAGTAGAGGGCCCTGGCGCCTCAGACCGGTCCACCACATGCAGGGTGGCCTTGTTAGGTCCCGACCCCTTCCCCTTCTGGGAATCAGTGCTCCTCTAATTTGTGGGTGGCTGGTTAGCCGTCTTCGGGCCATCGATGGTCGCTGTGGCCTTACCCTTCCACTGCCCCTTGGGCTTGTTGACTCTGCTGTTGGGTTTCCGGTAACACTCGTAGTCACGGTGACCCCACTTCTCGCAGTAGCGACACTGCACGTCATTTCCTTTGTAGTCCTTGCCGGGGTGGTCTCCGTTACACCACTTACAGTAGTAGTGGTGCTCCGGTCCAGAACCCGTGCTAGCTGCTATCACAATACACAATCAAATACTTACTTCATAACTTAACAACATACACTTCAACTTAACACACATGATTAAATAATTACCCTTAGGCGGGTAAGAGCGTAGGGGTTTCGCCGCGTATGCATATGTGAGCTTCAGTGGCTCCTCAGCTGTGGTGGTTTGGGCTTGGCCCTTATCACCCTGGTGCTGACTCTTCTGGGGCTGGGGGTAAGGCTTCGTCTTCTTCTTTCCTCCCCCGTACCCCTGCGGACTCTGGCCCTCGCTCGTGGCCTTGCGCTTGTGCGCGTTCTCCTCGTCCCTCTGTCGGACGGTAATCTCGACCTTAGCAGCAGCATGATAGCACTCCTGAATTTAGGATGTCAGTCATGCCCCGCAAAACGTACTCACAAACTCACATTAATATTCACTTATGGATTACACTTATTACACCACACTTCATTCAAATTACCTGCAACGTAGTATACTCAGCTGGCCCCATCCCGTAGCGAAGACGGTGGCAGAGACCGTTGTAGAAACGGTTTACCAGCACCCGGTTCGAGTATCCCAGGTCCGGTAACAGGTGGATAAGACCGGTGAATGCAGTATAGTACTCATCGACCGACATCTTATCCCCCTGCCTGAGACTATCCAGCTCCAAGCGCTTAGCCTCTTGAACATGCACAGGGTAATACTTGGCTCGCAGCAAAGCCGTGTACTCCCTCCAACCAAACTGAGGATCCGCCATCCGGTCCTCTCTCACAAGCTTCCACCAAATTTGTGCCGATCCCTTCAGGTAGTAAGCGGCAAGACGGACCTTGGCCCCAGCAGGCACATCCAAGGTCTCGTAAGCGGTCTCCAACTCGGAGATATACGCCTCCAGCTTACGTGGGTCGGTCTCCCCATGAAACGACGGGGGTCTCAAGTCTGCCAATGCCTTGACCCAGTTGGTCTCTCGTGGCGGTGGCGGTGGTGGTTGTACTTCGGGCTGTTGCCCCTGCTGAATTACAGCTACAAGTTGTGGAACCATCTGGGCTACGGCGACCGCTACAGCATCGGCCATGACTTGTGCCGTAGGGTTCTCTCCCTGGTTCCCAGTATCACCAATGCCGCGCCCGCGGCCTCGACCTCCTGGTCTACCTGACATCTGAATTCACACGAACATTATAGCATTGTGCTTACACACTTATCGGTTCTAACGGTTGTAACGTTTCCTGACAATAAGGTATCTCCACACTTGGTTAGTGGTTAACCTTTCCATAACTGCTCACTTAGGTAATTGTGGTTAGGTTTCCTAACTCGGTATATTCCTAAGCTCGGTATTCTAGTCGTCAGAGCGATACTTCGCTCTGATACAACTTTTTGTAACACCCCTACTACGTAATTAACATTAGATGAAATCGCAGCGGAAAAATAACTAAACAATAACTAAACGATTCGGTGATACAACGCCGTCAACCACCCACGTGGTTAACAAGGCAGAATAAATACAAGTGTACCGGTCTGATGATCAGACTCCCGAGCATTAGGTACTAACATCAACCATATATACATAACCAACATACCGAGTACTTACAAACTGTCACTGAGAACTGTACATATAACTCCACTGTCATCTGTAACACGAACAGTACCAAAATATAATGCCACGGGAGCACAGGCGCATCCCGGGCTCAACATCCAAAATAACCAAAAGTAAATCTGCAGCCTAGAACCTATAGCCATTCTGCTTCTTCGATCCTCATCCTGCAGTAAAAATATGGAGCCCCCGAGGGGGTCAGCAACCCTTGGCTGGTATGGTTAACGCGCAGCCCATCGGCTACCGGGATACACGCAACTAATTGTCATGATAACATGGCATTCATTTTAAACATAACATAACATATGGCATAGCAACATTATTGCATAGCACAACATCACATACACAGTGGATACTCTTCCCACAATAACAAACCAAGAAGGTTGAACAACATTAGAAGCTTAGAGAATGGTTCACTCTCATGTTAAGCTTGTTACACACACTCATTACCGTTCTGTTATTCGAACGAGTAACTTAAGTCACAGATGGTTCGGATATTGTGACCCGAACACACCACACAAACACATGTTCCCACTAAACTGATCATAAGTCAGAATAGGTAAGCTTTGGAGGAAGCTAGCGGGAGATCGAACGCCAAATAAAGGAGAACAATCTTAACAACATAAGAGTCGAATCTGATACAGATATCTACTCTTAAACTTACATGCATGACCGGATAACCGGATTCCTCACTTCCCAGTTAGCACTTGTTAGAATTTCAACAGTGGAACTTAACAAACAATTCACAACAAGTGGTAAGTCATGTTAGACGCACACAAGGGAAAAGAGTCACATCATTACATCACAATAATATGAACAACTGTAAACTCATTACATGATTAAGTCTTATAACGTCATAAACACACAGAAAAACAAAAAACACACAAGCCGGTGTAATCCGGTAGGCAACAGACTGCAAGAAAACCATACCTTGGTCCTTGCTTCGACTGGTTTCCACCTTTGAAGAATCCTATACACATTTAGTAACGTCGGTTAATTAACGCACTAGTCCGTTGTTAATTTATTACTTCACATATCTAGTTTATTTTATTTTTACACTTGTTATTACTTTTCACCATTTTAATTGTCATTATAACCCTCCTAACATGTCTTAAATAACCTCATATCATCATTACTAACTAATTACCATTTTTAGACAACCTTTCCTAACCTTAAACAAAATTTTTGGCCAAAACAGTGGCATGTCCGAACTTGTGTCCGAGTTTCCAAAGTTCGGACGTAAGTCGAGGCTCAAAGAGTGAAGCCAGACGCATGTCCGAACTTTGTCCGAGTTTCCAAAGTTCGGACATTGGTCGAGAGAAAATCAAAATAAAATTTCAAGCGTCCGAACTTGTGTCCGATTTTCCCGAAGTTCGGACGCAAGTCGAGGATAAATCTGAGAAAAGAGACGGGTGTGTCCGAACAACCATGGTCGGACAGAAGTCCGGACACTGGCCGAGACTCAGAAAATTCTAACACAACAGGGCATGTCCGAACGTCCATGTCCGGACGGAAGTTCGGACGTGCCAAAACACTCATTTTCTATAGCCTCAAACACTTACTCAATTCTTACCAAAATCCCTAACACCTATTATGTTTTATCCTTTGGTTTCCAAGTGGTGTTTCATGCCTATTGTAACCATTATACCAAGATATTTTCTCACTTCTTTTAACACCATCTCCCAAGCATCTTTTCTTACAAAACAATTCCTTATGTCATTCTTTAAATCCCTTTACAAGTTTATACCTTCTCCATGTTTTACCAAAGTTTGCATAAGTCTCAACACAACTCCCAAAATGTTTTCTTACCACTACAACATCATCTCCCAAGCATCTTTCCTTCCTAACCAACTCCTTGGATAACTCTACAAGCTTATAGCCCCTCCATGCAACACATCACTTCTTCTTATTCACCAACATTGCACAAGTCCTAAACACAATCTCACCATGATCTTGAAGTGTCCCAAAACATTCTTTTGCATTCTAAATCCTCTAGAATAATACTTAAGCCCTGTTTACATCTTAAAACACCTTAATGCATGTTTCTTTCACTAGTCAAGCACTAAACCATTCTAAACACTTCCTAACTTACCAAAACTCATTTTAACACTAAAGCTCCTTATACTTTATCTAAATTTCGACATGGGTTCTCCTACAACATTACCAAGCCAAAACACATTGTTTTCACCATTAAACAATTAAGAACACTAAAATCCATCAAGCACATTCTTATACACAAACTTCACTCATTTACCACTACATCACAATATAGAGCATAATTTAAATTGCTTGACACTTAGGCCCTTAAATAACATGGCTCTTAGGCCCTTAAGATGCATAAATCATAAACACTGAATTTCCACAATATATTTGCCTTTGACCTGCAAATACACTCAACAACATATATGCCCTTTTACTTGTCTCCTTGAGAACATTTTACTAAGTCATTCACCATTGGCTCCTTAGATCATTTTAACAACCAATATAAGCTCATTTCTCCTAAGACTTTAAACCACATTAGGTTAGCACATTTACCTCTTTTCCTCACAACTTCTTTCTTGTTTCCTTGACTAAATCGGCAAGGCTTTTAGTTGCTTGTCAAATTCTAAACATTATACAAATGATAAAATGAGTATACAAGCTCTATGCTTCATCTCATTGTAAACCCTTGATTATACATTGTTTTAAAAACATTAAGATAGTTGTTTTACCTTAGAACTTGAAGAGAGTTTGAATATATATCGAGAGAGGACTCCACCTAGTCCATGAAAGGTTGGAATGAAGCTAGAACAAGGCAACATAAGGACACCATTAAGGGTGATTTTTTGGACAACAAAAAAACATGAGGGAAACATCATTTTTCTTTGAGTTTCCTTACCTTGAAGCAAGGGAGAACAATAATATGTGAAAAGATGAGCTCAAGATCCTCCTATGGAGATTCTTCTTGGCACCAAAATGGAGCTCTTGAGATTTTGAAAGGATAGAATTGAAGAGCTTGATGAGAGGAAGAGAATGGTGGTCTTAGAATTTGATTTGGCAAAATGAGCTAGGAGATACCAGTGGTCAAAGATGGTATTGTGTGTGGTACTATTTCAAACCGTGAATGGAGAGCAAGAAGAAGATAGAAGAGAGGTTGAAGACGTGTGAAATGAAGAGGAATGAGAGAATGAAGATTGGTATTGCTTTTAGAAGATATTTAGGTGTTAAAGTAAATAGTAACTATTAGTCATCATTTGTTACTTAATAAACTAACATGAGTGGTGACTCATGACCATAAAAACCGGCCCCCTTTATGTTACTAAGGGCATTTTAGTCTTTGTTGGCCAATTTAATTACTTATACAAACATATGTTACAAACTAGCTTATTTTAGTTACTATTCATAAAAACAAGGCACATAGATGTGAAATTTTTGATTTCCCATTGATATAGACTTCCAAATGTGATACTAAGTAGTACACATATTAATTAAAGAGTAATTATGGACATTTAGCCATTCAAAACTCATTTACAAGACAATTTTTCAAAAATGTGCTTTAAGACTTCTTAAAGCACATTTTGTGTTTTAACTTGTTTTCAAGCTTGGTTTTCTTTGGTAATTAGTTTAATATGTTCATTAATACATAAATAAGGTTTTGGTAAGCTCACTAGGTCTTAACCAAGCTTATCCCAAGCTTAGAGCACATTTTAGCCCTAATTGACTTTAAGGCATTTATTTGTGTTTTCTATGGTTTAAATTGTTTACTAATGTTTCTAAGACTCTTTATAGTCTTAATATACCATATTTAAATGTTTAAACAACATACTAAGGTTTTGGGTATTTCACTACTCCTTAAAGCTACTTCTCATTCATCTTGACATGACTGTCATTCATTTAGGTGCTTTTCCACTCTCGAGTTCCTTAATTACTTAGTTCTGTGTTCTACCTCGTTGCTCGTTCCCATGTCTTTACTGTGGTTACCGAGGTTTAAGCCATTTAGGCACTACTTCAGTAGTCCTATTCGGGTATGTCCCGTAATGGTACTCGTAGTTGTTTAAGCTATGTTAGTTAGGTATTGCAATCTTTTTTTTGGGTGTGGTAGGATGGGTGTATCTACTCTTGACTAGATTCTTAGTCGGTTAATATACCTTTGGTGGTATTATTTAACTATGGCGGTCCGTAGACTTGAGTCCGTCTCATTACTTCATCATTTCCGCCTCGTTGCACGGTAGGTCCTTGCCTTCCTACTGCTCGGCCAGCCGGGTTCTCACGACTACTAAGCATGTTGCCCCAAGCTGCCACAGGTTCTGGTCTCCATTGAATAGGATGTCTCGATCTCCCGCCATTGAGTGCGGTTATAGTCGTTCCAGCGGGATCCGTCTCCGAGATTTCCGGTTCTCGGGATCTACCGCATGACAGGTTCTAGTTCATATGGAAATATTTAATGGCTGCCAGATCGGGTTTCCCTGTCTCTCTGGTGTTCTTTTCCGAGCTTTTTAATACGGGGGTTGGGGAGGGCGGGTTTGGTATTGTAGGTATCCAGATCATATTGGAAGTTCCTATCTAGCGCATCTCTCACGCTACCACTCAACCGTTAGCCCTAAGCTTCTAATTCCTAACTCGGTATTTTGTAAGCTCGGTATTTCCAGTCATCAGAGCGATACTTCGCTATGATACCATTTTTGTAACACCCCAACTGCTAATCCCATCTTTACCTCTTAAACTATCACAATTGCCATTAAACTCGCAGCGGAACTCTAAATAAAACAGAGGGTGACACAACGCCGTTAGCCACCCTCGTGGCTAACCAGGCCTATCTCACATACAGTAACGGTCTGATGGACTGGAACAACCGAGTACATGATACTAATACAATACTCATTTCATTTCTTTACTATACCGACTCTACAATATACGGATGCCGACAACATTTTCGGTCTTACACCTCATTCAAGTACATAAGTAATTTAAGGCCTAACTACCCATGTTAACCACCGACCCCGTCCTACTCTCGAACGGTATCTTCTTCAGTGTACCTGAAAAATAAAAATGATGCCCCTAAGGGCTCAGCTTAAAGCTGCATATGAAATTCGCATACCCCGAGCGCTAACCGGGGTACGCCGACTACTTTTGTCGAGAGCATGAGATTCATTTTAATTCAATCAACATGCAACATAGCAATACATTACATATGTACACTACAAAAGGATTCACATTCAACCATGGAATTCAATCCTTAACTAACTTAACAAGGTTGTTAGTTGTTTTAATTTACTCTTAGGCCTCGAGGGTTATACCTCACTATGCCTTGGCTCTTGTTCAATAACTAACCCATACACTCTAGTTACTTGATCTTATTCTCGCCCATTCTCTCGGGTTACATATTCTTATTCTCACCCACACTCTCGGGTTACTCATGCTTATACTCACCCACACTCTTTGGTTAATACTCTTTATCTCACCCACTCTCTTGGGTTACTAATACTCAAGCTCACGTAGTTCTCAAGGCACTACAGGTCTCCCACGCTCTTCTCGCTTGTTTCTCTTAATACATAAGCCAAAACTCATAGATTTCGAGCTTAGTTTTACTAGGTCCCGGAACTCACTCTTAATTCCTACTACTTTCGCATAGGTCTGACTACTCTCGGACTTCTCACTTTTCCATACACTCCTCTCTCGGAGTTATTATATATTTAGGCATATTAGTCTAGGAGCATCTCTCTCGATGTTCCTAATGATTAGGGAACATTACTTAAATTCGGGTAATCTTAGTTTCAAGGGTTACCCATACATTTCAAATACTTACACTTATGGTTATTTTCTTTACCGGGTAAAATCCTCATATAGGAGGTCGACCATGTCTCAGGGTAGTTAAATAATCCCTTAGGTCTCTTTTACCTTTCTTTTAAGTTCACAACATTGGACTTACTTCAATCCTCTCGATGGAGGTTCATTTATCTCTCCACTCTTATTTATTTCGTGGATTGTTTTAATATGGTTTCATAACCTTTGTCGGGTATTTACTCAACCCATACATCTCCTCACATTCTAGGGAGTTCATACGTTGCATTATCGTTATACTTTAATCGATAGCTTGTGTGTTTGCATGTTTCCATTACTTATGAGATTACCCGGTCTACGAGTTCCTAGCAACCGCTACTCACTATGAGTCGGTCTACACACTACGTTAGACCACACCGGCATACAAGTATGTTAGCTCATTCAACATATAACATAGCAATACATAATCAAACAATGGATTATTTTCATGCTTTAGTCTTGATTAACCGGCACACAAACACACAAATCAACGTAACTCGGTAAGTACGCGGGGTATGAGAAAATCATACCTTTCACCGGGGTTTCTACTTTTACCGTGTCATCTCACCATGCTCGGTTCACACACGATCCTCTGATAATGTTCCAAACATTATTATTAATACTAAGCTCATACGGTACATAATTAAATGCTACTCCCGTACTTACCCCGTTATCCCGTTATCTCGGTTTTACTTTTGTTAGTTTGAGTTCTCACTTCTCACTCACTTCTAACACTTTCTTACACTTCTTAGGGCCTTTACATGTCACCAAACAAGGCCTAAACATCATCTAACATCATTAACATTCAAACCCCCATCATTAGAACCCTTTAAAATACTCACGGGGCAATTCTGGGGGTGGTTCGGGACTTGGTCCCTACCTAAAGTCCCAGACCAACACATGATCAAACTCTTGGCCATATTAATGAAGTGGTCTGGGACCTTATACATCTCTTAAGTCCCGGACCAAACCAGAACTTGTACTCTTGGCATGAATTTCATTATGGTCCGGGACCTTGTCCCCATCTTAAGTCCCGGACCAGGTCTGGTTATGTACTCTCGGGGCTTATTTTGGTACGGTCCGAGACTTGGTTCCTATCCTAAGTCCCGGACCCTGCTAAATACTGTTACTTAAGTGATTTTTCACCTCCAAAATTCATACCCAATCTCTCCCAAATCTTTCCACATGTTTAATCACCTTAAAACATGGTCTAAACCTCTTCGAAACCTAGGTTTAATCCTCACTCAATTTGTTGCCCCAATTCACAAATTTTGCATTCTCATTTTGCACTAATGCACACTTGTGCATTTTCTAGCCTCTCTTGGCACTTGCATTATTGTTCTCACCCTATTTGACCATTCCAAATATCCTAAGACAATGCACTTCTCATGCCAAGATTCAAGCCTCACTCTTAAAGCCTTAACTCCTCATCATTTTTCTAAAACTCCCAAGATACTTAAACAACATCTTGCTACAGATTTTGCATCAATCTCCCCTATCTAAACAAATACTCCCATGGTGATTTTCTAAGCCAAATCAATCTCCAATCATTCCTAGCTAGCCCTAGGTTATTCTTCACTCAAACCACCACTTAAACCACTTATATTCCTACCGGAATTTCACCATAGTCCGGCTACTTTTCTAACATTGCCCAAAACTCATTTCCTCATTTAATTCATCCTAAAACTAGCCAAACCCACAAGTGTTCTACCAGCACATATAAAACCATAAAACTCATCAAATTCTCCAAATGCAACACAATACACAAGTTATAAAGTGCATAGCTCTTAGGCTCTTAAATCAAGCACTACTTCACAAATGCATTAAGCACTACTACAACTCTTCCTCACCTCTACAAATCACACCTCAACACATGTTTGGGTTCATTCATTTATTTTTTTCCCTTCCCAATTTCTAAAAGCATTAAACTAGGCTCCAAGGTGAATTACTTACCTCATGTTCACAAGCTATTCCTCTTTTCACTCCTCATCTTTCTCTTCTCTTTTCTCTTGCTTGGAAATCGGCCAAAGGCCAAGAAATTGCCCATCTCCAAATCAATATACAAAGCAAGGTTAAGTAAAAGCACTTAACCTCATTAGTTAGAAATACTTAAAGCTCTAGAATCGGTGATTACCTTGAAACCCTAGGATGGGGTTTTGATCAAGAATCAAAGGGAAACTCCCAACCACCATGAATACTTGGAGAATAGCTCAAACAAGGAAAAATCAAGGCATTAAAATATGCCAAAATCGGCCAACACAAGAGGGTGAAGAAAATTGTGTTCTTCTTTGGATATTTTTACCTTGGATGAAAGAGGAAGCTTCAAGCTTGAAGATGGTGTGCTTTTCTCCTCAAATGGCCAATACCCATGAAAATGAACTTCATCCTTTTCGAATTTTGAAAAGAGAGGATGATAGGGCTTGATGAGAGGAACACAAATTTGTGATTATTTTTTAGTTTGGAGCTTAAACAAAGCTTGGGTATGAAGAGAAAGGTGGAGATGCCATGGAGGGAGCTCCATTTTCATTCCACACAGAGAGAGGGAGGAAGAAATTGGTGAAGAGAGGTGAGGAGGAAGAAGAATGAAAATGAGAGGAGAGATAGGGAGACAAGTTACTTTATGCTTTTTGCTTTTACCTTTTTCCCTCTCTTTTCTTTTCTTCCTTTCTTATTAGCTTAGTGTGTGAGTGAGGGGGATGACTCACTAATTAAAACCGGCCCCACTATGTTAGTAAGCTGGAGTGTTTTTCGTCTTTTACAGAAAATGCTCGTTATTTTACCCGGTTTGACACTATTCACTTACCGGGCCCGTTTTTCAGATTTTTCTCGTTTCGTTATTTTTAATGGTTATTAATATTCCGCCAATACTTAATTATAGTTATGTAGTCATCCATAATTTTTATGGGTCTATTTGACCACTTAAAGTCACGTTTTCGGGTTTTCTTGAAAAACATGCTTTAAAACTCAGTTAGCATTTTAATCCATTATATGGATCTGTTTTCTTCGGGGATCATTCCCGTATACTAATTAGGATTAATTAGGCTCAGTTAGGCCTTAGGGATCCATCTCGGACCCTAACCGAGGTCATATTCCTCCTATACTCATTTAGCGCGTGTTTTAGCGTTTTTCGCTTTTCAAGCGTTTTCTCTTTTCTTTTGGTTTTATTTTCTTTACCAACGCTCTCTAGGCACCATTAGGCCTTTAATAATCACATTAGGATAATTTAATCACCATTTTTAGGTCTGGGGTATTAAATTGGGGGTTTAACATAGTAGGAATTCATCACGATCAACACTGGAGAAGTTTCTTCTATGTAGAGGGTTGTCTTACTCTGATACCAACTGTAAGTTCCTACCATTTGATTTTAGAACTGATAGAGATGAGCCAAGCAGTATTGATAGAAATCAAATAAGTAAATTAGATTAACTTTCACGTGTCACACTTGATACAGTGAGTACATGTAAAGGATCCCTTCTCAACCATCACAAGAGCTTACACAACTCTAATCACGTTGAGGTTATGATTCTACCTCAACACCTATAGACAAACACTCACGCTTGTTCCTCGCTCGTTTCGCTCAACAGCTTTCAAACTCAAACTTAAATCACCCTTAAAAAAGATTTCCCGTCTCTCTAACTATATTTTTTGCTCTTTGTTTTCGTTCCCTTGCCTAAACCCTAGACTTTCTTTTTCTTATATAGACTAAAAAATAGGTGAATATCAATCGTATGAGATTTTCTTTATCTCTAACAAATAAAGAAAATCTTGCTGGATATTCCATCTTCTTCCTCAGTTATCAGTTCAATACTGACCGCATAGCTTCAGACTGACCTTATATCGAGATTCAGTACCATACTGAGTTTGCCGATCAAAATAGCATCAACATGTTTCATGTTGTTCCGTTTACATGCTTATAAAATAACTGTAAATGCGGAATTAAACACATAAGACACTCAAATATTCACACAGCAATTCACAATAGTCACATCATTTGCAAGGTATCAATTAATGTAGTTTAGTAAGGATCACAAGCTAGTTGAACAGAATTCATTTCTCTTGTTTAGTCTCCACCGTACGAATCCCCGCTTCTGTCGATTCACACATAGTCATACGGGTGTCATGTTAAGGACAATCCCGTTTAACCTCACATTTTCATAGTTGGACAGTAGTCCTATGCCATACTGGGGTAGATGGTCTTACTTGTCTACAGTGTAGACATCCATGCAGCCGAAGCCATGGTGCCATCGGAAGCACACTCCGACTAACGATCGTATCTAGCTCGTTAGATTAACAAATCGAAAGTTACTCCATCAAAGTTCTTTTCTAGTGATTACTCTGCGCAACCTGCTAGAATGTATGCAGCCCAGGATTTACTAAACACACTTTTCATTAAATCATAACACTCTCATTGTTTGATTATTTTAATTAATCTCCTGGAGATTTTGATCTCGGATAATGGAGAACACGTTTATTAGATGCCCATCGGGTCTTACACATAAACCTATAAGTCATCTAGGTGATGTTACTGTTCGAGTCATCGCTCTAGAGACTGTTAATATCGGGTCTCTAAACTAAATATCTCACTTAGTGTTTTAGGAGTAATTTACACTCATAGGTTAGCACTCAGAGTTTCCTCCTAATTGTTCACACACAAGTTGAGTGATAATGGGTATCACTTCGTCGGATCGACGTTCGCACTTAATTAATAAATGCTTTGACGTTCGAATCATAGAACACATACAATACATGCATACAATAGTTATTCTTAACACTTAAACACAGTACGCCTGAACCCAAAGAAACCCTTAGGACATTCAGATCACACATTCACATACCGTTCACGCTTATCCTCTATCACTCCCGAAGCTCGTGTCTATCAACCCGATTCACTGGAATGTATACTTCTAATATTAGTGTCCATATTTCGAGTTTATTTAATTAGCCCAAAATAAGTTCTAATCCTTACCCAGTAGTTAATCCCTTAACCGGTTATTCGTTTAACTCGGGTTTTCCATTAAGTCTCGGGATTTAGATTAATTATACTCTATGGTTTATAGGCATACAATATTTGATATCATAACGGTATTCATTACTTAGGAAATTAATCCCTAATAACTCCTTGTCCTTTACTAAGGTTATTTACCTATGTATAATTTAATACACGCTTATATATGTATATATATATATATGTTGATTTATGCATATATATATATAATATAGTTTATATCTATATTTTATTTGGCCAAGTTATATTCCAACTTTTAGTTACCTATTATCTTATGTGTTGGTCAACTTAACCACTTGGGTCACTTTGTGTTGATTTGGTCAATTGAATTTGACTCGGTCAATGTTCCAAATCAATGTTACATTATAGTCAATATTTATCTATCAACTCTTACTACATTATATTACAGCACTTATAATTATATTTATGCCTCATAGATCTTTCCACATTAATCCTATATGGTTAACAATCATGTTACATTATCCACCTTATATTATAAATTCATATTGTGTGAATTATAAGGTTTTCCGTAATGCATTAATTCATTATTTCATGTGAAGTACACACTTATATATTTATACCATCTATTCACAATTCTCTTATCAAGAATTCTTCTTAATATCATATATTGTATCTTATATATTATTATGTTTCTTATTTCATTTGGTTTATAACCATATATTATACTTCCCAAATTTACACTTTAACCACATTATTTTTATGTGATTGTTTATAAGATATACTTATACCATATTAATTACTTTATAACATATCCTCTTATACTTTAATATAATGTCCCATTATAACATTTTAAACTTTACATTATATCAGCCTATAGTTTCAAAAATTCTAAACCGGCCTAGCTTTAATTTCGGTAATTATAAATCTTTCCCATTGACTTTTGATTATTTACAAAATCTCCCCAAACAATATATTTGTTACATTTCTAACCTTATTTAGTTTATAAACCAAAGTTTCCAACTATGTTACATATAACCGAACAACACCTAGTAAGTTCCATATTTATTGTTTTCACCCACAACTTTCCTTTTATTACATATTGTCCCTCTTTATTTTATAACTCACAATTTAATACTAAAAACTTTAAATTATACATATTAGCTTATTTAATTCCAACAAACTACCTAAATACTCTCTTAAATTTTTGAACAACCCCTAGGTTGTCCTAATATTGTTTCTAACCCAGATTTTTTGGTTAATTACACATTAACCCCTTAAGTTTTATAAATGTCACATTTTGATATTTAAACAATATATTATAATCCTTAATTTATTAAATCATCAAAACCAACCCAAAATTCGTAAATTAATTCGAACAGATCTCTAGGGTCATGATATTTATGTTGCAGCCCCTATCTTCTCGGTAATTACACAATAACCCCATTTCTTTTTATAATTCTTATTTTTAACCTAATATTTCATTAAACTTTTAAAATAATTATTTTTATTATTTTAATTTGGTCAAACCTCACATGTGGTCAAGGTTGACCACCCAAAATACTCCTTTGACCTATACTTATATAATTTACGAATAAGCCTCATTTATTCTTCTAGTTTTACATTTAAATACATTAATTTTATAAAAATAATACTTTATGTTTTTATAATTTCAAAACAGCCCCTTACGGCTTTAAATAAATGTTTGGAACCCTATACTTTATTTAATTACGTTTGACCCCATTAATAAGTCTTTTGTTCATTTCAACACTTATAAGGTTTATAATTCATTTAAATTATATTGCGACCTTATAATTAATTTATGTAACACCTAAATTCGTCAATATTTATCTAAAATTTTGCTAAGTGATTATTTCTACTAGGATTACATTTTAGCACCAAATTTTATATAATTCATATTATCACCCCAAAAACTTAATAATTAATATTTAAAGCTTTAAATGCTCATAATAAAATGGCCTAAACACATGGCCTTAAACATAATATAACATTAATCATCAAATGACATTAAAATGTCCAAAAACTATATATTATCCACGGCTTCTATAGTTTTCACTCCTAACCTTTTCAAATCACTTTTATTTCACATTTAACTTATAAACTTGACTTTAATAAGTCATTAACACTTAAGTTTACTATCAAAAAAATTTAACCATGGTTTAATACACATTATCAAGGTTTAATCAACACAGACATATATACAAGTTTTTTGCCCTATTTCATTTTATGACATAAGAAACTTTAATGCATTAAAAAGGGTTTTAAGCACATTTACCTTGTTATAACCACAAGGAAATCCACACAGCCTTTCACTCTTCTCAGCACTTTTATAACTAAGACTTAGATTAGGTTTTTGTTCATGAAACTAAGCTTAAACACCATTATAGTCCTTAAGACTTGATTTGGTAAATTACCTCTTGAAGCTTGACTTTTCCCTTGGAAAAAATGCTCCCAAATTTTCAGCATTTCATGGGTGAAACCAGACACATTCGGCCACCATTAAAACATGAAAGGAAGATTAAGTTAACCCCTTAACAATGGTGGTTAGTTTAAAGAGCCTTAAAGCATGAAATTTTAACCTTAAGGAGAATGTCTTTACCTTGACATTTTGAAGAGATTTCAGGCTATATATTCGGTAATATAGTAGAGGGAGAGATGAGTTTTAAGTCCATGGAAAGATCAAAGAAGGAAGAAGCTTAAAAAGCCATTTAAGCACTCAGTTTTTACCTTAACTTGGAGCTCTTGAAGAGGTGTTTTGGATGAGCTCTTTGGATCACGAAAAGGAGTTGAAGCCACCTTAATTTTGAGTATAAAATGGTGTAAAAGGAGGAGTAAGAAGGGGTGGTATTTTCGGACATAATAAAGGAAGAAGAAGAAGTATGCTTTAAGGGTGTTTTCTTACCTTAAAGTTTCAAGGGAGTCCTCCTAGCTCCTTGGGTTGTTTTGGCCGAGAATGGAAGTCTTCAAGAGGGAGTTTTACACCTTGGAAGAGAAGAAAAACATGTGGGAAGAAAGACCATTGGAAAACTGCAAAAAAAGAAATGAAAGATGGAGTTTTTACCTTGTTTCATCTTCCACCATTAATGGTGCTTGGCTAGAGCTTGAAGATGAAAAAGGGAGGAGGAAGGTTACTGATGTCGTAAGGAAAAGAGAAAGGAGTGGTCTGATCCAGAAAGTAAGAGAAGCATGGGGAGAAGGAATGGGTATGGTACAAGGTAAGAATTATTTTATGTTACTAGGTGTACTTGTTTACTTTTACAATTTTTTGCTTTTCAATCTTTCCCTCCTATTTATACTCTAATGTGACCGACTTCTTTAATTATGGGAGGGGGAGATTATTGAATATTGTACAATAATGTGTGACATTAATGATAAGTGCGATGGACTTTTTTTATGTGTAATGTGGTAACATGTGTTATTTCTTGTTTTAATGTATATATATATCTTGTAGTTTGGTTTGATTATATACTATATTTTATGTATTTTTATCACTTTTTTTTTGTGATTCTAGAAGTATTAAATTGCTACAGTATTATTAATTTTAGGAGTTGATTTCTCCTTGATAATGTTCTCTAGTTTGATGTCCATTTTGGGCTATATATTGATATAATAGTATTTATAATGAGTATTGCTCATTAGATGAATAATTATTGATTATTCTCTTTCATTTGAATTAATTCCTTATTAATTAAGGTAATCAATGTTTGGGGTATTTCAATTACAGTTACACCCTTTGACACCACACTTGTCGCCGTCCTCCACCCTGATACCTCCCTCTAAGTTTTGCCTGCTCCTCGTCCTTCCGTTCACCCTTATACATGGTATACATAAACGAAAGACAGGTCAGTTTTATTTTTCAATTAACCTCAATCAATTTTCATTTATCATAATTGTTTGTGTAATTAGTTGATTTATACGTAATAGTTAGTTGAGTAATTATACATATATAGTATAACACAATAAGATAACCAACTATATATTATAGATATATATATATATATATATCACCAAGTAGTATATATATTATATATAGATGTATGTATACACCCCTCTCGTTTAACACATAATAATCCCTTTAGTAGCATAGTTAAACACGTCTCACGACGGAAGTTTAAATAGTAATAATCCTCACACGGGTGTCACATGTCATTACTCGCCCATGCGAGTAAAGAAGCAGAATAGAAATACAGTAACTAAACAACGATAACAATAATAGTCCGCAGTGATAACGAGATACCAACCTATACATCATACTAAGTCCAAAAGTCATCCCAATGACAAGTGAGCGTCTAACCGTTCCAAAATATATACAACATCGTCATAGTATAACTGAAGTCTAACATAATATAGTACGAAGTTTCTGTGCGGTTAATAAAAAACAAAAGCCCTAACTACTCGGTTCCCGCACTTAGGCTTCAACGTGATCATCAACCTACAAAACATTGTGGAGCCTCAGAGATAAACGCTGAGTATGCTAGATATGTAATTGGACCCTATTGGTCACTTAAGTCGTTATAACCGTCTTTGCATTAGATTCGTTACATGCTGTACCGGTTTACAATTTATATTGAATACTGTGAAATACATAATTAAACACACAAACATTCACTATAATTCTCAGTCATCATTTATATAAACAGCAGGTATTAAGATCAAATGGGTAAAACGCATAGTCGCTTTTAATAATCGATATAAATTATTACAACTGGCCCCCAGGCCCTCACATGCCATCGCATTATAATTAACACTGTCGGGTGTCAAGTTAGGACAACCCAAAATAACTTACATGGACAGTCGTCCCACGTACACACCAAGGTGCTCATAATGCCAAGGATCAGGAGATCCCGGGACTTTCACTTTGCCTTTTTAAAGGCGTCCTTAAATGGCCAGAGCCTGGTACTAAAAGTAGTACACTCTGCCTAACGATCTATGTTAGTTCATCAGGATTTAACAAGAGTAGACCCGATTCGGGCGTTAACTCTAGTGATCACTCTGCGTAACCAGTAGCCAATGACTAACTGGGTTTATCCATCAACACACTCACCAACTCTCCATCACTTGATTAATTTTAATCAATTACCTAAAGTATAATCTTAGGTCTAGAGAACTCATTTATTACTTAGCTGCCCTGAGGGTCTTACGCATACCTAGAAGTAATCTAGGTCATATTCATGTTCGAGATCCATGCTATAGAGACCGACATAGTCATGTCTTGTACCTAAGTGTTTTACTTAAGTTAATATGTATATAATTATAAACTAAGTGTATTATATTAAGTAACAACAGTTTCACCACATTGTTCGTCTATGTATGTTTGTATAAGCTAATCTATAGTCCACATAGTATTAGTCCGAAAGAACGTTCACGTACAATAGTAATAATGCGATAATAACAGACAGATATACAGTTCAAACCACCCATACATGCATATAAGCACACACATAACATTGTTAAAACACATCAATATCATCTGAACCCGAGGAAGCCCTCAGGACAATTCAGATCAAACCGTCGGCATACTGTACACCAAGACCAAGGATGCACAATAACCAAAGCTCGTCTGGCGCCTTTGTCTAACGTACAATCTAGAATATTAAATATCCCTACGAGTCAATCCACATGACTAATTAAACTCGGTATTCCTGAATAACATAAATAATCCCAAAAGTTTATCCCCGGATTTCAACAGTTAGTTGGTTCGGGTTTCGTTACATTAAACTCGTTACTTGTAGTATTTACTAACGTTCAGGTTTAACTAAATAAGTCGGTTTTATATAAAACGTCGTAGTTCGTAGTACTTTCCAATGTTAGAATTTATTCCTTTATATCTCATGATAGTCATACGTATACAAATATACATCTATGTTCATACTTGTGTATATAATCTAAACGAATTTGTTTGTATATACAAGTATATATATAACCTATAGTTGCATGTATACATTCAATATTAATTCATATGGTATTATCATTCCGTTATTCATTATTATACATTGTATTATATAACTCATTAATATTGTGACAAGTTTCATTTGAGTTCAAAACCTAACAACTTAATAGTTTATAAACTATACTAATGTAATAACATTTGCCATTTAATATTATATGGTTACCAACCATACTATATACTTATTTTATATATGTATAGCTTGCGCATTATATATATATATATATAAGTTTCATGAATTATAAAACCCTTATATTATATGTTACATTTTACCATTTTATGTAAGATGATTATTCTTACTAGTTTCATTATATTATACAACTTACATTATGATTTCTATCTTAATGTTATATAGCACTTATATCATATAACAACAACTCCTAAGGTTTATTTAATATACATGTTATAACCCATGAATTTGTTGCAGATTTTATTTCGTCGCGTTGTAATTTTAAGTTGGTTTACTTAATTCAGGACGTAGATGTCCTTTGGATTAAAGTTGAGGGACAAGGTGGACTTTTCCTTCTAAGGAATTTTGGTAAGTATTAATTAACTCTTTTGTTAATTAATCCTCACGCTCCACACCACGATCAGATTGTTCCCTCATTTGACAGTTTCCTAGCCTTGCTTCTCTCGCTTCTCTCTCAGCGCCGTTCTTCTTCATCGATTGTCAAGACTCCGTGTGTTGTGCTACTCTGCTGGTGAATCCTTCTGTTGTCTTGCTGTCTCCATTGCAGCCAAGTTTGTCTTGTGGTTATCGATTGCAATTCAGTTTTGGGGTTTTAGGTTTTGAGAACTCCCACTTTCTAATTGTTTACCTCTGCAATCCGATTGTCAGAATCTTCAATCCTCTACATGGCTGGGTTCGAGTTCTTCCCGTTGGTTCCCTTGCTGTCGAACTCAGGTGAGAGTTGTCTCGCAGTCGTTGGATTACAGTTTCAGATTTGGTAGACTTGTTCAGTTCTGATATCGGGTTGTTCTTCGGTCTGCTCTTTGATTGCTTTGATCAGAATTTTGATTGCGTTACTGGTTCGCGTGCGGGGGTTCTGCTTGTTTCGGGCTCTGCTGTTCGGATTGGGATATCGTTTGTCAATTATTGAGGTTGGTGGCTGATGGATTCAATTAGTGTGTTCAGCCTTGGGGAGTTTCGTTCTGGTTCTGAATTCTGATTGTGTTCTATCTTTGTGTTGTGGTTACGAACGGTCTGTTTAACGTCATTTTAATGCCCACAGACCCCAAGGTTGTTTTATACGAACTGTTTCTGTTTTGTTGTGTTTGAACCGCTGTTTTGGTGTGCAATTTGTTTCTAAAAACTGCACATTTTGGTATGTCCGAACATCTGTCCGAGCTTTGACGTTCGACATGCCCTGTTACGCCTGTGTTTTCTGAGTTTTTTGCTGTGTCTGGACTTCCGTCTAAGCTTTAAAGTTCAGACGGGGTGCGAGGACGAGTCCGACTTACAAGTCTTGAATGGTGTCCGAACTTGTAAGTCCGGACAGAAGTTCGGACACACCCTTCTGCATTCTCTGATTTTGCTTCGACTTGTGTCCGAACTTTGTCGTTCGGACACAAGTTCGGACATTACGCGTGTTTGATTTCCGAAAATCATCAGAACATCCGTCCGAGCTTAGATGTTCGGACACCTCTATTTCTACCTCTGTTTTGAAGTTCGACCTGTGTCCGAACTTCCATGCCCGAACATATGTTCAGACATGGTACTGTTTTGACCATAACTTGCTCGTTTGAGCTCCGTTTTGACTTCCGTTTGCGGGGTTGGATTCCCCTTCTGATTTCCAAGATATCTATGTGCTTTCTGGTGCCTTTGGTGCACATATGCTTATCTGTATTTAAGCTTATGTTTTGGGACCTAGTTATCTCTGTATCTGAACCTTTGGATGGCTGGTTTAGCTGTCTCGTAGCGCGCTATGTAGGATATCCTTCTGTTTCACGAGTGATGTTCCCTGTTCTGTTCACAGGTGTTCCACCTGCTCTGTTTACGAGTGAGGTTTCCTCGTTCTGTTCACGAGTTGTTTACTCATTCTGTCTATATGCTATGATCAACTAGGGTCCCCTTCCGTTTCTGCTTCTGTTGCTTTTGAACTCTGATTAGTCCTTTTGTGTTGGACTTCTGTTTTTGATCTCTGTCATGCTTTCCTTCTGTCTACTTCTGTTTTGATAACATTCTGTAAATGTTTTGAGCATGCTGGTTGATGAAGTTGGTCATCTACTGGGCATAGTTGTTTGCTCATCCCCCTACTTTATCTAACATTACAGATTGATCAGCGAGGATCACTTTGTTCAGCTTCTGGAGTTTAGCTTTTGATAGGTTTTCTAATTCTTTTGAGACGTTTACATTTAGCTTTGTAGCCTACGGGCCTGAGTAGTATTTGACACTACTTCTGACTGGTTTTTTTGTATTCGGGTCTGAGTTACCCAGTTATGTTTTGCTACGTTATACTTTTGTATAAGTATTCATTTTGGGCCTTTCTCTATTTATTTATGCGCGTTAGTTAGAGCCTTGCGTTATTAAGTAATAATATGTGGCGTGTAATACCCCTAACTCCTAGGCCAGTGTTTGGGGGTGTTACATTTAGTGGTATCAGAGCCAGGTTCTAAAACCGATGTATGTATGAGAGACTAGAGGAGTATAAATCGGTATGGAACCGATGTATGTAATGAGTATAAATCGGCATAAAACCGATGTATTTTATGAGTATAAATTGGAGTATAGTAAATTAATGGGATATTATACCCATGAATTTCTTAAGTATAGTAGTAGGAGAAGATGTAGTAGTAATTGATGAGATGAGTAGTAAGTAAGTAAGTGGATTATATAAATTGGAAAATGTATATGTGTGATTATGAGTAGAGTACTCGGTATGTTCATATTCATCAGACCGATAGTATGTAGTATTGTAACTCGCCCTGTTAGTCACGTGGGTGACTAACGGCATTGTACACCCGCCGTTGTGTATGGAGTATCCGCTGCGAAGGTAAGTATTGTACAGTAATGACGGTATTAGCGGTAGGGGTGTTACAAAAAGTGGTATCAGAGCGATACTTCGCTCTGATGGATGGAATACCGAGTTTAGGAAAATACCGAGTTAGGAATTAGAGACCTAGGGCTAAGGGTTGAGTGTTAGTGTGAGATACGCTAGTTAGGAACTTCTGGGTGAACCAGAAACCTACAACAACCATACCCCGCCCTCCGCAACCCACGGTATTAAGTTGGGAGAAGAATGCCAGAGAGATGGAAAGACCTCTCACACTCGGGCAAAACCCGATTTGGTAGTTGCAAAACGAACCTTATTAGAAAAAAAACCTGTCATACGGTAGAGTCCAAGCACTGGAAGTCCCGAAGACGGTTCCCGTTAAATGACAAGGACCGCACTTAATGGCGGAGGATTAAAGATCCAAAACACATGGATAATGGAATTTATGGAACCATGGGGCGACATGCTACGCAGTCGCGAGAACCATGAGTAGCCAGCAAGAAGAGAAGCACAATCGCGCAATGAAGCAAGGAAGGTAGAGTAACAAGCCGAGACAAGAGAGTCTACGGACTGTAATGTTTTATAGTACCAACAACATTATACAAACCGACTAAGGAATTAGTCGAGGTTGGATTAGCGTTAAACCTACACGCCAAGATGGCCGTGATAACCGAACAACATAGTTCAGATCACGATGAAAGGATTCATAACACGGACACCTATAGGACCACAACATGGTTCCTAAGGACAAGTCATGTCTCGAAAAGCACAATGAAGGTGGGAGAGGCCTGAATTGACGACAATCATGTCAAGTATACTGAGAAACGACTCAGGAGATTGATCACCAAGATCAAATGATCAAATGAAGACCTAATAAAACCACCAATTACGGATGGAAACAATACCGTAACCGGTATAGGTTAACCGAAAAGCAACCTACCCGCACACTTGCCTAGGGCAAGTGCAGCAACTACAAGACGGTTAGAAGACTTTTAACAGCCGCAAATACTTGCTAAAGTACCGTTATGATGAATGGAGCAAATATAGGATCACTAATCCTAAGAAATTGGAACAAGAAAACCTTACAAAAGGCCTAACGGCCCGACCATTGTACTTAGAACATACCAATCAGCGAGAAGCTGAACACGTCAAGACCTCAGACATGGCAACACCATGACGAATTCTTTTCACACCGGACTGTTTTTTCAAAAGCCCAAAAATTTTCTTTCAAAACCACGAACCTTTCTTTTAAACCTTGGATTTTAAAAACCAAACCAACGAAATTACGGTGAGTATCATAGGGTGATACCCGAGGAGTTGACAATAGAATACTTCCCCTAGGCGTGTGACGAACACTACAAGTGTACCCAAATACGGGATGTGGGACGACCGCACTCCGAAGGAGCTTGCGGGCCTGACATATAGTTAGGTAAGTGGTAACGTGCCCAGACGGTACCCCATGTATGTACACATGTAGTGTACGGAACACGGGAAGTAGTCAACTCCGTTCTACGAACCATAAGTAAATTCGAAACAGAACAGTGGGATGCCTCAAACAACCAAGGGGAACTCAGATAAGCTTACAAGCTAAGGAGTCAGGAACCTACTACAGGAGGATGATTAAGAGTTAAAAGTGCGAGAAGCACTAACAACTAAATAAAGACATTGGATATGTCGTGAATATATTAAAGTAAAGCATGATGACTGGAAGGAATACCCAGCCTAAACACAGTAAGGAAAATGCCTAACATTAACACATCAGTGTTTAATGAACGGGATGGAATTCCCAGAACAACTACCACAAACACACAGGGTGATGTTATAAGGTACCGGAAATACCATTCATCACCGAAGAGAATATCAAACCCGTATAACATAAGGAAAAACACCATTGGTCTACCCTAAGAACGGGAGACGTTATAACCCTCAACGGTAATTCAGATCCAGAACCGCAAGGTAGGATAACAAACTGGACATACCCATAAATGGCGGACAGATGTAATGGCATAATCAGCACTACCCAGGAGCAATCCATAAAGGGTATCAAGTCAACATAGTTGAACGAGATGTCGTGGTAAGAACACTACGATCGGAATGAACATCCGGTTAGAACATCGAAGGGATCCCTCCAGATAGGGATACCCCCAAATTAATAAATGGTATCGATCAATACCAAGATATAAAAGGGTCTCCAACAAATGGAAGCGTAATGCGACGACTTTATCATGGAGCCCAGTATCACCTCCAAACCCGGCAATGGCTTATGGAGAAGTAACCACTTGGGAACAGCCTAGGATGGGTAGAGCTCTAGGCAATATGGCTAGTATTCCATGAAACTATTACAATACACAACCCAACGGTTGCAAAACCAATGTGGACTATATGGAAAGTGGTCAAGGATGACACCGATAAAGAGTAACAACCAATAATTGAGGATGCCCCTCCTAAATGTGAGACCACAAGTGCGGTGAACACATGGACCCCAAGAAGGGGATATCATCAGTAACTGTCGGGAAACATATTCCTTTCAGAACTACTAATGTAGTCAAGCAACAGGCGTCCAGTGTATGTGAATAATCTCCCAATACTATGGAGATGTTAATACAAGATGGTAGACAGACCGGGCAGCAAGTCAGAAGTCTGCACCAAATGATGAAGCACCACCTGAAAGAGTAACGATCAGCTCTATTGCGATCTCATAAGAGAGTTACTACCAAGGGTTCACGCCTCCGCACTCTGTGGGACTGAGTGTTTTGGTATTGCACTTGTGTAGTCAATGATCGAGTGGGATAGCTAGGAATATGAGGAAATGTAAATCATGGTAATTCTTCCTTTCACCAGTGAACATGGCATAAGCCAGTTAAGCAAAAGCTTAGAAACTAACCGTGCGGCCTAAGGCCAAAGGAGCACGAGAAGTGTGAAGCACCAACAATCACAAGATGTGAATTCCATTGGAATAAAGGTGAAAGGAGACTTAAGAAAGTCACATGGACCGACGCATAGAAAATGCAAGGTCACACAAGTAAAGAACACTTGTACCGAACCAGAGAAACTGGCATAATTCAGAATCCACTAATATCTGAGGAAGCACTACAACTAAGTGGTGGCTCAACCTCAACCGACAATAAGTCGGAGGAACCAAGTGAACGATCACTATAATAAACAACAGTATGTATATGGATTCCCAAAGAGCTGGTTATGAATCTAAAACTCATTGAGTTTGTGCACGGTAAAAGAACATCACTCATGGTTAATAAACCTTATTCCCACAACAAAAGGGATAAAAAGATGGCATGTAGCACGTTAACAATAACGAGAAGGGCGAATAACCCAAGTTATCAGGGTCGCGCAGCAGAAGCTAGTGGGCCTAGAATTCTAAGCGAAGTACACCTAGAACCAAATCCGGTTAAGAGTTAAAATAACTCCAGTGAAAATTCTTGATTCATGCACTAACCGGTAACACGGTTAATACCCATTGATCAATGAACATTGTATAATAAACCGCATGGAAGCTGAACCACTCCATGCCGGCTGAATGCCTTCGACCAATGTTCAACATTGACACATGGTAGATTACGTGGGCGTAATCCCTTTTAAGGGGGGGTAGAGCGAAAACCACGAAATGTATGTTTTACGTGATAGGTGCGTAAACTATAATGCGCATAGCGCAGAAGAATATATTCTAATGATTGATACTTATGTTACATAAACATTTGTATTCACTCATCGTGTAATTGTGGTAATTTGAGAAATAAGTATAGGAAGAAGGAGTAGAGAAGCTCCAGGGGAATGAGAACCCCATTGGTAAAAGTATGAGGAATGAGTACGTATGAGAGACTTGAGGAGTATAAATCGATATGGAACCGATGTATGTAATGAGTATAAATCGGCATAAAACCGATGTATTTTATGAGTATAAATTGGAGTATAGTAAATTAATGTGATATTATACCCATGAATTTCTTAAGTATAGTAGTAGGAGAAGATGTAGTAGTAATTGATGAGATAAGTAGTAAGTAAGTAAGTGGATTATATAAATTGGAAAATGTATGTGTGTGATTATGAGTAGCAAGATTAAAAAGATAGAAAACGAAATAATGTTTGACGATTTGTCTGTTTGGAATGGAGGTGGAACTTGATTTGCTAGCGATCAAGGGAAGCCGAACACAAATTGGGGTGGAAGGATAATCCAACACCAATGCTGATCACATTGGGGTTGAAGGACTCTGGAAGCTCCTCTTAAGTGGCCACATGAATAACACTAGTAATAGGTATAATCATCATAAATGGAATTTGGGAGATGTATGCAAGTTTTCAAAATGAATTTCCAAAACTAATTTGTTACAATGCCTTCTTCAAACTTGAGAATGAGGATCGGTTTTAACCGCTCCCACGGGCACTAGTGGATCTTCCATGCCTAGGCACGGGTATCCGGTCGAAACCATAGGAGGTGAAGCTACTTTTGAGTATGTGGAAGTGTAGAGTAGTTTGAAACCACTGCACCGTTTGTGCGGTGACAGTGTGTGTTTTGTATTTTTCCAAAGGCACTGGGGCAGCGTAGTCCCGAGTAAGTATGAGTAAGTATGAGTAATTAAGTATGAGTAAGTAAGTATGAGTAAGTGCCTGAGGATCTCTATATGTGCAAATGAATTTGATCAAAACCAAAGGACCGTAGAGCCAGAAAGCGTAAGTGCTCAAGTCATGACGGCCGTGAACCAGAAAGCGTAAGTGTTCAAACGTAACCGGTACCTGAGGGATCACTCGCCATTGGGGGATGATGGTACCTAATTGTCTGCGGATGGACCCCCTTGGAGAGAAGTAAAACTGATATTTTTGATTGTTATGCATGCAGTGACATGCTGTTTGGATGCGTAGTATGCATCAGGTCAGACATTTGGAGTTTGACAAGTTATATGTAGAGGTCATAACCTTAGCATTGAGTATTTATACAAGTAACGATATTAGATTCACCAACTTTGAGGGCAAAGTTCTTTAAGAGGGGTAGATTGAAATACCCCGAACTTAAATATGGTGATTAGAGTATTTTAATATGGTATTTAAGGGCCTAATAGTGCCTAAGTAATTTTGGTAAGGAAAATAAATCCAAAAGAAATGAGAAAAACGCTTAGAAAGCGGAAAACGCTAAAATAAGCGTTAAATAACCATAGGAGGTACGAGACCTCGGTTATAGTATCGTAAGGATTCCTAAGGCTTATTCATGCCTAATTAGTATATGGGAATGATTCCCGAAGAAAACGGATCCAAATAAGGTATTAAAACGCTAATAGAGCTTTAGCGCAAGTTTTTCGAGAAAACCCAAAAACGTGATTTTAAGAGGTCAAACGAACCCGTAAAAATTATAAATCATTAAACAACTGTTATTAAACATTAACGGAAGCTTAATAATCAGTACAAATAAAGAAACGAGGAAATTCTAGAAAACGGGCCCGGTTAGTGAATAGTATCAAAACCGGGTAAAATAACGAGTGTTTTCTGTAAAAGACGAAAAACGCTCCAACTAGTATAACTGTAGCGGCCGGTATTTAGTAGTGTAAACAGCCTCTCACACACACACAACTAGCAAATAAGTAAATCAAAAAGATAAAAGTAAAAAGTACAAAAGTAAAGGGGGACTCTCTCTCCTCCTTACTTTTCTTTTCCCCTCTCTCTCTTTCCTTCTCCTCCTTCCCAGCCGGCTGCAACTCCCTCTCCCCCTTGCTAGCGATTTTGAGAAGCTTCAAAACCTCCCATGGCTTCTCATCTTTCTTCTCATGCTCTAGCTCCATTTGAGCTCCAAATGTAAAATAAATTGCATATTTGAACTCCCCTCTTCAAGCTCTACATTCCTATCTTTTCAAAATCCGAAAATGAGCAACTTCATCTACATGGGTTTTCCCCATTTGAAGAGAAAAGCACACCATTATGGAGCTTGGAGTCTCCTCTTTCCAACAAGGTAAAAATCTCCATGAAAGACCTCACTTTTCTCCATCTCTTGAGTATGGCCGATTTTGCCTCTCTCTCTTACCTTGTTTTTTCTCTTGCTTTGGAGCATTGTTCAACCCTCCAATGGTGGAGTAACCCCCTTCTCGATTCAAGGGTGAGAATCCCTCTCAAAGATCTCCAAAGGTAAAACCCTAACTTGTACTCTAAGCCCTTTTAATGAATTAGAATTCTCTAAGGGTTTAGAAGGATAATTAAAATGCATTTTATGTTTCTTGGGTGTTGGGATGGAGTTTGACAACTCCATACCCATTTGACGGATTGGTGCAAGAAAGAGAGGAAGAGGAGGATTGGAAAAGAAAGAAGGAAAATATAAGCTCAAGGTAAGAGCTCCTTCTCAATGCTTAATTTAACGAATTAGTGTAATGGGAATGGGTAAACAAATAAAAGAACCTAAACTATTGTACTAGTATTGTGGTTTTGGATGTTTGAGTATTTGTGAGCAAAAATGTGGATTTGTAGGCCTTAGAGCCAAATGAATGGTGTATGTGTATTAGTATGCTATTTGAGGAAGTAATGATGTGTTGGTATAGTGGTTGAGGAAATATTGGTGTATTGAGATTTTGTATGAACCTTGTGTGCTGGTAGGACCCTTGTGGTTTGGCTAGAATAGGGATGAATTTGATGAGGAAGGATATGTGTGGATAAGTAAGGAAAGTAGGTAAACTATGGCAAAATTTTGGTAGGAATGTATACATTTATGGATGACTTGGTGAATGGGAGAACCAAGGTGTGTATTGGACTTAGTAAAGGTGTTTAATGACCATGGAATGGTAATTGAGGTATGAGATTACTAGGATGTAAAATCTGTAGCAAGAGAGGTACCAAAAATGCATTGTAGAACTAGGAAGAAATTAGTGTGCAGGATTTTGTAAAAAAAAAAGTGTTGAAACTTGGGTGTAGGTAGTGCAATGGCTTGGGGATGAATTGGCATGGTAAGGAGAAGTATTTAGAATGCTAGGAAAGGCATTGGTTGAGGAAGTATTGGATGGGAGAATCGAGTTTTAAAATCTGTAGCATAAGTGTAACAAAAACTGTTACATGAGTTGGAAAGGAAGTGAGGAAAATCGTGTAAGTTGATTGATGGATTTAGTAATGGATTTGGTGGATGAATTGAGGTATTTTAGGAAGCCTAAATGGTGCTAAATCATGTGGGATTACATGTAGGAAGATTGGGAAAGAAATGGGTAAAGAAGGGAACTGAAAACAGATTTTAAAACTGAAGTACTGGGCCGGACCGACCTTGGGATCGAACTTGCAAGGTCGGTCGAGCCCAGAATCACAAAGACGGGAACCTTCTGGAATGGACCGGACTTGCGACCGGACTTGCAAGTTCGGTCGGACCAGAAACTTTTCCCGTCTGAAACCTTCTGGAATGGACCGGACTTGCTACCGAACATGCAAGTTCGGTCGGACCAGAAAATTCTCCCGTAATGAGAGCTACTGGAATGGACCGGACTTGCGACCGGACTTGCAAGTTCGGTCGAGTCAAAAAAAAAATATTTTTATTATATGATTATAATAATCATTTGTATATATATATGCCTATATACATATGTGCATATATATGTAGTAGTACGCCATAAATGAAGTAGTAAAGGTAAGAAAGTAAGTATATGAGTAGGAAAACAAGTATAAAAAGTAACCAAGTAAGTTGAGAGTACGAGAACATTAAGTACACCGGGATAACGGGGTAAGTACGGGAGTAGTAATTATTTGTGTATCGTAAGAGTATAGTATAATAATAATGTTGGAACATTATCAGTGGAACAAGTGTGAACCAAAGAACGAGGGAACAAATGGTAGAGCTAACCCCGGTGAAAGGTATGATTTTCTCATGCCCCGTATGCTAACCGAGTTACGTTGATTTGTGTGCTGTATGCCGGCTAATCAAGGCTAAAGCATGAAAACGGTTTATTGCCTTTCATTGCATGTCTTGCTGTATGTTGTGTGAGCTAACCCTTCTTGATTGATTGTGTGGCTTCATTCGGTGCGTAGTTCGACTCATAGATGAGCCTTGTGTGTAGTGACTCGTAGTAAGAGTCATGTTGTGTACTAATGGAACCGTAGCAACGCACTAAACTAACGAATCAATAAACGATAACGCAACCCAATGAACTCACTAGAATGTGAGGGAGTGTACGGGAGTAATAACCTTCCGATAACGGTAGGAGAACCGAAACGAATAATCCACAAACAATAAGTAGTGGAAGTACATAAGTAACCTCTATTAGAGGAGTTAATCTTGGTGCAAGGCATGAACCATGAGGGGAGCAATGAATGACGAGGGATCTCCAAACCCCTTGGCAATTAGTCGACCCATTATGAGAGGACCCGACTGATGTAAGTAACGCCCCGAACATGAGAGTATTCGTTACGTTGGGGAAACCCTTAAATCTGAGGATACTAGTCGGTTGTAATTCCCTAAGCTAGTGGAGGTTATCAAGAGAGATACTTCTAGGCTAATCCACGAGATTGTATTATACTCTAAGAGAAGAGTGTTGGGAATTTGAGTAGTCCGGTAAAAACGGACAATTGAGTATTTGAGGAGCTAAGCGTATAGCCCTCGTATTGTAGGTCCGGTGGCGAGTCATGTGTATGACTCCGCGCAGAGGCCAAGTAATGAGTAATGAGTACTGCGTATGTATGAGTAAAGTAATGAGTACTGAGTAAGAAGTGAGTATGAGTATGTATGAGTAAGTATCGAGTATTGAGTATGTATGAGTAAGTATCGAGTATTAGTACGTATGAGTAAGTATGGAGTATTGAGTAGTGAGCATGCACAAGTATAGTAACGAGTACAGAGTAAGGATAGTGTGCGAGTAAGGTATTGAACATGGAGTGATGAGTATGCAAGAGTAAGGAGTGAGTATGAGTAGAGTAGCGAATATTGAACACAGTACGAACAGAGTAGTGAGTAACGCAACGAAAGAGTAATGAATAAATATCTAATACGAACGGTCGACTATCGAATTGTCTTCCTTAGTAAGTATTGAACCTTGTATGTGTACGTAGGTATTGTTGATTGTATTGTTATAGCATGAGTATGTATGTATGTATGCATGTAAAATGAAATCCATGTATATCCGACCCAAAGTAGTCGGCGTACCGCGGTTAGCACGCGGTATATACGAAATTCATATTCAGCGTAAGCTGACCCCCTAGGGGGAACATTTTTAGTGTGCAGGCACTCAAAGCTGACCACCGTTCGAGAGAGTAGGACGGGGATTGCTATGTAAGCATGGGTTGTTGTATAATAGGGATTGTATTTATAATGTATTGTGAAATGGGAAGTTCCAAACTGTATCGGTAATTTAAGGATTGTAGTAGACTCGGTATAGTAATGTATTGGAAGTTGTAATTGAATTATGGCTGAGTATGCAAGGGAAAGTATTGTAATGTGTAGAGTACTCGGTATGTTCATATTCATCAGACCGATAGTATGCAGTATTGTTACTCGCCTTGTTAGTCACGTGGGTGACTAACGGCATTGTACACCCGCCGTTGTGTATGGAGTATCCGCTGTGAAGGTAAGTATTGTACAGTAATGTCGGTATTAGCGGTAGGGGTGTTACAAAAAGTGGTATCAGAGCGAAGTATCGATCTGATGGATGGAATACCGAGTTTAGGAAAATACCGAGTTTAGGAAAATACCAAGTTAGGAATTAGAGACCTAGGGCTAATTGTTGAGTGTTAGCGTGTGAGATACGCTAGTTAGGAACTTCTAGGTGAACCGGAAACCTACAACAACCATACCCCGCCCTCCGCAACCCACGGTATTAAGTTGGGAGAAGAACGCCAGAGAGATGGAAAGACCTCTCACACTCGGGTAAAACCTGATTTGCCAGTTGCAAAACGAACCTTATTAGAAAAAGAACCTGTCATACGGTAGAGTCCAAGCACTGGAAGTCCCGAAGACGGTTCCCGTTAAATGACAAGGACCGCACTTAATGGCGGAGGATTAAAGATCCAAAACACATGGATAATGGAATTTATGGCACCATGGGGCGACATGCTTCGTAGTCGCGAGAACCATGAGTATCCAGCAAGAAGAGAAGCACAATCGCGCAATGAAGCAAGGAAGGTAGAGTAACAAGCCGAGACAAGAGAGTCTACGGACTGTAATGTTTTATAGTACCAACAACATTATACAAACCGACTAAGGAATTAGTCGAGGTTGGATTAACGCTAAACCTACACGCCAAGATGGCCGTGATAACCGAAGAACATAGTTCAGATCACGATGAAAGGATTCATAACACGGACACCTATAGGACCACAACATGGTTCCTAAGGACAAGTCAAGTCTCGAAAAGCACAATGAAGGTGGGAGACGCCTGAATTGACGACAATCATGTCAAGTATACTGAGAAACGACTTAGGAGATTGATCACCAAGATCAAATGATCAAATGAAGACCTAATAAAACCACCAATTACGGATGGAAACGATACCGTAACCGGTATACGTTAACCGAAAAACAACCTACCCGCGCACTTGCCTAGGGCAAGTGCAGCAACTACAAGACGGTTAGAAGACTTTTAACAGCCGCAAATACTTGCTAAAGTACCGTTATGATGAATGGAGCAAATATAGGATCACTAATCCTAAGAAATTGGAACAAGAAAACCTTACAAAAGGCCTTACGGCCCAACCATTGTACTTAGAACATACCAATCAGCGAGAAGCTGAACACGGTCAAGACCTCAGACATGGCAACGCCATGACGAATTCTTTTCACACCGAACTGTTATTTCAAAAACCCAAAAATTTTCTTTCAAAACCACGAACCTTTCTTTTAAACCTTGGATTTTTAAAACCAAACCAACGGAATTACGGTGAGTATCATAGGGTGATACCAGAGGAGTTGACAATAGAATACTTCACCTAGGCGTGTGACGAACACTACAAGTGTACCCAAATACAGGATGTGGGACGACCGCACTCCGAAGGAGCTTGCGGGCCTGACATATAGTTAGGTAAGTGGTAACGTGCCCAGACGGTACCCCACGTATGTATACATGTAGTGTACGGAACACGGGAAGTAGTCAACTCCGTTCTACGGACCATAAGTAAATTCGAAACAGAACAGTGGGATGCCTCAAACAACCAAGGAGAACTCAGATAAGCTTACAAGCTAAGGAGTCAGGAACCTACTACAGGTGGATGATTAAGAGTTAAAAGTGCGAGAAGCACTAACAACTGAATAAAGACATTGGATATGTCGTGAATATATTAAAGTAAAGCATGATGACTGGAAGGAATACCCAGCCTAAACACAGTAAGGAAAATGCCTAACATTAACACATCAGTGTTTAATGAACGGGATGGAATTCCCAGAACAACTACCACAAACACATAGGGTGATGTTATATGGTACCGGAAATACCATTCATCACCGAAGAGAATATCAAACCCGTATAACATAAGGAAAAACACCAATGGTCTACCCTAAGAATGGGAGACGTTATAACCCTCGAAGGTAATTCAGATCCAGAACCGCAAGGTAGGATAACAAACTGGACATACCCATAAATGGCGGCCAGATGTAATGGCATAATCAGCACTACCCAGGAGCAATCCATAAAGGGTATCAAGTCAACATAGTTGAACGAGATGTCGTGGTAAGAACACTACGATCGGAACGAACATCCGGTTAGAACACCGAAGGGATCCCTCCTGATAGGGATACCCCGAAATTAATAAATGGTATCGTTCAATACCAAGATACAAAAGGGTCTCCAACAAACGGAAGCGTAATGCGACGAATTTATCATGGAGCCCAGTATCACCTCCAAACCCGGCAATGGCTTATGAAGAAGTAACTACTTGGGAACAGCCTAGGATGAGCAGAGCTCTAGGCAATATGGCTAGTATGCCATGAAACTATTACAATACACAACCCAACGGTTGCAAAACCAATGTGGACTATATGGAAAGTGGTCAATCATGACACCGATAAAAGAGTAACAACCAATAATTGAGGATGCCCCTCATAAATGTGATACTGCAAGTGCGGTGAACACATGGACCCCAAGAAGGGGATATCATCAATAACTGTCGGGAAACATATTCCTTTCAGAACTACTAATGTAGTCAAGCAACAGGCGACCAGTGTATGTGAATAATCACCCAATACTATGGAGATGTTAATACAAGATGGTAGACAGACCGGGCAACAAGCCAGAAGTCTGCACAAAATGATGAAGCACCACTTGAAAGAGTAACGATCAGCCCTATTGCGATCTCATAAGAGAGTTACTACCAAGGGTTCACGTCTCCGCACTCTGTGGGACTGAGTGTTTTGGTATTGCACTTGTGTAGTCAATGATCGAGTGGGATAGCTAGGAATATGAGGAAATGTAAATCATGGTAATTCTTCCTTTCACCAGTGAACATGGCATAAGCCAGTTAAGCAAAAGCTTAGAAACTAACCGTGCGGCCTAAGGCCAAAGGAGCACGAGGAGTGTGAAGCACCAACAATCACAAGATGTGAATTCCATTGGAATAAAGGTGAAAGGAGGCTTAAGAAAGTCACATGGACCGACGTATAGAAAATGCAAGGTCACACAAGTAAAGAACACTTGTACCGAACCAGAGAAACTGGCATAATTCAGAATCCACTGATAACTGAGGAAGCACTACAACTAAGTGGTGGCTCAACCTCAACCGACAATAAGACGGAGGAACCAAGTGAACGATCACTAAATAAACAACAGTATGTATATGGATTCCCAAAGAGCTGGTTATAAATCTAAAACTCATTGACTTTGTTCCCGGTAAAAGGACATCACACATGGTTAATAAACCTTATTCCCACAACAAAAGGGATAAAAATATGACGTGTAGCACGTTAACAATAACGAGAAGGGCGAATAACCCAAGTTATCAAGGTCGCGCAGCAGAAGCTAGTGGGCCCAGAATTCTAAGCGAAGTACACCTAGAACCAAATCCGGTTAAGAGTTAAAATAACTCCGGTGAAAATTCTTGATGCAGGGTGTAATACCCCAAATTTCTTAAACTGTGATTAAGGTCTTATTTAATTGTAAACCTTAGGAAACCCTAATTTCAAAAGATGGAGAAGGTTATAACTAGATGGAGGTGCTTGGTGAACATTAGGAACTCTAGTTCCCGGAGTATCACCCGGTAAACCTTAGTTTCACAAGATTTCTGAAATTCCCGAAAATTACTAAATTCCTCAGGAACTGAGAGTGGGTATCAACCTTAGGAAGTGTGTTAGATACTTTTGAGAGTGTTTTGAGGAAAGAAACAATCATATCTTTCTTCTTTTATATAAGACAATCTAGTTACATTTTTCAGTATTTAGTGGTTCTGGGCAAACGAGGCTTCGGGAGAGCTCAGAAGTGACCCGAGGAAATTCCTGAAACTTGATAACCCACACTAGTATTAACACACCTACACATATAGTCTTAATTCCCATAAAAAGTTCAAGCCAAACATGGCCTAAGATGGTGGCCGAAAATATCAAGGAAGGAGGAGAAAAATATCTCGGTTACTATTCACACCTCCTTACTATTCACACCTCCTTACTATTTGTAATAATGATCAAGGCAAGTTGCCCCCTCCTTATCCATTCAATGGCGGTTTGGCATGGTGGTTAGGATTGGTTTTTGTCACCTAACACAAATCAATGGCTATGGACAATTCTAGAAGTAATAATTACAAATAGTAAGATAAGGATGAAAATTTAGTATAAAAGGGGGGGTGGAGGTCGGCCATGGTAGGTGAGCAAGGTGGCCATTCTTCTTCATCTACCTTGCTTCTCCTAAGCTAGAAAACACCATTGGAGCTTAGGCAACAACACTCCTCCATTGGAAACACAAATCTAAGGTAGTAATTAAGCTAAAATCAAGGAAAAAGGCAAGTTTAAGGAGTGGAAGCCAAACTCCAAGGTGGGTGACTTGGTTGGTGGAGATTTTGAGCTCAAGAACTTATAATCAAGGTAGAAAAGCTCCAAAATGGCTAGGAGAGGACAGGTAACATCTATGCACATCACTTTCACCCTTTAAGCTTATTTTCCTTCTTAAGTCATTCTGTTTTGTTATCTACGAATCCTATCTCTTATTTTCTTAAAATTTCTACAGTAAACTAGGGATGAATATTTGGAACATCCTAGAAAAAGTCGAGATAAGGTTGGGAAGTAGGAAAACACTAAAGAACTTTGAAAATGAAGAAAAATGAGCTTTAAGCTTTAGGAATTGTTTGGATGGGTTTCCGACATGGGTTTGAGCTAAAATTTTGAGGGTAGTCTTGAATAGTGAATATATGGTTATGGATGAAAAATAAAGTCGAATGGAGAAATTTAAGTCGGTTAGACAAGGTAAAGAAGCTAAAAATGAGAAAATGTGCTTTAAGCCTTTCCGAATGTTTGAATGGGTTTCCGAATTGATCTTGAGCTGAAATTTTGAGGAGATACTTGTGTTGTTGATATTGGATCATGGTTAAATTTTAGGCCGAGACTCTTTTGGGAAGTTGTTTAAGTTGGTGAATAGTGATTTTGGCTAAAAATAAGAATTTAAGCTTTCTAAGGTGGTTTCTTGGAAATTGTTTGATTCTCTGATTTATTGGAGCTTGAATGGTATTTTTATGATGTTATTAAGGTTATTTTACAAGTGGTGAGCTTGATGTGTGAATTACTACTTGTGTAAAGCTTGGTTATGATATCTTACTCATGGTTTGCAAATGTGTTTAAGGATAACCTCTTGTGGTGGTGGTGGAAAGTATTGTGTGATGTTGATATCATGGTTATCCTAAGGCTATGCCTCTTGTGAGAGCCTTTAAGGCCAAGCCGACGTTCCGGCAACAATATAAGCTCCTACTAATGAATTGGAGCTGCCACTATGATCTACTCCTATTGGGCAGAAGTTTTCAATAGGGGGGTGCACACTTAAGGACATAGGGTGGGTGGTGGTGGTGGACTTCATTTGGAAATATCTTGTAATTGATATTGATTATCTCTTGATAATTCTTGGTACAGGTAAATGGTGTGTGATCTATTCTGATTTGTTATATTTGTTAATATTTGCTGGAAACAAAGGTTTTAAAGAGAAAATAAGTTTTTACGGGGTGTGGTAGTGTTACTCAGTTTTTACTGATTTTATTTGTTTGTGTCTTCCTTGTATATGTATTCTGTGGATTCAGGGTAACTGGGATGGACACCTTCTCTGCACTGAGGACGAGTCCACCGATACTTTCTATATTTTCATGTTTGTCACCTATCGTAGAACTATACAGCCTGGGGTCACCGAGATAGTGTTGAGGAATGGAACAAGAAGATTCAAGGATTTAGGCACCCGGAGAATGGTAGCAGCCAGTCTATCACACATGATGTTTCCACTATATACGAGTATATGCAAGTGGTCCCTAGTTAGATGCTAGCGATGTAATAGCCTTTTGATACCCCTTTACTTTTGGTGTAAAATAGGAGTAGGAGCTAACATAGTAGTTGGCTGGAAGGGGTCTTTTGGTACTAAGGTGTAAAGTGACGGGTTGGTTGTGTCACTCTTTTGATAGTAACAGCAATGTAAGATAGCTAACGTTAAGGTGGTGGTGGTAATAGCCTTACACTTACTAGTGGTTAGTAGGTGTGGCGGTAACCCCCGGTGATAGTATTAGGGGACCTTTTGTGAAAAGAAGACTGACGCATGTATAACATAAGTTGTTATTTCAGTTATAACATGTCTCTAAAGAATAAAAAAAAGGCAAGTAAATGGTGGTGGTAAACCGGGGCGTTACAGAGTGGTATCAGAGCTACAGGTTAGCTGGAGGGGAAATTTGAGTTTGACTAGGAAGCAAGGTGACCCAGGCTTAGGTTTAGGAGACTAGGCAGAACCATGTGGTTCTGAAAATATGTTTGCTGTGAATTTTGTGTTGTGTGCTTGATTGATTATAGTTAACTATTTATATTGTAACTAACATATCTGTGTAGAATAATGGAGAGGGGAGTGGACGGAGTAATGGAGAGGGGAGAGGACAGATGGATGAACTGAGGGAGTTGACACTGAGTATGGGAAGAATCCTGGAGCAGCACGAGGCTAGAGCTGAAATACCCAAGGATTTCTCCCGGAGGATAGCAGCTATGAAACCCAGTACTTATTCGGGAGAAGAGATCCAGTAATTCTGGAAGAGTGGATCAGAGAGTTTGACAAAATATTTGATATTATTGATTGCCCTGAAGAAAAAAGGTAAGTGGGGCTGTATTTTATTTTAAAGGTGAGGCTGATCTGTGGTGGACTGCGGAGGAGATACTCAAAGGAAATCCGGGTTTTGGGTGGAATATGTTGAAAGATGCGATGAGGAAAAGATTTTATCCGGAGCATGTAAGGTTGCAAAAATATCAGGAATTTACTGGATTGAGGCAGCGGACAGATGATGTTAAAACTTATCATGCTAAGTTTGTGGAGCTTGCTAGATTTGCTCCGCATGTGGTACCCGATGAGACTGCTAAGGTTCAACGTTTCCTAGAGGGTTTAAATTGGGATTTACAGAAAGCTCTGAGTGTAATACCTATAACTACTTTACAAGAGGCGTACGATAAAGCTGCTAATCTTTATAGGGTACAACAGAGGGAAGGAAGTACAAACGGGGCGGAAAAGGAGAATGGAGACTCGTAAGGCCGAGAGCTTTGATAAGAGGGCTAAAGTAGAAGTTAGACCAAGTGGGGGAGCCAGACCCAATTATCCGGCGACGATTCAATGATAAAGGAACTAGATACTTTTATTGCAAGATTTGTGGAAGGAATCATCCGGTGAAGATTGCGAAGGAAGGTTGGTAAAGTGTTTTAACTGTGGGAAGCTGGGCCATAGGGCCTATGAGTGTAGGGTAAGAAGGATGGAAGGAGGTACTGATCAGGTAGCAAGACCTGCTGCAACTGGAAATCTCATCAACCAGAACAATCGTGGCAACCAAGGAGGGTACAGCTGAATAATCAAAATGGACAGAGGAATAATTATAATGGTCCAAGAGGTAACATGAGTGGACAAGGGAATAATCAGGGGAAGCAAATACAATACGGAAGTGGTAGTACCCCGGGAGGAGGCTATAAGAATCAGGGATATATCAATGTAATCAGCAAGTCGGAGGCTGAATCTCAACAAGAAGGGGACGTCATTACAGGTACTTTTACCGTTCTTGGAACTAGTGCTAAAGTATTATTTGATTCCGGTGCAACCTGTTCTTTTATATCCTCTGAGTTCTTGAAGAAAGTAGGGGTAGTCCCCGATATAGAAGTTGAAATTTCTGTTTCTACACCTACGGGAAGAGTGGTAGGATGCACTAGGAAGATGGAAGGAGTAAAAATAACCATAGAGGGTAGAGAATTTGAGATGGATCTGGTAGAGTTTGATTTGAAGGATTTTGATATAATCTTAGGGATGGATTGGTTAAGTATGCACAAGGGGCGCATAGATTGTGAAAAACAAAAGATTAGCTTATGTGGGAAGAAAGGAAAGCGAGTGTCCTACACATGCGAAGGAGCTAAGCAAAGGGTAAAAGTCCTACCTGCCTTAAAATTTTTAAAGGAGTTGCGAAAAGGAGAGCCAGTTTATTTGTGTTATGTTCAAGAGGAAAAATTGGCGCAAGAACAGAAGTCATCCGCACTTGAGGATCTTCCAGTAGTCAGGGAATTTCCAGATGTTTTTCCAGAAGAAATTCCTGGACTTCCACCCGACCGTGAGATTGAGTTTACTATTGATTTAGTACCAGGAACAGCTCCAATTTCTAAGCACCCTTATAGGATGGCCCCGAATGAGATGAATGAGTTAAAGAAATAGTTGGAGGAACTTTTAGAGAAAGGTTATATTCGACCGAGTGCTTCTCCGTGGGGAGCCCCGGTATTGTTTGTAAGGAAGAAGGATGGAACTTTGCGTCTTTGCATTGATTACTGGGAGTTAAATAACGTTACAATCAAGAATAAATATCCCTTGCCTAGGATTGATGATTTGTTCGACCAGCTACAAGGAGCTAAAGTATTTTCTAAGATCGATTTAAGGTCAGGCTATCATCAGTTAAAGATAGCAGAGAAGGACATACCAAAGATAGCCTTTCGAACGAGGTATGGACATTATGAATTTGTGGTTATGCCATTTGGGCTAACAAATGCACCAGCAGTATTTATGGACTTAATGAATCGGGTTTTCAGCCAATTCCTGGATAAGTTTGTAGTGGTATTTATTGATGACATATTGGTGTACTCAAAGGATGAGGAGCAACACTGATCATCTGCGGCAAGTTCTACAAGTTTTAAGGGAGAAGAAGCTGTATGCCAAATTATCTAAGTGTGATTTTTGGCTCAAGGAAGTATCGTTTTTAGGTCATGTGGTAACCGGTGATGGAATTTCGGTTGACCCGGCTAAAATTCAGGCTGTTAAGGATTGGCCCAGGCCAACGAATGTACGAGAAGTTAGAAGTTTTCTTGGGCTAGATAGATACTATAGGAAGTTTGTTCAAGACTTCGCTAAAATTGCGAGACCGCTCACAAATCTGATGAAAAAGGAAGTGCGGTATAAGTGGGATAGGATTGGAAAAAGTTTCCAGATTTTGAAGGAGAAGATAACCACAGCACCAGTTCTTACGTTGCCCTGTGGTACAGACGGTTTTGAAGTATATAGTGACGCGTTTAAATATGGTTTAGGGTGTGTGTTGATGCAGAATGGCAAGGTCATTGCCTATGCCTCTCGACAGTTGAAGAGCTATGAGACGAGGTATCCTACTCATGATTTGGAACTTGCAGCTGTAGTTTTTGCCTTGAAAATTTGGAGGCACTACTTGTATGGAACTTCTTGTAAGATTTACACGGATCACAAGAGCTTGAAATATATTTTCACTCAAAAAGAGCTTAATATGAGGCAAAGGAGATGGTTGGAACTTATTAAGGATTATGATCTGGAGATTTTATACCGTGAAGGCAAAGCCAACGTGGTGGCAGACGCTTTAAGTCGAAAGAGGAGTCACGAGGGAGAAGCTAATTGGATACTACATGATGAATTGGTATAAGATTTCAAAAGGTTGAACCTTGAGGTGGTAACAACGGGGGATGTGGATAGGGAAATTTTGGCTAGTATGAACGTTTTCCTTGACATTTACAAGGAAATTTTGCATCATCAGCAGGAGGATGAGAAACTACAAAAGTAAAGGAAAAAGTGGAAAAAGGGGAAGCCCCAGATTTTAAGATTCATGACGATGGCAGTCTGAGATTTCGTGGAAGATGGTGTATACCAGATTCATGTGGCGATATTAAAAGAAAGTTGATGCAGGAAGCTCATAACTCTGCGTATTCCATACATCCGGGAGGAAATAAGTTGTACAAAGATTTGAAGAAAAGTTTTTGGTGGCCAGGCATGAAAAAAGGTAGCTGAACATGTGTCGAAGTGTCTAACATGTCAAAAAGTTAAATTTGAGCATAAGAAACAGGAGGCATGTTGCAATCATTGGATATACCCATGTGGAAATGGGATTCGATATCTATGGATTTCATAGTGGGATTACCACCGACCAGAGGTGGGATGGATCAGATTTGGGTGATTGTGGATCGGTTGACCAAGACTACTAGACTAATTCCAATGAAAAGTACTTGGTCTATGGAACAGCTGGTGGAAGCATATATTAGAAATGTGGTTAAGTATCACGGAGTCCCTATGGAAATTATTTCGGATAGAGATTCTAGGTTTGTCTCAAGATTTTGGCAGCAATTTCAAAAAGCCATGGGAACAAAATTGAGCCTTAGTACAGCTTACCACCACAGACTGATGGGCAGACGGAGAGAACTATTCAAACATTGGAGGATATGTTGCGGGCTTGTGCGATGGATTATCAAGGGTCATGGAGTGACAAGTTGCACTTGATTGAATTTTCTTATAACAACAGTTACCACTCAAGTATCCATATGGCCCCGTATGAAGCCTTATATGGTAGAAAGTGTCGTACTCCGTTTTGTTGGAATGATGCGCAGGAGGTGGTTTGGGTTGGGCCTGAGTTATCAGAGGAGATGGCTCAACAGGTTAAGAACATTCGGCAGAGATTGAAAGCCGCACAAGATAGGAAAAAGTCTTATGCTGATTTGCATAGAAGGCCAGTCGAGTTCAATGTGGGGGACAAGGTATTTCTGAAGGTTTCACCCACTAAGAGCGTGGTACGATTTGGCAAGAAAGGAAAACTTGCTCCTAAGTACATCGGTCCGTATGAAATATTGGAAAAGGTTGGAAATTTGGCTTACCGATTAGCTTTGCCGATGAACTTGGATAGGGTCCACAACGTGTTTCATGTATCACATTTGAAAACGGTACGTTCCAGACGAATAACATGTGTTGCAACCGAACGAGGTAGAAGTTGCACCTAATTTGACTTATGAGGAACACCCAATTAAAATTTTGGATCGTAAGACATGGGAGACCCGAGGGAAGTCTGTGGATTTGGTTAAAGTTTTATGGACTTATCATGGAGTTCAAGAAGCTACATGGGAACTAGAGAGCAAGATGAGAACTCAACACCCATAACTCTTTGATTAAGGTCAGCAATTAAAGTTTCAGGAGAAACTTTCTTTTTCGGGGGGGAGAGTCGTATGGTAAGTGGTGAATGACTACTAGTGTTTGTGAATGTTTGTGATTGTGAATGTTTGTTGGTGCCAGAAATGGTTGGTAATACTTGAATATTATTTTAGGAGTTTGTTATACCCAAAATTTTGACCCCCTGGGTTAGGGTCTACAGGGTGCTGGTGTTGTGAGAGGCATTTTAATCAAGTAGTGAGGGATTCCGGCTCGATCGGCGCGTTCAATGGCATGGGGAGCAGCTTCGTCATTTTCAGGGGCATTTTGGTAATCTTTAAAGGCTCCTAAGACCTCCTATAAGCTTTCTCTCTCCTCCAAAGGATGCCCAAATCAGCTTGAAATGCTTTGATATTTTAACCCATGATAGAGGATGACATTCTAAGCATAATGGCGTTGGAATTTTGATTTTTCGAATTTGCAATAATTTTCTAGCAATTTCTGACTGAATCTGACGGGAAATTCAATTTAAAAATATTCCAACATTTAAAAAATTCGGTTCCACCTCAGAAAATTCATAATATCCATCCTTGACATGTGGTTAAAATTTCAAGGAAAATTCCTTTGGGAAGTTTTAATTAAAATACCAAAAAATCTTACTTTACTAGATTTTCTTTATCTTTAAGAAAGTCTATATAAGGGGATAGGTTTTGGATAAAATCAGAATCTCATATGCTCAAGAACCTAGAGAGTCAGAAAACACAGCCTCCTCTCTCTCTCTCACTTTTCCAACACCCGGCCACCCAAATCATACCGAAAATCCCCCGAAATCACCATTAAACACGTTTTCCAATCCCCAAAGCACCAATAATCATCAAAACCCCACAAAAACACCATCAAAATGTGAAGAACATCAAGAACAACCAACAACCAGAAGCTTGGTTCGAAAACCTTTCGGTCTGCCATCAACGGAGCACTCGACGAATCCCGGTGTGAAGAATCGTTGTGAATCCGAAGGTAAAACAAGAGACACTCCACTTCCCTAATTCTCTACGATATTATCTGTCTTGCCTCAAAATTTGGGTTTAAACTAACCCTTATACGCTTCTGTATGTTTGCTATTTGTTTAAGCTTCTGTCCAATAAACTTGTTTACTAAGTTTCTTTTAATTCGAATTCAAATTGAAAACTTTCAATCACTAACGTTGTACATCTTTCAGGCTAGACACCCATAAAATTTGAGCGAAAAACACCTTCGGGAACGGCCTCAACGCCGCCGTCCGAGGGCGGTCCGCACCCACGGACGTCATGTCCGGGGTCCCGGACTCCCCTGTCCGTAAGCCGGACGCCCACGGACGGCGGGGGAGTTTTAAAAAAATTCAAAATTTAGGTTTTCTAATAATGTCCGGGCCCACGGACAGCCTGTCCGTGGCCCCGGACTTCGCAATTTTTTGTTTTCCTTTAATTTCGACTCTTCTGTATAATTAGGTGAACTGGGGTCCGTGGTCTCGGACATGGGGTCCGTGGCTACGGACGTAAGCAAAATTCGACCTAATTCTGCCTCCGAAACCCTAGTTTAGATAGCTTTTAATTTCACTTTAATTTTCTGTCAAAAAATGCTAAAAAACACAAAAAAACAGAAGCTCGTGCACTTAGGTTAAAACGACCCGTAATAAGCCATAATTAAACTAAGTAGAGGAAAAACGACTTCTAGGGGTAATGAAAGTAATTTGAACCCTAAATAAGTCGAATATCAAGCCCCCGAACCCGAACTCTCCTTCCCTAATTTAATCTAGGTCAAAATTAGGTGGCGACTCATAATAGGTTCCAGTGAGCTAGCTTAGGTTATAATAATTATTGTTATATGACATAGTTATTAATCTTAGGTTATAAGTGGACCTAAAACCCGATTAGATCCTAATCAACTTTAATCAACAGAGGATAGGGTTTAAAATCGAGGCTCACAGACTGGCGACTCTGCTGGGGACAAACTTCTGAATTTTAACTTGTTTAATTTTAAGAAAGAGGGCTTAACTTAAAAATGTTTATTTATGGCTTTATTTACTCTGTTTGTTTACTTTCGTGCGCACTTTAATTTTTGCACCCTTGCATCATATGAGAGCGAGGGTCCACGCAAACCAGTTTCACCCCGGGACCCATTTGAGGGTCCCCTGTCAGGGACTCACACCTTTTAGGTGATGTGAATAAGTGAGGGAAAAGAGGAGGGTGTCGTCTAACCACACCCCCTTAATACTTGGGCTTTAGGCCCAAGCATTTTCCTGGCGGTACCCTTACCTAGCCCATTGTTTGGTCTGTCAAAGACCCGACCGTAGACGCACACCTTTAGGTGATGTGAAAAAGTGGGGTAGCCCAAAGAGAATAGTGTGCAAGCCCTATTCCTTTGTGGTGACCTGGGCCAGCGCCCTAAGCACCTCTCCGGATTGATCCATACCCATTAATCAAGGTCGTCGGGTGAGGGCATTTTGAATTTGTGTGGAACCTTGTTTGCTCTTGTGATTGGCCCATGACCAGGCTTAGAACGGATAGGGAATTACACCCACAGTTGGCCCAACCCAGTTCGAAGTCCCAATTGTTTGTGTGCTGATTGATACCCTGTATGTGTTTTCTTTTCTTAAAAGAAACAGGAAAAAAGTCCATGGCCCACTGCTTCGAATTCAATAAGTCCTGTGACAGAACTATGAAAGATGTGTTCAACTGGTCAAAGAAGGTCAACAAGTTGTCTATCCTCCACACTTTGGCATATTTATCCCAGACACGATTGCACGAAGATTTCCTGAGAGCGGCTATTAACCATTGGGATCCGGTTGAACATCTTTTCAAGTTTGGAGATAACGAGCTAACTTTACTGCCTAAGGAATTTGACGCACTTCTAGGGGCCAATACCCTAGCTAGCCCAGTAGTACCGAACTTGACACCCTCACCGGTCGAGGCTCATTCCCATTTGCTTGGGCTAAGTCCAACCCAGTTGCTAGGAATGGTAGGGCCCGAGGGATTGCCATTGGAAACTCTTTCAGACTTCATTACCTCTGAGATCTCCTTGAAGCACAAGAGGAATTTTCTCGATCTCGCATTGCTAGAAGTCTACCTCTTCAGAACCCCGTACATGGCCATACACCGAAAAGTCTTCCCTTTGCTTCTACAGGTTCGGGCTGGTTTCGCCTTGGGACCATTGATAGTTGCACAAATTATTCAGAGTCTGGATTCATGGCCCAAGTCAAAAGATACCCCCTACTTCTTTGAAGGAAGCATTTACCTTCTGCAAGTTTGGCTTTTCGAGCGTCTCAAGTTGTTTCCTGAGTACAACCAAACGTTCACGGTTCAGCACCTCCCTAGAAGACGCACCCCCGAGGAACCGGTTAGCGGATGGTCAGTTTTCTTGAACTCTATTCAGCAGGGACATCAGGTCTGATGGACAGTCTCGACTTGGAAAATTGAAGGAGTTTGAATGTGTGGAGGTTATTACGGAGGGATCTCGTTACCTGGTTTTGAGAACTTTCATGTCATTCATCCGTGGCGCTCCAGCCGTCAGATCGGGCAAGCCCAAAACCGTCCCAAGGGTTTGTTGTATGAAGCGCCAAGGAAAGTATACGATCATGAGGCTCTTCATGCAATCATGATGGATCGACTCGAAGGGGAAGTTGAAGTGGTGAAGTCCCTGGCACCTGAAGACTTGGAGCTCTCAGCAAGTTATCGGAAATGGCTATACGGTCGAAAGGAGGAGGTAGATGCTTTCAAACGAAAAAAGGAGGGGGTAGCCGAGCCAAGAGTTGTCAAGAGGAAGCTTGCATTTTAGACATTTAATTCTAGGCATTTTCTGTTTTCTTAGAACTCTATAAATTGTACTTCTTTTAATTCCGAGATGAATGAAGAGAATATTTTGTTTTGTTTAGTCCTCTTTTAATTTAATCAATCAATTTTCGAAAAAAAGAGGAAGGAAAAATGGGCGTCTGTAACCCCGGACGCGCCGTTCGTGACCTCGGACGTTGACTCAGACGTGCCCGTTTGACCTCCAAACGACGCCGTTCCACTTAGTGTCTTCCCCCAGCCGATTCAAATCGGGAATTCGTCCCAAAAACTCCATTTTCATCCCAGCACTCACCATTTCCAAAACCCTAACTTATCTCCTCCATATCTCACTCGTTTCTTGACCAAATCACTCCATTCCACCGCCATTTTGCTCACAAAACATTCCTCTTTCAATTCAGAGCATTTCCATACCAAGATCTCCCCATTTCGAGCACTTACGGGGGCAGAAAGTCGCGTCCGAAATCGAGTCCGAGGCGGACTGTTTCCGTCCGATTTCGGTGCTTTCCCGACTCCCAATCCAAAATACTCCTCCACCATTGTATTTGGGTAAGTTTTCTCTACATTTTGACTACTCATTTGTCCTTTTTGGTGAAGAAACGAAGAAAAATGAAATTTGGAGCTAGGAAGAAGACGACAATGGTGGTTCTCGGGTCAAATTTTCGAAGTTTGATTTTTTATGTTTTAAATGTCCAACTAGCTTTAAAAGGACATTTCAAAACGTGAAACGTTCGTTTGGTAGGCCGAAACCACTCGTAATGGCCGAGGGTCGCCCGTTTTAGTTTAGTGCATTTTAAGTGCGAAATGAGGTTCCTTGCGTTTCTAGCTCGTGGAATGTTTAAAGTTTGCATGAATGATAGATCCTAGGACTGATTATATAGTGTGGAGTGCATTTGAGAGCACAGGATTCATGAAAAAATCTAGGGGAAACTCTGTCAAAATTCCTGCAGAATTATATGTCTTTTGTCTCGTTGAATCCACAGGCATACCATGGAGGGTCGTAGGAGTTCCCGTGGGGTAGCTAGGGCTGGGGCGTCAGGCTCTCAGCCATGTCGCAGGCGCCGCAGAGAGACATCCCCTACCTATGACCATACCCGTTTTAGAGGAGCTCAGCAGGAGCGCTGGTTTTATGAGAATCAGGATATTTCCATGTAGTAGGAGCGCCTCTTTAGCGATGACGTGATCGCCACTTTCAACCTCGATCACTTGCTTCAGCACCTTCATTGGGCGGGGTTGCTTACCTGCCCGAAGAGCTATGTTAGAGAGTTAGTGATAGAGTTCTATGCTAACTTGGACCAGGACGGTACTGGGGCTGTGGTATCTTACGTACGTGGTCAGCCCATTACTGTGGGCTTAGACGACTTTGTGCATTTTTACGGCTTGCATCCTAGTGACCCTGAGCACAGGGGACTAGAGACGATTGCAGCCTTGGAGAGCGAGGCACGCCAGTTCTATCTGCAGCACTCTACTCTGTCGGAGCGTGTTCATTCTTCCACGAGGGATCAGCCAAGGAAGCAGGTGATCCTCCCCTCCGCTTTACCTACTGCTCTTGACAGGGTGTTATTGGAGGTCTTGTCCCGTAACGTGCTACCGAAAGCGCGTAATGACGTCTCCGCTCGCTACTGCTTCCTTATGAGGTACATTCAGCATCCACCTGACTCAGAGGAGAGCTTGATCCCGTTGTCGGTTTTGATGAGAGACCACCTGATGGTAGCAGCCCGGGCCGGTCACCATGCCTTAGTTTACCCGAGTTTCATCCAGTGGCTATGCGAGTGCGCACAGGTCCCGATGGGGGATGACGATTGGGAGCCTCTATATCCTACCTACACCATGGAGATGTTGAGGTCCCTTGGCTACTCAGCCGATCAGGGTTGGGCCTTCCCACAGCAGGCCAGAGTTTTTTCTCAGAGACCAGTCCGGCCCAGGCAGAGGCAGCAGGCGCCGGAGCCCGAGGACATCCCGCACCACGAGGACCCGTCAGGAGGATACACCTACCAGGGTGAGGGGTCGAGCTACATGGGTACTAAGTACCCTATACCACTTTTCTCCTACTACGCCTTACCCGCTCCGCTACCACAGCCAGCCACAATTGAGAGCTTGTAGAGGGATATCCAGTCTCTCCACATCACCCAGGGCCGCATGGAGCGTAGGCAGATGCGCATGGAGGGTCGCATGGATACTTTCATGACTCACATGTATTCAGTCTTCCCACGTCCACCTCCTCCAGGGCAGTAGTTTTAGGGTTTTGCATTTTATCTAGGTGCTTCATGTTCTTTTTCGTTTATATCGTCAGACATGAGCTTTCTTTTGGTGATTTTGTGCTTTGACATTTGTTACATGTTTCATTTAATGTTATCTGAGAAAACTCTTGCATGTAGAAAAATCGTTTTCCACTATCACAAGTTAGTTATGCATCTTTGTCGTCAAAACAAGGTAAAAAAAAACAAGTCATTTCACCCGTATGTTCTATCCCTTTACCTCTCCACTACTTCACCAAAGTCTAAACTGGAAGAGGTTTCGAAACAGGAAAAATAAATCACTCAGCCATCGCCCCATCACCACTCACCACCATCCTCACACATGCAATCACCCTCCACAAATAACTTGGGCATTATAAGGTTTGTCAAGAAAACCCCACAACAATACTGGGGACAATCTGAGTTAAGGAATGATAACGTTTGTTTATTTTGTGCAAGTAAGTCTCCGAGTGAACGTTTCGCAAGAATGCCTTGAGCGGTAAAACCAAGAGCGAAAGAGCGTGTCATTTTTACATGACTCCAGAGAGATCACAATCAAAGGTAAGGTAAACGGCATGACTCCAACCGAAGGAGATATTTTGTAAATTTACGCTTAAACCAGTGAAAGTAACAAAGAACAGATACATAACTATTAGGGATGATGAAGCACCTAGGTATAGCACCATACAACCAAAAAGCTTGTGAACCCTGACATTACACCCTAGGCACCCCCACTGAGCTTTTCATATATGACCTCTTTTACAACACTACAAGCTCCACAAATAAGCCAGCCAGTGATGAATAATCGACCCGGTGACCAAAGGAAGCAAGGAACCCGACTTCCGAACAACAACTGCACAGGTCCAAAGAAGCAAAACTGCTACCAGCATGACGAAACGATCCGTAAATGGCCCCAAAGTGGCACAGGATCCAAATGAGCTAACATCAAAAAACAGCTCTCAAAGTTCAAAACCGGGAAACACAAGAACCCTGAAGGAAAAGAGATTCAAAGGAAGGCAAACCTGAAACGCCTCGAAGTAATCCAAAATCAGAAAAAAAAGAGAAGGTGCAACCCGAAAATCCAGAGTTCCAAGCTTATAAGCGAAGTCATCACGAAGTAGCCGAATGACTTCAAGACAAAGAAAGCAAGGCCGGGAGAAGGTGCAAGTTGCAGCTTTGGTCACCCTTATTGCTCCACATATCCTAAACATTCCTCCATCATCCCTTTGTCTTTCATCACACCTCATAGCCACGTTATAAGCTTAAAAGACTTCCGACTTAGTAGTTGTGTATCCAATCACGTGAAAGTAACAGGTTGAACGCGTAAATCTAACAAATGTCAAATTCAGTGGTTGAGATGTCTTGACCAAAAGGAGGGCACGAGTGCAAACATCAAACACTTTGAGTGTAGGATAGAAGGCACCACACCAAAATAAACCTTGACCTTGTGAGGATGAGATTTGGTCTTGCGCAATTAATCAAAGAAAATACTGGGGGCAATCGATCGTTCCGTTCGATTGCCATGAAGCCCTGAAAACTTAGATCACCTCAAGGAAAAATACTGGGGGCAATTGTTGGTTCCAGCAATTGCAACAACAACACCGATTGAGGCCCAAAAGTCCAAAACCCAAAGGTTCAAACCATTCTCACATCCCACAGGCCCGTCCTAAGCCCTATCTCCACATCCAAACATTCACAGGCCCGTCCTAAGCCCTTCCTCCACATCAAATTCCCACAGGCCCGTCTTAAGCCCTACCTTCACACCCAAACATCCGTAGGCCCATCTTGAGCCCTACTATCTCCAGATTTGACATAAACCCTAATCCTTCTACACCCATTTAGACCCATCATACATATTACTCACTTTCACTTCGAACCATCCTTAGGCTCGTCATAAGACCTAGATTCTTCCTTTAGGCTCGTCACAAGACCTAGTTGCATACCCTTAGGCTCGTCATAAGACCTAGAACCATCCTTTAGGCTCGTCATAAGACCTAGTTGCATTCCCTTAGGCTCGTAGTAAGACCTAGTCGCATCCCTTTAGGCTCGTCATAAGACCTAGAACCATCCTTTAGGCTCGTCATAAGACCTAGTTGCATTCCCTTAGGCTCGTAGTAAGACCTAGCGTTACCCTTTAGCTTACCCACTCTTATCAAACACATCGCATTCATCTCATTCATATAGGCTCGTCATAAGACCTAGTTGCATTTTCCAGGCGCGTCACAAGACCCGACGACAGACAAGTTGGCGAGGTGATGGCAATAAATCCTCCTTTTGCGATGTCAACTTATTTTCGGGATCAACGAATGGTGGGCGAAGGCAATAAGTCCCCAGGGTTTTTACCAGGAGTTATCCCTGCACACCGGCTTGGGGGGCGATGGCAATAAGTCCACATTGGGTCCAGCCAGGAGCATTAGTACGGGTTTCGGTCCCTAGAAGCATCCGAGCATCATCGGCATCAGCATCAGCATCAGCATCAGCATCAGCATCATTAGTATCGTTGGCATTTCAACATTCTCGCATTTGCATAACACCCAGTTCTCACATCATAGGTAGTCAACGCCTAAGAATCGCTTGGCATCGCATCATTTCATGTATTATAGGTAGTCGACACCTTAGAACCGCTTGACATTATTTCGTTTTCGTCACCTAGGTAGTCAGCGCCTTAGAATAGCTCGACAGCGTTTTGTTGCTTAGGTAGTCAGCACCTCCGAATAGCTGGACGCAGTCAACGCGGTTTCGCACAACATGGAGAATTTCGTGAAGTCCAAAATTTTGGGGCATCACTCAAGCATCAACCAGACTTTTCACATCCACTACAAAGTCTAGTTGACGGGGGGCAATCTGTTATACCCAAACTTTTGACCCCCTGGGTTAGGGTCTACAGGGTGCTGGTGTTGTGAGAGGCATTTTAATCAAGTAGTGAGGGATTCCGGCTCGATCGGCGCATTCCATGGCATGGGGAGCAGCTTCGTCATTTTCAGGGGCGTTTTGGTAATCTTTAAAGGCTCCTAAGACCTCCTATAAGCTTTCTCTCTCCTCCAAAGGATGCCCAAATCAGCTTGAAATGCTTTGATATTTTAACCCATGATAGAGGATGACATTCTAAGCATAATGGCGTTGAAATTTTGATTTTTCGAATTTCCAATAATTTTCTAGCAATTTCTGACTGAATCTGACGGGAAATTCAATTTAAAAATATTCCAACATTTAAAAAATTTGGTTCCACCTCAGAAAATTCATAATATCCATCCTTGACATGTGGTTAAAATTTCACAGCAAAATTCCTTTGGGAAGTCTTTTAATTAAAATACCAAAAAATCTTACTTTTACTAGATTTTCTTTATCTTTAAGAAAGTCTATATAAGGGGATAGGTTTTTGGATAAAATCAGAATCTCATATGCTCAAGAACCCTAGAGAGTCAGAAAACACAGCCTTCTCTCTCTCTCTCACGTTTTCCAACACCCGGCGACCCAAATCATACCGAAAATCCCCCGAAATCACCATCTAAACACGTTTTCCAATCCCCAAAGCACCAATAATCATCAAAACCCCACAAAAACACCATCAAAACGTGAAGAACAGCAAGAACAACCAACAACCAGAAGCTTGGTTCGAAAACCTTTCGGGTCTGCCATCAACGGAGCACTCGACGAATCCCGGTGTGAAGAATCGTTGTGAATCCGAAGGTAAAACAAGTAGACACTCCACTTCCCTAATTCTCTACGGTATTATCTGTCTTGCCTCAAAATTTGGGTTTAAACTAACCCTTCTACGCTTCTGTATTGCTATTTGTTTAAGCTTCTGTCCAATAACTTGTTTACTAAGTTTCGTGTTTAATTCGAATTCAAATTGAATACTTTCAATCACTAACGTCTTGTACATCTTTCAGGCTACACACCCATAAAATTTGAGCGAAAAACACCTTCGGGAACGGCCTCAACGCCACCGTCCGAGGGCGGTCCGCACCCACGGACGTCATGTCCGCGGTCCCGGACTCCCTGTCCGTAAGCCCGGACGCCCACGGACGGCGGCGGGATTTTTAAAAAAATTCAAAATTTAGGTTTTCTAATAATGTCTGGGCCCACGGACAGCCTGTCCGTGGCCCCGGACTTCGCAATTTTCTGTTTTCCTTTAATTTCGACTCTTCTGTATAATTAGGTGAACTAGGGTCCGTGGTCTCGGACATGGGGTTCGTGGCTACGGACGTAAGCAAAATTCGACCTAATTCTGCCTCCGAAACCCTAGTTTTGATAGCTTTTAATTTCACTTTAATTTTCTGTCAAAAAATGCTAAAAAACACAAAAAAACAGAAGCTCGCTCACTTAGGTTAAAACGACTCGAAATAAGCCGTAATTAAACTAAGTAGGGGAAAAACGACTTCTAGGGGTAATGAAAGTAATTTGAACCCTAAATAAGTCGAATATCAAGCCCCCGAACCCGAACTCTCCTTTCCTAATTTAATCTAGGTCAAAATTAGGTGGCGACTCATAATAGGTTCCAGTGAGCAAGCTTAGGTTTTAATAATTATTGTTATATGACATAGTTATTAATCTTAGGTTATAAGTGGACCTAAAACCCGATTAGATCCTAATCAACTTTAATCAACATAAGATAGGGTTTAAAATCGAGGCTCACAGAGTTGTCCTCTTAACGATTTCATATATGTGGTATCATTGAATTTGTGGATGGTTTATATTGTGTGATTGGTGTGTCTGAGGTTTTGTGTGATGTTGCTGAATCATTTGTGGTTGATGAGGTTAACTAAGAATTATTGTGTGGAGTATTTTTTTAATTTCTTGGAGTATGTGACTGTATTGTTTGGTGTGATGAATTTAGCTTCGAGGACGAAGCTTTGTTAAACGGGGGGAGGATGTAATACCCCAAATTTCTTAAACTGTGATTAAGGTCTTATTTAATTGTAAACCTTAGGAAACCCTAATTTCTAAAGATGGAGAAGGTTATAACTAGATGGAGGTGCTTGGTGAACATTAGGAACTCTAGTTCCCGGAGTGTCACCCGGTAAACCTTAGTTTCACAAGATTTCTGAAATTCCCGAAAATTACTAAATTCCTCAGGAACTGAGAGTGGGTATCAACCTTAGGAAGTGTGTTAGATACTTTTGAGAGTGTTTTGAGGAAAGAAACAATCATATCTTTCTTCTTTTAATATAAGACAATCTAGTTACATTTTTCTGTATTTAGTGGTTCTGGGCAAACGAGGCTTCGGGAGAGCTCAGAAGTGACCCGAGGAAATTCCTGAAACTTGATAACCCACACTAGTATTAACACACCTACACATATAGTCTTAATTCCCATAAAAATTTCAAGCCAAACATGGCCTAAGATGGTGGCCAAAAATATCAAGGAAGGAGGAGAAAAATATCTCGGTTACTATTCACACCTCCTTACTATTCACACCTCCTTACTATTTGTAATAATGATCAAGGCAAGTTGCCCCCTCCTTATCCATTCAATGGCGGTTTGGCATGGGTGGTTAGGATTTGTTTTTGTCACCTAACACAAATCAATGGCTATGGACAATTCTAGAAGTAATCATTACAAATAGTAAGATAAGGATGAAAATTTTAGTATAAAAGGGGGGGTGGAGGTCGGCCATGGTAGGTGAGCAAGGTGGCCATTCTTCTTCATCAACCTTGCTTCTCCTAAGCTAGAAAACACCATTGGAGCTTAGGCAACAACACTCCTCCATTGGAAACACAAATCTAAGGTAGTAATTAAGCTAAAATCAAGGAAAAAGGCAAGTTTAAGGAGTGGAAGCCAAACTCCAAGGTGGGTGACTTGGTTGGTGCAGATTTTGAGCTCAAGCAACTTATAATCAAGGTAGAAAAGCTCAAAAATGGCTAGGAGAGGACAGGTAACATCTATGCACATCACTTTCACCCTTTAAGCTTATTTTCCTTCTTAAGTCATTTTGTTTTGTTATCTACGAATCCTATCTCTTATTTTCTTAAATTTTATACAGTAAACTAGGGATGAATAGTTAGGGAACATCCTAGAAAATCATGTCGAGATAAGGTTGGGAAGTAGGAAAACACTAACGAACTTAGAAAATAAAGAAAAATGAGCTTTAAGCTTTAGGAATTGTTTGGATGGGTTCCCGACATGGGTTTGAGCTAAAATTTTTAGGGTAGTCTTTAATAGTGAATATATGGTCATGGATGAAAAATCAAGTCGAATGGAGAAATTTAAGTCGGTTAGACAAGGTAAAGAAGCTAAAAATGAGAAAAATGTGCTTTAAGCCTTTCGGAATGTTTGAATGGGTTTCCGAATTGATCATGAGCTGAAATTTTGAGGAGATACTTGTGTGGTTGATATTGGATCATGGTTAAATTTTAGGCCGAGACTCTTTTGGGAAGTTGTTCAAGTTGGTGAATAGTGATTTTGGCTAAAAATAAGAATTTAAGCTTTCTAAGGTGGTTTCTTGGAAATTGTTTGATTCTCTGATTTATTGGAGCTTCAATGGTATTGTTATGATGTTATTAAGGTTATTTTACAAGTGGTGAGATTGATGTGTGAATTACTACTTGTGTAAAGCTTGGTTATGATATCTTACTCATGGTTTGCAAATGTGTTTAAGGATAACCTCTTGTGGTGGTGGTGGAAAGTATTGTGTGATGTTGATATCATGGTTATCCTAAGGCTATGCCTCTTGTGAGAGCCTTTAAGGCCAAGCCGACATTCCGGCAACAATATAAGCTCCTACTAATGAATTGGAGCTTCCACTATGATCTACTCCTATTGGGCAGAAGTTTCCAATAGGGGGTGTGCACACTTAAGGACATAGGGTGGGTGGTGGTGGTGGACTTCATTTGGAAATATCTTGTAATTGATATTGATTATCTCTTGATAATTCTTGGTACAGGTAAATGGTGTGTGATTTATTCTGATTTGTTATATTTGTTAATATTTGCTGGAAACAAAGGTTTTTAAAGAGAAAATAAGTTTTTACGGGGTGTGGTAGTGTTACTCAGTTTTTACTGATTTTATTTGTTTGTGTCTTCCTGTGTATATGTATTCTGTGGATTCAGGGTAACTGGGATGGACACCTTCTCTGCATTGAGGACGAGTCCACCGATACTTTCTATATTTTCATGTTTGTCACCTATCGTAGAACTATACAGCCTGGGGTCACCGAGATAGTGTATGAGGAATGGAACAAGAAGATTCAAGGATTTAGGCACCTGGAGAATGGTAGCAGCCAGTCTATCACACATGATGTTTCCACTATATACGAGTATATGCAAGTGGTCCCTAGTTAGATGCTAGCGATGTAATAGCCTTTTGATACCCCTTTACTTTTGGTGTAAAATAGGAGTAGGAGCTAACATAGTAGTTGGCTGGAAGGGGTCTTTTGGTACTAAGGTGTAAAGTGACGGGTTGGTTGTGTCACTCTTTTGATAGTAACAGCAATGTAAGATAGCTAACGTTAAGGTGGTGGTGGTAATAGCCTTACACTTACTAGTGGTTAGTAGGTGTGGCGGTAACCCCCGGTGATAGTATTAGGGGACCTTTTGTAAAAAGAAGACTGACGCATGTATAACATAAGTTGTTATTTCAGTTATAACATGTCTCTAAAGAATAAAAAAAAGAGGCTAAGTAAATGGTGGTGGTAAACCGGGGCGTTACACAGGGACTAACCGGTAACACGGTTAATACCCATTGATCAAGGAACATTGAATAATAAACCGCATGGAAGCTGAACCACTCCATGACGGCTGAATGCCTTCGACCAACGTTCAACATTGACACATGGTATATTACGTGGGCGTAATCCCTTTTAAGGGGGGGTAGAGCGAAAACCGCGAAATGTATGTTTTACGTGATAGGTGCGTAAACTACAATGCGCATAGCGCAGAAGAATATATTCTGATGATTGATACTTATGTTACATAAACATTTGTATTCACTCATCGTGTAATTGTGGTAATTTGAGAAATAAGTATAGGAAGAAGGAGTAGAGAAGCTCCAGGGGAATGAGAACCCCATTGGTAATAGTATGAGGAATGAGTACGTATGAGAGACTTGAGGAGTATAAATCGGTATGGAACCGATGTATGTAATGAGTATAAATCGGCATAAAACCGATGTATTTTATGAGTATAAATTGGAGTATAGTAAATTAATGGGATATTATACCCATGAATTTCTTAAGTATAGTAGTAGGAGAAGATGTAGTAGTAATTGATGAGATGAGTAGTAAGTAAGTAAGTGGATTATATAAATTGGAAAATGTATTTGTGTGATTATGAGTAGCAAGATTAAAAAGATATAAAACGAAATAATGTTTGATGATTTGTCTGTTTGGAATGGAGGTGGGAGGTGGAACTTGATTTGCTAGCGATCAAGGGAAGCCGAACACAAATTGGGGTGGAAGGATAATCCAACACCAATGCTGATCACATTGGGGTTGAAGGACTCTGGAAGCTCCCCTTAAGTGGCCACATGAATAACACTAGTAATAGGTATAATCATCATAAATGGAATTTGGGAGATGTATGCAAGTTTTCAAAATGAATTTCCAAAACTAATTTGGTACAATGCCTTCTTCAAACTTGAGAATGAGGATTGGTTTTGAAACCGCTCCCACGGGCGCTAGTGGATCTTCCATGCCTAGGCACGGGTATCCGGTCAAACCATAGGAGGTGAAGCTAGTTTTGAGTCTGTGGAAGTGTAGAGTAGTTTGAAACCACTACACCGTTCGTGCGGTGACAGTGTGTGTTTTGTATTTTTCCAAAGGCACTGGGGCAGCGTAGTCCCAAGTAAGTATGAGTAAGTATGAGTAAAGTATGAGTAAGTAAATATGAGTAAGTGCCTGAGGATCTCTATATTTGCAAATGAATTTGATCAGAACCAAAGGACCGTAGAGCCAGAAAGCGTAAGTGCTCAAGTCATGATGGCCGTGAACCAGAAAGCGTAAGTGTTCAAACGTGACCGGTACCTGAGGGATCACTCGCTAATGGGGGAGGATGGTACCTAATTGTCTACGGATGGACCCCCTTGGAGAGAAGTAAAACGGATATTTTTAATTGCTATGCATGCAGTGACATGCTGTTTGGATGCGTAGTATGCATCAGGTCAGACATTTGGAGTTTGACAAGTTATATGTAGAGGTCATAACCTTAGCATAGAGTATTTATACAAGTAACAATATTAGATTCACCAACTTTGAGGGCAAAGTTCTTTAAGGGGGGTAGATTGAAATACCCCGAACTTAAATATGGTGATTAGAGTATTTTAATATGGTATTTAAGGGCCTAATAGTACCTAAGTAATTTTGGTAAGGAAAATAAATCCAAAAGAAATGAGAAAAACGCTTAGAAAGCGGAAAACGCTAAAATAAGCGTTAAATAACCTTAGGAGGTACGAGACCTCGGTTATAGTATCGTAAGGATTCCTAAGGCTTATTCATGCTTAATTAGTATATGGGAATGATTCCCGAAGAAAACGGATCCAAATAAGGTATTAAAACGCTAATAGAGCTTTAGCGCACGTTTTTCGAGAAAACCCGAAAACGTTATTTTAAGAGGTCAAACGAACCCGTAAAAATTATACATCATTAAACAACTGTTATTAAGCATTAACGGAAGCTTAATAATCAGTACAAATAAAGAAACGAGGAAATTCCGGAAAACGGGCCCGGTTAGTGAATAGTATCAAAACCGGGTAAAATAACGAGTGTTTTCTGTAAAAGACAAAAAACGCTCCAACTAGTATAACTGTAGGGGCCGGTTTTTGCTAGTGTAAACAGCCTCTCACACACACAAAACTAGCAAATAAGTAAATCAAAAAGCTAAAAGTAAAAAGTACAAAAGTAAAGGGGGACTCTCTCTCCTCCTTACTTTTCTTTTCCCCTCTCTCTCTTTCCTTCTCCTCCTTCCCAGCCGGCTGCAACTCCCTCTCCCCCTTGCTAGCGATTTTGAGAAGCTTCAAAACCTCCCATGGCTTCTCTTCTTTCTCCTCATGCTCTAGCTCCATTTGAGCTCCAAATGTAAAATAAATTGCATATTTGAACTCCCCTCTTCAAGCTCTACATTCCTATCTTTTCAAAATACGAAAATGAGCAACTTCATCTACATAGGTTTTCCCCATTTGAAGAGAAAAGCACACCATTATGGAGCTTGGAGTCTCCTCTATCCAACAAGGTAAAAATCTCCATGAAAGACCTCACTTTTCTCCATCTCTTGAGTATGGCCGATTTTGCCTCTCTCTCTTACCTTGTTTTCTCTTGCTTTGGAGCATTGTTCAACCCTCCAATGGTGGAGTAACCCCCTTCTTGATTCAAGGGTGAGAATCCCTCTCAAAGATCTCCAAAGGTAAAACCCTAACTTGTACTCTAAGCCCTTTTAATGAATTAGAATTCTCTAAGGGTTTAGAAGGATAATTAAAATGCATTTTGTGTTTCTTGGGTGTTGGGATGGAGTTTAACAACTCCATACCCATTTGACGGATTGGTGCAAGAAAGAGAGGAAGAGGAGGATTGGAAAAGAAAGAAGGAAAATATAAGCTCAAGGTAAGAGCTCCTTCTCAATGCTTAATTTAATGCATTAGTGTAATGGGAATGGGTAAACAAATAAAAGAACCTAAACTATTGTACTAGTATTGTGGTTGTGGATGTTTGAGTATTTGTGAGCAAAAATGTGGATTTGTAGGCCTTAGAGCCAAATGAATGATGTATGTGTATTAGTATGCTATTTGAGGAAGTAATTATGTGTTGCTATAGTGGTTGAGGAAATATTGGTGTATTGAGATTTTGTATGAACCTGTGTTCTGGTAGGACCCTTGTGGTTTGGCTAGAATAGGGATGAATTTGATGAGGAAGGATATGTATGGATAAGTAAGGAAAGTAGGTAAACTATGGCAAAATTTTGGTAGGAATGTGTACATTTATAGATGACTTGGTGAATGGGAGAACCAAGGTGTGTATTGGATTTAGTAAAGGTGTTTAATGACCATGGAATGGTAATTGAGGTATGAGAGTACTAGGATGTATAATCTGTAGCAAGAGAGGTACCAAAAATGCATTGTAGAACTAGGAAGAAATTAGTGTGCAGGATTTTGTAAAAAAAAAGTGTTGAAACTTGGGTGTAGGTAGTGCGATGGCTTGGGGATGAATTGGCATGGTAAGGAGAAGTATTTAGAATGCTAGGAATGGCATTGGTTGAGGAAGTATTGGATGGGAGAATCGAGTTTTAAAATCTGTAGCATAAGTGTAACAAAAACTGTTACATGAGTTGGAAAGGAAGTGAGGAAAATCGTGTAAGTTGATTGATGGATTTAGTAATGGATTTGGTGGATGAATTGAGGTATTTTAGGAAGCCTAAATGGTGCTAAATCATGTGGGATAACATATAGGAAGATTGGGAAAGAAATGGGTGAAGAAGGGAACTGAAAACAGATTTTAAAACTGAAGTACTGGGCCGGACCGACCTTGGGACCGAACTTGCAAGGTCTGTCGAGCCCAGAATCACAAAGACGGGAACCTTCTGGAATGGACCGGACTTGCGACCGGACTTGCAAGTTCGGTCAGACCAGAAAATTTTCCCGTCTGAAACCTTCTGGAATGGACCGGACTTGCGACCGGACATGCAAGTTCGGTCGGACCAGAAAATTCTCCCGTAATGAGAGCTACTGGAATGGACCGGACTTGCGACCGGACTTGCAAGTTCGGTAGAGTCAAAAAAAATATTTTATTATATGATTATAATAATCATTTGTATATATATATGCCTATATACATATGTGCTTATATATGAAGTAGTACGCCATAAATGAAGTAGTAAAGGTAAGAAAGTAAGTATATGAGTAGGAAAACAAGTATAAAAAGTAACCAAGTAAGTTGAGAGTATGAGAACAATAAGTACACCGGGATAACGGGGTAAGTACGGGAGTAGTAATTATTTGTGTATCATAAGAGTATAGTATTAATAATAATGTTGGAACATTATCAGTGGAACAAGTGTGAACCAAAGAACGAGGGAACACATGGTAGAGCTAACCCCAGTGAAAGGTATGATTTTCTCATGCCCCGTATGCTAACCGAGTTACGTTGATTTGTGTGCTGTATGCCGGCTAATCAAGACTAAAGCATGAAAACGGTTTATTGCCTTTCATTGTATGTCTTGCTGTATGTTGTGTGAGCTAACCCTTCTTGATTGATTGTGTGGCTTCATTCGGTGCGTAGTTCGACTCATAGATGAGCCTTGTGCGTAGTGACTCGTAGTAAGAGTCATGCTGTGTACTAATGGAACCGTAGCAACGCACTAAACTAACGAATCAATAAACGATAACGCAACCCAATGAACTCACTAGAATGTGAGGGAGTGTACGGGAGTAATAACCTTCCGATAACGGTAGGAGAACCGAAACCAATAATCCACAAACAATAAGTAGTGGAAGTATATAAGTAACCTCTATTAGAGGAGTTAATCTTGGTGCAAGGCATGAACCATGAGGGGAGCAAAGAATGACGAGGGATCTCCAAACCCCTTGGCAATTAGTCGACCCATTATGAGAGGACCCGACTGATGTAAGTAACGCCCCGAACATGAGAGTATTCGATACGTTGGGGAAACCCTTAAATCTAAGGATACTAGTCGGTTGTAATTCCCTAAGCTAGTGGAGGTTATCAAGAGAGATACTTCTAGGCTAATCCACGAGATTGTATTATACTCTGAGAGAAGAGTGTTGGAAATTTGAGTAGTCCGGTAAAAACGGACAATTGAGTATTTGAGGAGCTAAGCGTATAGCCCTCGTATTGTAGGTCCGGTGGCGAGTCTTGTGTATGACTCCGCCCAGAGGCCAAGTAATGAGTAATGAGTACTGCGTATGTATGAGTAAAGTAATGAGTACTGAGTAAGAAGTGAGTATGAGTATGTATGAGTAAGTATCGAGTATTGAGTATGTATGAGTAAGTATCGAGTATTGAGTACGTATGAGTAAGTATGGAGTATTGAGTAGTGAGCATGCACAAGTATAGTAACGAGTACAGAGTAAGGATCGTGTGCAAGTAAGGTATTGAACATGGAGTGATGAGTATGCAAGAGTAAGGAGTGAGTATGAGTAGAGTAGCGAATATTGAACACAGTACGAACAGAGTAGTGTGTAACGCAACGAAAGAGTAATGAATAAATAACTAATACGAATGGTCGACTATCGAATTGTCTTCCTTAGTAAGTATTGAACCTTGTATGTGTATGTAGGTATTGTTGATTGTATTGTTGTAGCATGAGTATGTATGTATGTATGCATGTAAAATGAACTCCATGTATATCCGACCCAAAGCAGTCGGCGTACCGCGGTTAGCACGCGGTATATGCGAAATTCATATTCAGCGTAAGCTGACCCCCTAGGGGGAACGTTTTTAGTGTGCAGGCACTCGAAGCTGGCCACCGTTCGAGAGAGTAGGACGGGGACTGCTATGTAAGCATGGGTAGTTGTATAATAGGGATTGTATTTGTAATGTATTGTGAAATGGGAAGTTCCAAACTGTATCGGTAATTTAAGGATTGTAGTAGACTCGGTATAGTAATGTATTGGAAGTTGTAATTGAATTATGGTTGAGTATGCAAGGGAAAGTATTGTAATGTGTAGAGTACTCGGTATGTTCATATTCATCAGACCGATAGTATGTAGTATTGTAACTCGCCTTGTTAGTCACGTGGGTGACTAACGGCATTGTACACCCGCCGTTGTGTATGGAGTATCCGCTGCGAAGGTAAGTATTGTACAGTAATGACGGTATTAGCGGTAGGGGTGTTACAATTACAACTGGCCCTCAGGCCCCCACATGCCATCGCATTATAATTAACACTGTCGGGTGTCAAGTTAGGACAACCCAAAATAACATACATGGAGAGTCGTCCCACATACACACCAAGGTGCTCATAATGCCAAGGATCAGGAGATCCCGGGACTTTCACTTTGCCTTTTTAAAGGCGTCCTTAAATGGCTAGAGCCTGGTACCAACAGTAGTACACTCTGCCTAACGATCTATGTTAGTTCATCAGGATTTAGCAAGAGTAGACCGGATTCGGGTGTTAACTCTATTGATCACTATGCGTAACCAGTAGCCAATGACTAACTGGGTTTATCCATCAACACACTCACCAACTCTCCATCACTTGATTAATTTTAATCAATTACCTAAAGTATAATCTTAGGTCTAGAGAACTCATTTATTACTTAGATGCCCTGAGGGTCTTACGCATACCTAGAAGTAATCTAGGTCATATTCATGTTCGAGATCCATGCTATAGAGACCGACATAGTCGTGTCTTGTACCTAAATGTTTTACTTAAGTTAATATGTATATAATTATAAACCAAGTGTATTATATTAAGTAACAACAGTTTCACCACATTGTTCGTATATGTATGTTTGTATAAGCTAATCTATAGTCCACGTAGTATTAGTCCGAAAGAACGTTCACGTACAATAGTAATAATGCGATAATAACAGACAGATATACAGTTCAAACCACCCATACATGCATATAAGCACACACATAACATTGTTAAAACACATCAATATCATCTGAACCCGAGGAAGCCCTCAGGACAATTCAGATCAAACCGTCGCCATACTGTACACCAAGACCAAGGATGCGCAATAACTAAAGCTCGACTGGCGCCTTTGTCTAACGTACAATCTAGAATATTAAATATCACTACGAGTCAATCCACATGACTAATTAAACTCGGTATTCCTGAATAACATAAATAATCCCAAAAGTTTATCCCCGGATTTCAACAGTTAGTTGGTTCGGGTTTCGTTACATTAAACTGTTACTTGTAGTATTTACTAATGAAATACCCCAAACCTTGATATGTTGTTAAACATTTAAACTATGGTATGTAAAGGCAAAAATTGCCTTAGAAACATCAGTGAATAATTTAAACCATAGTAAAATGCAATAAAGCACTAAGACACAGCTTGAGCAAAAACATGCTCTATGCTTGGAGTGAACTTGGTTAGGACCCAAAGAGCCTACCAAGACTTAATAATATTCAATTATGATTTAATATGGATAATTAAGTCCTTAGGAAAACTTGGTAGATAGTTAAACCAAATAAAACACAAGAATATACCTTAAAGTCAATATGAGCAAAAATGTGCTCTAAGCTTGGGATAAATTTGTATAAGACCTAAAGGTCATATCTATACCTTATAAATATGTTAATGAACATATTAAATCAATTACTAAAGAAAACCAAGCTTGAAAACAAGTTAAAACACAAAATGTGCTTTAAGGAGTCTTAAAGCACATTTTTGAAAAATTGTCTTGTAAATGAGTTTTGAATGGCTAAATGTCCATCATTACTCTTTCATTAACATTTGTACTATATAGTATCACATTTGGAAGTCTATATTAATGGGAAATCAAAAATTTCACATCTTTGTGCCTTGTTTTAGTGAATAGTAACTTTAATAAGGTAGTTTGTAACATATGTTGTTATAAGTAATTAAATTGGTCAACAAAGACTATTATACCCTTATTATTAAATGGTGGCCGGTTTTATCAAGGTGAGTCACCACCTTGTTAGTTGATAAGTAAATAAGTAATGAAAAAGCAAGTAAAGTACTATTTGCTTTATATGTAAAATATCTTAACAAAGTGAATTCTCTCACCTCATTCTCTTCTTCCTTTCATTTCCCACGGTTGCCATCTTCTTCCTCCTCTCTCCATCAGTTTCCAACAGCACCATCTCTTTCTTCATCTTCCTTCACTTGTAACTTATGATTCCATGCTCCAAATTCAATTTCAAGACCACCATTCTTCTAGTTGGAGCAAGCTCTACACTTCTATTTTTTCAAATCTTCAAAAGCCTCATTTTGGTGCCATGGAGTTCCACCATTGATGGAGCTTGACCTCATCTTTTCACACCTTGTTGTTCTCCTTTGCTTCAAGGTAAGGAAACTCAAAGAAAAATGATGTTTCCTCCATGTTTTGTGTTGTCCGAAAATTCACCTCACAATGGTGTTTTTACCTTGCTTGTTTTAGCTCCATTTGAATCTTCCAAGGGCTTGGAGGAGTCCTCTCTTGATACTCATTCAAGCTCTCTTTCCATTCCAAGGTAAAACAACCATTTTAATACCTTAAGATAATATTTGTATCTAGGGTTTACAATGAGATGAAGCATAATGCTTGAATACTCATTCTATTATTTGTACATTGTTTAGAAGTTGGCAAACAACCAAACATCCTTACCGGTTTTACAAGGAAACAAGAAAGAAGTTTGTGAGGAAAAAAGAGGTAAATATGCTATCTCAATGTAGTTTAAATGCCTTAGGAAAATGAGCTTGAATTGCTTCATAAAATACCTAAGGAGCCAATGGTGGTTGAGCTAGTGAAATGCTATCAAGGTGTTTATTAAGGGCATATGTGATGTTGAGTGTATTTGCAGGTTAAAAGCAATATATTATGTGGGAAATTCAGTGTTTAAGGTTTATGTTATTTAAGGGCCTAAGAGCCATGTTATTTAAGGGCCTAAGTGCCAAGCAATTAAGTTTATGCACTATATTGTGATGTAGTGTAAATTTGGTGAAGTTTTGTGTGTGAGAAAGTTTTTTGGTGGATTTTAGGTGTTCTTGAATGAAATAAGGTAAAAACCTAAGTGTTTGGATGTGAGAATATACAAAGGAAGCTATGGCAAAATTTGGAAAATGTATAAGAAGTTCTAAGTGATTTAAACAAGTTTTGGTGAACTAGGAAGTGTTAAAGGTGAACAAGTGTTTTACTAGGGAAGAAAACATGTACTAAGGTGATTTAGAGTGACACAAGGATTTAGGTATTATCTTGGAAGTTCTAGGAATTCAATGTGTGTTTTTGAGAATGTATTAAAGTCTTGGAGAAGTTTGTTTAAGGTTTAGGTAATGTTGGTATGCAAAGAATAAATGATGTTTAGTAAGATGTGAAAAAGGAGATTGAGTTAGTAAGAAAAGAAGTTTGAGAGATGATGTTAAGGTGTAGAGGAAACACCTTGGTATAGTGGTCATTATATGTGAAATACCACTTAGAAATCTTAAGGAGAAAACATTCCAAGTGCTAGAAATCTTGTAAGAAATTTGTGAATGATAAGATGATTTTGGTGTGTGATTTAAAGAGTTTAGTACATGGCTAAAGGTGTGTTTGGTGTGCCAAATGATGTTAGAACACATTAGGAGGCTTGAGGAAAAGTTTGGAGAAAGTTTGACAAGTTTTGGACAACTTCTGATGTTGTCTGACCCAGTGGTCCAACCCAGGGTGGGTCGGACAGCCTTGTTAATTCAATCGTTGGAGTTTATGGAATGGTCCGACCCAGATGGTTGGGTCGGACATGGGTCGGACATGTGTATTTAAAAGACGGGAAGAGTCTCTGGAACGGTCCGACCCAGTTGTGGGTCGGACGGTGGGTCGGACGGCCCAAAGTATGTAAAAAAAAAATTTAAAATTATTAAATTTTAAGAATGTTAAGTGGTATTAGTGGTGTGCCATTAAGAGTGTATTGGTGATTAGAAAAATAATTATAAAAGGACTTAAGAGATTAAGTTAAGTAAGATGATTTAAATGTTTAAGGTTGTAAAATGAAATGTAATGAGGGGATTACTAAGTAATGATGTTATAAGATTGTTAAGGACATGTTAAGTGAGTTATAATGACAATTTGGTGAGGGAAAAATTTCTATCAAAATGTAAAAGTAAAACAAGTTAAAATGTAAAGTTATGTAACTAAGTTAACGGGGAAAGTTATAAGCATTAGACTTTAAACAGTCATGTTACCCCGATGTTCATAAAAATACATGTAATGTTATCAGTTGTTCGAGAATTGCTCAAGGAACATAAGTGGACATGATAAAGTGGACTCCGGTGACAGGTATGGTTTTCTTGCAACCTGTGTCCTACCGGATTACACCGGCTTGTATGTCAATGTGTTTTTCTGTATGTTTGCCACGTTGTAAGATAAAGCATGTAATGAGTTTACAGTAATTCATTTATGTGGCGTGTTCAACTCCGATACCATTTAACCTCGGAAGTGTTAACCTTAGTGAACTGAGTCTAGGATCACATGAGAGTTCGGTATTCGGATTAAACGACCCGAACCATGGGACGTTCTAACCACGGCTATGCGTGTGTTAATTGTGTGATATGTGTATGTGAATGTAGGGATCTCCCTTGTGTGTTTAACCCAGTTGTAATACTGTATGGTGTGTAGATGTGATAGACTTCATAGTGGGATTCTAACTAATATCTAATAGTAAGTATGTACTAACAGTGGTGAGGAATCCGGTTTGGCCGGTCGCGCGTTGTTTGGGAGTGGGTATCCTTCTTAGCCTTACCCTTCTCTCTGTTATGGTTGTTTCCCTCAAGGGTTATGATCTCCCATTAGCTTATTCCAAAGCTTAGCTATTCTGACTTATGATCGGTTTAGGGGGAACATTTGTTTGTGTGGTGTGTTTGGGCCGCCAAACCCGAACCATCTTAACTTAAGTTACTCGTCCGACTATTAGGACGGTAATGAGTGTTGTTGTTGTTGTATAACGAGCTTATCATGAGGGTGACATCATTCTCTAGGCTCACCAGTGAATTAACTATGTTTGGGTCGGCTCCTAAGAGAACCGCACCCGTTATGTTATGCATTGTTGATGTAATGCAATTTCTATTGCGATTTTGTTATGTACACGTTGGAACGTGAAAAGTGTTGTTATATGTTGCTATGTGATGTACGTTATATGTTGTAGATGTGTAGTATGTGGATCATGGATATGAATCCCAGTTTGTGATAAGAGGCGTTTAAGGAGAACCCGATTAATGGGTAGTTGTCGTTTATTAAGGAAGTAGCTCCATTAGAGGAGAAACACTCTAGGGGTAATGAATACCATGAGTGACTTATCAAATAAGGATGTATTATCCGTTTGTTGAGCCCATTGAGGCGAAATGTTATGTGTTGTGTGTTTACAGTTGCATGCATGATTTAAATATAATCAACCGTATGCTAAGACGACAATTAGTTGTGCGTGGCCCAATAGCATGTGGGCTGCGGGATTACCATACCAGCAAAGGTGCTGAGCCCCTTAGGGGCCACCCTTTCTCTTCTTTTCCTATTTCAGGTTCAAGGAGCTGGAAGCCGTTCGAGAGTAGGACGGGCTAGTCGTTGTACATGGGTAATCATGTAAGTTGTATACATATAGTAGGTGTAGTAAGACCGAAGTTGTTATCGGCATCAGTTGTAAATACTCGGTACAGTTGGAAGGTATGTGTATGTTTTGTTGTTAATGGAAAGGGATAATAATGTGTAGTCGCTCGGGAATCTAGTCCATCAGACCGGTACAATGTTTATGTAATAGCCTTGTTAGCCACGTGGGTGGTTAACGGCGTGTAACACCAACAAGTTAAGTAATGTGAAGTAGTATATTTTCCGCTGCAGAATGTTGTTATGTGTTTGTTGTTGGATGGGGTGTTACAACTAACGTTCATGTTTAACTAAATAAGTCGGTTTTATATAAAACGTCGTAGTTCGTAGTACTTTCCAATGTTAGAATTTATTCCTTTATATCTCATGATAGTCATACGTATACAAATATACATCTATGTTCATACTTATGTATATAATCTAACCGAATTTGATTGTATATACAAGTATATATATATATATATAACCTATAGTTGCATGTATACATTCAACAATAATTCATATGGTATTATCATTCCGTTATTCATTATTATACATTGTATTATATAACTCATTAATATTGTGACAAGTTTCATTTGAGTTCAAAACCTAACAACTTAATAGTTTATAAACTATACTAATGTAATAACATTTGCCATTTAATATTACATGGTTACCAACCATACTATATACTTATTTTATATATGTATAGCTTGCGCATTATATATATATATAAGTTTCGTGAATTATAAAACCCTTATATTATATGTTACATTTTACCATTTTATGTAAGATGATTATTCTAACTTGTTTCATTATATTATACAACTTACATTAAGATTTCTATCTTAATGTTATGTAGCACTTATATCATATAACAACAACTCCTAAAGTTTATTTAATATACATGTTATAACCCATGAATTCGTTGCAGATTTTATTTTGTCGCGTTGTAATTTTAAATAGGTTTACTTAATTTAGGACGTAGATGTCCTTTGGATTAAAGTTGAGGGACGAGGTGGACTTTTCCTTCTAAGGAATTTTGTTAAGTATTAATTAACTCTTATGTTAATTAATCCTCACGCTCCACACCACGATCAGATTGTTCCCTCATTTGACAGTTTCCTAGCCTTGCTTCTCTGCCTTCTCTCTCAGCGCCGTTCTTCTTCATCGATCTGTCAAGACTCCGTGTGTTGTGCTACTCTACTGGTGAATTCTTCTGTTGTCTTGCTGTCTCCATTGCAACCAGGTTTGTCTTGTGGTTATCGATTGCAATTCAGTTTTGGGGTTTTAGGTTTTGAGAACTCCCTCTTTCTAATTGTTTACCTCTACAATCCGATTGTCAGAATCTTCAATCCTCTGCATGGCTGGGTTCGAGTTCTTCCCGTTGGTTCCCTTGCTATCGAACTCAGGTGAGAGTTGTGTCGCAGTCGTTGGATTACAGTTTCAGATTTGGTAGACTTGTTCAGTTCTGATTTCGGGTTGTTCTTCGGTCTGCTCTTTGATTGCTTTGATCAGAGGTTTGATTGCGTTACTGGTTCGCGTGCGGGGGTTCTGCTTGTTTCGGGCTCTGCTGTTCGGATTGGGATATCATTTGTCAATTATTGAGGTAGGTGGCTGATGGATTCAATTAGTGTGTTCAGCCTTGGGGAGTTTCGTTCTGGTTCTGAATTCTGATTGTGTTCTATCTTTGTGTTGTGGTTACGAACGGTCTGTTTAAAGTCATTTTAATGCCCACAAACCCCCAAGGTTGTTTTCTACGAAATGTTGTTGTTTTGTTGTGCTTGAACCGCTGTTTTGGTGTGCAATTCGTTTCTAAAAACTACACATTTTGGTATGTCCGAACGTCTGTCCGAGCTTTGACGTTCGGACATGCCCTGTTACGCCTGTGTTTTTGAGTTTTTCACTGTGTCCGGACTTCCGTCCAAGCTTTAAAGTTCAGACGGGGTGCGAGGACGAGTCCGACTTACAAGTCTTGAATGGTGTCCGAACTTGTAAGTCCGGATAGAAGTTCGGACACACCCTTCTGCATTCTCTGATTTTGCTTCGACTTGTGTCCGAACTTTGTCGTTCGGACACAAGTTCGGACATTACGCGTGTTAGATTTCCGAAAATCATCCGAACATCCGTCCGAGCTTAGATGTTCGGACACCTCTATTTCTGCCTCTGTTTTGAAGTTCGACCTGTGTCCGAACTTCCATGTCCGGACACATGTTCAGACATGGTACTGTTTTGACCATAACTTGCTCGTTTGAGCTCCGTTTTGACTTCCGTTTGCGGGGTTGGATTCCCCTTCTGATTTCCAAGCTATCTATGTGCTTTCTGGTGCCTTTGGTTCACATATGCTTATCTGTATTTAAGCTTATGTTTTGGGACCTAGTTATCTCTGTATCTGAACCTTTGGATGGCTGGTTTAGGTGTCTCGTAGCGCGCTATGTAGGATATCCTTCTGTTTCACGGGTGATGTTCCCCGTTCTGTTCACAGGTGTTCCACCTGCTCTGTTTACGAGTGAGGTTTCCTCGTTCTGTTCACGAGTTGTTTACTCATTCTGTCTGTATGCTGTGATCAACTAGGGTCCCCTTCCGTTTCTACTTCTGTTGCTTTTGAACTCTGATTAGTCCTTTTGTGTTGGACTTCTGTTTCTGATCTCTGTCATGGTTTCCTTCTGTCTACTTCTGTTTTGATAACATTCTGTAAATGCTTTGAGCATGCTGGTTGATGAAGTTGGTCATCTACTGGGCATAGTTGTTTGCTCATCCCCCTACTTTATCTAACATTGCAGATTGATCAGCGAGGATCACTTTGTTCAGCTTCTGGAGTTTAGCTTTTTATATGTTTTGTAATTCTTTTGAGATGTTTACATTTAGCTTTGTAGCCTACGGGCCTGAGTAGTATTTGACACTACTTCTGACTGGTATTTTGTATTCGGGTCTGAGTTACCCAGTTATGTTTTGCTACGTTATACTTTTGTATAAGTATTCATTTTGGGCCTTTCTCTATTTATTTATGCGCGTTAGTTAGAGTCTTGCGTTATTAAGTAATAATACACGGCGTGTAATACCCCTAACTCCTCAGCCAGTGTTTGGGGGTGTTACATTTAGTGGTATCAGAGCCAGGTTCTAATCTGCTGGGATTTTAAGTTAGCCAGTCAGTCAGAGACGTCAGTGCTAGTGTCTGAGTGTAATTGCCTGCTGTTGGTGATGCTGTTCAGCAGTTCATGACGCAGCTTATGCAGACGATGGCTGCAGGGGGTGGACCAGCTGGAGGAGGACTAGTTGGCGGACCAGGCCCAGCTGGGGCTGAGGCGGGAGGCCGGAATGTGAAGGCACTTCAGGAATTTATGAAGCTGAAGCCCCCTTCCTTCGATGGGGTAGGAGACCCCCAGGTGGCCAGTCATTGGTTGACTGAGGTGGAGGACTTGCTGCGAGTTATGGGCTCAGAGGAGGAGCAGAAGGTGGACTTCGCCACCTTTCTTTTCAAGGTCGAAGCCAAGGAGTGGTGGAGGTCTGTGATGGGGAAGTTCCTACAGCCCTGGACGTGGGACCAGTTCACAGGGGAGTTCAACAAACAGTTCTACCCTGATGTGTATAAGGACCAATGCATTCTGGAGTATAATAGGCTTCACCAGGGGTGGGACATGAGTGTTGAGGAGTATGTGCCCAAGTTCATCAGCCTGTCGAGTTTCGCACCTGAGCCGGACGAGCATAGGAAGGCCAGGAAGTTTGAGAGCAGCTTGAGGCCGGATAGTCGCTCTACTGTGATGTCGCTGTGTCACAAGACCTTCAGGGACGTAGCTGACGTTGCCCTGTTGGTGGAGGCTGATTTGAGGGGCCACCAGTCTGGCGGGAAGGACCAGAAGAGGAAGCAGAGGTCCGACGAGAGCGACAGGAGGGATCAGTCTGCTTCTCAGAAGAAGCAGTCTACTGGAGACCGCCCTAGAGACCGTTCGAGAGATAGAGGTGGTTCGTCTTCGTCATCTTCCGCTCCGAAGTGGCAGGTCTGCGGCAAGTTTCACCGAGGCCCGGACTGCTACAGGAAGTCTGGAGCCTGCTTCAAGTGTGGATCCTTGGAGCATAGGATAGCTGGCTGCCCTCAGGCCGAGAGGAGCAGGGGTAGCTATGGAGGTAGAGCTGGTGAGTCTGCCTCAGGGTCCAGAGATCAGGACCGGGTTGAGCAGAAGAAGCCCCAGGGCCAGGCCAGGGTGTACGCGATGGCTGGAGAGAGGGACCGATCTACTGACAGAGTTGTCACAGGTATTCTCCAGCTGTCCTCTCGATCTGTTTTCTGTTTGTTTGACTCTGGAGCCACCCACTCTTTTGTTTCTGCTGAGTTGGTGGGTGAGCTTGGTTTGCCTGTTGTGCCCTTGGATGTTGAGTTGTGTGTGCATAGTCCATTAGTTAGGGACTCTTCTATGATTCAGAATTCTGTTTGTAAAGATAGTCCTGTGTTAGTCAAAGATAGGACTCTGTGTGCTAACCTCATCCCCATGGAGATAACTAGTTTCGATGTGATTTTGGGCATGGATTGGCTTGCTGCGCACCATGCCCACATTGATTGTGCTGCTTCGAGAGTCACTTTTGAGGAGCCGGGTCAGCCCCGCCTAGTTGTAGCAGGGAATGGACTCCCGTGCTCACCGCCAGTGATTTCAGCCATGCAAGCGCTCCACCATTTGAGGAAAGGATGCCAGGGATATCTGTGCTACATCCCTGAGGTTCACAAGGATGCGAAGGAAGGACATACCAGTGGTCAGAGACTTCCCAGATGTGTTCCAGGATGACGTACCTGGGCTTCCCCCTGTCAGAGAGGTGGAGTTCTCGATCGAGCTCGCACCTGAGACTCAGCCGATTTCTAAGGCCCCATACCGGATGGTGCCTGCCGAGCTTAAGGAGCTGAAGATCCAGTTGCAGGAGTTGTTGGATAAGGGCTTCATTCGCCCTAGTGTGTCCCCTTGGGGTACGCCTGTTCTGTTTGTCAAGAAGAAGGATGGTAGTATGCGTTTGTGCATTGACTACAGGGAGCTCAATAAGGTTACCATTAAGAATAGGTATCCTCTCCCACGCATAGATGACTTGTTCGACCAGTTAGCAGGAGCTAAGGTGTTTTCGAAGATCGATCTGAGGTCCGGTTATCATCAGTTGAGGATTAAGGCAGACGACGTGCCTAAGTCCGCCTTCAGGACTCGTTATGGACATTACGAGTTCCTAGTGATGCCATTCGGTCTGACGAATGCGCCTTTTGTACTTATGGATATGATGAACAGAGTCTTCAAGCCGTTTTTGGACCAGTTCGTGGTGGTGGTTATTGATGACATCTTGTGTATTCCAAGAGTGCTGAGGAGCACGAGGAGCATTTGAGGACCGTTCTCTAGACTCTGAGGGAGAAGGAGCTGTACGCGAAGCTGAAGAAGTGTGAGTTCTGGTTGGACCAGGTGGTATTCTTGGGACATGTAGTCTCCAAGGATGGTATCTCCGTGGACCCGGAGAAGATTAGAGCTATTACTGAGTGGGCCAGGCTTACTAATCTGGGAGAGATTCGTAGCTTCCTTGGACTAGCGGGCTACTATCGTAAGTTTGTGGAGGGCTTCTCCAAGTTGGTGATTCCGTTGACTCGTCTACTGCAGAAGGATGTGAAGTTCGAGTGGAGTGAGGCCTGTGAGCTGTGTTTTCAGGAGCTGGAGAAGAGGTTGACGTCTGCACCGATCTTGACTCTTCCAGAGGGGACCGAGGGTCTGGAGGTGTTCTGTGATGCGTCCCATAAGGTACTTGGTTGTGTTCTGATGCAGCATGGGAAGGTAGTAGCGTATGGCTCCCATCAGCTTAAGCCATACGAGAAGAACTATCCGACCCACGACCTGGAGTTGGCTGCCGTGGTTTTTGCGTTGAAAATTTGGAGGCACTTCCTCTATGGAGCAGCGTGCAAGGTTTATACAGATCATAAGAGCCTCAAGTATTTTTTCACTCAGAAGGAGTTGAACTTGAGGCAAAGGAGGTAGCTAGAGTTGCTACATGATTACGATTTGGAGATCCTCTACCATCCTGGTAGAGCGAATGTTGTTGCTGATGCGCTCAATAGGAGGGGTCCGTCTGGAGCCGTTTGTGCTTGTCTGGTGTGCAGAGGTCCGCTCTCGAGTTGCAGCGTATGGGTATCTGGGTCGTCCGTCCAGAGAGGTCTAGGATGTTAGCAGCATTGCAGATTCAGCCTACCTTGATCGACCGGATCAAGGCCAGTCAGGAGCTCGATGTCAGTTTGTGTAAGATCAGAGATGGGATTTCTTCTGGTCAGGAGTCTGAGTTCCGGGTTTCAGAGGATGGCTGCCTGAGGTTCAGAGGCCGTGTTTGTGTTCCTGCAGATGATGCTTTGAGGCGAGATATTATGCAGGAGGCTCATGGAGCCCCGTACTCGGTACACCCAGGAAGTGTGAAGATGTATCGGGACCTACGAGAGACATTCTGGTGGAGCAACATGAAGAGGGACATATCTGACTTTGTATCCAGATGTCGGACCTGTTAGCAGGTCAAAGCCGAGCATTAGAGACCAGCTGGGTTGCTTCATCCTCTTTCCGTTCCGGAGTGGAAGTGCGAGAGCGTCGGCATGGATTTTGTCATGGGGCAGCCCAAGACCCCAAGGGGATTTGACGCAGAGTGGGTGATAGTGGATAGACTTACGAAGAGTGCCCATTTCTTGCCAGTCAGGAAGACCTTCAGTTTGCATCGCCTAGCGCAGTTGTATATGGATGAGATTATGCGATTGCATAGGGTTCCAGCTTCGATTGTGTCTGACAGAGACCCGAGGTTCGTGTCCAGATTCTGGCAGAGTTTGTATCAGGCTTTGGGGACGAAGTTGTCTTTCAGTTCAGCGTATCATCCTCAGTCAGATGGGCAGACAGAGAGGACGAATCAGGTCCTTGAGGACATGCTCAGGGCATGTGTGTTAGACTTCGGAGGTAGCTAGGACCAGCACGTTGCCTTAATAGAGTTCGCCTATAATAACAGCTTCTAGACTAGCATCGGGATGGCCCCGTTTGAGGCCTTGTATGGCAGGAGGTGTAGATCACCCATCTGTTAGGATGATCTAAAGGAGAGGGCAGTTGTTGGTCCGGACTTGGTCGAGGATGCTGTGAGTAAGATTCAGTCCATCAGAGAGCGTCTGCTTGTAGCTCAGAGTCGTAAGAAGAGTTACGCCGATCAGAGGAGGTCACCTCTAGAGTTTGAGGTAGGAGACCACGTTTATCTGAAGGATTCTCCCGTCCGTGGAGTAGCACGGTTTGGGAAGAGAGGCAAGCTTAGCCCTCGTTTTGTGGGTCCTTTTGAGATCCTAGAGAGGATCGGACCGGTTGCCTACCGTTTGGCTCTACCTCCGTCTTTAGCAGCAGTGCATAGTGTGTTTCGTGTCTATGCTGAGGAAGTATATTCCGGACCCGTCTCACGTGATAGAGTTCGGTCCGCTTCAGAGGAAGAGGCGACGTGGGAGGTCAAAAGGGAAGTGCGTTCTAGGTTTCTCGCCCTCTTCGAGCAGTAGGTATGTTTAATTTTGAGGACGAAATTCTTTTAAGGGGGAGGAGATGTTATAACCAATGAATTTTTGCAAATTTTATTTCGTCGCGTTGTAATTTTAAGTTGGTTTACTTAATTCAGGACGTAGATGTCCTTTGGATTAAAGTTGAGGGACAAGGTGGACTTTTCCTTCTAAGGAATTTTGGTAAGTATTAATTAACTCTTTTGTTAATTAATACTCACGCTCCACACCACGATCAGATTGTTCCCTCATTTGACAGTTTCTTAGCCTTGCTTCTCTCCCTTCTCTCTCAGCGCCATTTTTCTTCATCGATCTGTCAAGACTCCGTGTGTTGTGCTACTCTGCTGGTGAATCCTTCTCTTGTCTCGCTGTCTCCATTGCAACCAGGTTTGTCTTGTGGTTATCGATTGCAATTCAGTTTTAGGGTTTTAGGTTTTGAGAACTCCCTCTTTCTAATTGTTTGCCTCTGCAATCCGATTGTCAGAATCTTTAATCCTCTGCGTGGCTGCGTTCGAGTTCTTCCCGTTGGTTCCCTTGCTGTCGAACTTAGGTGAGAGTTGTGTCGCAGTCGTTGGATTACAGTTTCAGATTTGGTAGACTTGTTCAGTTCTGATTTCGGGTTGTTCTTCGGTCTGCTCTTTGATTGCTTTGATCAGAGGTTTGATTGTGTTACTAGTTCGCGTGCGGGGGTTCTGCTTGTTTCGGGCTCTGCTGTTCGGATTGGGATATTGTCTGTCAATTATTGAGGTAGGTGGCTGATGGATTCAATTAGTGTGTTCAGCCTTGAGGAGTTTCGTTCTGGTTCTGAATTCAGATTGTGTTCTATCTTTGTGTTGTGGTTACGAACGGTCTGTTTAAAGTCGTTTTAATGCCCACAAACCCCTAAGGTTGTTTTCTACGAACTGTTTCTGTTTTGTTGTGTTTGAACCGCTGTTTTCGTGTGCAATTCGTTTCTGAAAACTGCACATTTTGGTATGTCTGAACGTTTGTCCGAGCTTTGACGTTCGGACATGCCCTGTTACGCCTGTGTTTTCTGAGTTTTTCGCTGTGTCCGGACTTCCGTCCGAGCTTTGAAGTTCGGACGGGGTGCGAGGACGAGTCCGACTTACAAGTCTCGAATGGTGTCCGAACTTGTAACACCCTTCTGCATTCTCTGATTTTGCTTCGACTTGTGTCCGAACTTTGTCGTTCGGACACAAGTTCGGACATTACGCGTGTTTGATTTCCGAAAACCGTCCGAACATCGTCCGAGCTTAGATGTTCGGACACCTCTATTTCTGCCTCTGTTTTGAAGTTCGACCTGTGTCCGAACTTCCATGTCCGGACACATGTTCGGACATGGTACTGTTTTGACCATAACTTGCTCGTTTGAGCTCCGTTTTGACTTCCCTTTGTGGGGTTGGATTCCCCTTCTGATTTCCAAGCTATCTATGTGCTTTCTGGTGCCTTTGGTGCACATATGCTTATCTGTATTTAAGCTTCTGTTTTGGGACCTAGTTATCTCTATATCTAAACCTTTGGATGGCTGGTTTAGCTGTCTCGTAGCGCGCTATGTAGGATATCCTTCTATTTCACGGGTGATGTTCCCCGTTCTGTTCACAGGTGTTCCACCTGTTCTGTTTACGAGTGAGGTTTCCTCGTTCTGTTCACGAGTTGTTTACTCGTTCTGTCTGTATGATGTGATCAACTAGGGTCCCCTTCTGTTTCTGCTTCTGTTGCTTTTGAACTCTGATTAGTCCTTTTGTGTTGGACTTCTGTTTCTGATCTCTGTCATTGTTTCCTTCTGTCTACTTCTGTTTTGATAACATTCTGTAAATGTTTTGAGCATGCTGGTTGATGAAGTTGGTCATCTACTGGGCATAGTTGTTTGCTCATCCCCTACTTTATCTAACATTGCAGATTGATCAGCAAGGATCACTTTGTTCAGCTTCTGGAGTTTAGCTTTTGATATGTTTTCTGATTCTTTTGAGACGTTTACATTTAGCGTTGTAGCCTACGGGCCTGAGTAGTATTTGACACTACTTCTGACTGGTATTTTGTATTCGGGTCTGAGTTACCCTGTTATGTTTTGCTACGTTATACTTTTGTATAAGTATTCATTTTGGGCCTTTCTCTGTTTATTTATGTGCGTTAGTTAGAGACTTGCATTATTAAGTAATAATACGCGCCGTGTAATACCCCTAACTCCTAGGCCAGTGTTTGGGGGTGTTACAATACACCTTAGTTTATAATTCTCATTTCTTCATTACTTGTCACATTATTTCATGTGAATATTATTAACTATACTATTTCCTTTTTAATCACATTAATACCATAGAATTGTTATAACATTTGTAACATTGTAGACTATAGTCTAAAATTCATTTCTTAATACTTATTATTTGCGCAACAGGCCATAGGTTTTATAAATTATATTTTGACCACATATCTTATACAACATTATAATTTTACGTTCTTATATCATATAATGTGATATCTTTATTTCATTATTGTTTTACCCTATAGTTTTATTAAAAAAACTATTATAATTGCCAAGAAGGCACTAATGACATAATTCTGATTTTCGTCAACTTTCCATACTTTTCTATTATTACAATGTTGCCACACATTTTATACAATGTTATACATATCATATATTATAACATTTTAAACTTTATAACAAATATGACCTATAGTTTTAATATAAGTTAGTTATATTGCCGAGAAGGCACATATATTATAACTCTATTTCTTTCCATATTACATATTACAATTATACCACACATTCTATGCAATATTATATATACCATATGTTATAACTTTTTAAACCTTAAAATAAGTATAACCTATGATTATATACATTTTGAAATTTCTGAACAGACCATATATATGGTTGTAATTCTTCCAACTTCCCATATTTACTTTATTTATACTTTTATCACATATTTTATATTATGTTACATATAGTATATACTATGTAATTTTAATATTTGTAAAACGTATAACCTGTAGTTTTAGGTTGAATATTTACGAACAGACCCCATGGTCTGTTCTAACTTATTTCTCAGCCCTTTTCTTTTCTTATTTACAAGTCACCCGCATCTTATACTTTATAATGTTATTATAACTATATATTATACACTTTTCTTAATAAAGCCTCTTATTTTATTCCAAAAATTTCTAAACTTTACCAAGATGTTATAAACTGTTATATTTATTATTTCTACCCAGATTTTTTGATAATTAGGTTTATACCACCAAAGCTTTATAAATTTTACATATTACTTATAATTATACTCTAAGGTCATAAAATAATTACTTATGTTAATATTTTTGGTCAAAGCTCTTAACATGGTCAATGTTGACCTACAAACTACTACTTTGACCATAGTTTATATAATTTACGGTTTTGACCCTTATTTTACAAAAATATCATTTTTCACCCAAACTTTATAAACCTTATAAAATTCATTTTAATAGCTTTTAAATTCTAGTTTTCAGTTATAATTCATATCTAGCCTCCAAATTTTATTTTAATTACAGTTTAGCCCCTAAATGTTTTCGCTAATATTATTTACTACCTTAAACTCAATATAAACATTAATATGACATAAATTAAAATGGCCTAAAGTGCATGGCCTTATTACAACTTTAACATATCATAAAAATTACACATAAATGTCTCAAATGACATAAATGGTTCACGGCTTATTGATATAATTTCCCATTAATTTATATAAATTGTATTTTTGCCACTTATATTATTTCCTTGACCTTATAAGTCATGTAAATAACAAGTAAACTAACCAAAAATATTATATAACATTTTAATACATAATTAAGTCATTTTAACCCTTACTAGCCCACGACTTGTATTTTAATGTAACAAAATTACATAAAATATTAATATAACATAAGGTAAGATTTACTTACTTGATTTATGTTATAAAATCAGCCAAACAACAATCCTGTCTCACATACTAATTGTAGAGTAGACCTAAGTTAGTTTTTATACATAAGCTCACATATAACCTTAATTAGTATATCATTAAGGGGGTAATTTAACTTACTTTGATAAGTTTGAACTCAAGGTTGATTCCTTTTCTTTGGACATAAAATTAACCATGTTCTAAGGCATCATTCGGCCATATTTTCAAGGGAAAAAAACATGTATTAGTCTTATGACATTAAGGATCATTAAAGGAATAATATACGCTTAATATTTCATGACTTTTACATTGGTTTGTAAGGCTAGTTCATGAGTGTTTTCGCCTATATTTTTAGGGTAAATGAATAGTGTCAAAACACCATTTAAACTCAAGAACAAAACCGTAGGAACAAGATGGGAAGATAGCTAGGGTTTACCTTGTTATAAATGCCTAAAATGATGTTTTTGGCATGGATCTTGCTAGCTTCAAGGTATTGGTATATTTACTGAATAGACATGTAAAGATGAAGAAAATGAGCTAAGGAAACCAAGGAATCAAACCGGAAATGAAGAGGAGGAAGATTTACAAGTTTAAAGCATGTTTTTACCTTATATGTTACTTAAGCCTTACTTCCCTTCTCCTCTGATTTTCCAACCGAAAAATATCCTTTCTTTGAGCACCAACTCGAGCTGGAGTAGAGGATGGAAATGGGTATAGGTTAGCTCAATGGAAAGAAGGAGAAAAGAGGAAGAGAATGGATATTACCATAGTGTATAAGCTTACCTAGATCAAGGTGTGAAATACCCCTAAATTAATTTAAATTAATTTAGGGGATTTCTTTTATAAAAACCCTAAATAATATTATTAAACACTACATTAGTATATGGTATTATAAAAATTATTTAGGGGACTTCTTATATTAAATTCTAAATAATAATACAATTTAAATTAATTTATTATATGGTATTATGAATTTAATAAAAAGATTTATAAGTCAATAAATGTTGGAAAAATTCCTAGACACTCCAATTATATTATAAAGATTTTATAAATATTTGGAGTATTGATTTGAAGCATAAAAGTCAATATAAAATTCTAGAAACCCTAAAGCTTCATAAGCCTTGCTAGGGTTGACTTTTTGAGAATGGTCAAACCATCCCATGAAACCTATACCAATAAATAGGTTATGGAAAACAATGAAGATCGATAAAAAGAACGTCAAAAATGGATCATCCTAGCCAAAGTTATGATAGAATGAAGTTTAGAGCCAAAATTTTGAAAAGTGCCACGTGTCAAGACCACACGGGTCGCCGGTACTTAGCACAAAAATGGCTAAGTATCTTAACTTCCATCAGTATTTTTGCCCTAACTTTAAACAGCGATATCTCACTCATCTTTGAGAGTTTTTTAGTGCCGTTTTCTTTGTTGTCTTCTCCTACACATCCTCTTTCCAACCTTAACGCATACTCAACCTAAATCATTCTACATTGACCACAAATTCGATCCAAAGTAGCCACCCTGCGAAACCGAAAACTAGATTTCCAGATTTTACTGAAATCAGGTAAACTTCGTTTGATCATAACTTCTTCGTATGTGAACGAAAATCCACGTTCTATAGCTCATTGTGTAGATCTCTAATCCCTCTACAACCTTCATGTTAATGACCAAGGCTGATTCGTAACCAATTGGGAGAGCGAGGCGTCTAATGTTTTTGATTCATCATCACAAAATATCATAAGAAAACACAAGGTATAAACTCGTACATTTTGGTTTAGATTTCTTCCTATGTATTGCGAGTTAGAGTAAGTTATGGCTATCAATCTGTAGAGCTATGTTTCTTCTTTCTAATGTGTAACACCCCTACTCTAATTGGCTCATAATCGTTTTACTTAACATTGTAATCGCAGCGGTAATCTAAACAATTGAACTACTAGTGTCACCGTTCTCACTCGCCCATACGAACAATAACGTGCTTACTGATATATTCATAAATACGAAACAATTTCCCACAGTGACAACTAGAGATAGATCTATCCTTCCATTCCAATATAAAATACAATCAAATTGAGCATTCTAAGTACCCCAACCCTATACACGTTCTATGTTCGTATCAAAATACAACGGTGCATATTTTAACAACTGTAACTAAACTACCCAGCGTGTCCCGCTCTTTGTCGACACCGGAAGCTGCATACCTGCAAAATATTTGTTTGTGGTATGGAATCAGCCCCTGCTGAGTATGTTACTACATGACTATCATGCCCCCTCGGACCCTCAGTTACTTGGTCGAGAGCATGCAATTCATTTTCATGCAAGTAGTTTAATATAAAAAAAACTGTAAAGCAACAATATATATTGCAGTAAACTCAAATAGCCAATAAGCCCCCGGATTCACACATCACATCGCAATAAGCCAACTGAAAGTGTTACCACGCTTATATGAGTACAGAGACTCCACTCCAACAAACACTTAATAGTTCATAATTGAGTACGACGACTCACTCGACCAAACAATCCACAATAATCCACACACGAGTACAGCGACTCGACTCAACCAGTTCACAACACAGATATAAGTACAACGACTCAATTTAACCAATTCACAACACACATATGAGTACAACGACTCGTTTCAACAAATCCACCAACATACAACACATAACCACAAAGCATAACCAATGAGCAACAAGGCGAAACAACGAGAATTATAAACAAGTATAAATTCTCGTCTTTGGCATGCAAGCCCAAATAATGTTCGCCTAATTTACGAGCTAATATAGTTGTTCGTAATTGTTCAGTCATGCCTAATGACAACGTCTCGTTAAAATGACATGTCTCTAAGTTACCCATATCCTATGATGGGTCACCCACGGCAGTAGCCACTCCAGCAGTAGAGTCTCCGACCGACGAACCATCTGTAGTCCGTTGGAAATTTATCCTGATACTTACGGATACCCACACGGTATCCTAGTATCGTTAATTGACCATAATTCACAGCAAGAGCCACATCCTCTTGATAAACTTATCTATACCATCGCATCGTTTTACTATTTTTTCCTCACACAGCAGACTAAGGTCGTTAGTCCGATCCCGAGTATGTCGACTCGGGATCCAGTGTTAGATACGAGAGCGGCGTTAAAAAGGCCAATGCTCCGTATATAAGTCTCGGATAATATATATATCTTATTATCCTAATACTACAACGTTCACATATAAGATAGCATCATTGTCGCTAGTTCGTTTTATAATATGTTCATATATACGAACGATACTGTTATCGTACAACAGTAATGATAATAAAGCAGCATTAATACATAACTCAAGCATATTAATTCACACAAACAGACATTCAATCTTAACATAGATTTTCACACAATGTCTGAACTAAGGAAATCCTTAGAGACAATCAAGCCACATAAATAACATACCGTGCATCGGGATTATAAGACCGTGGAGTATGAATCAGCTAAAATCTCTGGCAATCCTCGAGACACCTCTAACAATCTATTAATATGCATCACACTATGCATCAGCATCTCATACTAACAATACACTACGTGTAACGACCCCAAAACCGGCCTAGGAGTTAGGGCCGTTACACGCCGCGAGTCTACTACCTAACGTCGCAAGGCTCTAAGCAAACGAATCCCAAAACCAAATAAGAAACTTGGATAAATACCAAGAGAGTTTACAAGATCCAAAAGCTTATAAGTCAAATACAAAGAGAGAGGCCCGAAGGCTACACAAAGTACTAAAGCGTCCAAAGCGCAAGCAACAAAGTCTAAAGTCACATAAAATAACGAAGCTCCAGAAGGGGACGAGAAGAGAAGATCCCACGAGCTCAATCTGCAACAAAGTAAAGGGGTGAGCTAAACAGCCCAGCAAGCAGAAGACTTCCTCAAGGAAGCCCACTCAAAACAGAAGCAGAAGAATACTTATAAACAGAGAAGAACTTATAAATAGACAGAATGGAGCCACAAAACAGAAGCGGAGTAGAGGGAAATATCACTTCAAATCACAGTCGGACTTTCAGATCAGAAACAGAAGAGTGGGACACTAGTAACAAGCTAACACAAGAAGGACTCACATAAGGTCCTATGGATCCGAAGATCCCACAACAGAAGCCGTAGAGACAGCTAACAGACCCGTCGGTCAAATAACGTCCTAAAGGAGACCCTAAGGAGTATAAACAGAAGGAATTCCTGCGCAGCATGCTACGAGACAGCCCGACCCGACCATCCAAGGCTCAGAAGCAAAGTAACTAGGTCCCAAAACCAAAAGCTCACAAAACAGATCTTAAGTGCATGGAAATGCATATAAACAGCATAAGAAGCTTGTACACAGATAGGGGAATCCAACCCCGCAAACGGAACTCAAAACGGAGCTAAAACGAAGAAGTTATGCTCAAAACAGTGGCATGTCCGAACTTGCGTCCGACCTTGCAAGTTCGGACAGAGGCCGAGAATCAGAAGACACGAAATGCCCAAGTCCTGAACTTACGTCCGGACGTCGAAGTTCGGACGTAAGTCGAGACTCAGAAGCCAAAACAATCCTCGTGTCCGAACTTGCGTCCGACCTTGCAAGTTCGGACACACTTCGAAACTTTTACGGAGCCTCGTCCTCGCGTCAGGTCCGAACTTACATGTTCGGACCGATGTTCGGACACTCCAAAATCTTCAAAAACAAAACGCGCCCGATGACCTGTCCGAACTTACAAGTTCGGACAGACGTTCGGACAGTGCAAAACTGTCGAATTAGAAGAACAGACGCGCAGAAACTCATCCAAAAACATCAGAAACTCACACAAAACTCATAGAATTGTAAATCAGTACCCTCGGGGGTTTAGCCAATCGATCAACAAACAAAAACCGATGAGAAGCACAATCACAACACAATTGCAAACCAGAAATGTAGATAAAACAGTCCCCGAGGGTGAGCAAACAACCCCGATTCCATCCCCCACTTACATCGAATTGCAGAGAAGGTTGCACCAATCTGAAGCAGAGCGAAGACCCGACACACTGCAACCCCGAACAGCGTAATCAGCCACTGAATTGCAGAGAACAGCCCCCAAAAACAGAATGCAAAATCAGAAAACTGCTTCTCCAAAACAGCAAAGAGACTACCGAATTCACCAACGAACCTACCTGATTTGCAGAGGGGAAGAATCTGAACAGAAGCAGCAGCAGAACCGACCACAAACGCAGCAAAGATTCACCAGAAGACAAAGTGCTCACCAAGGAAGAAGAAGAGAGGAGAGCGTAGAAACTGTCGCGAGGAAGAACGCACGATTTGAAAATTGATCGTGGATTGAGAATGTAAAATAAATGACTTATCTACCTTAATAAGTCTCACCAAAAATAAAAGAGGGGAAACGACCTCCTTGCCCCCGTCTTTTAATTTAAAGACTCCGGTGTCCCATCAGCTATCCAAAGTAACACATAACATAAGCAATGATATAAACCGAAATGTCATGAAATCTGAAACGAAAATACGGAGTATTACATCACTCCCCCCTTAAAAGGAATTTCGTCCTCGAAATTCAACATACCTCACTGCTCGAAAAGGGAAGGGAACTTAGCACGCAACTCCTCCTCGAGTTCCCACGTCGCCTCACGCTCGGACTGATCAGACCACTGCACCTTAACCATAGGCAGTGTCTTGCTACGAAGCCGACGAACATCCCGTGCTAAAATACGAACCGGAACTGCCTCATAAGTGAAATCATCTCTGAGTCGAAGCTGACCATAGTCAATCACATGCGAAGGATCATGTAGATACTTCCTGAGCATCGACACATGGAACACGTCGTGCACTCCTGCTAGAGCTGGTGGCAATGCCAATCTGTAAGCCACCGGCCCAACCTTCCCAAGCACCTCAAAAGGTCCTACGAACCGAGGACTCAGCTTGCCCGCCAAAACGAAACACCCCGAACTGGAGAGATCTTCAGATACACGTGGTCTCCCACCTGAAACTCAAGCGGACGGCGTCTCTGATCTGCATAACTCTTCTGCCGGCTCTGGGCAACCAACAAACGCTCCTTGATAGTCTTGACTTTGTCCACAGCTCCCTGCACCAACTCAGGACCTACAATCGCCCTCTCTCGCAGGTCATCCCAACAAATAGGAGATCTACAGCGCCTACCATACAACGCCTCATGGAGCCATCCCAATGCTCGATTGGAAACTATTGTTGTAGGCGAACTCAATCAATGTCACATGCTGATCCCAGCTGCCCCCGAAGTCGAGCACACAAGCCCTCAACATGTCCTCCAAAATCTGATTCGTCCTCTCGTCTGCCCATGTCTGAGGATGATAAGCCGAACTGAAAGCCAAATTCGTCCCTAACGCCTTATGCAGGCTCCGCCAGAAGCGAGATACAAATCTCGGATCTCTGTCCGAAACGATCGTCGCCGGCACACCATGCACCTCACAATCTCATCTACATACAGTCGAGCCAAGCGCTCAAGGCTGAAGGTCTTCCTCACAGGCAAGAAATGAGCTGACTTCGTCAACCGGTCCACAATCACAACGCATCGTACCCGAAGATGTCCTAGGCAACCCCACAATGAAATCCATACCTACGCTCTCCCATTTCCACTCAGGAACGGGAAGAGGCTGCAGAAGACCCGCAGGTCGCTGATGCTCAGCCTTCACCTGCTGACAGGTTTGGCAACGAGCCACAAAAAGAAATCTCCCTCTTCATATTGCCCACCAAAAGGACTCTCGGAGGTCCCGGTACATCTTCACCCCTCCTGGGTGCACGAATAAGGAGCTCCATGAGCCTCCTGCATAATCTCCCGCCTAAGGTCGCCTCCACTAGGCACACAAACTCTGCCCCTGAAGCGTAGACAATCATCGCTGGACACAGAAAACTCTGACTCCTGCTCATCTGACAACTTCTCCCTGATCTTACACAACTCAGCGTCCGCCTTCTGACCCTCTCTGATCCGCTCAATCAAAGTAGACTGAACCTGAATCGAGGCAATCATCCCAGCACGGTCAGACCGAACAACCCAAATCCCCATACGCTGAAGCTCAATAGCAGACCTCTGAACCCTGACAACGAACAAGCAAGTCCAGGAGCACCCCTACGGCTCAAGGCATCCGCCACCACATTCGCTCTACCCGGATGGTAGAGGATCTCCAAGTCGTAGTCATGTAACAGCTCCAACCAGCGCCGCTGTCTCAAATTCAATTCCTTCTGCGTGAACAGATATTTGAGACTCTTGTGATCCGTGTAGACCTTACACGTCACCCCATACAAATAGTGCCGCCAGATCTTCAAGGCGAAGACCACAGCAGCTAGCTCCAAGTCATGGGTAGGATAATTCTTCTCATACGGCTTCAACTGTCGTGACCCATATGCTACCACCTTTCCCTGCTGCATCAGAACACACCCTAGCCCTCTATGGGAAGCGTCACAGAACACCTCAAAGCCCTCTGTCCCAGAAGGCAACGTCAAAATCGGAGCTGAAGTCAACCTTCTTCAACTCCTGAAAGCTCTCCTGGCACGCCTCACTCCAATCAAACTTGACATCCTTCCTAAGAAGACGAGTCAAGGGAGATACGATCTTAGAAAAGCCCTCCACGAACTTCCTATAATACCCAGCCAATCCCAGAAAACTGCGCACCTCAGACACACTAGTGGGCTTCGCCCACTCCATAACCGCCTTAATCTTCTCCGGGTCCACAGAAATACCATCCTTCGAAACCACGTGGCCAAGGAACACCACTCTATCCAACCAGAACTCACACTTCTTCAATTTAGCATACAACTCCTTCTCCTTCAACGTCTGTAGAACCATCCTCAGATGCTCCTCATGCTCCTCAGCACTCTTGGAGTACACCAAGATGTCGTCAATAAACACAACTACGAAAGAATCCAAGAAAGGTTTGAAGACTCTGTTCATCATATCCATGAAGAACGACGGGGCATTGGTCAAACCAAAAGGCATGACCAAGAACTCGTAATGCCCATATCGGGTCCTAAATGCAGACTTAGGCACATCCTCGGCCTTAATCTTCAGCTGATGATATCCAGAACGCAAGTCGATCTTCGAGAAGACTGTCGCCCCTGCTAACTGGTCGAAGAGGTCATCAATGCGGGGAAGAGGATACCGATTCTTGATGGTAACCTTATTCAATTCCCTATAGTCAATGCACAATCTGAAGGAGCCATCCTTCTTCTTCACAAACAACACAGGTGCTCCCCATGGAGACACACTAGGGCGAATGAAGCCCTTATCCAGAAGATCCTGCAGCTGCACCTTCAACTCCTTAAGCTCTGCCGGACTCATACGATAGGGAGCCTTAGAGATAGGCTGAGTCCCTGGCGCTAACTCAATAGAAAACTCCACCTCACGATCAGGTGGTAGCCCTGGCACATCGTCCTGGAACACCTCAGGAAACTCACACACAATGGGGATATCCTCCAACCGGGATCCCTCCTTAACCTCAGGTACAAAGCAGAGAAAACCCTGGCAGCCCTTCCTCAAGGAACGGACTGCCTGCATAGCAGACACCAACAAGGAGCACAAGGAATGGAGTTCCCCACAAAAGCAAAACGGGTCTCACCCGGTCTATCAAACACAACCTTCCTAGCTGCACAATCTATATGGGCATGGTGCTCTGCTAGCCAGTCCATGCCCAAAATCACATCGAAACAGGACATACTCATAGGGATCAAATCAGCAGACAAGTTCCTATCCATAATCACTACCGGAACCGACTTACACACAGAATCAAGTACACAAGCAGGTACGCCACTCAGCGGGCTAGAAATACACAAATCCACATCACAGGGCACAGCAGACAACCCGAGACTACCCACTAAATCAGCAGACACAAAGGAGTGGGTAGCTCCTGAATCAAACAAGCAGAAAACTGGCTGAGAAGAGATCTGAAGAATACCTGACACTACTCGGCCTGAGTCACGGTCTCGCTCACCAGCTAGAGCGTACACACGAGCCTGGGTCTGGGGCTTCTTCTGATCAGTCTTCTGCCCGGACCCTGAACCAGCACCTCGGCCCTCAGAACCGCCACTGCTACCTCCACCTCTAGCCTGTGGACACTGGGCAATGCGATGGTCTAGCGAACCACACTTGAAGCACCCGGACTTCCTGTAGCACTCCCGCCCAGGATGGAAACGGTCACACTCCGCACACTTCTCCACAGCAGGAGATGCTGATGAAAAAGAACCCCGGTCTCCTCTATACTTCTTCTTCTGAGAAGAAGTCTGCTCACGCCTCTCGGGCTCCTCTACACGACCCTTCCTCTTCTAGTCCTTGCCCTTATCGGGCCTCTGGTCCCTCTTCTCATACCGCTGCCTAGCCTGCAGCTCAGACTCCACTACCAACGCCACATCGGCCACATCCCTGAAGGTCTTGTGGCGAAAAGGTGCCACAGCCGCTCGAATGTCACCCCTCAACCCAGCCTCAAACTTCCTAGCCTTCCGGTTATCATCCGGCTCAGGCACAAACTTCGAAAGGGAAATAAACTTCCTCACATACTCATCTACTGACATCTCCTTCGTCTGGCGAAGTCTCCCATACTCTACAATCTTCTGATCACGAAAGACGTCGGGATAGAACTGCTGGTTGAAGCAGCCCCTAAACTGCTCCCATGTCCATGGGTGGGGGTACTTCCCTTCAACCGACTTCCACCACTCCTTCGCCTCACTCTGAAACATGAAGGTAGCGAATCCGACTTTCTGATCCTCCTCACATCCCATGACCCGCAGCAGGTCCTCAATCGCAGTGATCCAGTGGCTCGCCTCCTGTGGGTCGCCACTAGCATCAAAAGAAGGCGGCTTCAGCTTCAGGAACTCCTGAAGCGCCTTCACGTTGTTGCCCCCCGCGTTACCGGCTCCTGCCGCCTGACCAGCAGTGGCCCCTACAGTCTGCAGCACCTGGGTCACCACCTGCTGCACAATCTCTGCAATGTCCCCCTGGGGAGCATCGCCTGCAGCTGCACCACGTCCTGAACGTCGGGGAGGCATACTGAAGATACAACACCAAAATTTATCAGAAACCAACAAGCAGCAAACAGCAGACCTTTCAGACACCCACACATGCAGACAAACCCCACAAACACCAAAGAACGAGCAACCTGGCTCTGATACCACTAAATGTAACGACCCCAAAACCGGCCTAGGAGTTAGGGCCGTTACACGCCGCGAGTCTACTACCTAACGTCGCAAGGCTCTAAGCAAACGAATCCCAAAACCGAATAAGAAACTTGGATAAATACCAAGAGAGTTTACAAGATCCAAAAGCTTATAAGTCAAATACAAAGAGAGAGGCCCGAAGGCTACACAAAGTACTAAAGCGTCCAAAGCGCAAGCAACAAAGTCTAAAGTCACATAAAATAACGAAGCTAGAAGGGGACGAGAAGAGAAGATCCCACGAGCTCAATCTGCAACAAAGTAAAGGGGTGAGCTAAACAGCCCAGCAAGCAGAAGACTTCCTCAAGGAAGCCCACTCAAAACAGAAGCAGAAGAATACTTATAAACAGAGAAGAACTTATAAATAGACAGAATGGAGCCACAAAACAGAAGCAGAGCAGAGGGAAATATCACTTCAAATCACAGTCGGACTTTCAGATCAGAAACAGAAGAGTGGGACACTAGTAACAAGCTAACACATCAGAAGGACTCACATAAGGTCCTATGGATCCGAAGATCCCACAACAGAAGCCGTAGAGACAGCTAACAGACCCGTCGGTCAAATAACATCCTAAGGGAGACCCTAAGGAGTATAAACAGAAGGAATTCCTGCGCAGCATGCTACGGGACAGCCCGACCCGACTATCCAAGGCTAGAAGCAAAGTAACTAGGTCCCAAAACCAAAAGCTCACAAAACAGATCTTAATGCATGGAAATGCATATAAACAACATAAGAAGCTTGTACACAGATAGGGGAATCCAACCCCGCAAACGGAACTCAAAACGGAGCTAAAACGAAGAAGTTATGCTCAAAACAGTGGCATGTCCGAACTTGCGTCCGACCTTGCAAGTTCGGACAGAGGCCGAGAATCAGAAGCACAGAAATGCCAAGTCCGAACTTACGTCCGGACGTCGAAGTTCGGACGTAAGTCGAGACTCAGAAGCCAAAACAATCCTCGTGTCCGAACTTGCGTCCGACCTTGCAAGTTCGGACACACTTCGAAACTTTTACGGAGCCTCGTCCTCGCGTCAGGTCCGAACTTACATGTTCGGACCGATGTTCGGACACTCCAAAATCTTCAAAAACAAAACGCGCCCGATGACCTGACAGACGTTAGGACAGTGCAAAACTGTTGAATTCCAGAGAGAACAGACGCGCAGAAACTCATCCAAAAACACCAGAAACTCACACAAAACTCATAGAATTGTAAATCAGTACCCTCGGGGGTTTAGCCAATCGATCAACAACACAAAACCGATGAGAATGTACACAATCACAACACAATTGCAAACCAGAAATGCGAGGATAAACCAGTCCCCCGAGGGTGAGCAAACAACCCCGATTCCATCCCCCACTTACATCGAATTGCAGAGAAGGTTGCACCAATCTGAAGCAGAGCGAAGACCCGACACACTGCAACCCCGAACAGCGTAATCAGCCACTGAATTGCAGAGAACAGCCCCCAAAAACAGAATGCAAAATCAGAAACTGCTTCTCCAAAACAGCAAAGAGACTACCGAATTCACCAACTAACCTACCTGATTTGCAGAGGGGAAGAATCTGAACAGAAGCAGCAGCAGAACCGACCACAAACGCAGCAAAAATTCACCAGAAGACAAAGTGCTCACCAAGGAAGAAGAAGAGAGGAGAGCGTAGAAACTGTCGCGAGGAAGAACGCACGATTTGAAAATTGATCGTGGATTGAGAATGTAAAATAAATGACTTATCTACCTTAATAAGTCTCACCAAAAATAAAAGAGGGGAAACGACCTCCTTGCCCCGTCTTTTAATTTAAAGACTCCGGTGTCCCATCAGCTATCCAAAGTAACACATAACATAAGCAATGATATAAACCGAAATGTCATGAAATCTGAAACGAAAAATACGGAGTATTACACTACGGCACCCCGTACCGTTACTAATCCATCCTAGTTTATTCCCCGTTGCTAACTGATAACGTTTGTCGGGTTTTCGGTTTAACTCGGGATTAGGAAAAACGCTATATTACATGCGTGGTTACGTCGTGTATATTAATATACTTAACTGTAAATGTTTGTTATCGCATGTAATTTAATACACATTTGTATATTACATAGTTTATCACTATATTGCATGTATAATCTTAATCATATATTATACATCTCACCTTAGTATTTATTTTCCTAAGGTTAGTTTTTCCAAGTGTAATGTTGTATAATTCGTATTTGAAAATACTTTGAAGTACATAACTCCTTATTATTTCATGAACAACATAACATTAGAATTTCCTTATCCAATGTGTGTAATTCTTTTCTTCTTACTCTATATCATTTTAATATGATATCATATGGTTGTTTGAACCATATTGTATTTTCACTCCTTAACATATATTTATTTATATGTGTATTATGGGACCTATTTATTATATGGTAAATCTTTGTAATATATTCATTTTCTTTTAATGAATATTTCTTATATTATAAATGTTATAACCTTTATAACATTGAAAACCATATCATAAACTTTTATTCTAAAATTCCCATTTTCGAACAGCACCCTTGTTCTCTAATATTTACAATATCCACCACATAATTTATATAATGTTATATTATAGTTATATAACATATATTATGACATTTAGGTCATTAAAACAATTATAACCTATAGTTATAAATTTTTATAAAATACCAAACAGCCCTTATTCTTCTCGGTTTTTATCATATTCCACTATACTTCCATAATTTACAAATCAACCCCAAATTATATTCCATTGTCACACTTATAATATATACCTTATATTATAATCCTTAAACCTTAATATAATTATAACCTATGGTTATAATGTCCCAAAATAACCGAATAGACCCTAGGCCTGTTCTAAATTAATTTCCAACCCACTAACTTTCCATATTCACCAAATAACCCTATTTTATAACATATAGTTTCTAATGTCATTAAAACTATATATTATACATATATCGTAATAAAACCTCATATATAATTCCAAAAATACCAAACTATACCAAAAGGTTATAAACATCATTCCTAACCTTATACTTTCAATATTTACGGTTTTCACCACATATGTTACCTATATCTGACAATGATATAAAATATCATATATTATACCGCAAACTTAGATATGGTGTTTAAGAGATAATCTAAGATATAAGGAGGCTAAATAATGCCTTAGAAACATTAAGAAACATTTTTAATCAAAGAAAACATAAGGAAACACCAAAAGAGCAGTTTAAGCAAAAACGTGCTCTAAGCTTGGAGAGACTTGGGTGAGCACCCAAATATCATCCTAAGACCTTAGAAATATCCTAATGGTCATTCTAAATCAATTACCAAATAAAAACTAGCTCAGAAACAAGTTAAAACACAAATTGTGCTTTAAGGACTCTTAAAGCACATTTTTGAAAAATTGTCTTAGAAAGGGGGTTTAAGTGGCTAAATGCTCATGATTACTCCTTAATTAACTTGTGTACTAATTAGTATCACATTAGGAAGTCTAAATCAATGGGAAATCAAAAATTTCACAGTTATGTGCACTAGTTTGTGAATAGTAACCAAATAGTGCCTAGTTTAGTCTTTAGTAAATTAAGTTTAGTTAGTTGGTCAAACAAGACCATGACTAGCTTAATTAAAGGGGGTGGCCGGTTTTTAAGGTGATGATTCACCACATGATCAAATAACAAAAGAAAAGAAGAGAAAAAGTAAGTAAGGTTACTATTTGTTATTAAAAGAAAACTTACCTTTTAAGCCATCTCTCTCCTCCTTTCTTCATTCTTTCTTCTTCTTCACCGATTTCTCTTGCTCTCTCCCTTCTTCTTTCACGTGGAAGACAACTCCATGCTAGCTCCATCTTCTTTTGCCCACATCTTGCTCATTTAAGCTCCAAAATCAAAACCAAGCACATATATCTCTTAGCTAGCTCAAGCTCTTTCTTTCTATCCTTTCAAATCTCTAAGAGCTTCATTTCGGTGCCAAGTGAAACCTCCATTGAAGGGGGAAAAATAAGCTTGAGGAGTTCATTAGCTTCTCCACTCTCTTAAGGTAAGGAATATGTAAAAAAATTTAGGTTTCCACCATTTTTCTTCATTACCAAAAATCTATACTCATGGGGCTTCATTGTTATGCCTTGTTATAGCTTGTTTTCTATTCTCCAAGGGCTAGAGGAGGTCCTTCTTGCTTCATATCCAAGCCTATTCTAAGACTGCAAGGTAAAACAATCAATTTAATACCTTAAAGCACATTTTTAACCTAGGGTTTGTTCCTTAAGGTTAATGTATTATCTAGCACTCATTAGAGTCATTGGATATTGGTTAGAACATTGGCAAGGAGAGTTTAAGTGGTGACCGAGATTGTTCAAGGAAAAAGGCTAAGGAGGAAAGTTTGTGAGCTTGTAAAAGAACAAGGTAAATTACTTGCCTTAAGGTGTTTTATTGTTTAAGGGGATGGGATTTAGATATGTGATGAGTTTAGTGTAGAGTTTACATTGGGAAAGAGTTATAAAGACCTAGGAGAAACAATGATTATACTTGTGAACTTGTGACTAAGGAGCAAATGAGAAAAGGAGATAGTTCAAGAATGTCAAGGTGAATTATAAGAACATTTAAATTGCAATGGGAGCCTTGTTGTGTGTATTTGCAGGTCAAAGGCTATTTATATTGAGGAAATTCAGTGTTTAAAATTTATGCATTTAAGGGCCTAAGAGCCAAGTCATTTAAGGGCCTAAGTGCCAAGCAATTTAAGTTTATGCACTATATTGTGATGTAGTGTAGTTTTGGTGTATGATGTGTGTTAAGGAGGTTTAATGAGAATTTGAATGTTGATAGCCATTTGATGGTGAAAAACTAAATGTTTTTGTGTAACAATATACTAGAGAACCCATGGCAAAATTTAGTGAAGAACCTAAGTGTTTAAGTTTTATTGAGGAGATTTCATGACTAAGGAAGCATTAGGAAACTTTAGGAGTTGTTTTGACAAAAAAGAGGAGTTTAAGGTGTATTAATGAAGTTGATGACCTAGAAGGAACTAGGGATTCTTAGGGCTTAAATTGGTGAAAGAAAGTGAACTAGAGTGTTCTTGAGTGTGTTAAGGATTTAGGAGTTGTCTTGAAGGAATTAGAGTTCAAATAAGTAAGTGTGATGCTCAAGGGGTATGGAGGAAGTGTAAATAAGACTTGTGCAGGTTTAGTAAACAAAGGAGGAATAAAGCCTTGTGAGGGTCTAAGTGTAAGCTTGAGAGAAATGGTAGGAGTTTGTGTAAGGTAGGTGCTGTGGAGAAATAATGCTTGGAAGTGGTGATAATGTTTGTAAGATAGCATTTTGGTTAGTTTGAGTTGTAGGTATGATATACCACTTAGACAACCTAAGGAGAAATAGAATAAGTGTTAAGAGATTATGTGAGAAATTGGGTAACAAGTTTGGATGAGGAAGTGAGCAAGTTTAAGATGTTATCTTGGGTTAGAATATTTCTAAGATTGTGTATGGACTTTGGGTAAAGCATGGATGAAGAGAACAAGTGCAATCACACTTAGAAAAAAATACAAATGGTTAAAACCTGCAGCTGGTCTGGGACCTAGGTCTAGGGTAAAGTCCCGGACCATGCCTAAATTAGAGCAGAGAGTTCATCCAGCACCCTGGTCCAGGATTTAAGTCTTGTATAAAGTCCCGGACCGCCCCCTGATTTACCCCCGAGAGTTTTAGCTTGAATTGGTCCGGAACTTAGGTTCCATACAAAGTTTCGGACCACCCCATTAAAACCCCCCTGAGTGTTTCAGCTTGCATTGGTCCGGACTTAAGTCCCATACAAAGTCCCGGACCACAACATAAAATCAGCCGAGAGTTTAACCAAATGTTGGTCCGGGACTTAAGGTAAGGACCAAGTCCCGGACCACTCTAAAATGGTGTATAAGCTTGGAAAATGTTAGGTAATGATGGGGATTGGTAAGTGCTGATGTTATAAGGTGATCAAGGACATGTTTGGTGGGTATTACGGGCAATTAAATGGGTGAATAAGTATAGGAGATAAAGAGGAAAAATTCACTAAGAAGCTTAAGTTAGGGCTGTTTAATAGTGGGTAAACATTAGTAGTAGGGTAAGTTAAGTACGTTGGGATGGGTTAAGTAACTAATGACCTAAAACTGATTGGATGTTCTAGGATTTGTGAATTGGGACCCGGAAGAAGATTAAACAAACAACCACCGACGGTGAACGGTACAGTCTTTCTTGTGACCTGCTTGCTAACGAGGTGTCCCTCGGCTTGTGTGCTATCTGTTTATTTGCTATGACTAAGACAAGATAAAGCATGCAACCGGTTATACTTGTTCTCGTTGTGAATGTGTTTTCTTTACACTAACCTACGAGACTTGAGATTGTTACTAACTAAGTTTAGTACTTATTGAGTTAAGAAAAGGAGTTAAGTATTGGTATCAGTTGGTTAATACCCGTTAAGGTTTAACTAACACATGGTTTGTAAGGTTTTCACTAACTGGAACTTAAGGGGGGAGTGAGGAACCCGGGACTGACTCCGGTCATGCATGCTAAGGAAAAGGGGGTCGGTATCTGAATCAGATCCGCCCTCCGCTTAAGGACTTGTCTTCGGACTTGTTGCCTAGGGTCGGTTGCCAGCTCAGCTACACTGGACTCCCGTCCAAGGTAGGTGGCATTAAGATGGTGCGATAGGATCACCTAAATCCTAAGTTTAAGTTAAGCTACAACCATTTACATTCTAGGAACGGTTTGTATATTGAGGTTAAGATAAGGTTAAGACTGAGGTAAGTTAAGGAGAACTGAGGATAAGAGGAATCAGATCTGGAGGAGGTTATTACTAACCCACCTGTTAAGGGAACGCTTGAGTCGTTCATTTATGTGTGAACTATGTATGTTCATTCGTGGTTAGTTGATTTATTGCACTTCATATTATGTTTGTGTATCTAATCAATTTCCATGCTATCGAAAATTAGTCGTCGTAGCCCCGTTAGCGTGGGGGCCACGAGAGGGTCGTACCAGCATTCGTGCTGACCCCCTTTGGGGGCTGTTTTTATACTTGCAGGTAAGAGGCCCATGAAGTCACACCACGAGAGTAGGAGTGGTTAGACTTAGGATGGGTTATTTATTTTTGAGCACGGGTTGCGCATGTGCGCCCGTCTGTTTATATTTAAACTGATGTAAGTTTATGTTCATGACTTAGAAACTTAAACTCGGTTGGTTGGTGGCGTTTTGGTCGGTTTGTATATTTTGGATAAGTGTTGTAAATTAGTATAGTTCGGTGTTTTCTTTTGATCAGACCGTGGCAAGGTCCCGGTGTTAGTTATTCCGCTGCGATCATTGTGATTAAGCTGTTAAGTTTTGCGATAACCACGATTGGCTTTGGACGGGGTGTTACAACTTATATAATCCATATTAACTCCAAATTTAACCAAATAAATTCCTAAAAATTCCTAATAACCCATAGGTGTATAAAATACCATTTTATACCCCAAAAATTTCGGTAATCTCCTATATACCCATATGTTATGTAATTTTTTTACATTTTAATACATAACTTAGTATAAATTGATAATTAACTTAATAAATCATCAAATCTGGTCAAAGTCTTTTGCTTGGTCAATGTTTGACTTTTAAACATCATTTTGACCTCACTTTCATGGTAATTACATAAATTACCCCAGACTTTCCAATATTTACAATTTCACCCCAAAACTTTATAAAATCTTATACTTTTATTTAAATACATTTTAAATCCCAATTTTTGGCTATATTCACCTACAGCCCTCTAATTTTTGTTTATTTACGGCTTTGACCCCATACTTAATAGTAAGTACATAAATTAAATTAAATAAGCTTTTAAACTTAAATAAAATGGCCTAATGACATGGCCTTATTACAACTTTGCTTTATAACATAAAATTACACATAAATAGCTTAAAATATACAATAAGCTCTCGACCTTGTTGTACATTAATTATTTTTCCACATAATGTCATAATTTGACCATTATGTTAATTAAACCACTTAAATGACTAGCTTAATTTATCTAAGTCATTTTTATCCATACTTAGGTTAAAATCACCCATTTAATTAACTCCACTCTCGGCACATAATTTATATGAGCTGAAAAACCATAATCACATAAGTTTAAGGTACTTATACCTTGATTTAGGTGCTTAATGCCCTAAAACCAACTCGGCGGCTTGGAGGAAAAATCACCACATCACTTAAACATGTTTAATACACCAAAATAAGATATGGTTACACTCCAAGCATGAGCTAACCATAAGGAACAATTAAATGTAAGATTTGAGGCAAAAATCACCTTAAAAAGGAATGGTAGTCTCAAATGGGTTTCGGCCTGAATCAAGAACACCACATGGTGTTAAATTCACCATAAAAACATGGGAATAGCTAGACAACAGCAAGGAGCTATGGTAATAGATTTACCTTGGCAAAATGCCTTAAAGAATGATTTTTCTCTTGATTTTCAGCCAATCTTGCTCCTAGTGGTTAACACACTGAATCAACGTGAAAATATGAATATTATGAGGGAATAAACTCATAGAAAACAGAAGAAGAAAACCAGATGAAGAGTAAGAATCCATAAGGTATGTTTTTACCTTATAATGGAAATTTTGACCACCTTGGTCCCAAGGGTTGCTTCAGCCGAGAATGGATGTTGTTCAAGGTTTAAAATACTGAGAATAAGCCATGGAAAGTCATATATTATAAGCTCCATGTGTAGGTGATGAAGAGATGAAGAAAAAGAGCTAAAATAGGCCTTAAACCATTACCTTAGGTGGAAAAGAGTTTGATTTGCCTTGAATGCTCAAGAACACAGCTTGAGAGCTTTAGGAACTACTAAGGGCTTGGCTGGAATGGGACAAGAGGAAAGAGAAAGAAAGAATTTGTGTTTTAAGGTAAGAAAAGTAATAAATGGAATAGTAAATGGTGATTCACCAAATTGGCTTGATATTTTGATTAAAGGTGAATGTGCTGTCCTCCATCCCTTAAGCTGCCGCCTCATTTAGGATATGGATAAGTCAAGTCTTGACCATTGACTTGACTTAGTCAATATTGCTTAAAAATGCACTATTTGGGTTACTATTCACAAATGAATGCCATATTTCTGATTTTTTTGAAAATCTTGGATTTAGACCTTTTAATGTGGTACATTATAGTACATTAGTATAACAAGGTCTAATCCAATGCCTAACACCACTCAAAACCCACTCAGAAAGTCAATTTTCTCAAACACATGCTTTAAGGAGTTTTAAAGCACAATTTGTGTTAGAACATGTTTTTGAGCTTGGTTTCCTTTGAGAATAGTTTTATAGTGTTCATTACTTAGTTATAATACTTTGGAATCCACTCTGAGGTCATACAATCTCTATGGTGTCCTAAAGCACATTTTTGGCTTTACTGATCTTAAGGCATGTTTTGCCTTGTTGAGATCTTTAGATTATTCCCCAATGGTATTTAGATGATTATTAATATCCTTAGATCATTAATAGATCATTTAATTAAGTTTTTAAGGTTAGGGGTACTTCATAATGAGCCCAAGAACATGGCCTAATTCGATCTAGAACTTATTTAATAGATCCTCAAAGTTAGCTCCTCGAACAGGTCCAAGTACGAACTTTTTCCAGAAAACCGAAATCGAATTCCTTCGTTGGTGCTTTTCCGGTGAGTTTCCGATCAAATTGTCTCGTTATTGTCATTCACCTTTACATTATCGGTCAAACCCATGTTTCAATTTCATCTATTACGCTTTAGATTGAGAGAATTTGTTAGAATCGAATTCGGAAACCCGAAAGAACCCTAACTTCGAACCCAGAATCGTTTTTGCGAATTCGTGCACCTTAGATCGTAAATTTGGTACCATTGGAACCGCAAGAAGATTTCGAATCCAATGAAACAAAAATCAGTCAATTTGGTCCTGCGAGTTGAGAGAAATCGAGGAATCTCTATCGGGGTGGTTTGGGAATTTGCTGATGAACTCGGGGAATATCGGCCGTCCGATCGTAGGTTATAGAAACGGACGGCCGAGATTAAAACGTGGATAGATTTAATTGTTTTCAGTTTTATTAATTCCAGAATTAAACCCTAACTTGTTGAATTTATTTAAATATCTTCCCGAATGTATTTTGACTTGAAATTTTAACCATAGATTCCTTATAAAATCTAGTTTATTTTGATGTAAATTAATATGAGTTTTTAAACGCAAATTATAATTTTTGTAAGTTCTGAGTATTATGGAATTATTTAGATAATTTTAAAAGATATTTTTATGAAATAAAAAATTTATAATATGTCTAAAATGTTATAGCTACTATATATTTAATTTGGGAATTTTTGGACAATGGTAAATGGGTTTAAAAATTGTGTTTATGAATTTTTCATAAGAATAACTTATAATATATGGTTTTTAATGCAACAAAAATTAAAGTATAGTTTATTAATAAACTTTTTAGGTTGGGAAATAATGAAAAGATTAAACTGACATTTAGTAACAGTATGTTTATAAATATTTTGGGTATAAACTTTTAAGTCAAGTAAAAATTATATACTATCATATATATATGTGAGAGGAATAAAATAGAAACTTATGTTAAATCAAGGAATTTCACTAGTCTACATTTTTAGTTATTATATAATGTGGAAGCTAATATACTTAATTGAAGCTAGGGGAAATACTTTATTTTATAAACCATATATTGGATGTGGATTTGTGTAAAAGTTAATAGAGATAATTAAATACAATAAAACTACATAAAGGATGTTTTGAATAAATCCTAGTATATATATATATATGTATATATACATTAAACATAAATAAAAGAAATGAAATACCTTATAGAAAATACAATATGAAGGAATTAATAAGTTCAACTAAACCTCTACATAATACTAATGAAAGAATATTATATGAGGTGGTATTAAATTGGGTTACGAAATTGAGTTTTGAGTTACCTTCGAATTTCTAGGATTTAAATAAATCATAATTAAATACTATATAATATTATTTGTCAATGACAAGAATGTAAATTTGTAATTGGGTTAAGTAATAAATAAGTTAAGACTTAAGAAAAATTTGTAATTTGATTACATAAAGTGTTACACAAATAGATCTTAATATATAGTTAATAATAAAATAAATGAAATAGTTTTACATCTGAATGTGATGTGGATTAATAAGGCTAGATTTAATCATCTCATAACATTTATAATAGTGAGTAATAACTTAATGTTTTAAGGTAAAATCATTAAAAGGGTTAAGATATAAAACTATGTTAAATATGACTAGGGAGTTAGTCTAAATAATAATCCTTGAGTTTTTAGAATTGGTTAAGCCATATAAAATACATTTATGACATTAATTACCAAAATGCAGAATGAGAGTGTATAAATAAGAGATCTATTTATTAGTTGGAACTTATAAGAGGTTTGTAAATATGAATTAGGTACTTAAAACCTTTGAACCTTTAATTAGATGAAACTAAATTACGTAAGAGATTATATTGGTTTACCTTATAACACTAAAAATATTAAAAGGTCATTTGAATATAAGGTATGAGGATTTTTCAGAATAGATGATCTCTAGATAATTGACAATTTCTCTTATGAATGAGGATTTACATGTTAGTTAAATTTTCACATTATGTTAAGACATAATACTTATCCTAAAACATAGTAAAGGGAATTAATTTATTAAGTTATTCCTTTGAAACCTTAGGTTTTGTAAATAATTTAAAACGTATTTAAGACTTAAGTTTATTGAGGTTTAGTATAAAAGGATTATACATAGTCTATGGAGGGTATGTGTCAAAAAATTAAATATTTAGGAAATTCAATGTAAGTAAAGACACATAAAAAGGGTTATCTTAAAACACCTTATTATATAGGTGATAATAAAACAAAAAATATATGTTGTGAATACTAAATGTAAGAGTTTGATAAGTCTAAGTTAATTATAATATAGTTATTTCAATATGAGAAGTAATTCAACATCTTATGACAAGATTATTAGATGGTTATAGTAAAAAGTCATTATGAACTAAGGATATGATAATTGAGTTTAGTGGCTCCATTAAGTTATAGTAAAACGTACTATATACAACACTATGATCTCTGTATACAAGATGTAGATCTTAGTTAAGTAAAGGGGAAAACTTAATCATAATAGATTATTTAGTAATATTGATAAAATACATAATCATTACATTTGAAATACCCCAAACCTAAGTATGCTAATTAAACATCAATTTATGATGTAGTAAGGCTAAAATATGCCTTAGAAAGATTGGTAGACAATTTAAACCAAGGAAAACACAAGAAAATGCCTTAAGGGCAATTAGGGCAAAAATGTGCTCTAAGCTTGGAGAGACTTGGGTAAGTACCCAAATATCATGCTAAGACCTTAGTAATATTCTAATGGTCATTTTAAACCAATTACCAAAGAAAACCAAGCTTGGAAACAAGTTAAAACACAAAATGTGCTTTAAGAAGTCTTAAAGCACATTTTTGAAAAATTGTCTTGTAAATGGGTTTTGAGTGGCTAAATGTCCATCATTACTCTTTAATTAACTTGTGTACTACTTAGTATCACATTAGGAAGTCTAAATCAATGGGAAACCAAAAATTTCACAAATATGTGCACTAATTTGTGAATAGTGCCAAATAGTGACTAGTTTAAGTTTTAGTCAACATAAGTCAATTAGTTGGTCAACCAAGACCATAAATACCTTGGTTATAAAGAGGGGGCCGGTTTTCTAAGGATTAGTCACCATAGACTTCATCAAATAAGGAAAAAGAAGAGATAAGTAAAGAAAGTTACTGTTTGCTTTTATAAAGCAAATATCCTTATTAGCCTACCTCTCTCCTCTCTTCTTCATTTCCCCTTCTTCTTCCACGGTTTTCTTCTTGTTCTCTCTGTTCCAAACCGTGCCCAACCAGCTCCATACTTGTTCCATCTTCAAATGTCCATAAGTTACTCATTTTAGCTCCAAATCAAAAAGTGAGCATAGATTATTCTTAGTTGGCTCAAGCTCTAGCTTTCTATCTTTACAAAATTGTAAAAGCTTCATTTTGGAGCCATGGGAAATCTCCATTGATGGAGGAAAATCAAGTTTGAAGAGTTCATTAGCTTCTTCATCCTCTTAAGGTAAAGAAAATGTAAGAAAAATCTTTTTCCATCACTTCCTCACCATGACCGAAAATTACCTTCTCATGGAGCCTTGTTTTATCCATTGTTCTAGCTTGATTCTATTCTCCAAGGGCTAGAGGAGGTCCTTCTTGATTCATATCCAAGCCTATCTTAAGACTCCAAGGTAAAACATTCATTTCAATACCTTAGAACACATTTTTAACCTAGGGTTTACTCCTTAAGGTTAATGTATTATTTAGCACTCATGAGAGCCAATGTATATTGATTAGAACATTGGCAAGGGAAATTTAAATGGTGGCCGAGATTTCCAAGGGAAGAAGCCTAAGGAGAAAGTTGAGAGAAACTTGAGAAAACCAAGGTAAATTGCTTACCTAAGGGTGGTTTAAGTTTTAAGGGGTGGTATTTAGATAAGTACTAATGTAGCTTAAAGCTTACATTAAGTAATGGGTTATATAACCTAGGAAAAATAATTTAAACAAGCTTATGAACTTGTGACTAAGGAGCCAATGGGAATGAGTTAGTAATATAAGTTTAAGAGGGATTTTAAGAGCATTAAAACTACTATGAGATTGATGGGTGTATTTACAGGTTGAAATCTTATATATGTGGGAAATTCAGTGTTTAAGTTTAAGTCATTTAAGGTCCTAAGAGCCATGTCATTTAAGAGCCTTGGTGCTATGCAATTTAAGATTATTGCACTATATTGAGTTTGTTGTGAATAAGTTGATTTGGGTGAGAAAATAAGATGAGAAAGGACTTGATGTGTGTGAGTTGGTTGAATGAGGAAAACAATGCATTTGGGCATGATAAAATACTAGAGAAGCTATGGTGAAATTTGAATAGAAAACAGAGCGTTTAAGTGGTGGTGGTGAGTTAATGTGCCCTAGTGTTTACTAGGGAGCATGAAGAGGAATTTGAGTGGAAATGAGTTAACTAAGTAGGTCTTGAGGTTTAGGATGACCCAGAGTTGTCTAGGAGGAATTAGAGTTTAGATGGGTGTATTGAACACACCAAAGTCATGGTAAGAGGAATGGTAAGACTTGTGCAAATTTGGAGGAGAAGGTGTATAATGCTTTAAAATAATTTAGGTATGAACTAGGGAATATAACAATGAGAGTTTTGAGAAGCTTGTGTAAGTGTGATGATGCTAGTAGTGGACTAATGAGGTTTAGTTTAGATGTTAATGAGTGGACTTAGGTGATGGAAGAGAAAGGTGTGGGAGAATGTTGTCAAATGTCAAGGAAAATGACTAGGAATGTAAAAGAGCGTATGATCATGAAAATGGTGAGTAAGTGAGTAAAAGGAGATGGAAATGTCCAAGGATGGTGTAGGATAGTTAAAGTAAAGAAGAACAAGGTTAAGGTGCTAAGAAGATGGGGAGAAATGCATAGGTAAGTTCATGAGTTTAGGTTGATGAGTAGAAAAAGGAAAAGAAAGGAATTGTGCATGGACATGCAAGATAACCTTGGAAGGTTTAGCAAGCAAAGAGGGGATGCAATAATGCTTAGGGGGAAGTTATATTGATTGGGAAGGAAACACTTTGGATAGTTAGAGTTTTAGACAAAAATTACATGTTGGAAAAATAAGGAAATAAGTAACAAGTGTTAGAAATTCTTGTAAGGATTGAGAAAATGGTTAAAGAGGTTTTAAAGGATGTTCTAAGGTGAGTTTAAGTGCTTATATGGTATTAAGACATAATGGGACACTTGTGGAAAAGTTGGGCATTTTTGCAAGAAAGGAGATAAGTGTTTAAGGGTGTAGAAGATGAGTATTCTGGCCTGTCCGAACTTCCGTCCGAATTTGGAAGCTCGGACATGCCCTGTTGCGATCAGAATTTTTGAGTCTCGACCAGAGTCCGAACTACCGTCCGGACTTAGATGTTTGGACACTTGAAATTCTTCCTTTGATTTTTCCTCGACCTATGTCCGAACTTAGGGAAGTTCGGACACATGTTCGGACACACGTCTGGTTGCACCCTTTTGAGTCTCGACTTGCGTCCGAACTTGGTAAGCTCGGACACAAGTTCGGACGCGGTGCTGTTTTGACCAAAAACTTTGTTTAAGGTTAGGAAATGATATCTAATGGTGGGGATTGATATGTAATGATAATATAAGGTTGTTTAAGACATGTTTGGTGGGTAACAATGATAATTAAGTGGGTGAATAAGTATAAGTTATGAGGAGAAGTGATTCACTTAAGATTAAGTTTATAAGAACTTAAGTGGTGTTAGATGGGGATCATTAGTGACTAAAAGTTAAGTAAGTTAGCTTTATTGGAAAAGTAATTAACAACCTAAAATTGAATGAATGTTTTAGGGTTTGAGAATTTGGACTCCAGAGGAGAGTAAGCAACCGAACGACCAACGGTGAACGGTACAGTTCTTCTTGTGACCTGCTTGCTAACGAGGTGTCCCTCGGCTTGTGTGCTATTTGTTTTGTGTGCTCACTAAACAAGATAAAGCATGCAACCGGAACATTATGTTATTGTATTGTTGTGTGGTGTTGAAAACTAACACAACTTACCGTGAGAACTTACTAACCAACGTTTAGTAAGGAATTGAGTGAGACTAAGGAACGCTCCCTAATATTAGTTTGTTATAAACCGAAAGAGGTTAACCAACAAACATTGTCTTGAGACTTCTACTAACTGGAACTTAAGGGGGGAGTGAGGAACCCGGGACTGACTCCGGTCATGCATGCTAAGGAAAAAGGGGGTCGGTATCTAAAGCATATCCGACTTCCGCTTAAGGACTTGTCTTCGGACTTGTTGCCTAGGGTCGGTTACCGGCTCAGCTACATTGGACATACAGTCCAAGGTAGGTGGCATTAAGATGGTGCGGTAGGATCACCTAAATCCTAAATTATAAGATAAGTTGTTTATTCAACCAATGGAGTTAATAGCTCATTGGCTAGGGTTGCTTTTGACTCGACAAAAATAAACATTGAGATAAGATACAATCATTTCTATTTAAAAGAGTGGTTTGTATTCTAAGATTAAGATAAGGTTGGAGATAAGTTGCAACCATTTCTATTTGAAGGATGGTTTGTATTCTAAGACTGAGATAAGCTACATCCACTTCTATTAAGGAATGGTTGTTTCTAAGACTAAGATTGAGGTAAGATAAGGATGGACTAAGATTAAGAGGAAACATAACTTAAGGAGTTAAATAATTAACTCTCTAATTAAGGGAACGCATTTAAGTCATTCATTATGTTTGAACTTTGATTGTTCATATTGGAATGTTGTTTACTGCACTTTCTATTATGTTGTGCATCTAATCAACCTCCATGCTATCGACAATTAGTCGTCGTAGCCACGCTAGCTTGGGGGCCATGAGAGGATCGTACCAGCATTCGTGTTGACCCCCTTTGGGGGCTGTTTTTACTACACAGGTGAACGTCAGGAGGCGGCCGTCACGAGAGTAAGATGGGGGACAAGCGTTACGGGTTAAGTGTGGCCTACGAGTTGTGCATGTACTCTCGTATGACAATTTGAGTTAGTAAGATGTATAGGATGCGAGGGGATTGTGAGAAGGATATGTATTTGGTTAAGGTTGGTATGTACTAATGTTCGGTATATTCTGTCAATCAGACCGTGGCAAGGTCCTGGAGTGTAATGAATTCCGCTGTGACATTTATATATATGTTGTTAAGTTGCGAAACCACATTTGGACTGAGATGGGGTGTTACAAAAGTGGTATCAGAGCGTAGTTACGCTCTGAAGATAAGAATTACCGAATTTAGGAGAATACTGAGGTTGAAATTGAGTTATGGGTTAAGGGTTGAGTGTTAGAGTGAAAGGTGCGTTAGCTAGGACTTCCCGGTGTTCACCGGATATCCATAGTACCTAGACCCGCCCTCCACATCCCTTGCTTGAATTATGGGGGGACAAATGCCAGAGAGAAGAAAGCCTTCTCTTACTCGGGAAAACCCGATCTGGTAGTTAGTTAACAGTAAGCAATACAAGAAACATCTTGTTGAACAACAGATTATGAGAACTTGAACGTTTTAATGGAGCGCATCAGTGAAACAAGCGCTACCAATGGAATTCTATCAGTAAGAGAATGGAAATTACCGGCAACATGGGTCGACATGCTACGCAGTCGAGTTACACCGCAATACCAATGATAAGAAAAGCACTACGAGTGCAATGGGTAGGAAAGGTTAAGCGACATGAGCACCGGACAGTGGTCCGAATGAGCATAATCGTGGAATACAGGCACGAGGGTTAAGATTACTGGAAAGTCCAGTTAGAAACGGGGACTCCAAACCCCATACATTGAGGAAGGTTACAAACCTGGCCGACATATCACAGACGACGATGAAAACACATACAAACTGTATACCGGAATAGGACTACGATGTAGTGCCTAAAGGAGAATCATTACTTAATAATCACGACAAAATACGGGAAGACGGGAGCGATGATTAAGATATAAGAAGTAACGAGGGGTTCCCTCAGATGAGGAACGCCCTGATAAACGACAGTACTGTCAAACCAACCAGGGAACTGCCGAATGGCTAGTTGTCCCAAAATAAGAGAACATTAAAGGAGTCCTGGGGACTACCAAAGATATAAAGAAATAGGTGGAAGTACAACTACCGATGCTCGTAGTACCGGTAGCCCATCTTGCATGCCGCACATGCCATAGCAAGTGCTACTACGGTTAAGCTACACGGAAAGCCAACATGGCGAGATAACAGAACACTACAGTTGTAGTACACACTAATACTAGATTGTAATCCATAAAAATGGGAAAATGAGACCTTGGAAGGGCCTAACGGCCTGACCATGATGAGATGTGTGGATACACCAGTCAGCAGGGAACTGAACTTGGACAAAATACTAGATGATATAAATATCAGCAACGGTGCAACCTACTACAACAACAACCGACAACGGTAAGAACACCAATCCCGAACTCCAAGAGAAAAACCTAAGAGATCGCTCAGTGATCCGAGCAAAACCATGTGTAAGCAATAATATACAAAGGAAGTATTATGGAATACAATGGAGACTGTTGACACAACGACTTTCAACAAGAATGGGATAAGACTCCCAGATTGATCACTAAGAACACCAGTAATGAGCATTCTTCAAGAAGATGTTGGAAAACCCAGGAAACAGGGATAAAGGAAATGAACGTAAGCTATAACCTACCAAGGATTAAAGACGTACAACCCTAGAAAAGGAGCAAACTGATGAATGACAGTTAACACTGTTTGTCTAACTCATTAACACCCAAGTATAACTTATCATTGACGGGTGGCATAGTCAACGGAAGTTGAACGAAGCGTTGAGATGGAAGCATAGGATGACAGGATGATATCCAACTTGGACACCGTAAGGCAAACACCTAATACAAACCTAACCCTGATTGCTAAAAGACATAAATCTTGTAAAATGACAGTATTGTCAAAGACACTAAGTAACCTCAGATCACCTAAATAAACTTCCATAGCAGGACGCAGCAACTTACCTTGAAACCCGATACTACATTCAATATGTAACCTAACGGTGGATAATGTTCAAAAGAAACAAAAAACCTATGAGGATGACCTACAGATGAATAAGAGTACAAGTAATGGACTGAGGCATTAAGCACTAAGAGCCTACGAGCCAAGGATGTTAACCACATCAGAGCCCGAGGCGCAGTAAGTTGTAAGAGAGCTTAATTAAGCCACGAAGGAACTACAATTCGTAGATGTGAACGGTTACAAACCTATAATTTTGATTGTGTAAGAATTGCCAAGAAAGGCACCAATGAGAATAAGGGGATAATGCTAAGGACAGTGGCGGAGAACGAACCATTCCTTTTAGGGTGGGGACACCTCTCCTTGTTGTGAGGCCATGAGTGGGAATGAACCCCTCAAAAAGGGCTTTCACTTGTTAGAAATGTAATACGCTTTTGTTAGAGAATGGAAAATGTAAACCTTGAGACTACCTTTAAACATACCAGATACACTTGAGTAATAAGGAAGGATGCAGAGACAGACCTCATATCCAACACCCCGGATTTAAAAATCAGTAATCGTCAGAGATAAACATGGTGAGTGCATAGAATGGCACGTCAAATGACCAATGCTCAGTAGAGCTTGTGGTTAAACAGATGACTTCTTCAGTAACCGGTTAAATTACAGGGTAAATAACATCATAAAGGATGAAAGAATGTGAGAAAAATTAGCCTACTTATGAACCTGAGATTGAGCAGAACACCTGCATATTAAGAGATAACCATTTTACGACACGGTATGAGATAAGATGTTAGAGTAAATGAGTAAGTAGTTGCGCCATCAACGGGCAACATGGTAAAGGCCAGCTACCGCGGCAGTAGTGGTCGTGAGTACAATATTTATATAAGGGAATTAAGTCATGGTGCGCGGTAAAGTGACTGTTATGTATAAGCCGTCAAATATTGACACTGAGGCAATTAGATTTATGAGTTAAGACCAATATAAGTAAGGAAATAAGATGGTTGACGAACTGTGCATTAATGCCAGTAGTCCGGACCAGGTTAGGTAAGATTTCACAGGAAGCACACTACCCATTCCTTAAGGAACTGGAAGTGCATTCCTAGTAGAACAAATATGAGAAAGAAGATAAGAGGCTCTATGGAAAGAGACCTCAGTCACTAAGAGACCGAATTAGTACGGGATACAGGAAGAACTAGAGCATACAATACCCAAGAACATAGTAAATGGATTTTCCTTGATTAAATCAAGAAGAACAATAAGTGTTATTATGGAACGATGAAAGAGGAGATCGACAACAGAATACTTCACGACTAGCAATAGCTAAACGTGTGACGGACACTACGAGTTTACTAAAACGAGACGTGGGACGACTACACCCCACAGGGGCTTGCAGGCCTAACACACTCATTTATGAATTAGTTGGGTAAGTAGCAATGTACCAGTAAGGTACCCCATGCATGTAGACGAGTGGTGTAAGGAACACGGGAAGTAGTCGACTCCGTACCACGGACAACGACGCAAGATCAAACGAGAGCAGCTACTACACCAACAGTCGAAGAGAAGAATTCAGATTGAACCAACAACACAAAGGAATCAGAAAACAAATAATTAAGGACTATGAAGTGCGAAGAGCACGGATTGTTAAGCACAGACATTGGACATGTCTTAAAGTGTTAAGGATAAGACTGTAAAGCGCATTGAGCACTAAATAGTAGTTTCAGATTAAGAATAATCCTCAGACCAAAGGTCAGATGGAAAGACAATTTAAACATTCTAAGAAACATTAAGAGTATGAACATAAGATCGTCAAGGAGAATGGATAGACGAGTTACAACTCATTAAGGCCGTGTATATAAAAGATAACACATGTCCACTGAGAGACCAATATTCCTAAACTGTAAGGAGGCAGAAGGATATACTATACTATGAATGATTAGAAAGGCAGTTAAGCCTAAGATTATCAGAGTCGCGCAGTTGAAGCTAGTAGACCACTACCTTTGAGATTAGACCAAACTAAGTTAAGAATATGGTACAAGTACCGTTAAGAATCCTCGATGCAGAGACTAAGTCATTAGCATAGTTATGATCCTCTGATCGAAACGTAAGTGAGATAGATGGCATGGAAGCCAGGATGCTCGGTGAGAATTAGACATCTTGAACCTATATTCAAGAATTATATGGTGTTGATTATGTGGGCATAATCCATTTTTAGGGGGGTAGAGCGAAAACCGCTTAGCGTATGCTTATGTACTTAGTACATAAACTAAGGTGTGCATAGCACAAAATAATTTGAGAATATGTTTTACATAAACATTTTGAGATAAGATATGGTTATTGTGCACAAAAGATGTGAATACCATACATATTAAGTACATATCTTGTTTACTCCGGTGTGAGTACAAGTTAAGAGAATTAAGGAAGAGGATTAAGGAGACTTAAGAAATAAGGAATATATGAGGTATAAGTCGATATGAGACTATGTGTGAGATAAGAATGAGATAACACTATTGGATACTGTTCGATATGAATATGAGGAAGAAGATAGTAATGCTATGAGATATAAGATGGTGAGAATTGGTATGAGACGGTTATAGAAATTAGTAGGAATTTAAGTCTTGAGGTAATTACTAAGAGATGAATCGGGAATGTTTGATGGACTGAGTCCACACTTTGGAGATGTATTGATTATGATTAGAAGAACTAAAAAGATTGAAAATTGGACATGAGTGAATTATTTGGATGTTTGAAAATGACGTGGGAGGTGGAACTTGATTTTCTAGGGATCAAGGGAAACCGAACACAAATAGGGGTGGAAGGATAGTTCTACACTGATGCTGATCACATCAGGGTTGGATGATTCCTGAAACTCCCTACCAGTGGTCACAATTAAATCACGCTAAGGATAGAGGCATTAGGATAAAATGAAATTGGAGATGATTGTATTTTTAATTAGAGGAATTACTCCTCACATGACCTCGTAAAAAGGATTACCTTTTTACTGAGTCTCGCCCATGAAGTCGAGGACGCACGAGCCTTTGTCTTCGGACCGGTGACATGGGGAGAGCAGAGTTGTTTTGTATTCTGGCCCATGGTGGTGTGGACGAATGTGCCTTTGTCTATGGACCGGTGACATGGGAGAATACGATGAAAATTATGTGATTGTTTTAATCAGTCATCAGAGCGATACTTCGCTCTGATAACCATTTTTGTAACACCCAACCGTTAACCTCGTCATTAACTGTTAAACGTTACTACTCCTACTCACGCAGCGGAACTCCAATTACAACGAGGGGTGAAGCAACGCCGTTAGCCACCCATGTGGCCAACCAGGCCTTTATTACATACCGTAACGGTCTGATGAACTGGAACAATCGAATACACAATACAAATACTTTACTCAAATCAATTCTTTACTATACCGAGTCTACAACATATGGATGCCGACAACGTATTCGGTCTTACACCTCTTTCAATACATAAGTAATTAAATCTAACTACCCATGCGACCCACCGACCCGTCCTACTCTCGAACGGTAACATCTTCGGTGTACCTGAAAAATAAAAACGTTGCCCCTAGGGGCTCAACTTAACGCTGCATATGAAATTCGCATACCCCGAGCGCTAACCGGGGTACGCCGACTACTTTTGTCGGATATACATGGAGTTCTTTTTAGTCAAACAACATGCGACGTAGCAATACAATATATATGTGTATTACTCAAGGAATCTACATCCAATCACGGAACACAAATCCTAACTAACATAACAAGGTTGTTAGTTTTATCAGTTTACCCTAGGCCTTGAGGGTTATACCTTGCTTACTTATACTCGTTATCTCACCCACACTTGGGTTATTTGTACTCATAATATCACCCACACTCTTGGGTTATTTAAACTCTAGCTCTTGTAGATTCTCGAGACACTGCAGGTCTCCTATGTCACGCTTGTTACTCTTAATACATACTTAGGCCAAAACTCATGGCTCTCAAGCATAGTCTTACTTCCCCGGTTTCGACCCTACTCTGGTCTAGCCTGGTGGGAAGGTTCAACTAGCTCACGGAACTCTCTCTCTCTTAGTTCTTAACTCTTTTACATAGGTCCGACTACTCTCGAACTACTCTCATTCCCATACACTCCTCTCTCGGAGCTATAATATTATTATGTGTTTTAGTCTGGAAGCATCACTCTCAATGTTTCTAATGACTTTGGGAACAATTCACAAGTTCGGTTAATCTTAGGTTTTAAGAGTTACCCATACGTTTCATTTACTCATACTTTTGGTTATTTTCGTATACCGGGTAAATCCTCACATAGGAGGTCGACTATGTCACAAGGGAGCTACTGATCCCTTAGGTCTCTTTTACCATCTTACTAGTTCACATCTTCGAACTACCTTTAGTCCTCTTGAAGTAGGTTCACTTATCTTACCACTCTCATTTGTTTGTGGTGTGCATCATGGTATACTAACCGTTATCGGGTATTTACTCAACCCGTACTTCTCCTCACATTCTAGGGAGTTCATATGTTTGCGTTATCATTATACTTTAACGGATAGTTTGTGTGTTTGCACGTTTTCGATATCACAAGCATCGACCCGATCTATGGGTCTCTAGCCAAACGTTACTCACTATGAGTCGGTCCTTACTCTATGTTAGGCCACACCGGCATACAAGTATGTTAGCTAATTCAACATACAACATGACATACATAATCAAACAAGGGATTATTTTCATGCTTTAGTCTTGATTAAGCCGGCACACAAACACACAAATCAACGTAACTCGGTTAGCACGCGAAGTATGAGAAAAATCATACCTTTCACCGGGGTTTTTACTTTTACCGTGTCATCTCACCATGCTCGGGTCACGCACGACTCTCTGATAATGTTTCAAACATTACTGTTAATACTAAGATCATACGGTACATAATTAAATGTTATTCCCGTACTTGCCCCGTTATCCCGTTATCTCGGTTTTACTTTTATTAATTTGAGTTCTTACTTCACACTCACTTATAACACTTTCTTACACTTCCTAAGGCCTTAACATGTCACCAAACAAGGCCTTAACATCTTATAACATCATTTACATTCAAACCCCCATCATTTAAAACCTTTAAAACACTCACGGCATGATTCTGGGGGTGGTCCGGGACTTGGTCCTTATCCTAAGTCCCGGACCAATCCATTAGCTAACTCTCGGGTGGAATTCAACACTGGTCCGGGACCTTGTCCCTATCCCAAGTCCCGGACCAAACACAGACTGCACTCTCGGCCTAAATTCATGGGGTGGTCCGGGACTTTGTCCATGGACTAGGTCCTGGACCCTGCTACAGATTTTACAGATTTGGAATTTCCAAATCTGCTACAACTCCATTCTTCCACCATTTGATTACCCAATCTTTCCCACTTAAAAACCACATGTTTTAGCATCTAATTTCTCATCTAAACCACCTTAATCTAGTCACCAAGTCCCCTCACTAAGCCATGCTTAATTCCCTCCAATTTACTTATATTTTCATAACTTGGTTTTCTTGTTCCTTAACTCCTTGTAACAGATTTTGGTACCCACTTCTTACCATTCAAACCTCACTCATTAATGTCATTCCTAGCACCCAAATGACATTATTTTCCTCTCTAGTTCTACTCCAAGAACCTTTCTCTTCCTCTTACAAATTCCAAGTGACTTACCACTCACTTTCATCTTCTAAACACACCTAGTTTATCCTAGGTTTCACACTCTTAATCACCCTTGGTTTCCAAGTAAAATTTGACAGCACTTGCTTGCTTTACTAAGCATTTTCACCATACTAAACATGCTCACAAACACTTCTTCTCCCCTGTTTGGTTTAGACATCAAAACCACATCAAATTCCCATTTATGCACCATCTAAACTAGCTTAGTTCCCAAGCTTATTTCTCACACCTAAACAACATTAAACATTCCCATTCCCACTCAATATTGTTGTACCATGACTACACCAATTCAAGAACATTAAGTCAATTCTCAAATCTGTTTTACAAGTCAAATAAAATCCACACAAGGTGAGCTTTACCTTGTTCATTTTCGGTTCCCTTTCTCTTCTTCCTCTTTCTTTTTGCTCCATCTTTCTCTTCTTGTTTTCACAACACACAAGGGGGTCTAGATTGCCATCTACAACTATATCCCCATACACACATTTCAAGTTAATTAATACAAACCCTCCATACAAAACTAGTATTTCAAGCACTAGTTTTTAGGCTCTAGCTTAGATATTACCTTAGGGTATCCAAAAGGAGAGCTTGGCAATCAATTGGAAGAGTTTCCAACACCCCACAAGAGCAAGGTGCCATCGGCTGAAATGGAGAAAATATTCAACGTGGAGGAATTTTTCCAAAATTGGAAGAACTAGTTTGGAATGAGTGAAACTCTTGCTTAGTATTACCTTAAGGCATCAAGGTGTTGGAGGAGAGTCAAAATCGGCTCCTTGAGCTTCAAAAGGCAAAACACCCATGGAAGTGAAGGTGGAGGAATCAAGATTGTGAGGGGTGGAAAATGTAGCCCTCGCCGATACGAATCTAATGGTGGCATTTTTGTTCGATTCGGTGAAGAAATGAGAAAGTTTGAGGAGGAAGAAGATGGGCTGCTTGCTCACGTATGGAATCGCCATTTACAGAGTACTAATATTACTTTTAACTATTCCCCCCTCTTACTTTATTTCCTTGTCATCTAGTGACTTAATAAGCTAACAAGCTAACTACATGTGTGTGCATATACTAATTAAAATCAGCCCCACTTATATGTGTGAGCTAGAGCGTTTTTTTCGGTTTTTGACAGAAAATGCTCGTTATTTTACCCGGTTTGGCACTATTCACTAACAGGGCCCGTTTTTCGGGTTTTTCTCGTTTCTTTATTTTTTAATGGCCATTAAGCTTCCATTAATACTTAATTATAGTTATTTAATCAACTTTAATTTTTACGGGTCCGTTTGACCACTTAAAGTCACGTTTTCGGGTTTTCTCGAAAAACGTGCTTTAAGACTCCGTTAGCGTTTTAATCCATTATTTGGACCCGTTTTCTTCGGGAATCATTCCCGTACACTAATTAGGCCTAACTAAGCCTCAGGAATCCATCTCGGACCCTAACGAGATCATGTATCTCTTATACTCATTTAATGCATGTTTTAGCGTTTTTCGCGTTTAACGCATTTTCTCTTTTCTTTTGGTTTTATTCTCTTTACCAATACTCTTTAGGCACCATGAGGCCTTTAACAATCCTATTAGAGTAATTTAATCACAACTTTTAGGTCCGGGGTATTAAAGAGTGTTATACATGATTAAGCATGTTGTGTGATATTTGAGAGTAAGCATATGGTGGATATAATGATTCAATGAGTTTAAGTATACATAAGTATGATCTATGTGATCTATGGAATGAGGTAAGACATGTATTCTAATAAGATAAGATGCATGGGAACTTTGGGGACAAAGTTCTTTTAAGGGGGGTAGATTGAAATACCCCAAACCTAAGTATGCTAATTAAACATAAATTTATGATGTAGTAAGGCTAAAATATGCCTTAGAAAGATTGGTAGACAATTTAAACCAAGGAAAACACAAGAAAATGCCTTAAGGGCAATTAGGGCAAAAATGTGCTCTAAGCTTGGAGAGACTTGGGTAAGTACCTTAATATCATGCTAAGACCTTAGTAATATTCTAATGGTCATTTTAAACCAATTACCAAAGAAAACCAAGCGTGAAAACAAGTTAAAACACAAAATGTGCTTTAAGAAGTCTTAAAGCACATTTTTGAAAAATTGTCTTGTAAATGGGTTTTGAGTGGCTAAATGTCCATCATTACTCTTTAATTAACTTGTGTACTACTTAGTATCACATTAGGAAGTCTAAATCAATGGGAAACCAAAAATTTCACAAATATGTGCACTAATTTGTGAATAGTGCCAAATAGTGACTAGTTTAAGTTTTAGTCAACATAAGTCAATTAGTTGGTCAACCAAGACCATAAATATCTTGGTTATAAAGAGGGGGCCAGTTTTCTAAGGATGAGTCACCATAGACTTCATCAAATAAGGAAAAAGAAGAGATAAGTAAAGAAAGTTACTATTTGCTTTTATAAAGCAAATATCCTTATTAGCCTACCTCTCTCCTCTCTTCTTCATTTCCCCTTCTTCTTCCACAGTTTTCTTCTTGTTCTCTCTGTTCCAAACCGTGCCCAACCAGCTCCATACTTGTTCCATCTTCAAATGTCTATAAGTTACTCATTTTAGCTCCAAATCAAAAAGTGAGCATAGATTATTCTTAGTAAGCTCAAGCTCTAGCTTTCTATCTTTACAAAATTGTAAAAGATTCATTTTGGAGCCATGGGAAATCTCCATTGATGGAGGAAAATCAAGTTTGAAGAGTTCATTAGCTTCTCCATCCTCTTAAGGTAAAGAAAATGAAAGAAAAATCTTGTTTCCATCACTTCCTCACCATGACCGAAAATTACCTTCTCATGGAGCCTTGTTTTATCCATTGTTCTAGCTTGATTCTATTCTCCAAGGGCTAGAGGAGGTCCTTCTTGATTCATATCCAAGCCTATCTTAAGACTCCAAGGTAAAACATTCATTTCAATACCTTAGAACACATTTTTAACCTAGGGTTTACTCCTTAAGGTTAATGTATTATTTAGCACTCATGAGAGCCAATTTATATTGATTAGAACATTGGCAAGGGAAATTTAAATGGTGGCCGAGATTTCCGAGGGAAGAAGCCTAAGGAGAAAGTTGAGAGAAACTTGAGAAAACAAGGTAAATTGCTTACCTAACGGTGGTTTAAGTTTTAAGGGGTGGTATTTAGATAAGTACTAATGTAGCTTAAAGCTTACATTAAGTAATGGGTTATATAACCTAGGAAAAAGAATTTAAACAAGCTTATGAACTTGTGACTAAGGAGCCAATGGGAATGAGTTAGTAATATAAGTTTAAGAGGGATTTAAAGAGCATTAAAACTACTATGAGATTGATGGGTGTATTTGCAGGTTGAAAGCTTATATATGTGGGAAATTCAGTGTTTAAGTTTAAGTCATTTAAGGGCCTAAGAGCCATGTCATTTAAGAGCCTTGGTGCTATGCAATTTAAGATTATTGCTTTATATTGAGTTTGTTGTGAATAAGTTGATTTGGGTGAGAAAATAAGATGAGAAAGGACTTGATGTGTGTGAGTTGGTTGAATGAGGAAAACAATGCATTTGGGCATGATAAAATACTAGAGAAGCTATGGCGAACTTTGAATAGAAAACAGAGTGTTTAAGTGGTGGTGGTGAGTTAATGTGCCCTAGGGCTTAAGGAGCATGAAGAGGAATTTGAGTGGAAATAAGTTAACTAAGTAGGTCTTGAGGTTTAGGATGACCCAGAGTTGTCTTGGAGGAATTAGAGTTTAGCTGGGTGTATTGAACACACCAAAGTCATGGTAAAAGGAATGGTAAGACTTGTGCAAATTTGGAGGAGAAGGTGTATAATGCTTTAAGATAATTTAGGTATGAACTAGGGAATATAACAATGAGAGTTTTGAGAAGCTTGTGTAAGTGTGATGATGCTAGTAGTGGACTAATGAGGTTTAGTTTAGATGTTAATGAGTGGACTTAGGTGATGGAAGAGAAAGGTGTGGGAGAATGTTGTCAAATGTCAAGGAAAATGACTAGGAATGTAAAAGAGCGTATGACCATGAGAATGGTAAGTAAGTGAGTAAAAGGAGATGGAAATGTCCAAGGAGGGTGTAGGATAGTTAAAGTAAAGAAAACAAGGTTAAGGTGCAAAGAAGATGGGGAGAAATGCATAGGTAAGTTCATGAGTTTAGGTTGATGAGTGGAAAAAGGAAAAGAAAGGAATTGTGCATGGACATGCAAGATAACCTTGGAAGGTTTAGCAAGCAAAGAGGGGGTGCAATAATGCTTAGGGGGAAGTTATATTGATTGGGAAGGAAACACTTGGGATAGTTAGAGTTTTAGACAAAAATTACATGTTGGAAAAATAAGGAAATAAGTAACAAGTGTTAGAAATTCTTGTAAGGATTGAGAAAATGGTTAAGGAGGTTTTAAAGGATGTTCTAAGGTGAGTTTAAGTGCTTATATGGTATTAAGACATAATGGGACACTTGTGGAAGAGTTGGGCATTTTTGCAAGAAATGAGATAAGTGTTTAAGGGTGTAGAAGATGAGTATTCTGGCCTGTCCAAACTTCCGTCCGAATTTGGAAGCTCGGACATGCCCTGTTGCGATTAGAATTTTTGAGTCTCGACCAGAGTCCGAACTACCGTCCGGACTTAGATGTTCGGACACTTGAAATTCTTCCTTTGATTTTTGCTCGACCTATGTCCGAACTTAGGGAAGTTCAGACACATGTTCGGACACACGTCTGGTTGCACCCTTTTGAGTCTCGACTTGCGTCCGAACTTGGTAAGCTCGGACACAAGTTCGGACGCGGTGCTGTTTTGACCAAAAACTTTGTTTAAGGTTAGGAAATGATATCTAATGGTGGGGATTGATATGTAACGATAATATAAGGTTGTTTAAGACATGTTTGGTGGGTAACAATGATAATTAAGTGGGTGAATAAGTATAAGTTATGAGGAGAAGTGATTCACTTAAGATTAAGTTTATAAGAACTTAAGTGGTGTTAGATGGGGATCATTAGTGACTAAGTGAGTTAAGTAAGTTAGCTTTATTGGAAAAGTAATTAACAACCTAAAATTGAATGAATGTTTTAGGGTTTGAGAATTTGGACTCCAGAGGAGAGTAAGCAACCGAACGACCAACGGTGAACGGTACAGTTCTTCTTGTGACCTACTTGCTAACGAGGTGTCCCTTGACTTGTGTGCTATTTGTTTTGTGTGCTCACTAAACAAGATAAAGCATGCAACCGGAACATTATGTTATTGTATTGTTGTGTGGTGTTGAAAACTAACACAACTTACCGTGAGAACTTACTAACCAACGTTTAGTAAGGAATTGAGTGAGACTAAGGAACGCTCCCTAATATTAGTTTGTTATAAACCAAAAGTGGTTAACAAACAAACATTGTCTGGAGACTTCTACTAACTGGAACTTAAGGGGGGAGTGAGGAACCCGGGACTGACTCCGGTCATGCATGCTAAGGAAAAAGGGGGTTGGTATCTAAAGCAGATCCGACTTCCGCTTAAGGACTTGTCTTCGGACTTGTTGCCTAGGGTCGGTTGCCGGCTCAGCTACATTGGACATACAGTCCAAGGTAGGTGGCATTAAGATGGTGCGGTAGGATCACCTAAATCCTAAATTATAAGATAAGTTGTTTATTCAACCAATGGAGTTAATAGCTCATTGGCTAGGGTTGCTTTTGACCGACAAAAATAAACATTGAGATAAGATACAATCATTTCTATTTAAAAGAGTGGTTTGTATTCTAAGATTAAGATAAGGTTGGAGATAAGTTGCAACCATTTCTATTTGAAGGATGGTTTGTATTCTAAGACTGAGATAAGCTACATCCACTTCTATTAAGGAATGGTTGTTTCTAAGACTAAGATTGAGGTAAGATAAGGATGGACTAAGATTAAGAGGAAACATAACTTAAGGAGTTAAATAATTAACTCTCTAATTAAGGGAACGCCTTTAAGTCATTCATTATGTTTGAACTTTGATTGTTCATATTGGAATGTTGTTTACTGCACTTTCTATTATGTTGTGCATCTAATCAACCTCCATGCTATCGACAATTAGTCGTCGTAGCCACGCTAGCTTGGGGGCCATGAGAGGATCGTACCAGCATTCGTGTTGACCCCCTTTGGGGCTGTTTTTACTACACAGGTGAACGTCAGGAGGCGGCCGTCACGAGAGTAAGATGGGGGACAAGCGTTACGGGTTAAGTGTGGCCTACGAGTTGTGCATGTACTCTCGTATGACAATTTGAGTTAGTAAGATGTATAGGATGTGAGGGGATTGTGAGAAGGATATGTATTTGGTTAAGGTTGGTATGTACTAATGTTCGGTATATTCTATCAATCAGACCGTGGCAAGGTCCTGGAGTGTAATGAATTCCGCTGTGACATTTATATATATGTTGTTAAGTTGCGAAACCACATTTGGACTGAGATGGGGTGTTACAAAAGTGGTATCAGAGCGTAGTTACGCTCTGAAGATAAGAATTACCGAATTTAGGAGAATACTGAGGTAGAAATTGAGTTATGGGTTAAGGGTTGAGTGTTAGAGTGAGAGGTGCGTTAGCTAGGACTTCCCGGTGTTCACCGGATATCCATAGTACCTAGACCCGCCCTCCACATCCCTTGCTTGAATTATGGGGGGACAAATGCCAGAGAGAAGAAAGCCTTCTCTTACTCGGGAAAACCCGATCCGGTAGTTAGTTAACAGTATGCAATACGAGAAACATCTTGTTGAACAACAGATTATGAGAACTTGAACGTTTTAATGGAGCGCATCAGTGAAACAGGCGCTACCAATGGAATTCTATCAGTAAGAGAATGGAAATTACCGGCAACATGGGTCGACATGCTACGCAGTCGAGTTACACCGTAATACCAATGATAAGAAAAGCACTACGAGTGCAATGGGTAGGAAAGGTTAAGCGACATGAGCACCGGACAGTGGTCCGAATGAGCATAACCGTGGAATACTGGCACGAGGGTTAAGATTACTGGAAAGTCCAGTTAGAAACGGGGACTCCAAACCCCATACAATGAGGAAGGTTACAAACCTGGCCGACATATCGCAGACGACGATGAAAACACATACAAACTGTATACCGGAATAGGACTACGATGTAGTGCCTAAAGGAGAATCATTACTTAATAATCACGACAAAATACGGGAAGACGGGAGCGAGGATTAAGATATAAGAAGTAACGAGGGGTTCCCTCAGGATGAGGAACGCCCTGATAAACGACAGTACTGTCAAACCAACCAGGGAACTACCGAATGGCTAGTTGTCCCAAAATAAGAGAACATTAAAGGAGTCCTAGGGACTACCAAAGATATAAAGAAATAGGTGGAAGTACAACTACCGACGCACGTAGTACCGGTAGCCCATCTTGCATGGCGCACTTTCCATAGCAAGTGCTACTACGGTTAAGCTACACGGAAAGCCACCATGGCGAGATAACAGAACACTACAGTTGTAGTACACACTAATACCAGATTGTAATCCATAAAAATGGGAAAATGAGACCTTGGAAGGGCCTAACGGCCTGACCATGATGAGATGTGTGGATACACCAGTCAGCAGGGAACTGAACTTGGACAAAATACTAGATGATATAAATATCAGCAACGGTGCAACCTACTACAACAACAACCGACAGTACGGTAAGAACACCAATCCCGAACTCCAAGAGAAAAACCTAAGAGATCGCTCAGTGATCCAAGCAAAAACATGTGTAAGAAATAATATACAAAGGAAGTATTATGGAATACAATGGAGACTGTTGACACAATGACTTTCAACAAGAATGGGATAAGACTCCCAGATTGATCACTAAGAACACCAGTAATGAGCATTCTTCAAGAAGATGTTGGAAAACCCAGGAAACAGGGATAAAGGAAATGAACGTAAGCTATAACCTACCAAGGATTAAAGACGTACAACCTTAGAAAAGGAGCAAACTGATGAATGACAGTTAACACTGTTTGTCTAACTCATTAACACCCAAGTATAACTTATCATTGACGGGTGGCGTAGTCAACGGAAGTTGAATGAAGCATTGAGATGGAAGCATAGGATGACAGGATGATATCCAACTTGGACACCGTAAGGCAAACTCCTAATACGAACCTAACCCTGATTGCTAAAAGACATAAATCTTGTAAAATGACAGTATTGTCAAAGACACTAAGTAACCTCAGATCACCTAAATAAACTTCCATAGCAGGAAGCAGGATGCAGCAACTTACCTTGAAACCCGATACTACATTCAATATGTAACCTAACGGTGGATAATGTTCAAAAGAAACAAAAAACCTATGAGGATGACCTACAGATGAATAAGAGTACAAGTAATGGAATGAGGCATTAAGCACTAAGAGCCTACGAGCCAAGGATGTTAACCACATCAGTGCCCGAGGCGCAGTAAGTTGTAAGAGAGCTTAATTAAGCCACAAAGGAACTACAATTCGTAGATGTAAACGGTTACAAACCGATAATTTAGATTGTGTAAGAATTGCCAGGAAAGGGCACCAATGAGAATAAGGGGATAATGCTAAGGACAGGGGCGGAGAACGAACCATTCCTTTTAGGGTGGGGACACCTCTCCTTGTTGTGAGGCCATGAGTGGGAATGAACCCCTCAAAAAGGGCTTTCACTTGTTAGAAATGTAATACGCTTTTGTTAGAGAATGGAAAATGTAAACCTTGAGACTACCTTTAAACATACCAGATACACTTGAGTAATAAGGAAGGCTGCAGCGACAGACCTCATATCCAACACCCCGGATTTAAAAATCAGTAATCGTCAGAGATAAACATGGTGAGTGCACAGAATGGCACGTCAAATGACCAATGCTCAGTAGAGCTTGTGGTTAAACAGATGACTTCTTCAGTAACCGGTTAAATTACATGGTAAATAACATCATAAAGGATGAAAGAATGTGAGAAAAATTAGCCTACTTATGAACCTGAGATTGAGCAGAACACCTGCATATTAAGAGATAACCATTTTACGACACGGTGTGAGATAAGATGTTAGAGTAAATGAGTAAGTAGTTGCGCCATCAACGGGCAACATGGTAAAGGCCAGCTACCGCGGCAGTAGTGGTCGTGAGTACAATATTTATATAAGGGAATTAAGTCATGGTGCGCGGTAAAGTGACCGTTATGTATAAGCCGTCAAATATTGACACTGAGGTAATTAGATTTATGAGTTAAGACCAATATAAGTAAGGAAATAAGATGGTTGACGAACTGTGCATTAATGCCAGTAGTCCGGACCAGGTTAGGTAAGATTTCACAGGAAGCACACTACCCATTCCTTAAGGAACTGGAAGTGCATTCCTAGTAGAACAAATATGAGAAAGAAGATAAGAGGCTCTATGGAAAGAGACCTCAGTCACTAAGAGACCGAATCAGTACGGGATACAGGAAGAACTAGAGCATACAATACCCAAGAACATAGTAAATGGATTTTCCTTGATTAAATCAAGAAGAACAATAAGTGTTATTATGGAACGATGAAAGAGGAGATCGACAACAGAATACTTCACGACTAGCAATAGCTAAACGTGTGACGGACACTACGAGTTTACTAAAACGAGACGTGGGACGACTACACCCCACAGGGGCTTGCAGGCCTAATACGCTCATTTATGAGTTAGTTGGGTAAGTAGCAATGTACCAGTAAGGTACCCCATGCATGTAGACGAGTGGTGTAAGGAACACGGGAAGTAGTCGACTCCGTACCACGGACAACAACGCAAGATCAAACGAGAGCAGCTACTACCACAAACAGTCGAAGAGAAGAATTCAGATTGAACCAACAACACAAAGGAATCAGAAAACAAATAATTAAGGACTATGAAGTGCGAAGAGCACGGATTGTTAAGCACAGACATTGGACATGTCTTAAAGTGTTAAGGATAAGACTGTAAAGCGCATTGAGCACTAAACAGTAGTTTCAGATTAAGAATCATCCTCAGACCAAAGGTCAGATGGAAAGAACAATTTAAACATTCTAGGAAACACTAAGAGTATGAACATAAGATCGTCAAGGAGAATGGATAGACGAGTTACAACTCATTAAGGTCGTGTATATAAAAGATAACACGTGTCTACTGAGAGACCAATATTCCTAAACTATAAGGAGGCAGAAGGATATACAATACTATGAACGATTATAAAGGCAGTTAAGCCTAAGATTATCAGAGTCGCGCAGCTGAAGCTAGCAGACCACTACCTTTGAGATTAGACCAAACTAAGTTAAGAATATGGTACAAGTACCGTTAAGAATCCTCGATGCAGAGACTAAGTCATTAGCATAGTTGTGATCCTCTGATCGAAACGTAAGTAAGATAGATGGCATGGAAGCCAGGATGCTCGGTGAGAATTAGACATCTTGAACCTATATTCAAGAATGATATGGTGTTGATTACGTGGGCGTAATCCATTTTAAGGGGGGTAGAGCGAAAACCGCTTAGCGTATGCTTATGTACTTAGTACATAAACTAAGGTGTGCATAGCACAAAATAATTTGAGAATATGTTTTACATAAACATTTTGAGATAAGATATGGTTATTGTGCACAAAAGATGTGAATACCATACATATTAAGTACCTATCTTGTTTACTCCGGTGTGAGTACAAGTTAAGAGAATTAAGGAAGAGGATTAAGGAGACTTAAGAAATAAGGAATATATGAGGTATAAGTCGATATGAGACTATGTGTGAGATAAGAATAAGATAACACTATTGGATACTGTTCGATATGAATATGAGGAAGAAGATAGTAATGCTATGAGATATAAGATGGTGAGAATTGGTATGAGACGGTTATAGAAATTAAAAGGAATTTAAGTCTTGAGGTAATTACTAAGAGATGAATCGGGAATGTTTGATGGACTGAGTCCACACTTTGGAGATGTATTGATTATGATTAGAAGAACTAAAAAGATAGAAAATTGGACATGAGTGAATTATTTGGATGTTTGAAAATGACGTGGGAGGTGGAACTTGATTTTCTAGGGATCAAGGGAAACCGAACACAAATTGGGGTGGAAGGATAGTTCTACACTGATGCTGATCACATCAGGGTTGGATGATTCCTGAAACTCCCTACCAGTGGTCACAATTAAATCACGCTAAGGATAGAGGCATTAGGATAAAATGAAATTGGAGTTGATTGTATTTTTAATTAGAGGAATTACTCCTCACATGACCTCGTAAAAAGGATTACCTTTTTACTGAGTCTCGCCCATGAAGTCGAGGACGCACGAGCCTTTGTCTTCGGACCGGTGACATGGGGAGAGCAGAGTTGTTTTGTATTCTGGCCCATGGTGGCGTGGAAGAATGTGCCTTTGTCTATGGACCGGTGACATGGGACAATACGATGAAAATTATGTGATTGTCTTAATCATCAAAAAGGAACAAAGAGAATTTTGAGTGTTATACATGCTTAAGCATGTTGTGTGATATTTGAGAATAAGCATATGGTGGATCTAATGATTCAATGAGTTTAAGTATACATAAGTATGATCTATGTGATCTATGGAATGAGGTAAGACATGTATTCTAATAAGATAACATGCATGGGAACTTTGGGGACAAAGTTCTTTTAAGGGGGGTAGATTGAAATACCCCAAACCTAAGTATGCTAATTAAACATCAATTTATGATGTAGTAAGGCTAAAATATGCCTTAGAAAGATTGGTAGACAATTTAAACCAAGGAAAACACAAGAAAATGCCTTAAGGGCAATTAGGGCAAAAATGTGCTCTAAGCTTGGAGAGACTTGGGTAAGTACCCAAATATCATGCTAAGACCTTAGTAATATTCTAATGGTCATTTTAAACCAATTACCAAAGAAAACCAAGCTTGAAAACAAGTTAAAACACAAAATGTGCTTTAAGAAGTCTTAAAGCACATTTTTGAAAAACTGTCTTGTAAATGGGTTTTGAGTGGCTAAATGTCAATCATTACTCTTTAATTAACTTGTGTACTACTTAGTATCACATTAGGAAGTCTAAATCAATGGGAAACCAAAAACATCACAAATATGTGCACTAATTTGTGAATAGTGCCAAATAGTGACTAGTTTAAGTTTTAGTCAACATAAGTCAATTAGTTTGTCAACCAAGACCATAAATATCTTGGTTATAAAGAGGGGGCCGGTTTTCTAAGGATGAGTCACCATAGACTTCATCAAATATGGAAAAAGAAGAGATAAGTAAAGAAAGTTACTATTTGCTTTTATAAAGCAAATATCCTTATTAGCCTACCTCTCTCCACTCTTCTTCATTTCCCCTTCTTCTTCCACGGTTTTCTTCTTGTTCTCTCTGTTCCAAACCGTGCCCAACCAGCTCCATACTTGTTCCATCTTCAAATGTCCATAAGTTACTCATTTTAGCTCCAAATCAAAAAGTGAGCATAGATTATTCTTAGTTAGCTCAAGCTCTAGCTTTCTATCTTTACAAAATTGTAAAAGATTCATTTTGAAGCCATGGGAAATCTCCATTGATGGAGGAAAATCAAGTTTGAAGAGTTCATTAGCTTCTCCATCCTCTTAAGGTAAAGAAAATGTAAGAAAAATCTTGTTTCCATCACTTCCTCACCATGACCGAAAATTACCTTCTCATGGAGCCTTGTTTTATCCATTGTTCTAGCTTGATTCTATTCTCCAAGGGCTAGAGGAGGACCTTCTTGATTCATATCCAAGCCTATCTTAAGACTCCAAGGTAAAACATTCATTTCAATACCTTAGAACACATTTTTAACCTAGGGTTTACTCCTTAAGGTTAATGTATTATTTAGCACTCATGAGAGCCAATGTATATTGATTAGAACATTGGCAAGGGAAATTTAAATGGTGGCCGAGATTTCCAAGGCAAGAAGCCTAAGGAGAAAGTTGAAAGAAACTTGAGAAAACCAAGGTAAATTGCTTACCTAACGGTGGTTTAAGTTTTAAGGGGTGGTATTTAGATAAGTAAGTAGCTTAAAGCTTACATTAAGTAAGGGTTATATAACCTAGGAAAAAGAATTTTAACAAGCTTATGAACTTGTGACTAAGGAGCCAATGGGAATGAGTTAGTAATATAAGTTTAAGAGGGATTTTAAGAGCATTAAAACTACTATGAGATTGATGGGTGTATTTGCAGGTTGAAAGCTTATATATGTGGGAAATTCAGTGTTTAAGTTTAAGTCATTTAAGGGCCTAAGAGCCATGTCATTTAAGAGCCATGGTGCTATGCAATTTAAGATTATTGCACTATATTGAGTTTGTTGTGAATAAGTTGATTTGGGTGAGAAAATAAGATGAGAAAGGACTTGATGTGTGTGAGTTGGTTGAATGAGGAAAACAATGCATTTGGGCATGATAAAATACTAGAGAAGCTATGGCGAAATTTGAATATAAAACAGAGCGTTTAAGTGGTGGTGGTGAGTTAATGTGCCCTAGGGTTTACTAGGGAGCATGAAGAGGAATTTGAGTGGAAATAAGTTAACTAAGTAGGTCTTGAGGTTTAGGATGACCCAGAGTTGTCTAGGAGGAATTAGAGTTTAGCTGGGTGTATTGAACACACCAAAGTCATGGTAAGAGGAATGGTAAGACTTGTGCAAATTTGGAGGAGAAGGTGTATAATGCTTTAAGATAATTTAGGTATGAACTAGGGAATATAACAATGAGAGTTTTGAGAAGCTTGTGTAAGTGTGATGTTGCTAGTAGTGGACTAATGAGGTTTAGTTTAGATGTTAATGAGTGGACTTAGGTGATGGAAGAGAAAGGTGTGGGAGAATGTTGTCAAATGTCAAGGAAAATGACTAGGAATGTAAAAGAGCGTATGATCATGAGAATGGTGAGTAAGTGAGTAAAAGGAGATGGAAATGTCCAAGGAGGGTGTAGGATAGTTAAAGTAAAGAAGAACAAGGTTAAGGTGCTAAGAAGATGGGGAGAAATGCATAGGTAAGTTCATGAGTTTAGGTTGATGAGTGGAAAAAGGAAAAGAATGGAATTGTGCATGGACATGCAAGATAACCTTGGAAGGTTTAGCAAGCAAAGAGGGGATGCAATAATGCTTAGGGGGAAGTTATATTGATTGGGAAGGAAACACTTTGGATAGTTAGAGTTTTAGACAAAAATTACATGTTGGAAAAATAAGGAAATAAGTAACAAGTGTTAGAAATTCTTGTAAGGATTGAGAAAATGGTTTAGGAGGTTTTAAAGGATGTTCTAAGGTGAGTTTAAGTGCTTATATGGTATTAAGACATAATGGGACACTTGTGGAAGAGTTGGGCATTTTTGCAAGAAAGGAGATAAGTGTTTAAGGGTGTAGAAGATGAGTATTCTGGCCTGTCCGAACTTCCGTCCGAATTTGGAAGCTCGGACATGCCCTGTTGCGATTAGAATTTTTGAGTCTCGACTAGAGTCCAAACTACCGTCCGGACTTAGATGTTCGGACACTTGAAATTCTTCCTTTGATTTTTCCTCGACCTATGTCCAAACTTAGGGAAGTTCGGACACATGTTCGGACACACGTCTGGTTGCACCCTTTTGAGTCTCGACTTGCGTCCGGACTTGGTAAGCTCGGACACAAGTTCGGACGCAGTGCTGTTTTGACCAAAAACTTTGTTTAAGGTTAGGAAATGATATCTAATGGTGGGGATTGATATGTAATGATAATATAAGGTTGTTTAAGACATGTTTGGTGGGTAACAATGATAATTAAGTGGGTGAATAAGTATAAGTTATGAGGAGAAGTAATTCACTTAAGATTAAGTTTATAAGAACTTAAGTGGTGTTAGATGGGGTTCATTAGTGACTAAGTGAGTTAAGTAAGTTAGCTTTATTGGAAAAGTAATTAACAACCTAAAATTGAATGAATGTTTTAGGGTTTGAGAATTTGGACTCCAGAGGAGAGTAAGCAACCGAACGACCAACGGTGAACGGTACAGTTCTTCTTGTGACCTGCTTGCTAACGAGGTGTCCCTTGACTTGTGTGCTATTTGTTTTGTGTGCTCACTAAACAAGATAAAGCATGCAACCGGAACATTATGTTATTGTATTGTTGTGTGGTGTTGAAAACTAACACAACTTACCGTGAGAACTTACTAACCAACGTTTAGTAAGGAATTGAGTGAGACTAAGGAACGCTCCCTAATATTAGTTTGTTATAAACCGAAAGTGGTTAACAAACAAACATTGTTTGGAGACTTCTACTAACTGGAACTTAAGGGGGGAGTGAGGAACCCGGGACTGACTCCGGTCATGCATGCTAAGGAAAAAGGGGGTCGGTATCTAAAGCAGATCCGACTTCCGCTTAAGGACTTGTCTTCAGACTTGTTGCCTAGGGTCGGTTGCCGGCTCAGCTACATTGGACATACAGTCCAAGGTAGGTGGCATTAAGATGGTGCGGTAGGATCACCTAAATCCTAAATTATAAGATAAGTTGTTTATTCAACCAATGGAGTTAATAGCTCATTGGCTAGGGTTGCTTTTGACCCGACAAAAATAAACATTGAGATAAGATACAATCATTTCTATTTAAAAGAGTGGTTTGTATTCAAAGATTAAGATAAGGATGGAGATAAGTTGCAACCATTTCTATTTGAAGGATAGTTTGTATTCTAAGACTGAGATAAGCTACATCCATTTCTATTAAGGAATGGTTGTTTCTAAGACTAAGATTGAGGTAAGATAAGGATGGACTAAGATTAAGAGGAAACATAACTTAAGGAGTTAAATAATTAACTCTCTAATTAAGGGAACACATTTAAGTCATTCATTATGTTTGAACTTTGATTGTTCATATTGGAATGTTGTTTACTGCACTTTCTATTATGTTGTGCATCTAATCAACCTCCATGCTATCGACAATTAGTCGTCGTAGCCACGTTAGCTTGGGGGCCATGAGAGGATCGTACCAGCATTCGTGCTGACCCCCTTTGGGGGCTGTTTTTACTACACAGGTGAACGTCAGGAGGCGGCCATCACGAGAGTAAGATGGGGGACAAGCGTTACGGGTTAAGTGTGGCCTACGAGTTGTGCATGTACTCTCGTATGACAATTTGAGTTAGTAAGATGTATAGGATGTTAGGGGATTGTGAGAAGGATATGTATTTGGTTAAGGTTGGTATGTACTAATGTTCGGTATATTCTGTCAATCAGACCGTGGCAAGGTCCTGGAGTGTAATGAATTCCGCTGTGACTTATATATTGTTTTTTAAAGTTGTGAAACCATATTTGGACTGAGATGGGGTGTTACAACATTGAAAATAATAGTATAATATTCTGAGATAAACCAATATAGGTCATAAAACGATGTTTATTCTAAATTAAGAATAAAGGTATTGAGCTTAAGAATTGTTATTGAAATTCTATGGTTTATTGAAAAACATAAAATGCATTTATGACATAAGGGTCTCAAGAGTCTTGAATTGAGAATTAGGGTTAAGTATGAGTAAGTGGATAAGAGTGTAACAATTAACAAGTGTTAATAACATACATTCCCTAGTCTTACAACCTTGAGTTATACAACTAAGATAAGTCGAAGGTTATACGTAACATTTAATTGTGACTTAGAAAGAAGTGAGGAGTTTATTTAAGTTTAACGTAGGCTACAAGTGATTGATGATAGACTACCTTTATATTTTTCAAAGTATTGTTGATTGTTTACGCAAGTTGACTAGAATACTTCAGCATTATCCAGGTGATTTCTCGTACTCTAATACTTTTACTGACCGACTTATGAGACGTTTTCAAAAAACTAACTGTTTAAAGGAATTTAAAAAGGAAACTGTTGTGTGGCTAACTCAGCTTGATGTGACTAACTGGGCCTTGAATTGAACTTACATGGTTATTGGTTCCTTCTTTTGGGTTATTTCATTAGACATAACTGCCTAGGGTTTCGCTTCTGCACTCTATAGGACTGAGTGTTTTGCTATTGCTCTGGTGTAGTTAGTGATCTAGTGGAAGTATGGAAAAGGAAAATCTTGGTAATTCTTCCTTTGACTCTGGATATTGTTTCATCCATGAGCTGAGTCTTTTGTTGTGACGTGCGCGCGTCTTCACCGGTAACAGCAGGGGGCTGTATATCCCTCGTCCACAAGGACATTTATATCTGACAGTAGGGGGTTGTATATCCCTCGTCCACAAGGACATTTATATCTGACAGTAGGGGGCTGTATTTCCCTCGTCCACAAGGACATTTATATCTGACAGCAGGGGGTTGTATATCCCTCGTCCACCAGGACATTTATATCTGACAGTAGGGGGCTAGATATCCCTCGTCCATATGGACATTTATATCTGGCGGTGGGGGCCATCTCTCCCAATTGGTGTTGTTCCACTCTTGAGTTGTTGGTTCTTGGATCTCTTCTTTCATTCCTAGTCCTTGTGACTACTTGGGCCTTCCTACTCCTAACTGGAACTGAATCTAACAAAAGTAATTGATGTTCACTAACTTATGGTGTGATTTCTTCTGACTGACTGACTAACTTTAACTTTCGGTTTATTTATCTTTATCCTTAACTTGTTGTCTTTGACTTGGTGATTTTACAGTGCCTTGTTTCCCTGTTTTACTTTCAAGAGTTTGATTTCAAGTTACTGTTTATTTAGAAGGATTGTGTTTTTAATATTGTTTTGGAGAATTGTACCAGTTCCATTCCAGGGAACTGACTCACCCCTCCAGGGGCGGGCTGCTTGGTTTCATCTTGCAGGTACAAATTGTTTATACAGGTGGCCATGAAGAGCATGAGTGATTGGGATGGGAATTAGGAATTGTGGAGAGTTATTTTGTTTACGTTTAGTTTTGTTTACGTTTTTCTCTTGAGTTCAGACCGTAACTTAGATAATTGTAATGGTTGTAATTGGTAAGGTTGGTACCGGGTGTTTGGAACCCGATGGTCTGTAATCGCCTTAGTATTTTAATTCCGCTGTAAACGTTAAATAGGGGTGTTACAAAAATTGGTATCAGCGTAGTTACGCTCTGAACCCAAGAAAACAAGCCGAGTGAAATACTTAGAATATAGGTGCACTTAAAACTGGGGAATTGGGGTAGAATTGGGAAGTGAGGATTCCAGTAAGGCACGACTCCTAACCCTTGTTGGAATTATGAACGATTCCTTTATACACTTTTTGTATGATTGACTGTTGAGAATGGGTGTTGTTATCTGTTCGAATATTAAACTACAGTAAATATATAAGTTCGAACATCGTGTATTGAGTATGATAAGATTTTGGTGGGATAAATCATATATTAAGTTATTTTTCAAAGCATTCCTATGGAGAATACATTGCTAAGAATACAATTCCTTGAGAGCAAGTACACATGCTCCTAGGAATTTTAAATAATACTTTTGGTTGAAAATAGAATTCAAATAGAGCTTATAATAACTAAGTCAGTATTGATATTATGTGTTAAGTACTTCAATTCCTTTAAAGTTGGAAAATAAATCTCAAGAACTACTTGGTAAAAATTGTTGCTTAAAGGTAATGTTAGGATAAATCTTAAGTCTAGAAAATTATTAAGCTAACAAACACTAGTAGCATACATCCGAACCCATAAACCACACTAAAACTCTATGCTAACTTTAGAAAGAAAACACCTAAACCTAACACCCTACGGGAAGTGCCTGGTGCGACGACTCCTAGGCCGAAAGTAAGTGGGGGTGCACACCCACTTCTGGAAGTTTAGGTGCTAGACAAGCCTTGTCATCTAACCGTAAATAATCTTTTACGCAAGTGATGGATTGTGTTGAACTTGAGAAGGATTGGTGGTAAGACGTTACCATCATGAAATCTTGAGCTAGGCGTATTTCATTACTAGCCACAATGAACAATTCAAATTTGTATCTTAAGATCCAGTATTAAAATTCATACATGTAAAGGGTTTATTGAGTTAAATATTTGGTGAAAAATACCTATACATGGACGAAGGGGATATAAATTTGGGTACTCCAAGGTACAACATCTACCCCTTGTTGAATATAAAAAAAATATTAAAGGAAGTTACTTAAAGATTGAGTGAAGAGAAGAGTAATACTAAACTAATATTATTGATCCTTAAATACTTGGAGTATTGAGTGTCTAGTGAAATATTGAGGGTTACTTAAAGATTTGGAAATTCTCATGTTTTTTAGAAGTTTAACATTATACATAGATAAAATTTCAGAAGTCACTAAGAGTGACATTTAAGAAAAGCCATCATTATCTAAGAGAGTACTAAGATTTAATGATCAGGGAAATACTTATATAGAACAAACCTTAAGACCAATAATTGTCAAGAGGGAGTAGTTTTTACTAGACTAATTCATTTGACTTAAATATATATATGGAGTTCCTACCTTGAAAAAAAATCAATTTTAAGATAAAGAAATCAGATTTTGGAGTTACACTTTAATTACTAAGAACCTTCTAAAACTCTGTCTTGTGTGAAATTATGTAAATATATAATAAATTTTATGAAGTAAATACTTAATGATTCGCCTAAAATACTATGGTTAATTATAAAAAACAAATTGAAACTTGAAAAGTTGCAGGAAAAATATATATATATATATACATATACTTTTTATAAAGGAATTGCATGAAACTAACTTAAAAAGGTATAATATAAAATTTTAACGTACGGTTGGCTAATAAACCTTTGAATATAATTTTGAAAGATTATCTCGGATTATTACATGATTTGAAATATTATTTTAAACTACTCTAGTATGTTACAAATGATTTATAACTTGTTAAGATAATTGATATGTTAAAATAACATAAAGGGCATATTTACGTATATTAAGTTATAAATCCGTACAATGTTCCATGAAAACTTAATTGCGTTAAAAAAAATGATACATAGTATGAAACTATTTTAAATAAGCTCATGAATTTTCAAGCCATGACAATTAAAAGACTTTAAGTTATAAAATGCTTTGGAGAAATGTTGTAGTAAGATAGCATTTAGATAATTACGTCACATCTTAATGAAATTTCCTTTTTATGCAATAATAGTTTCCAAATCACATGATTTAAAGATTTTGATACCTATTACATGCAATACCTAATTGAATAAAGAGTGAACTAAATGCTATTTTAGTAATATATAAATATAACTTAAGTTCTTCTCTTTTTCAAAACTTAACCTAATATATGTATGGTGAATCCTAAACTTTGTTTTTGCCAATAGAGAGGCAAAGTGAGTTAGGAAAATGTGTTGGGAACACTAAAAGATTTAATTACAATCAAGCCAGAATAACAACGAGTGATATTGTGCATCAGATAAGGAACCAAAAGTAAAAATTCAAACTTCACGTAATGTCTTAAATAAAAAATTATGAGTAACAAACAGTAAACTTTAAATGATGAGTGCTAAACCAAAAAGGTTATGTCCAATAAAATGACCAAGAGTGAAATAAATACTATGTTGACTATCTAGTCAATTAACCCGTAAAGTATATTTAAGAAGAGTGGCCAACTGAATTTTGGGATGATGGTTAGACCATGTGTACACAAATGCAGACACATAACAATCAAGAAATACATACATATACAATGATCATGGATAAAATCAACAATGCAATTAAAGTCACAACAAAGCTGGATAATAAGGTGTTGAATTCCTGGAATGTGGTGTTTGAAATAAACATCAAGTAATTAAAGAAAACAGAAACTAAATGTTTGGAAGTTAGTATGGTCCATGCATATTGTTGTGATTGGTTTTTGAAACAACCTTGTTGGATAAGGTACCCTGAGTGGTGGTTAATGACATTTACATCTTGCATCAACTGGATGCTAATTATGAGACATTTTGGTTTGGTTAATGGTTTGATTATTTGATATGCATTTTAGAGCTGGTAATATAACTTGTGCTTAGTTTACCCGCACACCTGAAAGGGTGTGAGTAGTTGGAAGACAATTTTAAACTTCGAGACGAAGTTTCTTTTAAGGGGGATCTACTAAAATACCCCTAAATTAATCTAAATTAATTTAGGGGATTTCTTTTATTAAAACCGTGGAATTTGGAAATGGAAATGTATGGAATAAAGAATTGGTATGGAAGTTGGTCAGCACACTGAAGCTGTGTGAGTAACTGTTAGTTGATTCTAAACTTCGGGTCGAAGTTTCTTTTAAGGGGGATCTACTGAAATACCCCTAAATTAATTTAAATTAATTTAGGGGATTTCTTTTATAAAAACCCTAAATAATATTATTAAACACTACATTAGTATATGGTATTATTTAAAAATTATTTAGGGGACTTCTTATATTAAATTCTAAATAATACAATTTAAATTAACTTATTATATGGTATTATGAATTTATAACAAGATTTTTAAGTCAATAAATCTTGGAAAAATCCTAGACACTCCAATTATATTATAAAGATTATATAAATATTTGGAGTATTGATTTGAAGCATAAAAGTCAATATAAAATTCTAGAAACCCTAAAGCTTCTTAAGCCTTGCTAGGGTTGACTTTTTGAGACTGGTCAAACCATCCCATGAAACCTATGCCAATAAATAGGTTATGGAAAACCATGAAGATCGATAAAAAGAACGTCGAAAACGGATCATCCTAGCCAAAGTTATGATAGAATGAAGTTTAGAGCCAAAATTTTGAAAAGTGCCACGTGTCAAGACCACACGGGTCGCTGGTACTTAGCACAAAAATCGCTAAGTATCTTAACTTCCATCAGTGTTTTGGCCCTAACTTTAAACAGCGATATCTCACTCATCTGAGAGTTTTTTGAGTGCCGTTTTCTTTGTTGTCTTCTCCTACATCCTCTTTCCAACCATAATGCATACTCAACCTAAATCATTCTACATCGACCGCAAATTCGATCCAAAGTAGCCACCCTGCGAAACCGAAACCCAGATTTCCAGATTTTGCTGAAATCAGGTAAACTTCGTTTGATCATAACTTCTTCGTTTGTGAACGAAAATCCACGTTCTATAGCTCATTGTGTAGATCTCTAATCCCTCTACAACCTTCAAGTTAATGACCAAGGCTGATTCGTAACCAATTGGGAGAACGAGGCGTCTAAAGTTTCCGATTCATCATCACATAAAATCATAAGAAAACACAAGGTATAACTCGTAAATTTTTGTTTAGATTTCTTCCTGTGTATTGCGAGTTAGAGTAAGTTCTGGCTATCAATCTGTAGAGCTATGTTTATTCTTTCTAATGAGCCCAAGAACATGGCCTAATTCGATCTATAACTTATTTTATAGATCCTCAAAGTTAGCTCCTCGAACAGGCCCAAGTTCGAACTTTTTCCAGAAAACCGAAATCGAATTCCTTCGTTGGTGCTTCTCCAGTGAGTTTCCGATCAAATTGTCCCGTTATTGTCATTCGCCTTTACATTATCGGTCAACCCCATGTTTCAATTTCATCTATTATGCGTTAGATTGAGAGAATTTGTTAGAATCGAATTCGGAAACCCAAAAGAACCCTAACTTCGAACGCAGAATCGTTTTTGCGAATTCGTGCACCTTAGATCATAAATTTGGTACCATTGGAACCGCAAGAAGATTTCGAATCCAATGAAACAAAAATCAGTCAATTTGGTCCTGTGAGTTGAAAGAAATCGAGGAACCTCTATCGGGGTGGTTTGGGAATTCGCTGATGAACTCGGGGAATATCGGTCGTCCGATCGTAGGTTATAGAAACGGACGGCCGAGATTAAAACGTGGATAGATTTAATTGTTTTCAGTTTTATTAATTCTAGAATTAAACCCTAACTTGTTGAATTTATTTAAATACCTTCCCGAATGTATTTTGACTTGAAAGTTTAACCATAGATTCCTTATAAAATCTAGTTTATTTTGATCTAAATTAATATGAGTTTTGAGTTTTTAAACGTAAATTATCATTTTTGTAAGTTCTGAGTATTATGGAATTATTTAGATAATTTTAAAAGATATTTTTATGAAATAAAAATTTTATAATATGTCTAAAATGTTATAGCTAATATATATTTAATTTGGGAATTTTTGGACAATGGTAAATGGGTTTAAAAATTGTGTTTATGAATTTTTCGTAAGAATAACTTATAATATATGGTTTTTAATGTAACAAAAATTAAAGTATAGTTTATTAATAAACTTTTTAGGTTAGGAAATAATGAAAAGATTAAACTAACATTTAGTAACAGTATGTTTATAAATATTTTGGGTATAAACTTTTAAGTGAAGTAAAAATTATATACTATTATATATATTTATGTGAGAGGAATAAAATAGAAACTTATGTTAAATCAAAGAATTTCACTAGTCTACATTTTTAGTTATTATATAATGAAATACCCCTAAATTAATTTAAATTAATTTAGGGGATTTCTTTTATTAAACCTTTAACAATATTATTAAGTATTAAATTATTATATGGAATGAGGAATATTAAATTATTATATGGGGTTGTGAAATTTATTTAGGGGTTTTCTCCTAATTATTATACATTATTATATAGTATTATGAATTTAATAATAAGATTTATAAGTCAATAAATCTTGGGAAAATTATTAAACACTCCAAATATATTATAAAGATTTTAGGAAGTGGTGGAACATTGTTTTGAAACATAAAAGTCAATATAAAATTCTAGGAACCTTAAAGCTTATTAAGCCTTGCTAGAGTTGACTTTTTGAGAATGGTCAAACCAGGTCATGAAACCTATACCAAAAAATAGGTTATGAAAAACCATGAAGATCGATAAAAAGAACGTCAAAAACGGATCATCCTAGCCAAAGTTATGTTAGATTGAAGTTTTGAATCAAAATTTTAAGAAGTGCCACGTGTCACTCTGTAGTAGGTCGCCCACACTTAGCCGATTTCCTTCCCTGATTTTCGTAACCGATTTCACTTCCTAGCCCTAACTTTAGACGGCTATAACTTTCACATTACTCAATATTTTTCCATGCCGTCTTCACCACTCTCTTCTCCTTAATTCCCTCTTTACAACCGTAACTCATACAAGCCCTAACTCATTCTACATCGACGGGAAAGTTGATCCAAAGTTGCCAGCTTTCGAGTTCGTAACCCAGATTCCAGTTTTCATTCGATTTCAGGTAATGTTCGTCTTGCCATAACTTCCTCGTCTTTCAACCAAATTTCGATTTCTTTAGCTCGTTTTAAAGAGCTCTAATCCCTCTACAACCTTCATGTTGATGACCAAATCTAATTCTTAATCATATGGAAGATATAGGCGTCTAAAGGTACGACCTCGATCTGGTCGCGTTTTGCCCAGAATTTTTCCAGAAACGAGAAGGTAAACTCGTAACTTTCGGGTTTGATTTCTTCTTGTGTGTTGTGAGTTAGAGTGAGTTATTGCTATAATTGTGTAGAGTTAAGTTTCCTCTTTTATTAAGCCCAAGAACTAGTTCTAACTCGTTCTGTACTGAAAATTATAGTGTCGCAAAGACAGCTACTCGAACAACCGAGTTCGAATTTTTTTCCAGAAAACTGAAATCGAATCCCTTCGTTGGTGCTCCTCCGGTAAGTTTTTCTTCCAATTCCTCCGTTGTTGACCTTGGTTATTTCATTATCGGTGATTCCCATCTACCAATTTAATCGATTAAGCATTTAATCGGGAGAATTTCTCGAATTCGGATCGAAAATAGCATGAACCCTAGGTTGTGCAAACCCAGAATCGTTTTCTCCAATTAGTGCACCATAGATCGTAAAATCGGTACCATTGGAACCGCAAGAGAATTTCGAATCCATAGAAACAAAATCATCGAATTTGGTTCTGTGAGTTGAGAGAAATTAACAGATTAGTACTCGGGTAATGCGCTGGGGATTGGGGATGAACTCGAGGATTTTCGGCCGTCCGATCGTAGGTTTTAGGAACGGACGGCCGAGATTAGATCTGGGGAGTTTAAGTTGGTTATGAGTTTTAATATTTCCAGAATTAAACCCTAACTTGTTGAATTAATTTAAATATCTTCCCGAAGGTATTTTGACTTGAAATTTTAACCATAGATTCCTTATTTAATCTAGTTTATTTCGATGTAAATTATTATGGTTTTGGAGTTTTTAAACATAAGTTATGATTTTTACAAGTTACGGGTTTTCTGGAATTATTTGGCTAAATTAAAAAGATATTTTTATGAAATAAAAATTTTATAATATGTCTAAAATGTTATAGTTACTGTATATTAAGTTTGGGAATTTTTGGGCTACGGGAAAAGGTTTTAAAAATTGTGTTTGTGAGTTTTTCATAAGAATAACTTATAATTATAGTTTTTAATGTAATCAAAAATTAAAGTATAGTTGATTAATGAACTTTATAGGTTGGGGAAAATATAATAAGACTAATTAACATTTAATACAGTATGTTTATAAATATTTTGGGTATTAACTTTAAGTGAAGTAAAAATTGTTACATATATTTATATATATTTATATGAGAGAAATAAATAGAAACTTATATTAAATCAAGGAATTTAACTAAACTACATTTTATTTATTATATATAATATGGAAGCTAATATGTTTAACTAAAACTAAGGGAAATACTTTATTTTATAAACCATAAATCAGTTGTGGATAGGTCTAAAAGATATTAAATATAATTAAATACAATAGAATTTCTTAAAGAATATTCTGGATAAATCTTAATATATGTAGATATATATATATTTTATATATATATAAATACAATAAAAATAGATAAAGGAAATAACATTCCTTGTGAGAAATATAATAGGAAGGGTATATATATATACGATAAATTAATAAATAAAAGGAATAAAATACCTTATAGAAAATGTAATATGAAGGAATTAATGGGTCAAACTAAACCTCTACATAATACTAATAATAGAATACTACATGAGGTGGTATTATTTTATGGTTATGAACTGAGTTTTTAGTTACCTTTGAATTTCTAGGATTTATATTAACGGTATTAAAATACATGTATATATATAGTCGGTGACCACAGTGTAAATCTATAATTGGGTTAAGGAATTAATAAGTTGAAGTTTAGGAATATTTGGAATTGGTTTACATAAAGCGTTACACAAATAGATCTTATTATATAATTAATAATAAAATGAATGAAATACTTTTACATTTAAATGTTCTTATTATATAAACAATAATAAAATAAATGAGTTACTTTTACATCTAAATGTGAAGAGGATAAATAAGTCTAGATTTAATTATTTCTTAATATTTATAGTATTGAGTAATAACTTAATATTTTAAGATAAAATCATTAAAAGGGATTATGATATAAAACTACATTAAACTATGATTAGGAATTTAATCTAAATAATAATCCTTAAGTTTCTTACAACTAGTTAAGCCATATAAATACATTTAACACCAATATTCAGGATGTGAGTTTATAGTTAAGTAATGTATTTAGTAGTTAGAATTTATAAGGAGGTTTGTAAATAGAAATTAGATACTTAAAATCTTTAAACCTTTAATTAGATGAAATTAGGTTACATAAGAGATTATATTGATTTACCTTTTGGACACTGGAAGTATTAATGTGTCATTTGAATATAAGGTATGGAGATTGTTCAGAATATATTATCTTATTAAGTAATTGACAATTTCACTTACGAACCAGAATTTAATTCTTTGATAAATTCTACCTCATGCTAAGATATAATGTCCATCCTAAATACAATAAAGGGAATTGATTTATTAAGTTATTCTTTTGAAACTTTAGGTTTTGTAAACAATATAAAATGTATTTAAGACTTGAGTTTAACGAAGTTTAATATAAAAGGAATATACATGGTCTATAGAGAGAATGTGTGTAAAAGTAAAAACAGTTAGGGAATTAAATGTAAGTAAGGATACATAAAAGGTTATCTTAAGACACCTTATTATAAAGTTATGGTTAAGTAAATAATATACCTTGTGGATACTAAATGTGAGAGTTCGATAAGTTTGAGTTAACTATAATTGGTTATTTCAAGATGAAAAGTAATTTAACAACTTATGACAAGATTAATAGATGGTTGTAGTTAAAGGCCATTCTGAACTAAAGATAAGATAATTGAGTTTAGTAGCTCAAATAAGTTATACTAAAATGCATCTACAACACTACGATTTCAGTATACGGGATGTAGATCTTAATTAAGTTAAGGGGGAAGGCTTAGTTATAATGGATTATCTAGTAGATATTGATAAAGATACACAGTCAATAAATTGTGAAATAATAGTATAGTATTCTAAGATAAACCCATCATTGGTCATAACACGATGTATGTCCTAAAGTAAGAGTAAAAGTATTGTGCTTAAGAATTGTTATTGAAATTCTAAGACTTGATTGAATAACGTATAATGCCCTTATGTTATTAGGGTCTTTAATGTGGGAATTAAGGTTAAGTATGGGTAAAGTGGATAAGGGTGGAACAATTAACTAGTGTTGATAAAATACATTCCTTGGTCTTACAACCTTGAGTAATACAACGTTCTCAGACAAGTCAAAGATTATACATAACATTTGAGTGAGGGCTTAAAGGATAATTGAGACTTTGAAATAAGAGTAAGGAGTTTATTTAAGCGTAACATAGGCTACGAGTGGTTGATGATGGATTACCTTTAATATTCTTCAGAGTACTGTTGATTGTTTGCGCAAGTTGATTAGAACTGCTACAACGTTACCCAGGTACGATTTCTCGTACTCAGCTTGTTGTGTTTTGGACTTTCTGAAATGTTTTGTACGATTTCTCGTACTACGTTATTTTTGCTGAGTGACTTGTGGAATGTTTTGGAAAACGCTAACTGGCTTTAAGAGGAACTTCTAAAAATAAGAAATGGTTGTGTGACTGACTCAGCTTGTGTGACTAACTGAGCCTTGGATGTGAAACTTACAAGGGTATTGGTTCCTTCTATCTGGTGCCCCGTTAGACATTGGCTGCTTAGGGTTTACGCTTCTGCACTCTGTAGGACTGAGTGTTTTGGTATTGCTCTGGGTAGTTGGTGATCTAGTGGGAATATGGGGAAAGTTATTCTTGGTATTGAGTATGGATTATTTCTAATAAGTGGTGCACACACTTTTCACCGATGACTGAGAACGGGTCGGTGGCAGCGGAGGTCTGCTATACCTCGCCCTTGTGGCAACTGACAGCGGAGGTCTGTTTACCTCGCCCTTTGTGGCAACTGACAGCGGAGGTCTGTTTACCTCGCCCTTGTGGCAACTGACTGGCGGTGGGGGCCATCTCTCCCAATTGATTTATTCCACTCTTGAGTATATTTGGTCATCTTCTGCATAAACTGTCTACCACGGGTTATGGTTATTAATGTCACTCCTGGTCCTTTGTGACTACTTAAGTCTTTCTCTTCTTAACCAGAATTGGTTCTAACATCAACAATGGATGCTTACTAACTATGTGGTGTGACTACTTAAGTGGATGACTTGGTTTGGAAGTTCTTTATCTCTATCTTTGTCTTGTTTTCTTTTCTCTTTAACTTGATTGTTTTGAAGTGCTTTATCTCTGTTTACTTTTAAGAGTTTGATTTCAAGTACTGTTTATTTTGAAGAGTTATGTTTTATAAGTTTGTTTTTGGAGGATTGTACCAGTTCCATTCCAGGGAACTGACTCACCCCTCCCGGGGTGGGCTGCTTGGTTTCATCTTGCAGGTACAATTGATTTACAGGTGGCCACGAGATGATGATTGGGATGGGATTAGGTTTATGGAGAGGCGAAGGTGTTTTATTATGTTATGTTATGTTAAGTTTTCTCGAAGTTCAGACCGACTTAGTAGTAATTGTAAAGGTTGTAATTGGTGAGGTTGGTGCCGGGTGTTTGGAACCCGATGGTCTGTAATCGCCTTAGAGTTTTATTTCCGCTGTATTTATGGTTAATAGGGGCGTTACAGAAAGTGGTATCAGAGCGTAGTTACGCTCTGAACCCGAGAAAACAAGCCGAGTGAAATACTTAGATTATAGGTGCACTTAAAACTGGGGAACTGGGGTAGACTTGGGAAGTGAGGACTCCAGTAAGGCACGACTCCTAACCCTTTTTGGAATTGTGAACGATTCCTTTACACACTTTTCTTTTGTGAATGTCTGTTGAGTGTGATGTGTGTTTTTATACCGTCCCAACAATAAACTACAGAAAATATATATACATACATATAAGTTTGGAACATCCTATATTAAGTACGATAAGATTTTGGTTGAGATAAACCAAATATTAAGCTATTTTTCAAAAGCATGCTCATGGAGAATACATTGCTAAAAAAAATGTGATCCTTTAAAAGCTAGTACACAAATTCCTGGAATTGTAAAGAATACTTTTGGTTGAAAACAATATCCAAATAACTTTAAATAACTAAATTAGTATTGATATTATGCGAAAGTACTTCAACTCCTTTAAAGTTTGAAAATAAATCTCAAGAATTACTTGGTACAAATTGTTGCCTAAAGGTAATGTTTGGATAAATCTTAAGTCTAGAAAATTATTAAGCTAACAAGAACTAGTAGCGTATTAGAAAAGATCAACATCTGACCTTGTAAAACACATTAAAACTCTATGTTAACTTTAGAAAGAAAACACCTAAACCTAACACCTTACGGGAAGTGCCTGGTGCGACGAACGTCTAGGCTGAAAGTAGTGGGGGTGCACACCCACTTCTAGAAGTTTAGGGGCTAGACAAGCCTTGTCATCTAACCGTATATAATCTTCTACGCAGGTGATGGATTGTGTTGAACTTGAGGGGAAGTGGTGGTAAGACGTTACCATCATGAAATCTTGAGCTAGGCATATTTCATTGCTAACCACAATGAACAAATCAATATTTGTATCTTAAGATCCGGTATTAAAACTCATAAATGTAAAGGGTTTATTGAGTTAAATCTTTGGTGAAAAATACCTATATACGGAGGAAGGGGATTAAGTTTGGGTACTCCAAGATACAACATCTACCCCTGGTTGGATATAAAAAAAAAATCAATAAAAGAAGTTACTTAAAGATTGAGTGGAGTAATACTAAACTAAGTATCATTGATCCTTAAATACTTGAGTATTGAGCATCTTAAAAAAAAAAAAATTTGAGAGTTACTTAAAGATTGAAAATCCTCATGTTTACTTGGAAGTTTAACATTATACAGGTATAAAATTTTAAAAGACACACTAAGAGTGATATTTATCAAAAGCCACCATTGTCTAAGAGAGTACTAAGATTTAATAATCAGAAGAATACTTACATAGAACAAACCTTAAGGAAAATAATTATCAAGAGTGAGTGAGTTCTCATTAGACTAATGCATTTGACCTAAAATTTTATACAGGGTCCCTACCTTAAAAATATATATATAATGTATAAATTTTAAGATAAAGGAATCAGATTTTGGACGAACTTTCTAAAATTCTGCCTTGGGTGAAGTTATATATAAGTAAATTTTATAAAGTAAACATAAGAAACAATTGAAACTTGAAAAGTCACAGAAAATATTTATCTTATAGAGTTTTAACATATGGTTGGCCAATAAACCTTTGAAGATAATTTTGGAAGATTATTGAGGATTATTAAATGATCGGGAATATTATGTTAAACTACTCAAGTACGTTACACCCGAGGTATAGCTTAGTAATATAATTAATATGATAAATGATCTTATATGGACATATAATTCGTATCAGTCATTAAATGAATGGATAATAATCATAAGATAAAATTTTATAACCACCAAGGAAATACAAATACATAACAATCAAGAGATACAGATATATATAACGATCATAGATATAATCAACGGTGCAGTAAAATTCAACAAAGCTGGTTAATAAGGTGTTGAATTCTTTGAATGTGCCATTAGTAGCGGTACGAGGGCGTACCTTAGCTCTTTTAAGGGGGATATGCTGGCATACTCCTCCTTCGTTATCTCATCCGGATTATGCCTCGTTGCATTGTTAGCAAAGGGAGAACAGTATTAGCAGAATGAGAGGTGTTTGTATGTGCTTGGTTTTTGCATTATGACTCAGTATGTGACTTTTGATTTTCGTCATGCTATATCATCATGCTATATCTTGGTATATCCTGATTCAGTTTGATTTTGAGTAATCTTGAGTGGAATGTTGTTATGGAAATGGATGGAAATAAAGGATTGGTTTGGTATGGAACTTCATTGGAACTTTTATTGTCTCAGCACACCCGAAGCGGTGTGAGTGCTTATTAGTTGATTTTTAAACTTCGAGGCGAAGTTTCTTTTAAGGGGGATATGCTGAAATACCCTTAATTTAAATTAATTTAGGGGATTTCTTTTATTAAACCTTTAATAATATTATTAAGTATTAAATTATTATATGGAATGAGGAATATTAAATTATTATATGGGGTTGTGAAATTTATTTAGGGGTTTTCTCCTAATTATTATACATTATTTATAGTATTATGAATTTAATAATAAGATTTATAAGTCAATAAATCTTGGGAAAATTATTAAACACTCCAAATATATTATAAAGATTTTAGAAGTGTTGGAACATTGTTTTGAAACATAAAAGTCAATATAAAATTCTAGGAACCTTAAAGCTTATTAAGCCTTGCTAGAGTTGACTTTTTGAGAATGGTCAAACCAGGTCATGAAACCTATACCAAAAAATAGGTTATGAAAAACCATGAAGATCGATAAAAAGAACGTCAAAAACGGATCATCCTAGCCAAAGTTATGTTAGATTGAAGTTTTGAATCAAAATTTTAAGAAGTGCCACGTGTCACTCTGTAGTAGGTCGCCCACACTTAGCCGATTTCCTTCCCTGATTTTCGTAACCGATTTCACTTCCTAGCCCTAACTTTAGACGGCTATAACTTTCACATTACTCAATATTTTTCCATGCCGTCTTCACCACTCTCTTCTCCTTAATTCCCTCTTTACAACCGTAACTCATACAAGCCCTAACTCATTCTACATCGACGGGAAAGTTGATCCAAAGTTGCCAGCTTTCGAGTTCGTAACCCAGATTCCAGTTTTCATTCGATTTCAGGTAATGTTCGTCTTGCCATAACTTCCTCGTCTTTCAACCAAATTTCGATTTCTTTAGCTCGTTTTAAAGAGCTCTAATCCCTCTACAACCTTCATGTTGATGACCAAATCTAATTCTTAATCATATGGAAGATATAGGCGTCTAAAGGTACGACCTCGATCTGGTCGCGTTTTGCCCAGAATTTTTCCAGAAACGAGAAGGTAAACTCGTAACTTTCGGGTTTGATTTCTTCTTGTGTGTTGTGAGTTAGAGTGAGTTATTGCTATAATTGTGTAGAGTTAAGTTTCCTCTTTAGATTAAGCCCAAGAACTAGTTCTAACTCGTTCTGTACTGAAAATTATAGTGTCGCAAAGACAGCTACTCGAACAACCGAGTTCGAATTTTTTTCCAGAAAACTGAAATCGAATCCCTTCGTTGGTGCTCCTCCGGTAAGTTTTTCTTCCAATTCCTCCGTTGTTGACCTTGGTTATTTCATTATCGGTGATTCCCATCTACCAATTTAATCGATTAAGCATTTAATCGGGAGAATTTCTCGAATTCGGATCGAAAATAGCATGAACCCTAGGTTGTGCAAACCCAGAATCGTTTTCTCCAATTAGTGCACCATAGATCGTAAAATCGGTACCATTGGAACCGCAAGAGAATTTCGAATCCATAGAAACAAAAATCATCGAATTTGGTTTGTGAGTTGAGAGAAATTAACAGATTAGTACTCGGGTAATGCGCTGGGGATTGGGGATGAACTCGAGGATTTTCGGCCGTCCGATCGTAGGTTTTAGGAACGGACGGCCGAGATTAGATCTGGGGAGTTTAAGTTGGTTATGAGTTTTAATATTTCCAGAATTAAACCCTAACTTGTTGAATTAATTTAAATATCTTCCCGAAGGTATTTTGACTTGAAATTTTAACCATAGATTCCTTATTTAATCTAGTTTATTTCGATGTAAATTATTATGGTTTTGGAGTTTTTAAACATAAGTTATGATTTTTACAAGTTACGGGTTTTCTGGAATTATTTGGCTAAATTAAAAAGATATTTTTATGAAATAAAAATTTTATAATATGTCTAAAATGTTATAGTTACTGTATATTAAGTTTGGGAATTTTTGGGCTACGGGAAAAGGTTTTAAAAATTGTGTTTGTGAGTTTTTCATAAGAATAACTTATAATATATAGTTTTTAATGTAATCAAAAATTAAAGTATAGTTGATTAATGAACTTTATAGGTTGGGGAAAATATAATAAGACTAATTAACATTTAATACAGTATGTTTATAAATATTTTGGGTATTAACTTTAAGTGAAGTAAAAATTGTTACATATATTTATATATATATTTATATGAGAGAAATAAATAGAAACTTATATTAAATCAAGGAATTTAACTAAACTACATTTTATTTATTATATATAATATGGAAGCTAATATGTTTAACTAAAACTAAGGGAAATACTTTATTTTATAAACCATAAATCAGTTGTGGATAGGTCTAAAAGATATTAAATATAATTAAATACAATAGAATTTCTTAAAGAATATTCTGGATAAATCTTAATATATGTAGATATATATATTTATATTATATATATAAATACAATAAAAATAGATAAAGGAAATAACATTCCTTGTGAGAAATATAATAGGAAGGGTATATAATATATATATACGATAAATTAATAAAAATAAAAGGAATAAAATACCTTATAGAAAATGTAATATGAAGGAATTAATGGGTCAAACTAAACCTCTACATAATACTAATAATAGAATACTACATGAGGTGGTATTATTTTATGGTTATGAACTGAGTTTTTAGTTACCTTTGAATTTCTAGGATTTATATAACGGTATTAAAATACATGTATATATATAGTCGGTGACCACAGTGTAAATCTATAATTGGGTTAAGGAATTAATAAGTTGAAGTTTAGGAATATTTGGAATTGGTTTACATAAAGCGTTACACAAATAGATCTTATTATATAATTAATAATAAAATGAATGAAATACTTTTACATTTAAATGTTCTTATTATATAAACAATAATAAAATAAATGAGTTACTTTTACATCTAAATGTGAAGAGGATAAATAAGTCTAGATTTAATTATTTCTTAATATTTATAGTATTGAGTAATAACTTAATATTTTAAGATAAAATCATTAAAAGGGATTATGATATAAAACTACATTAAACTATGATTAGGAATTTAATCTAAATAATAATCCTTAAGTTTCTTACAACTAGTTAAGCCATATAAATACATTTAACACCAATATTCAAGATGTGAGTTTATAGTTAAGTAATGTATTTAGTAGTTAGAATTTATAAGGAGGTTTGTAAATAGAAATTAGATACTTAAAATCTTTAAACCTTTAATTAGATGAAATTAGGTTACATAAGAGATTATATTGATTTACCTTTTGGACACTGGAAGTATTAATGTGTCATTTGAATATAAGGTATGGAGATTGTTCAGAATATATTATCTTATTAAGTAATTGACAATTTCACTTACGAACCAGAATTTAATTCTTTGATAAATTCTACCTCATGCTAAGATATAATGTCCATCCTAAATACAATAAAGGAATTGATTTATTAAGTTATTCTTTTGAAACTTTAGGTTTTGTAAACAATATAAAATGTATTTAAGACTTGAGTTTAACGAAGTTTAATATAAAAGGAGTATACATGGTCTATAGAGAGAATGTGTGTAAAAGTAAAAACAGTTAGGGAATTAAATGTAAGTAAGGATACATAAAAGGTTATCTTAAGACACCTTATTATAAAGTTATGGTTAAGTAAATAATATACCTTGTGGATACTAAATGTGAGAGTTCGATAAGTTTGAGTTAACTATAATATGGTTATTTCAAGATGAAAAGTAATTTAACAACTTATGACAAGATTAATAGATGGTTGTAGTTAAAGGCCATTCTGAACTAAAGATAAGATAATTGAGTTTAGTAGCTCAAATAAGTTATACTAAAATGCATCTACAACACTACGATTTCAGTATACGGGATGTAGATCTTAATTAAGTTAAGGGGGAAGGCTTAGTTATAATGGATTATCTAGTAGATATTGATAAAGATACACAGTCAATAAATTGTGAAATAATAGTATAGTATTCTAAGATAAACCCATCATTGGTCATAACACGATGTATGTCCTAAAGTAAGAGTAAAAGTAATGTGCTTAAGAATTGTTATTGAAATTCTAAGACTTGATTGAATAACGTATAATGCCCTTATGTTATTAGGGTCTTTAATGTGGGAATTAAGGTTAAGTATGGGTAAAGTGGATAAGGGTGAAACAATTAACTAGTGTTGATAAAATACATTCCTTGGTCTTACAACCTTGAGTAATACAACGTTCTGACACAAAAAGATTATACATAACATTTGAGTGAGGGCTTAAAGGATAATTGAGACTATGAAATAAGAGTAAGGAGTTTATTTAAGCGTAACATAGGCTACGAGTGGTTGATGATGGATTACCTTTAATATTCTTCAGAGTACTGTTGATTGTTTGCGCAAGTTGATTAGAACTGCTACAACGTTACCCAGGTACGATTTCTCGTACTCAGCTTGTTGTGTTTTGGACCTTCTGAAATGTTTTGTACGATTTCTCGTACTACGTTATTTTTGCTGAGTGACTTGTGGAATGTTTTGGGAAACGCTAACTGGCTTTAAGAGGAACTTCTAAAAATAAGAAATGGTTGTGTGACTGACTCAGCTTGTGTGACTAACTGAGCCTTGGATATGAAACTTACAAGGGTATTGGTTCCTTCTATCTGGTGCCCCGTTTGACATTGGCTGCTTAGGGTTTACGCTTCTGCACTCTGTAGGACTGAGTGTTTTGGTATTGCTCTGGGTAGTTGGTGATCTAGTGGGAATATGGGGAAAGTTATTCTTGGTATTGAGTATGGATTATTTCTAATAAGTGGTGCACACACTTTTCACCGATGACTGAGAACGGGTCGGTGGCAGCGGAGGTCTGCTATACCTCGCCCCTTGTGGCAACTGACAGCGGAGGTCTGTTTACCTCGCCCTTTGTGGCAACTGACAGCGGAGGTCTGTTTACCTCGCCCTTGTGGCAACTGACTGGCGGTGGGGGCCATCTCTCCCAATTGATTTATTCCACTCTTGAGTATATTTGGTCTATGCATAAACTGTCTACCACGGGTTATGGTTATTAATGTCACTCCTGGTCCTTTGTGACTACTTAAGTCTTTCTCTTCTTAACCAGAATTGGTTCTAACATCAACAATGGATGCTTACTAACTATGTGGTGTGACTACTTAAGTGGATGACTTGGTTTGGAAGTTCTTTATCTCTATCTTTGTCTTGTTTTCTTTTCTCTTTAACTTGATTGTTTTGAAGTGCTTTATCTCTGTTTTACTTTTAAGAGTTTGATTTCAAGTTACTGTTTATTTTGAAGAGTTATGTTTTATAAGTTTGTTTTTGGAGGATTGTACCAGTTCCATTCCAGGAAATGACTCACCCCTCCCGGGTGGGCTGCTTGGTTTCATCTTGCAGGTACATTGATTTACAGGTTGCCACGAAGCATGATTGGATGGGATGGATTAGGTTTATGGAGAGCGAAGGTGTTTTATTATTGTTATGTTATGTTAAGTTTTCTCGAAGTTCAGACCGTAACTTAGTTAATTGTAAAGGTTGTAATTGGTGAGGTTGGTGCCGGGTTTGTTTGGACCCGATGGTCTGTAATCGCCTTAGAGTTTTATTTCCCGTGTATTTGGTTAATAGGGGCGTTACATATAATGTGGAGTTAATATACTTAATTGAAGCTAGGGGAAATACTTTATTTTATAAACAATTATTGGATGTGGATTTGTGTAAAAGTTTAGAGATAATTAAATACAATAAACTACATAAAGGATGTTTTGAATAAATCCTAGTATTATATGTATATACTTAAAAATAAATAAAAGAAATGAATACCTTATAGAAAATATAATACAAAGGAATTAATAAGTTCAACTAAACCTCTACATAATACTAATGAAAGAATATTATATGAGGTGGTATTAATTGGGGTTACGAAATTGAGTTTTGAGTTTCCTTTGAATTTCTAGGATTTAAATAAATCATAATTAAATACATATATAATTTATTTGTCAATGACAAGAATGTAAATTGTAATTGGGTTAAGTATAAGTTAAGACTTAGGAAAATTTGTAATTTGATTACATAAAGTGTTACACAAATATCTTAATATATAGTTAATAATAAAATAAATGAAATAGTTTTACATCTGAATGTGATGTGGATTAATAAGGCTAGATTTAATCATCTCATAACATTTATAATAGTGAGTAATAACTTAATGTTTTAAGGTAAAATCATTAAAAGGGTTAAGATATAAAACTATGTTAAATATGACTAGGGAGTTAGTCTAAATAATAATCCTTGAGTTTTTAGAATTGGTTAAGCCATATAAAATACATTTATGACATTAATTACCAAATGCGGAATGAGAGTGTATAAATAAAGATCTATTTATTAGTTGGAACTTATAGAGGTTTGTAAATATGAATTAGGTACTTAAAACCTTTGAACCTTTAATTAGATGAAACTAAGTTATGTAAGAGATTATATGGTTTACCTTATAACACTAAAAATATTAAAGGTCATTTGAATATAAGGTATAGGATTTTTCAAATAGATGATCTTACTAGATAATTGACAATTTCTCTTATGAATGAGGATTTACTTCTTAGTTAAAATTTCACCTTATGTTAAGACATAATACTTATCCTAAAAATAGTAAAGGGAATTAATTTATTAAGTTATTCCTTTGAAACCTTAGGTTTTGTAAATAATTTAAAACGTATTTAAGACTTATGTTTATTGAGGTTTAGTATAAAAGATTATACATAGTCTATGGAGGGAATGTGTGTATTTAATACCCCAGATCTAAAAATGGTGATTAAATTACTCTACATGATTATTAAAGGCCTAATGGTGCCTAGAAAGTATTGGTAAGGAGAATGAAACAAAAAGAAAAGAGAAAATGCGCAAAACGCGAAAAAATGCTAAAACGCGCATTAAATGAATAAAGGAGAAATATATCTCGTTAGGGTCCGAGATGGACTCCTAATGCTTAGTTATGCCTAATTAATATGTGGGAATAATTCCCGGCGAAAACGGATCCAAATATGGATTAAAAATGCTAACAAAGTTTTATAGCACGCTTTTTGAGAAAACCCGAAAACGTAACTTTAAGTGGTCAAACGGACCCGTAAAAATTATAGTTGATTAAATAACTATAATTAAGTATTAATGGAAGTTTAATAACCATTAAAATGAAGAAACGAGAAAAATCCGAAAAAGGGCCCGGTTAGAGAATAGTGCTAAACCGGGTAATTATCGAGCGTTTCCTGTAAAAAATGAAAAACGCTACAGTTAGTATTTTGTGTGGGGCCGATTTTAATTAGTACCACACATTTAATTAGCTTGTTAGCTTATTAAGTCACAAGGTGACAAATAAATAAAGTAAAAGGGAATAGTGAAAGGGGGCTTTAAAACCTCTCACCTCCTTTATTTCTTCATTTTTCACGATTTGCCCCAGCTCTCTGTAAACTCCTTCTTCCTCCTCTGTACGTGAGGCGATTCCAAACAGCTCACCACCTCCAACTTCTCCTTCCATTATCTTGTTCGATTCTCCACCAAATCACACAAAAATTATACCGTTAGATTCGTATCGGCGAGGGCTACGTTTTCCACCCTCAAAACCTTGATTTCTCCACCTTCACTTCCATGGGTGTTGGAGCTTTCGAAGCTTGGGGAGCTGATTTTGACTCTCCTTCACCACCTTGATGCCTTAAGGTAATAATAAGTAAGAGCTTAGGCCATTTCAAGCTAGTTTTGCAAATTTGGAGAATTTTTCCCCACGTTGAAAATTCTCTTCCGTTTCAGCCGGTTGCACCTTGCCTTTGTGGAGTTTTGGAAATGCCCACTTGATTGCCAAGCTCATCCTTTTGGATTTTCCAAGGTAATGCCTTCTTAAAAACCTTAAGATCCCTCTTTAAAATTCTAGGGTTTTGATATTAAGGATAGTATTTGAATTAGTGTGTGGTTCTTGGATTGGCTAGCGTGAGTTGTTGGCTGATTGAGAAACAAGAATCAAGAGGGAAAGAGAAAGAAGAGAAAAGAAGGGAAGGAAGGAAGAGAAACCGAAACTAGCAAGGTAATTGAGCCTACCTTGAGTTGAATTGTTGTCTTGGGGAAATATTTTTTAAGGTGAATTGAATGTAAATGTGAGTGTAGTCATGAAACTACAAGGTTGAACAAGTAATGAGATTGTTTAATGTGGTTTAAATGTGGGAAATAAACCTTGAGAGCAAACTGTTACATATGTATGTACAAGGTGGGAAAAACAATGTGCTGCAGGAAAGTTTAATGCTTATATACAGGGATGAAAAACAGATTTTTGTGAGCTGATTAGTGTGTGTAGAATGCCTAGGAATGTAGACAAACTCTGTCAAAATTTGCCTAGGAATGTATGGACTTGAGTGTATTAAGGCGTGGAGATAGAATGGCAAGAAAGAAAGGATTGAAAACTTCAACAGAAGCAAGAACTTGCAACTGTAACAGAGGAAAAAATTACAGTGAAATGAGTTATTTGACAGATGAATATTAGAATGGTTTAGGTTAGTTTTGAATGCCTAAACAATGTCAAAACATGTTATAATATATGTAGGAATATTAGGGAAGAGATTGGTGGACGTTTAGAGTTGAAACAAGTTGAAAAACTTACATAAATTGCAAAACTGCAACTCGTCCGGGTTTGCAAACCTGGACACAAACCCGGACCAGCATCAAAACACGGCAGAAAGGTTTATCAAAGGAGTGGTCCGGGTTTGCAAACCAGGACCTAAACCCGGACCACCCCTAAATCATACCCGAGAGTTCTGTAACCATGTGGTCCGGGTTTGCAAACTAGGACACAAAACCCGGACCAGTCCCAAATCTTACCCGAGAGTTTTTCCAAGTGGGGGTCCGGGTTTGCAAACTCGGATAGTAACCCGGACCACCCCAAAAATTGTACAGAAACTATTTTAAAGCTTAATTAAGGATGGGTAATGATGGGTAATGATAGTATAAGGTAATTATGACTTGATTAGTGATGTTTAAAGGTCATTAAGAGTGTAAACAAGTTTGAGAAGAGAATGGGAAAGTTGTGAGTTTAAGAACACATGAGTTAAACTAAGTTAAACGGGATAACGGGGTTAAGTACGGGAGTAATAGTTTTACATACCGTAACGCTTTGATGTTAATAAAAAAATTTGAATGTTATCAGTGGAACAAGTGTGAACCGAGGAACGAGTGGTGACCCGGTAAAGTATATCCATGGTGAAAGGTATGATTTTCTCATACTCCGCGTGCTAACCGAGTTACGTTGATTTGTGTGTTTGTGTGCCGGCTTAAACAAGATTAAAGCATAAAAATAATCCATTGTTTGATTATGTATGCCTTGTTGTATGTTGAATGAGCTAACATACTTGTATGCCGGTGGGGTCTAACATAGTGTATGGACCGACTCGTAGTGAGTAACGTTTGTCTAGAGACCCATAGATCGGGTCGATGTTAAGATAACGAAAACGTGCAACACACAAACTATCCGTTAAAGTATAACGATAACGCAACATATGAACTCCCTAGAATGTGAAGAGAAGTACGGGTTGAGTAAATACCCGACAACGGTTAGGACACCATATTGAAACAATCCACGAAACTAATGAGAGTGGAAAGATAAGTGAACCTCCTTCAAGAGGATTAAAGATAGTTCGAAGATGTGAACTAGTAAGGAAGGTAAAAGAGACCTAAGGGATTAGTAACTCCCTTGTGACATGGTCGACCTCCTATATGAGGATTTTACCTGGTATAAGAAAAAATACCGAAAGTATGAGTAAGTGAAATACATGGGTAACTCTTAAAACCTAAGATTAACCGAACTTAAGTAATGTTCCCAAAGTCATTAGAAACATCGAGAGTGATGCTTCTAGACTAATATACATAATATTATTATAACTCCGAGAGAGGAGTGTATGGGAGTGTGAGTAGTCCGAGAGTAGTCGGACCTAAGTAAAAGAGATAGGAATAAGAGAGAGTTCCGTGAGCTAGTTGAACCTTCCCACCATGCTAGACCCAGAGTAGGGTCGAAACCGGGGAAGTAAGAATATGCTTGAGAGCCATGAGTTTTGGCCTAAGTATGTATTCAGAGTAACAAGCGTGACGTAGGAGACCTGTAGTGTCTCAAGAATCTACAAGAGCTTGAGTATGAATAACCCAAGAGTGTGGGTGAGATAATGAGTATAATAACCCAAGAGTGTGGGTGAGATAATGAGAATAAGTAACCCGAGAGTGTGGGTGAGTATAGTACGAGTAGCCCAAGAGAATGGGTGTGTATATGAATAAGTAGCCCAAGAGAATGGGTGTGTATATGAATAAGTAGCCCAAGAGAATGGGTGTGTATATGAATAAGTAACCCGAGAGAGCGGGTGAGGTATTGAATAAGTAAACAAGGCATAGTGAGGTATAACCCTCAAGGCCTAAGAGTAAGCAGATGCAACTAACAACCTTGTTATGTTAGTTAGGAATTGTGTTCCGTGATTGGATGTAGATTCCTTGAGTAATACACATATATATTGTATTGCTATGATGCATGTTGTTTGACTAATGAACTCCATGTATATCCGACAAAAGTAGTCGGCGTACACCGGTTAGCGCTCGGGGTATGCGAATTTCATATACAGCGTTAAGCTGAGCCCCTAGGGGCGATGTTTTTTATTTTACAGGTACACCGAAGATGTTACCGTTCGAGAGTAGGACGGGTCGGTGGGTTGCATGGGTAGTTAGTTTTAATTACTTATGTATTGAAGGAGGTGTAAGACCGAATATGTTGACGGCATCCATTTATTGTAGACTCGGTATAGTAGATAAATGATTTGAGTATTGTATTTGTATTATGTACTCGGTTGTTCCAGTTCATCAGACCGTTACGGTATGTAAGGAAGGCCTGGTTAGCCATATGGGTGGCTAATGGCGTTGTTTCACCCCTCGTTGTAATTAGAGTTCCGCTGCGTGAGTAAGAGTAATTGGTGACAGTTTAAGAGGTAATGACGAGCTTAACGGTGGGGTGTTACAAAATGGTATCAGAGCGAAGTATCGCTCTGATGACTGGAAATACCGAGCCTAGGAAATACCGAGTTAGGAATTAGAGACTTAGGGCTAAGGGTTGAGGGATAGCGTGAGAGATGCGCTAGTTAGGAACTTCCAGTATGATCTGGATACCTACAATACAGACCCGCCCTCCACAACCCCGTATTAAAATCTTGGGAAGGAACGCCAGAGAGACGGGGAACCCGATCTGGCACTTAATTATTTTTCGATATGAACCAGAACCTGTCATGCGGTAGATCCTGAGAACCGGAAACCCCGGAGACGGATCCTGCTGGAACGATAATAACCGCACTCAATGGCGTGAGGTCGAGAAATCCTAATCCAAGGAGACCATAATCTGTGGCAGCTCGGGGCGACATGCTTAGCAGTCGCGAGAACCCAGCTGGTCGAGTAGCAGCAAGAAGGATGCACCAACCGTGCAACAAGGCGGATTCATGAGAACTAACGAGAACCGGGACACAAGTCCACGGACCGCCATAGTTAAATAATACCACTAACGGCTAGTTGAGAGTAGGTGCACCCACCCTGCCACACCTGAAGAAGTTGAAATACCTACGAGCAAACTTCGGGATATACCTGAATAGGACTACAGTAGTAGTGCCAAAATGACTTAAACCTCGGTAACCACAGTGAAGACGTGGGCGAGCAACGAGGTAGATCACGGAACTAAATAATTAAGGAACTCCGACAGTGGAGAAGCACCTAAATGAATGACAGTCATGTCAAGAGGAATGAGAAGCAGCTCTAAGGAGCAGTTATCCACTTAAAGTATCAAGGAAGAGCCGACAAGGCTATCAAATACAATGTGAACAATACCGTGACCGGTATGAGTTAACCTAAAAACCGCCTGTACCGCGCACTTGCCATGGCAAGTGCAGTATTAATGCGACTATTAAGAGGCGCTTTGACAAGTGACTAGTACTTAGCAAGTACCAAGACGGCAAGAGAAGCCAATATAGCACCACAAACCTTAAGAACTATGAAACAAAACCTTGAAAAGGCCTAATGGTCTGATCACTGTATGAAGAACATACCAGTCAGCGAGAAGTCAGACTTGGTAAGAAGCAACCGGCATTGAAATGCCGTGGAGATTTTATTTTCAACTCAAATTTTTCTTTCAAACATAGAATTTTCCAAAAACCCCCAAATTTTTAAAAAACCAAACCAGGGAACCACGATAATTATCATAGGACGATATAAGAGGAGTTGGCAACAGAATACTTCACCTAGGCGTGACACCGACACTACAAGTGTACACAAACGAGACATGGAACGACCGCACTCCGAAGGAGCTTGCGGGCCTGATAGACCAGTTATGAGTTAGTCGGGTAAGTGGCAACGTATCAATAAGATACTCCATGTATGTATACAAGTAGAGTACGGAACACGGGAAGTAGCCCACTCCATACTACGGACGAAAGAGCCAAATCGGACCTGAACAATTGACTACCACGAATGATCAAGGGAAAGAACCCAGTAAGATGATGGACCTAAGGTAAGAAGTGCGGGAAGCACAGAGTATTAAGTATAGACATTGGATATGTCTCAGGAAATACATGATGACTGGAATGAATATCAGTGTAAGCAATACGATAAATGTTTAAAATGAACATATTTATGTTCCATAAACGGGATAGAAAATTCCCACAGTATACCTCACTGATGAGAATACCAACCTGACCAAGAAGGTAAAGGAAAAGTACTAATAATCTACCCAATAACGGGAGATACTACAACCCTAAACGGGATAGTTCAAACTATATGCAACTGCAAGACGGTGTAAAGAACTGAACACACCCATGAATTCAGGCCAGATGTGACGGCATAACTCAGTAACACCCAGGAGCAATCCTTGAAGGGTACCGGAGTCAACAGTAGTTGAACGAAACATCGTGTTGAGAACATCAGTGTAAACTGAACACTCGGGTAGAACCCGAAGGGATCCCACGTAACACGGGATACCCTAGATTTCCAGAAGGCATGAATTAATATTTTGATACGTTAGGGGCATAGACTTATATTAAAATACAAAAGGGCCTTCCATGTACGGAAGTGTGATGAGACAACCATATCAAAGAGCCCATAAATACCTCCTAACCATTTAATGGCATACGGAGAAGAAGAAACCTATATAAACAGCCCGCATGGAGCATGACTCGAGGCAAGGTGGCTTGTAAGCCGATAGAACCAACTACAACTCGTAGATCCAAACGTTGTAAAACATATGCATAAAGGCATAAGAGTTATTGTGGAGCATGAACCACCACCTTAGAGTGGGGACACCACTTGTTATTGTGGAGCCTATGGAGCGGTAATTGCGTGAATCTTCCAGAGAAGGGCTACCACCCATGAATGTAATGTGAAACCGCTAGAATGGTGCAATGAAACTTGAGCATGTGTTAATTGCCAAGGAGTAAGTCGAACAGAGATAGTATGTAAGAAGGCTTTGATAGCAGTGGAAAGAAACCAAGAGTAATCGGTTAAGTAGTAAAACACAGTATGTGTGCAATACGAATTGTAGAGTAAACAATGCGCAATAAGCATAGAGAGGTTAAAGAAGTATATTTTATTGCCAAGTGAATGGCAAGCCATAGTATAAATGGCGGGAGTACATGAGCGGAAGCTAAAGTAGTAGCGGATGCCATATAAGCGAATGTTGTAATGAGTAGAGCATGATACGCAGTAACAGATAATGATACGGAGCTAATGAGAAAATGTGGTAAAGGAGACATAATCATTCCTATCCCATGAGAGATTTACTGTCAAGGGTTTACGCTTCTGCACTCTGTATGACTGAGTGTTTTGGTATTGCACTTGTGCGGTAATGATCGAGTGGGAGAGCCAGGAATTGAGAAATGTCAACGAAGCCTGTTGAGCGAGAATCTAAAGAAATAACCGTGCGGCCTTTGGCCAAAGATGCACGAAGAATGTGGGCTGTAACCCACAGGTCCCAGGACCGATGAATGGTTAATGCAGAGTAGTATGAGGAGGAATTCTTGTACAGAAACAAGTAAACAAACGTAATTCAGAAGCAACTGTTAATCGAGGTAGCACTACATATTAAGTAGTAGCTTGACCTCAACCGACAACAAGTCGGGAATAGTAAGTGAATAATCACAAAGGTATACAGAGTTATACGTAATAGATTTCCAGAGAGCTGGAGAGAAAATCTATAACTCATCGAATTCGCATACGGTAAGAGATACCTAGCGACGATTAAGAAACCTTTATTCCCAAGACAAAAAGGGATAAAAAGGGAGTAAATAACACATTGAGAGTATTAAAAGGGCGAATTAAGCTCTAGTTATCAGGTCACACAGTAGAAGCTAGTGGACCGTAATTCAAAGGTTAAGTATACCTAGTAATATGAGTAAATGGCTAATCCTAAACGCCTTGAAGCCTTAGAGGCTAGAACTGAACCCGGTTATGAGTTAGTTAATCGTATTGAAGTTAAAACACTTCATGATACTCGAATTAGTGAACCAATGTTCAGTGATAACATATGGTTAGTTACGCGGGCGTAACCCCTTTTAAGGGGGTAGGGAGAAACCGCTTAGAGTATGTTTTACGTATAGGTGCGTAAACTACTATGTGCATGGCACAAAAGAAATAATTTTGATGGTTGGAACTCATGTTACATAAACATGTGTACCCATCGTTGTGTAAGTATAAGTATTGTGCATGAGAGATGCAAGTAACGAGTATAATATTTATGAAAAGAGGAGTAAGAGGCTCCTGGGGAATGAGAATCCCTTTAGTATTTGTCTATTGAGATTAGACATGAGATATTATGAGTATGAACCGGTATGAAACCGGTGTATAACCTAGTAGGAAGTGAGTTTCCCTAGGTAATTTTATTTGAGAATGAGTGATGGAGTGAGTTCCATCCTTTGGAGTGGTATGGTGTGTATTAAATTGAGTAACAATTTGAGAAAATGAGGTCATAAGTTGCTTAGGTAAAGTAAGCAAAGAAAATTGAGAATGACGGATGACCTAAGTTCTAGGAATTAGAGATAAATTAAAATGAACTGTTTTATGATTATGACTAGAAAGAGTAAAAAAAAATAGAAAACGAAAATGTTTGACTATCTGATTGTTTAAAACTGACGTGGGAGGTGGAACTTGATCTGCTAGCGATCAAGGGAAACCGAACACAAATTGGGGTGGAAGGATAGTTCAACACTGATGCTGATCACATCAGGTTGGATGATTCTTGAAGCTCCCTATAAGTGGTCACAAGTAATCACGTTACGAAAAGATGCAGCCACCACAAACCGAACTTGGAGTTGTGTGATGTTTTGAAAAGAATTTTCAAACAGAATTTGAAATGGGTTTCTTCAAGTATGAAGATGGAAATGAAAACTGGTTTTTAAACTGCTATCACCCGCCGATGGCTACGGCCTTAAGTCTTGATGACCAGTAGAACGGTGGGCGTGTATTAGTTTGAAACCATTGCACCGTACGTGCGGCGGTCCTAAGTGACCGGTTGGGGCGGTGACAGTGTGTGATTTTTCCAAAGGCAGCGGGACGGGGAGAGTACCCTGAGATGATTCCGTGTTGAGTGAGTCAACCAGAGTGCCTGAGGATATGTATATGTGTAACGTTTTGATCAGAACCGAAGGGACCGTGGGCCAGAGAGAGTAAGTGCCCATTTGTCATGAAACGGCTGTGGACCAGAGAGCGTAAGAGTCCAACGTGACCGGTACCTGAGGGATCAGTAGAGTATTACTCAATATGGATTCGAGGACTGTAGTGCCTTCTTGTCTTCGGACCGATTCCATGGAGAGAGTATAAAGAGTATTTTTGATTGCTATACATGTTGTGATTTGTGTGGTATGTGTAGTGTGAAATGAGAATCACTTGTGAAGTCTGTAAGGTTATACGTGTATTATAACCTTGGCATAGTACGCCCATGAGAGTAACGAGATTAGATTCACCAACTTTGAGGACAAAGTTCCTAAGGGGGTAGATTTTAATACCCCGGATCTAAAAATGGTGATTAAATTACTCTAACATGATTATTAAAGGCCAATGGTGCCTAGAAAGTATTGGTAAAGAGAATGAAACCAAAAGAAAAGAGAAAATGCGCAAAACGCGAAAAACGCTAAAACGCCATTAAATGAAATAAAGGAGAAATATGATCTCATTAGGGTCCGAGATGGACTCCTAAGGCTTAGTTATGCCTAATTAATATGTGGGAATAATTCCCGAAGAAAACGGATCCAAATAATGGATTAAAATGCTAACGAAGTTTTTAGCACGCTTTTTGAGAAAACCCGAAAACGTAACTTTAAGTGGTCAAATGGACCCGTAAAAATTATAGTTGATTAAATAACTATAATTAAGTATTAATGGAAGTTTAATAACCATTAAAAATGAAGAAACGAGAAAATCCGAAAAACGGCCCGGTTAGTGAATAGTGCTAAACCGGGTAAATTATCGAGCGTTTCCTATAAAAAAATGAAAAACGCTACCAGTTAGTATTTTATGTGGGGCCGATTTTAATTAGTACACACACATTTAATTAGCTTGTTAGCTTATTAAGTCACAAGGTGACAAATAAATAAAGTAAAAGGGAATAGTGAAAAGGGGCTTTAAAACCTCTCACCTCCTTTATTTCTTCATTTCACAGATTTGCCCCAGCTCTCTGTAAACTCCTTCTTCCTCCTCTGTACGTGAGGCGATTCCAAACATCTCACCACCTCCAACTTCTCCTTCCATTATCTTGTCGATTCTCCCACCAAATCACACAAAAATTATACCGTTAGATTCGTATCGGCGAGGGCTACGTTTTCCACCCCTCAAAACCTTGATTTCTCCACCTTCACTTCCATGGGTGTTGGAGCTTTTGAAGCTTGGGAGATGATTTTGACTCTCCTTCACCACCTTGATGCCTTAAGGTAATAATAAGTGAGCTTAGGCCATTTCGAGCTAGTTTTGCAAATTTGGAGAATTTTTCCCCACGTTGAAAATTCTCTTCCGTTTCAGCCGGTTGCACCTTGCCTTTGTGGAGTTTTGGAAATGCCCCACTTGATTGCCAAGCTCATCCTTTTGGATTTTCCAAGGTAATGCCTTCTTAAAAACCTTAAGAACCCTCCTTAAAATTCTAGGGTTTTAATATTAAGGATAGTTTTGAATTAGTGTGTGGTTCTTGGATTGGCTAGCGTGAGTTGTTGGCTGATTGAGAAACAAGAATCAAGAGGGAAAGAGAAAAAGAGAAAAGAAGGAAGGAAGGAAAGAAACCGAAACTAGCAAGGTAATTGAGCCTACCTTGAGTTGAATTGTTGTCTTGGGGAAATAGATTTTTAAGGTGAATTGAATGTAATGTGAGTGTAGTCATGAAACTACAAGGTTGAACAAGTAATGAGATTGTTTAATGTGGTTTTAATGTGGGACATAAACCTTGAGAGCAAACTGTTGCATATGTATGTACAAGGTGGGAAAAACAATGTGCTGCAGGAAAGTTTAATGCTTATATTACAGGGATGAAAAACAGATTTTTGTGAGCTAATTAGTGTGTGTAGAATGCCTAGGAATGTAGATAAACTCTGTCAAAATTTGCCAAGGAATGTATGGACTTGAGTGTATTAAGGCGTGGAGATAGAATGACAAGAAAGAAAGGATTGAAAACTTCAACAGTAGCAAGAACTTGCAACTGTAACAGAGGAAAAAATTACAGTGAAATGAGTTATTTGACAGATGAATATATAGAATGGTTTAGGTTAGTTTTGAATGCCTAAACAATGTCAAAACATGTTATAATATATGTAGGAATATTAGGGAAGAGATTGTTGGAAGTTTAGAGTTGAAACAATTTGAAAAACTTACATAAATTGCAAAACTGCAACTGGTCCGGGTTTGCAAACCAGGACACAAACCCGGACCAGCATCAAAACACGGCAGAAAGGTTTATCAAAGGAGTGGTCCGGGTTTGCAAACCAGGACCTAAACCCGGACCACTCCTAAATCATACCCTAGAGTTCTGTAACCATGTGGTCCGGGTTTGCAAACTAGGACACAAACCTGGACCAGTCCCAAATCTTACCCGAGAGTTTTTCCAAGTGGGGGTCCAGGTTTGCAAACTCGGACAGTAACCCGGACCACCCCAAAAATTGTATAGAAACTATTTTAAAGCTTAATTAAGGATGGGTAATGATGGGTAATGATAGTATAAGGTAATTATGACTTGATTAATGATGTTTAAAGGTCATTAAGAGTGTAAACAAGTTTGAGAAGAGAATGAGAAAGTTGTGAGTTTAAGAACACATGAGTTAACTAAGTTAAACGGGATAACGGGGTTAAGTACGGGAGTAATAGTTTTACATACCGTAACGCTTTGATGTTAATAAAAACATTTGAATGTTATCAGTGGAACAAGTGTGAACCGAGGAACGAGTGGTGACCCGGTAAAGTATATCCATGGTGAAAGGTATGATTTTCTCATACTCCGCGTGCTAACCGAGTTACGTTGATTTGTGTGTTTGTGTGCCGGCTTAAACAAGATTAAAGCATAAAAATAATCCATTGTTTGATTATGTATGCCTTGTTGTATGTTGAATGAGCTAACATACTTGTATGCCGGTGTGGTCTAACATAGTGTATGGACTGACTCGTAGTGAGTAACGTTTGTCTAGAGACCCATAGATCGGGTCGATGTTTAAGATAACGAAAACGTGCAAACACACAAACTATCCGTTAAAGTATAACGATAACGCAACATATGAACTCCCTAGAATGTGAAGTAAAGGAAGGATTGAGTAAATACCCGATAACGGTTAGGAAACCATATTGAAACAATCCACGAAACTAATGAGAGTGGAAAGATAAGTGAACCTCCTTCAAGAGGATTAAAGATAGTTCGAAGATGTGAACTAGTAAGGAAGGTAAAAGAGACCTAAGGGATTAGTAACTCCCTTGTGACATGGTCGACCTCCTATATGAGGATTTTACCCGGTATAAGAAAATAACTGAAAGTATGAGTAAGTGAAATACATGGGTAACTCTTAAAACCTAAGATTAACCGAACTTAAGTAATGTTCCCAAAGTCATTAGAAACATCGAGAGTGATGCTTCTAGACTAATATACATAATATTATTATAACTCCGAGAGAGGAGTGTATGGGAGTGTGAGTAGTCCTAGAGTAGTCGGACCTAAGTAAAAGAGATAGGAACTAAGAGAGAGTTCCGTGAGCTAGTTGAACCTTCGCACCATGCTAGACCCAGAGTAGGGTCAAAACCGAGGAAGTAAGACTATGCTTGAGAGCCATGAGTTTTGGCCTAAGTATGTATTCAGAGTAACAAGCGTGAGGTAGGAGACCTGTAGTGTCTCAAGAATCTACAAGAGCTTGAGTATGAATAACCCAAGAGTGTGGGGTGAGATAATTAGTATAAATAACCCAAGAGTGTGGGTGAGATAATGAGAATAAGTAACCCGAGAGTGTGGGTGAGTATAGTACGAGTAGCCCAAGAGAATGGGTGTGTATATGAATAAGTAGCCCAAGAGAATGGGTGTGTATATGAATAAGTAGCCCAAGAGAATGGGTGTGTATATGATATAAGTAAGAGCGGGTGAGGTATTGAATAAGTAAACAAGGCATAGTGAGGTATAACCCTCAAGGCCTAAGAAGCAGATGCAACTAACAACCTTGTTATGTTAGTTAGGAATTGTGTTCCATGATTGGATGTAGATTCCTTGAGTAATACACATATATATTGTATTGCTATGATGCATGTTGTTTGACTAATGAACTCCATGTATATCCGACAAAAGTAGTCGGCGTACACCGGTTAGCGCTCGGGGTATGCGAATTTCATATGCAGCGTAAAGCTGAGCCCCTAGGGGCGATGTTTTTATTTTACAGGTACACCGAAGATGTTACCGTTCGAGAGTAGGACGGGGTCGGTGGGTTGCATGGGTAGTTAGTTTTAATTACTTATGTATTGAAGGAGGTGTAAGACCGAATATGTTGACGGCATCCATTTATTGTAGACTCGGTATAGTAGAGAAATGATTTGAGTATTGTATTTGTATTATGTACTCGGTTGTTCCAGTTCATCAGACCGTTACGGTATGTAAGGAAGGCCTGGTTAGCCATATGGGTGGCTAATGGCGTTGTTTCACCCCTCGTTGTAATTAGAGTTCCGCTGCGTGAGTGAGAGTAATTGGTGACAGTTTAAGAGGTAATGACGAGCTTAACGGTTGGGGTGTTACAGTGTAAAAAATAAATATTTAGGAAATTAAAATGTAAGTAAGGATACATAAAAAGGGTTATCTTAAGACACCTTATTATATAGGTGATAATAAAACAAATAATATATCTTGTGAATACTAAATGTAAGAGTTTGATAAGTCTAAGTTAATTATAATATAGTAATTTCAATATGAGAAGTAATACAACATCTTATGACAAGATTATTAGATGGTTATAGTAAAAAGTCATTATGAACTAAGGATATGATAATTGAGTTTAGTGGCTCCATTAAGTTATAGTAAAATGTATATACAACACTATGATTTCTATATACAAGATGTAGATCTTAGTTAAGTAAAGGGGAAAACTTAATCATAATGGATTATTTAGTAAGATTGTAACACCCCTACCGCTAATCCTGTACTTACCGTCTAATCGCTCTAATAATCCTACTATGTCGCAGCAGAAATACTACTACTACGGCGGGTGATACAACGCCGCTAACCGCCTATACGGCTAGCTAGGCTTATACTACTTACAGTGACGGTCTGATGACTAAAATATACCGAGCTACTACATTACTTACTAAATTCCGAATATCAAATACTTACATAAGTGGATCACCGAGTATCTGAGTATAATTAATTACATTCTTTCCCTAGCTTCCAAAAATAATGAGTTTAAACCAACTACTCATCTATACCAATCATAATTCCTTCACAATATCCAAAAGGGGTGTACCCCGTGGTACACCGGCTAACAAAAACCTACAGCCGTGTACAACATAGTACACCATCCACAATTCATTAATTACAGACAAAAAGAAATCAAACTTAAACTCTTCATCATCTTCACTCATCTCGAGGTCCTGCATTATATTAAAAACATCGCCCCAAGGGGCTCAGCAAAAGCTGCGCATAAACTTCGCATATACCGCGAGCTAACTAGGGTACGCCGACTATTTAAGGTCGACTGTACATGCGGTTCATTATTTTCATACATGCATGCTTTACATACAACATACAATTATGTACAATACAATACATAAGCCAAATAGCATTACAATAGCATACACAACACTTACCTTCACAAGGGTTAGCCAAATTACACATCCTGGTTAATCGGATGCTTATTACTTTTTTACTCATTACACAATACTTTCTCTTACTTTACTTACTTACTTTATCATACTTGTTTACTCATTCTTACTTACTTACTTTTACTCATGTTAAGTCGGTATGACCTTCGGGCAGGGACTACACCGTCCCACCACCGGGTTTTACTTGACTCACCAATCCAGGATGCTACCCATTTAAGGGGTTTGGGCCGTGGACCAGTTAAGAGTCAGGAATTTGAGCCGACCTCTTATGAGTCCGCCTCCTCACGCATGGCCGAAACTATATCGGACTTCTACTCATTCCAATTTAATTACCAATTTATTAAGTTAGATTGGTTAGCTTGTTAGGAATCAGTTAGAAGTCCATCATATTTACATTCGGTCACAACACGATACATCAGGCATACACACATTCATATTCATCCAAACATTTCATGAATTATACAAACTATGATTTAAAGAAGATATGCAAACAAGGAACAATCTCATGATATTCACAAGTAAGCATACTATATCCGATTCGTGCGTTTATCTTATTTGGTGATCAATTAGCACACAACACACAAATCAGAGTAACCACGGTAGCATACGGGGCATGAGAAGTTCATATCGTTCACCGTTGTACTTGTAACCGACTTTCCTCCGGTGTTCACAAATCAAGTCCTATAACATACATGTGATCGAGAGATTAATTATCTACAATTAATTCAACTTGTATTCCTATTACGTTTCCTAACTCATACTTACTATGTCTTTACAATTCTTACACTGACACATTGTTTACCTACTCTTCACTACTTTAAGTTTACTTCCTTACTTAACAATGATGTACCTATATATATATGTACATATGTATATGTGAGTATACATATATATATACTATTATAATTATTATTATCATTATTTTTTTTGTATGACTCGGCCGACCTTACCCAGGGTCGGACCCAAGGTCGGTCGAAGTCAGTAGGGGAATATGCTGGAAAATTTCAGGGCCGACCGACCTTGCAAGTCCAGTCCCAAGGTCGGTCCATTCCAGTAAGTTTTGGTTTCGACATTCTGGACTCGACCGACCTTGCATGTCCGGTCTCAAGGTCGGTCCGTTCCAGTAAGTTACAAGACGGGAAAATTTTAGACCGACCGACCTTGCATGTCCGGTCCCAAGGTCGGTCCATTGCAGTAGGTTTCATTACGGGAAATTTTCTAGCCGACCGACCTTGCATGTCCGGTCCCAAGGTCGGTCCATTCCAGAAGGTTTCCGTCTTTGTAAATCTGGGCTCGACCGACCTTGCAAGTCCGGTCCCAAGGTCGGTCCAGTCCAGTAATTGCATTTTCATTTCTGTTTTCAGTCCTTTCCTTTACCCATTACTTCTCCATTGTTCCCACACGTAATCCCACATGTTTTAACACTAAATAAACCTCCTAATACACATTAGTTCATTCATTAACTCATTACCCATTTCTATACTAATTTACACACTTGTTTTCTAACCTTCAATCCAACACTTACACTATCTTCCCTTAGTTGCATTGTGCTATAGATTTTGACTCTCACTTCCTCCATCTATAGCTCCCTCTTCTAATGTCATTTCTAAAGCTTATAATGCATTAACCATCTCTCTTAACCTACCCACCACCAAGTCTCATCTAAAATCTGTTTCAAGCCTATATTTTTCACCTAGTTTCTAGTTCCTAAGTCCTCTAGTTTCTAGGCAAAATTTGCTATAGTCTCCCCTATATTTTTACATTCTCACGACATGTTTTAGCTCACAAAACACCACCCATTTCACCTGTTTATCAATCACAACAATATACCAAACTCTCCAACACAATACTAACCATTCAACACTCAAGAAATTCCTGCACATTCCTTTTTCTTTCCTCAAGGTTTATACAAGTTTTTGATCAACTTCTGAAGCTTTAAAACATTTAAGTTCTCTTACACATTACACTATTACTCATTAATAGTTCCAATACACATTTAAAAGCTACTAAAATCTGTTACATAAAACATTTACAAGACTACACAAGTGAGCATAATTTACCTTGTTCTTCTTCTAGTTTTTCTTTTTCTTCTTATTTCTTCTTCCTTCCTCTTTCTTTTCCCAACAACTATGAAGATTCAAAGCTCTACACTACAGCCCATTACACACCACCATTCAATTAAACTAGCCCTTAGATTATATTAAAGCCTTAAGGTAAATTTCTAGGGTTTAGGAGTTCATTACCTTGCAAGGAGTAGATGAAGCTTAGAACAACACAAGAGCAATATTTTTACTCCTCCAAGAATGCCAAAATCGGCTGGAACAAAAGGAATAGGAACTCCACACTTAGAAATTTCTATTTTGAGAATAAGATTGAGAAAAGGTAATGTTTTTGAATTTCTTTTTACCTTAAACCAAAGAGGTGGAGAAGGGGCTTCTAATGGTGGTCCTCAAGCTCCAAAGCAAGAACACCCATGGAGATGAAAATGCTTGTTTTTAGATTTTGAAAAGAGGGTAGTGTTCTCCTTGATGAGAGGAGCACAATGGTATAATTTTTGTAATTTTTGGTGAAGGTTTGATAGGTTAACAAGAAGAGAGAAGTGAGGGTTTGTGTGGTGTATGGCAAATCGCCATTGAAGGCTTCAAAGAGGAAGAAAGGAAATAGAGAAAGGCGAGATAGGAGTAGAGAGAGAAGGGAAGAAAACGGGGTAGTGCGGTAGGCTGGATGGAGGGAAATATTTTGCTTTTTGTCCCACTTTATGGCTTTGTCCCTTAGTGTATTAGACACAATTAAAAATGAGAGAGTGTGAGGGTGAGGGCACAAAATCGGCCGTCTCACACACAGCCCTCTTATGGGTTTTAAAATTTTATTTACAATAGTGGACACACTAGTATGGGTTATTTATGCTTTTACCCCACAACTTCCCGTTTTTGACAGTTTTTACTATCTTCTCGTTTTATTGATTTTATTGGCTCTAGACCTTCACTAATGTTTATTAATGACTATTTGGTTGACCAAAATTGTTACGAGTTTATTTGACCCGCTTAAAGTCATGTTTTCCCGATTTCCTCGAAAAACGCGCTTTAAGGTTCGTTTGTGGTTTTAACTCATTTTAAGGATCCGTTTTCTATGGGATTTGTTCCCTCATGATTATTTAGACCTAATTAAGCTTCTAAAATACTTATTAGCCTAATTAATCATGATTTTTAATTACGGGGTATTTCAAATGTTGATAAAATACATAATCATTACATTGTAAATAATAGTATAATATTCTAAGATAAACCTATCATAGGTCATAATACGATGTTTATTCTAAATTAAGAATAAAGGTATTGAGCTTAAGAATTGTTATTGAAATTCTATGGTTTATTGAATAACATAAAATGCATTTATGACATAAGGGTCTCAAGAGTCTTGAATTGAGAATTAGGGTTAAGTATGAGTAAAGTGAATAAGAGTGTAACAATTAACAAGTGTTAATAACATACATTCCCTAGTCTTACAACCTTGAGTTATACAACATTCTAAGATAAGTCGAAGGTTATACGTAACATTTAATTGTGACTTAGAAATAAGAGTGAGGAGTTTATTTAAGTTTAACGTAGGCTACAAGTGATTGATGATAGACTACCTTTAATATTCTTCAGAGTACTGTTGATTGTTTACGCAAGTTGACTAGAACTGCTTCACCATTATCCAGGTATGATTTCTCTTACTCCGATACTTTTACTGACCGACTTATGAGACGTTTTCGAAAAACGCTAATTGAGTTTAAAGGAATTTAAAAAGGAAACTGTTGTGTAGCTAACTCAGCTTGATGTGACTAACTGATCCTTGAATGTGAAACTTACATGATTATTGGTTCCTTCTATTGGGTTATTTCATTAGATATTAACTGCCTAGGGTTTACGCTTCTGCACTCTGTAGGACTGAGTGTTTTGGTATTGCTCTGGTGTAGTTAGTGATCTAGTGGAAGTATGGAAAAGGACAATCTTGGTAATTCTTCCTTTGACTCTGGATATTGTTTCATCCATGAGCTGAGTCTTTTGTTGTGACGTGCGCGCGTCTTCACCGGTAACAACAGGGGGCTCTATATCCCTTGTCCACAAGGACATTTATATCTGACAACAGGGGGTGTATATCCCTCGTCCACAAGGACATTTATATCTGACAGCAGGGGGCTGTACATCCCTCGTCCACAAGGTCATTTATATCTGACAGCAGGGGGTGTATATCCCTTGTCCACCAGGACATTTATATCTGACAGTAGGGGGTTGTATATCCCTCGTCCATACGGACATTTATATCTGGCGGTGGGGGCCATCTCTCCCAATTGGTGTTGTTCCACTCTTGAGTTGTTGGTTCTTGGATCTCTTCTTTCATTCCTAGTCCTTGTGACTACTTGGGCCTTCCTACTCCTAACTGGAACTGAATCTAACACAAGTAATGGATGTTCACTAACTTATGGTGTGATTTCTTCTAACTGACTAACTTTAACTTTCGGTTTATTTATCTCTATCCTTAACTTGATGTCTTTGACTTGGTGATTTTACAGTGCCTTGTTTCCCTGTTTTACTTTCAAGAGTTTGATTTCAAGTTACATGTAACACCCCTACCGCTAATCTCCTAATTATCGCCTAATCAGTCTAGTCTCTAATCTAACACAGCGGGACAAACAACTAAGTAGCGGGTGAAACATGTCGTTAGCCACCCCAAACGACTAACTAGGCCTTAACCAAATTAACAGTGCGGTCTGATAGCGAGGAATACCGAATTACAATAATAACCTCCAACAATCCTTAAGCACTTCCCAAGAGCATATACATCCTTGTTCCCCTAAAACAATATCCAAAAGTGATTACTGAGTCAAATAGTTTAGCTCACAATTTACAACCCTTCAAGTCTACAAAATATTAATAGTTACAACTAGCCATGGCTCGAATGTTTACAACTGCCAAAATCCAAAAATGTGTACCACATGGTACACCGGCTACAATTTCTACCGTGTACTACTCGGTACACCACTCAAAATAATTAATCTATCCAAAACAAGCATCCCGGTCTCTCCCGACCTATCAACCGTCTCTGGTCCCTGCAAATAAAAATGGTGCCCCAAGGGGCTCAGCAAAGCTGCATATGACTTTCGCATACCCCGTGTACTAGCGGGGGTACACCAACTATTTGGTCGCCAACATGAGGTTAATTTTATTGCAAGCATACATGCCATTATAAACATATCATACACATGTAACAGTACACTCAACATGCATTTCATTACATATAACGGCGCACACATTCACAAGGTACAAATCACACAATGAGAGTCAATTCACAAGTCAGCCGGGGTCCTGAGAGGCAGTCCTCATATTTTCGCCTCAATCATTTTGTTAGTTACTCATCCGGGTTAACTCTCTTATAGTCCAACAATTCCTAGCTTATCTCTTTAGATGGATAAGCTCTGCCGGTCTCACTCCAGTCGGGCACCACTATGTGGCACACGGCCCCGCACGGCACCACTATGTGGCACACGGCCCGGTAACAAGGGAGTTCGACCATGGACTTAGAAACAAACGCTCTATTGTTTCCTTATCCTTGCACGCGTGACTCACAATCCCCCCTAACCCAACACCCGGGTTAGTAATACTTCCAGCCAGTGAGTTAGTCGTCATTTCACTCCCTCACCATTCACACATTTCATGAATTATACAAACTTCAAGTTCAATTGCCACCCAACATGAAACAATGTATACTTAACTCAATCAAGTGCAATAAATCCGGTTCATGCGATTATCTTGTTTAGGTGGTAGCAAATAAACACACAACACACAAGCCGGGGTAACCCCGTTAGGACACAGGGCATGAAGAAATCATACCGTTCACCGTTGTACTCGAACCGACTGTCCTTCGGTGTTCACAAATCAAGTCCTATAACATACATGGAGTCGTATGGTTAATAACTATCATTTATTTAACTCTTACTCCATTACTTTTCCCTAGACATACTTACTAGTTCTTACAAGTCCTAAGTGGTTATGAAACCCATTTCATACTTCAAGTTTCCTTCCTTGCTCAACAATGATGTACTTCTATATATATGTGCATATATCTATATAGATGTGTATATATATATATACATATATATTATATATATATATACTTATTATAATTTATTTATTTTTGTATGACGCGACCGACCTTACCCAGGGTCGGTCCCAAGGTCGGTCGAAGTCGGTAGGGTAATACACTTGAAAATTTCCGGCCCGACCGACCTTGCAAGTCCGGTCCCAAGGTCGGTCCATTCCAGTGTGTTTTGGTTTCAACATTCTGGAGTCGACCGACCATGGACAAGGTCGGTCCCAAGGTTGGTCCATTCCAGTGAATTAGATTACGGAAAAATTTTAGGCCGACCGACCTTGCAAGTCCGGTCGCAAGGTCGGTCCATTCCAGTAGGTTTTCGTCTTTGCAAATCTGGGCTCGACCGACCTTACAAGTCCGGTCCCAAGGTCGGTCCAGTCCAGTGTTTGCATTTTTATTTTTGTTTTCAACCTCTCTTCTTACCCATTACATCCCCATTGTTCCTACACTTAATCTCACCTGTTTTAACACTATTTAAACCTCCTAATTCACCCTAGTTCATCGATTAACTCCTTACACATTTCTATACTAATTTACACACTTGTTTTTCCCAAATTCCACTTCAACCCTTACATTGTTTCTTCCTAACATAGTTATGCTACAGATTTTGATTCTCACTATCTCCATCTATAGCTCCCTCTTCCAATGCCATTTCTAAGGCTTGTAATGCATTACTTAACATCCTAATTATTCTCACTACCTAAGCCCTTTTCAAATCTGTTTTCAAAGTATTAAACACTCACTTTGAACTCTCCAAATACACCTAGTTACTATCTAGGTTATTTCCTCTCCTTACACAACAAAGTCCTCAAATTCCTAAACAAATTTTGACATAGCCTCCCCTATATTTTTAACATAGCCCACACATCATTTCAGCTCACAACTTCCATACCAAATCACACACCATTATACACACTACAACACTCCAAATTTCCTACACATACACATACACTATCCATGGTTTTCCAAAGCTTTACAACATCATCCAACAATTCTAAAACAGCATACAACCCTTCCTCATAATACTACAACATAACCCATTATTCAAACCATTCAAATTCCTTCTTTCTAAACATTAAAATCTGTTACACTAAGCTTCTCAAAATTAATACGAGGCAAGCACATTTACCTTTGATTCCTAGCTTCCTCCTTTCTTCCTTCCCTCTCCTTCTTCTATGATTCTTGATTTCTTACCCTTATTCTTTCCTCCCCAAAATCGACAAGCTATAGCCATACACACACACACACCATACCACTTATGAATTCATTCCTTAAACCATCTTTAAAGCTTTAAGGTAAGTTTTTAGGGTTTAGGAATATATTACCTTGCAAAGGAGTAGGTGAAGCTTAGAATAGCTCAAGAACAAGATTTCTCACTCTCCAAGGATACCAAAATCGGCTAGAACACAAGGCACCAAACAAGGGTTTAGTTTGAATTTTCGTTTTTGCCACCAAGGGCTAGAAAGAAGGTAAGTTTTCAAGATTATTTTTACCTCAAAATGAAAAGGAGCTGAAGGTAGTTCTAGTGGTGGTCTTCAAGCTCCAAATGCAGCACACCCATAGAGATGAAAACGAGTGTTTTCGGATTTTGAAAGGAGGAATGTGTTCTCCTTGATGAGAGGATTCCAATGGTACAAGTTTTGTAATTTTTGGAGGAGATTTGGGTAGTTAACAAGAGAAGAGAAGATGGTGTTGGTGTTGGTCTATGCAAATCGCCATTAGAGGCTCAAGAGGAAGAAGAAGGAAAATCAGAGAAAGGGAGGGAGGTGAGTACGGTGGTGTTTGTGAGGGATAGGAGAGAGAATAACTAAAGTAGCTTATTTACTTTTTATTTGTTTTGTCCTCTAGTACATAAGCAACAATTAAATAAGAGAGTGTGAGAGAGAGGGGGGCACAATTCGGCCGGCTCCACTGCACACACACACACACAGTTTGAGTTTTTATTTTTAAAAGTGGACACACTAGTTTGGTTTATTTATGCTTTCACCCCACAACTTCCCGTTTTTGACAGTTTTTACTATTTTCTCATTTTATTGATTTTATTGGTTCTAGGCCTTCACTAATGTTTATTAGTGACTATCTGGTTGACCAAAATTATTACGAGTCTATTTGACCCGCTTAAAGTCGCGTTTTCCCGCTTTCCTCGAAAAACGCGCTTTAAGGTTCGTTTATGCTTTTAATCCATTTTAAGGATCCGTTTTCTTTGGAATTTGTTCCCTCATGATTATTTAGACATAATTAAGATTCTAAAATCTTAATTAGCCTAATTAATCACTGTTTTAAATTTTGGGGAATTTTAATCTACCCCCTTAAGGAACTTTGTCCACAAAGTTATTCAAGTTGGTGAATTAGTTTTCTTTGTTCAATCGACTCTCAATTGACAAAGATCGTACACACAACATCTTACAGAATTAAAATTATGTTGCACAAAGATATTCACCTCAATCACAAGCACTTTTCAACACAACTCAAACCATACCTTTTCAATCCAACTCAATACAATTCAAGCACCAATCTCAATTCGATCCCAACAGATATCACAATTCCATTCACATCAACATAAATTCACTTCCACCGTTACAATGAACAACCAAGGAGTCTAACAAAATGTAACACAACTTACATACAATGCAATACTTACCCCGAAGCAATGCCAAAACAAAACGGTCCTACCCCCCTTAAAAGGGGTACGCCCATACCCTTTAAGTGCTAGACACTCTAATCTACAAACAACTGCTGGTACTTCGCCTTCATGGCGTCCTCTAGTTCCCAAGTCGCTTCCTCGACGTCGTGGTTTGCCCACTAGACTTTGACCATTTGCACTGATTTGTTGCGAGTGTCTAGTCTTCGTATCAAGGATTCGCAGTGGAGTCTCGACATATCTCATCGTCGGCTCTAGGGATAAGTGTTCGGGATCCAACACATGAGAATGATCGGATAAATATTTCTTGAGTTGTGAAACGTGAAACACATTGTGCACACGTCCCAACTCCTCAGGTAACGCTAATCGGTATTCCACGGATCCAACTCTCTCCATAATCTCATACGGTCCCACAAAATTTGGGCTCAGCTTGCCCTTCTGGCCATATCGAAAGACACCCTTCGTTGGTGAAACACGCAGAAACACTTGGTCGCCCATGGCGAACTCAAGGTCGCGTCGTCTCACATAAGCATAAGACTTATGTCTATCCTGGGCTGCCTTCATATTCGTTCGAATCTGCAGAACTTCAGCTTGCACTTGCTCTAAGTATTCCGGTCCTATGATGACCGGTTCGCTCGACTCATCCCAACACAACGGGGTACGGCAAGGTCTACCGTATAACGCTTGGAAAGGCGACATCTTAATCAAAGCATGATAAATGTTATTATAAGAAAACTCGATAAGATGTAGCTTATCAATCCAGCTCCCCTGGAAGTCTAAGGCACATGCCCGAAGCATATCCTCTAGTGTTTGGATGGTCCTTTCCGTCTGACCGTCGGTGAAATACCCCAAACCTTTGTATGTTGTTTAAATGTTAAACTGTGGTATATTAAGGCTAAAAAGTACCTTAGAAACATTAGTGAACAATTTAAACCATAGAAAACACAATTAAATACCTTAAAGGCAATATGGGCGAAAATGTGCTCTAAGCTTGGGATAATCTTGGTTAAGACTTAATAAGCTTACCAAGACCTTAATTACATGTTAATGAACATATTAAACCAATTACTAATGAAAACCAAGCTTGAAAACAAGTTAAAACACAAAATGTGCTTTAAGGAGTCTTAAAGCACATTTTTGAAAAATTGCCTTGTAAATGGGTTTTGAATGGCTAAATGTCCATAATTACTCTTTAATTAACATGTGTACTACTTATTATCACATTAGGAAGTCTAAATCAATGGGAAATCAAAAATTTCACAATTATGTGCCTTGGTTAGTGAATAGTAACCAAATAGTGATAGTTTAAGACTTTGGTCAATGAAAGTCAATTAGATGGTCAACAAAGACCATAAACCACCCCATTTTACTAAGGGGGCCGGTTTCCATGTGTGACTCACCACACTTACTTAACTAAATAATGAGAAAGCAAAAAGTAAGTAAAAACATTATTCACCTTTTTACTTAAATATCTTTCAAAACTTACCTCTCTCTTCATTCTCTTCTTCCTTCTCATATCCCACCGTCTCCAACCTGCATTCTCTCTTCTCCATCAGTTTTACTACAGTCCACACACAATACTCCATCTTCAACCTCTTGTATCTCCTAGCTCCATTTACCAAATCAAAAACCAAGAACACCATTCTCTTAGTCTTGCCAAGCTCTTCAACTCTATCTTTTCAAAATTTCAAAACCACCATTTTGGTGCCAAGAAGAAATACCATGGTAGGAGCTTGAGCTCATCTTTTTGCTCCTTGTTGATCACCTTTGCTTCAAGGTAAGGAAAAACCAAAGAAAACTCCACTTTCCTATTGTTTTGATGTTGACCGAAAATCACCATTGATGGTGTCCTTGTCTTGCCTTGTCCTAGCTTCATTTTAATCTTCCAGAGGCTTGGTGGAGTCCTCTCTTGCCATTTATTCAAACTCTCTTCCATTTCCAAGGTAAAACAACTATCTTAACGCTTTAAGATAATATATAACTTAGGGTTTATAATGAGTTTAAGCATGAAGCTTGAATGCTCATTACATTGCTTGTATATTGATTAGAAGTTGACAAGCAATCAAAGTCCTTGCCGGGTTTTAATCAAAGAGGGAGCAAGGAGAAATAAGTGAGAAAGTTGTGAAGGAAAAGAGGTAAATGTGCTAACCTAATGTAGTTTGATGCATTAGGAAAAAAAATGAGCTTATGTTGTTTATTAAAACTACCTAAGGAGCTAATGGTAAACAAGTTAGTAAAATGCTCTCAAGGAGTTTAGTAACGGCATATGTGTTGTTGAGTGTATTTGCAGGTCAAAGGCAATATATACATGTGGAAATTCAGTGTTTAAGGTTTATGCAATTTAAGGGCTTAAGTGCCAAGCAATTTAAATTATGCACTATATTGTGTTGTAGTGTTAAATGGGTGAAGTTTTGTGTATAAGAATGTTCTTGGTGGATTTAAGTGTTCTTGGATGTTTAATGGTGAAAACAATGTGTTTTGGTGTAACAATGTACTAGTAGAACCCATGTCAAAATTTGGATAATATACAAGAGGTCCTAAGTGTTTAAAATGAGTTTTGGTGAACTATGAAGTGTTTGAAATGAACAAGTTTTACTAGGGAAGAAAACATGTATTAAGGTGTTCTAGAGTGCTAAAAGGATTTCAGAATTATCTAGGAGGTTTTAGAAGTCAAATGAGTGTTTTGGGATACATCAAAGTCATGGTGAGATTGTGTTTAGGATTTATGCAAGTTTTGGAAAACAATGAGGAGGTAAGGTGTTGTAAGGAAGAGGTGTAAACTTGTGGAGAAATTTCAAGGAGTGGCATTAAGGAGTTTTGGGTAGTAAGAAAAGATGCTTGGAAGGTTATGTTATAGAGGTGAGAAAACATTTTGGGCTAGTTGTTAACATAGGTGTGAAACACCACGTAGAGACCTAAGGAAAAATATCATAAGTGTTGGTGAGTTTTGCAAGAATTGAGTGATGGATTAAACAAGGAATTAGAAGAGGTTTGAGGTGCCAAATTAGTGCTAAAACATGTTAGGATTTATGTAGAAACATTAGGAGAAAGTTAGGCTTGGTTTGGAGGTTGAAAAGTGGCTGAAAAATAATGTTCTGGACTAATTCTGGAGTGGTCCGGGTTTGCAAATAAGTACCTAAACCCGGACCACCCCAAAAACATACCTGACAGTGCAATCCTGTATGTGGTCCGGGTTTGCATCCCGGTACACAAACCCGGACCAGGTGAAAATGAGGGCAAAGACTTATGCGAGGAGATGGTCCGGGTTTGTAAACTAGGACACAAACCCGGACCACCCTAAAATTGTTCCAGAGAGTGTTTTTAAGCATTTCCAAGGTGGGGGTTTGAGTGGTAATGATAATATATGGTTGTTAGTAGATGTTTGGTGACTTTTAATGACCGTTAGGAGGGTGAACAAGTGTAGGTAAAGTGTGAAAGTATATAATATAATTATGTGAAGTAATTAGCTAGCTATAAGTCAAGCACGGTAATTAACCAACGTTACTAAATGTGTATAGGAGTTGCCTATGGTGGAAACCAATCGAAGCAGGGACCAAGGTGTGGTTTTCTTGTAGTCTGTTGCCTACCGGATTACACCGGCTTGTGTGTTGTTTGCTTTTCTGCGTGTTTACGACTTTATAAGATTAAACCATGAAATGAGTTTACAGTCGTTGTGTTATTGTGGTGTGTGTGTACCGTTACCGGTAACCTCAAAGTGCGCACTAATTGCTAGCTAACCAGTGTTAGGATAATGCACGAGAACGGTATACGGTTATAGCGTTTCCAACCAAAGGAACGTTCTAACCACGGCTATGTTTGAACTGGTTGTGGTTTGCATTAACGATTTACATCTCATCACCCTTATGTGTCTAATTAGACCTAAATACCCGTTGTGAATTATTGTGTCAAGTCCCGACAATGGGACTTCTAACAAGTGTACTAGGGGGTGAGGAATCCGGTTGTCCGGTCGCACGTGTATGTATAAGAGTAGATATCTGCATCAGATTCGACTCTTTTAATGTTAAGGTTGTTCTCTTTCTTGGCGTTCGATCTCCCGCTAGCTTCATCCAAAGCTTACCTATTCTGACTGATGATCGGTCTAGGGGGAAATATGTGTGGTTGTGGTGTGTTCGGATCACAATATCTGATCCATCTTTGAGTTAAGTTACCCGTCCGACTAACAGGACGGTAACGAGTGATGTAACAAGCATAACATGAGGGTGAAACCATTCTTTAGGCTTATAATGTTGACTAACCAACTTGGTTCGTTTTCTAAGTGAAATGTTCTCACTATGTATGTGTTGTTGTGCCATGCAATATTTCTTGCTATGCCATATATGTGTTGTATGTTAAAAATCAATGCCATGTTATCATGACAAATAGTTGCGCGTATCCCGGTAGCCGATGGGCTGTGCGTTAACCATACTAGCCAAGGGTTGTTGGCCCCCTTTGGGGGCTCCATATTTATTTGCAGGATGAGGATCGAAGAAGCAGAGTGGCTTTAGATTTTAGGTTGTGAATACTTTTGGTATATTTTGGATGTGGGGCCCGGGATGTGTCTGTGCTCCCGTGGCGTTATATTTTGGTTCCGTTGTTATTACAGTGGCGGTATACTGACAGTTTACAGTGAAGGGTTGTAATTAAATACTCGGTATTGTTGATTATGTATTTATGGTTATTAGTTCTATGCTCGGGAGTCTGATCATCAGACCGGTACAAGTTGTATGTATTCTGCCTTGTTAGCCACGTGAGTGGCTAACGGCGTGTAACACCAACCCGTTTAGTTATCGTTTTAGTTGTTTACTTCCGCTGCGATCTCAGTTAATTGTTAAGTGCGTAGTTGGGGTGTTACAAAAAGTGGTATCAGAGTGACTAGAATACCGTTAAGTATCGCTCTGATGACTAGAATACCGAGCTTAGGAATATACCGAGTTAGGAGATCTAACTATAGTTATTGAGGTGAGCAGTTATGGAAAGGTTAACCACTAACTAAGTGTGGAAATACCTTATTGTCGGGAAGATGTTACAACCGTTGAACCCGATAAGTTTGTAAGCACAATGCTAATGAATGTTCGTGTGAATTGAGATGTCAGGTAGACCACGTGGTGGAAGCCGCAGGTGCGGCACTGGTGATACCGGGAACCAGGGAGAGAATACTACGGCACAAGTCATGGACGACGCTGTAGCGGCCGCCGTAGCCCAGATGGTCCCACAGTTAGTAGCTGCGATACAGTAGGGGCAACAGCCCGAAGTTCAGCCGCCAGCGCCACCGCCACGAGAGACCAACTGGGTCAAGGTGTTGGCTGATTTGAGACCACCATCGTTTAATGGGGAGACCGACCCTCGTAAGCTGAAGGCGTATATCTCCGAGTTGGAGACCTCCTACGAGACCTTGGATGTGCCTGCTGGGGCCAAGGTCCGACTTGCCGCTTACTATCTGAAGGGTTCGGCACAGAGTTGGTGGAAGCTTGTGAGAGAGGACAGGATAGCTGATCCTGAGTTTGGTTGGAGGGAGTATACGGGTCTGCTGCGAGCCAAGTACTACCCTGTACATGTGCAAGAGGCCAAGCGCCTAGAGCTGGATAGTCTGAGGCAGGGGGATAAGATGTCGGTTGACGACTACTACACCGCTTTCACCGGCCTTATCCACCTGTTACCGGACCTGGGGTACTCGAACCGGGTGTTGGTGAACCGTTTCTACAACCGTCTCAGCCACCATCATCGCTACGGAATGGGGCCAGCTGAGTATACTACCTTGCAGGTAATTAAATACCGTGACGTGAATAAGTTTATACCGTAAGTGAATGTTAATGTGAGTTTTAGAGTTTGTTTTGCGGGGCATGACTGACATCCTAAATTCAGGAGTGCTATCATGCCGCTGCTAAAGTCGAGATTACCGTCCGTCTGAGGGACGAGGAGAATGCGCACAAGCGCAAGGCCACGAGCGAGGGCCAGAGTTCGCAAGGGTACGGGGGAGGAAAGAAAAAGAAGCCTTACCCCCAGTCCCAGAAGAGTCAGCACCAGGGTGGCAAGGGCCAAGCCCAGACCACCACAGCTGAGGAGCCACTGAAGCTCACGTACGCGTATGCGGCGAAGCCCCTACGCTCTCACCCGCCTAAGGGTAATTACTTAATCATGTGTATCAAGTTGAAGTGTATGTTGTTAAGATATGAAGTAAGTATTGATTGTGTATTGTGATAGCAGCTAGCGCGGGTTCTGGACCGGAGCGCCACTACTACTGTAAGTGGTGTAACGGAGACCACCCCGGTAAGGACTGCAAGGGAAACGATGTGCAGTGTCGCTACTGCGAGAAGTGGGGACACCGTGATTATGAGTGCTACCGGAACCCCAATAGCAGAAACCATAAGCCCAAGGGGCAGTGGAAGGGTAAGGCCGTCGTGACCATCGAGGGCCCGAAGACGGCTAACCAGCCACCCTCAGATCAGAGAAACACTGATTCCCAGAAGGGGAAAGGGTCAGGAGCTGGCAAGGCCACCCTGAATGTGGTGGACCGGTCGGAGACAGCAGTACCCTCTTCTAGACCAGGTACCACCTAAACTTTTAAGTGAAATAAGTGATTGCTTACCGCATTTCATGCAAGTGTGTTAGTGAGTCTAAATGTACAACCACATAAGTAACGAGTTAAAGTATAATGTGAAATTCACCTAAGTTAGGTAATTTGAAAACTTAGGAACCTTCAATATTTGCTATCCAATCCCGCCCACACCAAACCTTGAAAAGACAACCATCGGCATCACCGAATTCCCAATGGAGCAGTGTCAGGTTATCCGGCCAGGTATGATACTCTTAAATGGATACCTGACACCTGAAGCACAAATTCACAACATCCGAAGATGCGATGAACTGGGAGCAGCACCTGGAGGTTACTACACACCCGAGTACCCGAACGGATCAAAGATGAAGTTGAAGATGATGTTCATGGGTAAGGACTGGAATCCTTACACCAAGACATATCAAGAGGTGCGAGCTGAAGACGGAGCAACTGTACCAAGGATACTTGAGGAGTTCCTCGCGGCCGTTAATCACGCCGTGGGAATTGCTCAGCGAGTTGAAACGGATCCAATTCCAAGTGTTAAATCAGATTTGTGTATTGTGAACTTCTACCAGAAAGGTGGACGGTTAGGGTTACACCAAGATAAGGACGAGTCACCCGAGTCTCTAAGTAAGGGAGTACCCGTGGTGTCTTGGTCCATTGGTGATACCGTAGTGTTTACTTATGGTGAGCAGAAGCGTACTGATCTCGCGAAGAAGTTAGTATTAAAGTAAGGAGATGTTTTAATCATGGGTGGGCAGTCGAGGATGTTATATCACGGTATCAAGAAGGTCAAACTAAATACCACACCTCCGACAATTATAAATGCCACACACCTGAAACCCGGAAGTTTGAATTTGACTTTCAGGCAGTTTTAAAGCCTTGTGTAATCATGTAATGTGTTAAGCCAGTTGTATGTTAAGGATGCTATATTTAGCTATGTCAACAATGTAAACCAATTTATGGTGTAAAGAGTATGTTAATGAATAAAGAGATGTTGTTTTGAAGTAAGTCAACCGTGTTATTACCGTGTACTTATAAGTTTGCCAATGAATTAGCTGTGCACTTGGAATGGGAGGTATACTGAGTGTCTGCAATGAGGCAGAAGCCGGCAAGAGCGGCACAATCCTCACCGGTACCTTTCCAGTTAATGGCGTGGACGCATCGATCTTGTTCGACTCCGGAGCCTCACATACATTTATCTCGCTGTCATTTGCGAAGAGGATGGGGTTAGACGGTGAAGAGATGCCTGACTTTCTAGTCACTCTCCCGTCGAAAGAGCGGATCAAGTGTCCCGCTACCACCGAGATGCTACTATACGAATCAGAGATGAAGAATTTCCGATCGACATGATAGAGTTCGAGGGACTTGGATTTGATGTGATTGTCGGGATGAACTGGTTGGAGCGGTACAAGGGCAGAATCTTATGTGCCGAGCATCGTCTGCTTCTTCGGAGTCCGTCTGGGGTTACTATATCATACCGCCAGAGGCCCAGGGAGCCTTCGACACAGATCATCACCGGCCATGTATCGTGAACTATGATGAGGGAATGATGTATACCTCTGCTATGTCCAAGACATTGAGAGAGACCCAGAGTTTAGCCCAGATGTGCCAGTAGTGTCGGAGTTTCCTGATGTTTTTCCTAAGGAACTGCCAGGCATGCTACTAGCACGGGAAGTGGAGTTTGAGATTGATTTGGTTCCGGGCACCGGACCAATAGCGAAGGCGCCCTATTGTATGGCTTTAGCTAAGATGACAGAGCTCAAGGAGCAGCTGAGAGACCTACTCGACAAGGGATTCATCCGCCCGAGCGTTTCACCATGGGGAGCGCCGTTCCTCTTCGTGAAGAAGAAGGACGGTAGTCTCCGCCTCTGCATCGACTATAAAGAGCTGAATGCAGTTACGGTAAAGAACTGTTATCCTTTACCGCGCATCGACGATTTATTTGATCAGTTGAAAGGAGCATCAGTATTCTCCAAGATAGATTTGCGATCCGGTTACCATCAGATTGCTATCCGGGAAAGTGACATTGAGAAGACCGCTTTCAGAACTAGATATGGACATTATGAGTTTACGGTTATGCCGTTTGGTTTATCCAATGCACCAACCAAGTTTATGGACTTAATGAACCGCTTGTTCCAAGATCAGTTGGACAAGTCATTTGTAGTCTTCATCGACGATATTCTTGTGTATTCGAAATCCAAGGGTGAGCATGAAAGCCACTTGAGAAGTGTGTTGCAAACGTTGAGAAAGAATTAGTTGTATGCTAAATTTTCTAAGTGTGAGTTCTGGTTGAACCAAGTATCCTTTCTTGGTCATGTGATTTCTGAGGTCGGGATCGCTGTTGATCCGGCAAAGATAGATGCAGTGCGCACCTGGCCTAGGCTGAAGACAGTTACCGATATCCGGAGCTTCCTCGGTCTGGCAGGATATTACAGGAGGTTTGTGAAGAACTTCTCCAGTGTCTCGAAGCTGATGACATCCTTAACGAAAAAGGATGCACCATTCGAGTGGACAGACGACTGTGAGAGTTCCTGAAATACCCCTAAATTAATTTAAATTAATTTAGGGGATTTCTTTTATTAAATCTTAAATAATACAATTAAATATTAAATTATTATATGGAATTATGAAAATTTATTTAGGGGTTTTCTCCTATTTAACCCTAAAGAAAACAATAAAATATTTAATTATTATATGTTATTATATAGTATTATGAATTTAATAATAATATTTATAAGTCAATAAATCATGGAAAATTTATAAACACTCCTAGTATATTATAAAGATTTTAGAAAGAGTTGGAACATTGTTTTGAAACATAAAAGTCAATATAAAATTCTAGAACCCTTAAAGCCTTTTAGGCCTTGCTAGGGTTGACTTTTTGAGAATGGTCAAACCAGCCCATGAAACCTATACCAATAAATAGGTTATGGAAAACCATGAAGATCGATAAAAAGAACGTCAAAAATGGATCATCCTAGCCAAAGTTATGATCAAATGAAGTTTAGAGCCAAAATTTTGAAAAAAAAACTGACGTGGCAAGGTCTACTGAGTCATCACGTGCCTCGGGATACGCGCCCCAATACTTAGCCGTTTTATCTCCTATATTTCCGGTAACAGAAACCAGTCTTGGCCCTATCTTGTGACCTTCATAACTTTCTCATCTTTTGGAATTTTTGAGTGTCGTCTTCTTTGTTGTCTTCTCCTACACTACCTCTAAAAAACCATAACTCACACTAACCCTAATTCGCCCTAAATCAACCCGAAATTCGAGCCAAAGTAGCCACCCTGCAAAAATCGAAACTGCAGTTTCCAATTTTCCTTCGATTTCAGGTAACTTTGTCTTGCCATAACTTCTTCGTTTCTCAGCCAAATTTCATGTTCTTTAGCTCGTTTTGAAGAGATCTAATCCCTCTAAAACTTTCATGTTGATGACCAAAGCCAATTCCCAACCGTTTGGAAGAACGAGGTGTCTAAAGTTTCGGATTCGTCACAACATAAAATCATAGTTTTCTTCCCAGAAAACGCAGGGTAAACTCGCAACTTCCAGCTTTGATTTCTTTCTGTGTAGTGCAAGTTAGGGTGAGTTCTTGCTATCATTGTGTAGAGTTAAGTTTCCTCTTTAGATTAAGCCCAAAAACTAGTTCTAACTCGGTCTGTACTGTAAATTATAGCGTTGCAAAGTAGGCTACCCAATCGGGTTGTAAAGGGGGCGTTTTTCCAAAACCGATTTCGAATCCTTTCTATTCGAGCAATTCTGGTAAGTTTTCTTCAAATTCCTTCAACCTTGCTAATCTACATTACATTGTCGGTCATAAACATGTCTCAATTGCTTCAATTACGCATTAGATTGAGTAAATTTGGTAGATTTGGATTCGGAAACCAAAATAAACCCTAACTTCGAAACCGAATTCGAAAACTGATGAATCCTGCATTATAGCTAGCGAAATTAGTATCATTAGAACCGGAATTGAATTTCGAAACCATAGAAACAAGAATCACTCAATTTGACTCTGTAGATTGTGAGAAGTTGGTGAATTAGTACTCGAATCGGATTTGGAATACACTGAAGAACTAGGCGTTCAGGGACCGTCCGATCGCGTTTTAAAAGATTGGACGGTCGAGATTAGATCGTGTTTATTAAACAATGTTTTAAGTTTATAATATTTCAGAATTTAGCTCTAACTTGTTGAATTTAGTTAATGACTTCCCGAATGTATTTTGACTTGAAATTTTAACCATAGATTCCTTATTAAATCTAGTTTATTTTGATGTAAATTAATATGGTTTTGGAGTTTTTAAACGTAAGTTATGATTTTTGCAAGTTACGGGTTTTCTGGAATTATTTGGCTAATTTAAAAAGATATTTTTATCAAATAAAAATTTTATAATATGTCTAAAATGTTATAGTTACTGTATATTAAATTTGGAAATTTTTGGACTATGGTAATTGGGTTTAAAAATTGTGTTTGTGAGTTTTTCATAAGAATAACCCATAATATAGTTTTTATGTAACCAAAAATTAAAGTATGGCTTGTTTATAAACTTTTTAAGCTGGGGAAAATAAGGTAAATTAACATTTTATAACAGTAAGTTTATAAGTGTTTGGGTATTAGCTTTTATGAGAAGTGAAATTATTTACATATATGTATATATACTTATATGGTGGAATTAAAATAGAAACTTATGTTAAATCAAGGAATTTAATTATTCTACATTTGATTATTATATTATATGGGAGTTAATATTCTTAATTAAAACTAAGGAATATATATATATATATATATTACACATATACAAAAGGGAATAAAGTAGTAACTTAGGGTAAAGCAGGGAGCTATTAAATTAACACTTATATTAACTAAATATTATAAGAGCTAGTATCCTAAGGTATAGTAAAAGAAATACTTTATGAAACATACTTGGAATGCAGTTAAAGGTTGTACTAATAAGATAGTTTAAATATAATAGGTTACATAGGGAATGTTTTAATTAAATTCTAATACAGGTATACTTATATATGTTAAATAAATAAAGGAAAACACCTTATTTATAAACCGTATATCGGTTGTGGTTATGCCTAGAAGATATTAAACATAATTAAAACAATACAATTTCCAAAAAATGTTATGGATAAATCTTAATACATAAAGATATATATATATGTATATAAATACATTAAAATAGATGAGGGAGATAATATTCCTTGTGATAGTTATAATAAGTAGATATATATATATATATATATATATATGTTAAACCTTAGGTTTTTAATCGGTGTGTGATTAAATAGTCACTATTTACTTAAGGGTTTAATTACACAAAATAAACGTAACACGGTCTTGGGCTAACCTACTAAGCCCAAGTCTATGAACTCCAAAAGCCCACTTAAACAATTCAAAGAGAGTTTGGGCCACTCTCAGGAATAAATTTTAAATCGTTCCAAACTAACGAAATGGGCCTAACAAAGGATTTAGTTAACAAGTCAAGCCCAAATCTTTGTGAGAGAATAATGGTAACTTGGAACTATTAATCAGTAAGAAAAAAGGTTGTTTAGTTTATAAGTCCCTTAACTAATCGACACCTGGAACACCTTAATTATAGGTTACTATTGGGGAATCACTTATTCGAGTTATTTATTGTTCTTCAAATACCAGGTACGATTTCTCGTACTGCGATATTTTTGCTGATTGACTTGTGGAATGTTTTGGAAAACGCTAACTGAGTTTAAGAAGAATTTCTAAAAGGAAATGGTTGTGTGACTAACTCAGCTTGTGTGACTAACTGGGCCATGAATGTGAAACTCACTTGGGTATTGGTTCCTTCTATTTGGTTGTTCCATTAGACATTGACTGCTTAGGGTTTACGCTTCTGCACTCTATAGGACTTAGTGTTTTGGTATTGCTCTGGGTAGTTAGTGATCTAGTGGGAATTTGGAAAAGGTCAATTTTGGTAAATTCTTCTTTTGACTCTGGATATCGTTTCATCCATGAGCTGGTTCTTGAGGTTTCGACGTGCGCGCGTCTTCAATGGTAACAGTGAGGGGCTGTATATCCCCTATCCCAAAAGGGACGTGATAGACAGTGAGGGGCTGTATATCCCCTGTCCCAAAAGGGACGTTGTAGACAGTGAGGGGCTGTATATCCCCTGTCCTAAAAGGACGTACTTGGCGGTGGGGGCCATCTCTCCTAGTTGAATTATTCCACTCTTGAGTTATTGGTTCTTGGATCTATCTTTTCATTCCTAGTCCTTTGTCACTATCTGAGTCTTTCTACTCCTAACGAGAATTGGGTTTAACTAAGGCAATGGATGTTCACTAACACATGATGTGGTTTTGTTTCACTAACTTTACTTTTCTGTTATTAACCATTATTCTTATCTTGATATCTTGATTTGGTGATTTGTGAAATGCCTTGTTCCTCTGTGTGGTTTAAGTGATTGTTTTCCTGCTATTATTTATTTAAGAGTTGTATTATAAGTTTTTTTATTGGAGGATTGTACCAGTTCCATTCCAGGGAACAGACCCACCCCTCTTGGGGTGGGCTGCTTGGTTTTATCTTGTAGGTACGAGTTATTTTACAGGTGGCCACGAAGAGAACGAGTGATTGGGATGGGATTGGGTTTTGAGAGTTTATGTGTTTTATTACTGTTTTATTTTTGTTAAGTTTTCTCGAGGTTCAGGCCATGACAATTGTAATCTTTAAGTTGTAATTGGGGAGGTTTGGTGCCGGGTGTTTGGAACCCGATGATCTGTACGCCTTTAGTATTTTATTTCCGCTATAAATATGTTAAATAGGGGCGTTACAAAAATTAGTATCAGAGCGTAGTTACGCTCTGAACCCGAGAAGACAAGCCGAGTGAAACACTTAGATTATAGGTGCACTTAAAACTGGGGAACTGGGGTAGAATTGGGAAGTGAGAATTCTAGAAAGGCGCGTGACTCTTACCCCATATTTACCTTACTACTTACTTTACGTACCTACGAACTATCCTTAGGACGTTATAAATATTGCATATAATACTACATAGATATTTAGACTCAACAATACGCCTTCTGAGTAACAAAACCGTCATACCAGCTAGATGTCTCGAAGAGGAGGAAGAGGAGGAGCTGGTCCCTCAGGAGGCTATGGACCCGACGCTATCACCCCAGAGGTCATAGCGCAGATTGTGACAGCTGCATTAGCTCAGCAGCAGGCTCAGATCCCGCAACCACCACCGCCACCACCTAATGGTCTCCGGGAGTTCAACTGGCTGAAGGCAGTCAATGACCTTCGTCCCCCAGTCTACGAAGGCCAGCTAGAACTGAATACTTTAGAGAGATACATCAACGAGATGCAGAAGGCCTTCACCTCTCCGCACGTTCCAGCAGGTCGCCAGGTCGACATAGCGGCCTGCTTTCTCCAGGGACCCGCGCATCGATGGTGGCAGATCGCCAGAGCTGAGCTGACTGCCCAGGCGGACTTCGGCTTCCCAGCCTTCTTAGTGGCCCTGAGAGCCAAGTTCTATCCATTCTACCTGCAGAAGAGGATGAGGAGTGAGTTCGAGCAAATGAAGCAAGGGAGTTCCTCTGTTGCTGAATATTACAATAAATTTGTGGAGCTGCTCGCTGTTATTGGAGAGGGAGCTTACGCTCCAAGGTATCTGGTGGATAAATTCCACACCGGCTTGAACTTCAGGATCATGACTATGATCGGTTCCACCAGAGGGACGACCCTACAGGAGTTAGCGGATGATGCGAATGACTGCGAGACCACCATTGCCTACCAGGACTCTGTGCTAGGCAAGAGGAAGGGGGATGGAGAAAAAGGAAATGGAGGGAACTTTTCCCAGAACTACGAGAGGAAGGGAAAGTTCTATAAGGGTAGGAACGAGAAGGCCATGGTCCCCTCATATACTAATGCTGAGCCACTCCGCTCCCAGCCATTTAAGGGTGAGATAAATTAGAATCTCCAATGTGGTTACATTTTATTATCCCAATTACTAATCTTGAAACTGAAACAGGGAACCAACTTACGAAAAAGTTCTTCTAAAAGTGGTGCAAGAAGGACCACCCGGGCAAGGATTGTAAGGGAAACCTGGTGGACTGCAACCACTGCGGTAAGAAGGGGCACAAATCGTTCGAATGCTTCCTGAACCCGGATTCCAGGAACTACAAGCCACGCACTGGGAACCCTGCTAGAGCCCCAGTTGCTACTACTACTGGAGGAGGTCGAGGTGGCACAGGAGGTGCTGGACCATCTACCAGCCGCCCTGCCCAGAGCCATCCGCAGAGGCCGGGACAGAACTACCCCCAGAGGCCGGGCAAGGCACCGGTCCTTAACATGGTGGACCGCATTGAGGCAGCAAGCGATGACCCGAGTTCACCTGGTGAGGACTATTTTCCTCATGAAGAGGCTTAGACCCTTACTTCTTTACATTCAGTTGTCTAGTTTTTCGTTGTCAATGTAAAAGGGATGAACTATAAACCCTTCATTTTGTTTCATTTCGAACCTTTCATTTCCAGTTGTGAACCTTGACTTATTTATTTAATGGCAATTGTTGTTCAGCTTTCGATATTTGCTTTCCTATTTTGCCATATACCACACCCAACATCTCTTTTGAAGCCAAACCACACCCACCAGAGAAGAGTGAGGTCTTGACACCCGGGATGATTTTACTACGAGAGTACTTGACCCCAGCAGTCCAGTATGCATTGATCCTCAAGATCAGGGAGTTAGGTGTGAAGGAAGGAAATTTTTACACCCCTACCTTCAAGAATGGTTCAACCATGAAGGTGAAGATCATGTGCCTAGATAAGAAGTGGAACCACACCACCAAGAGATATGAAGAGGTGGAGGTGCCACCAATCCTGGAGGAACTGCAGTCCATCACTAGAGCTGCAGTTAAGGCAGTACAAGAATTGGAGGATGAGCCCGTCCCAGACCTAACCTCCGACGTGTGCATCATCAACTTCTATGGAAAGGAGGGTAAGCTAGGGATGCACCAAGACAAGGACGAATCGCCAGAGTCCGTCACTAGAGGAGTTCCAGTAGTGTCCATATCACTTGGAGACGACGCGGAGTTCCTATTTGGTGATCAAAGGAGGATGGACCTTGCTACCAAGATCCTCCTGAAGTCGGGTGATGTACTGATCTTTGGTGGGGCAGCTAGACTCATCTACCATGGGGTGAAGAGAATCAAGCCCAACACAGCCCCCACACCCATCATTAACCAGACCCATATGAAACCGGGCCGTCTAAACCTAACCTTTAGACAGACCTAGCCTTGTACTTTACAGTTTCAGCATTGTAAATTTTAAATTACTCATTAAGCTTTCAATAAGAATGGAAATTCTAAGAATTTTATTGCTTCATTGTAGGGGTTGGAAACTCGGGAATCAGGTTGAATGTGTTGAACCAGGCTCAAGCAAAGAGCAATGGAATGGTCATCACAGGCACGTTCCTAGTTAATGGAGTGGAGGCCACAGTCCTGTTTGATTCGGGTGCCTCCCACTCTTTCATATCACAAGTGTTCCATGCTAAGATCAATGCTCCACAGAGGATATCCATGACTACTCAGTCTTGCTGCCATCCAGAGAGTTGATCAAGTGCAGTGAGCAGTGCAAGAATTTGAGCATACACATCAAGGGAGCAGAATTCCTTCTGCATGCCATAGTCTTCCCTGGCATGGGGTTCGACATAATTGTGGGCATGGACACACTACAGCGGTACCGAGGCAGACTACACTGTGCAGAGCATCGTCTCCTCCTGAAGTCAACTACAGGGATCACAGCGTCATACCGAATGCAACCTAAACAGCCGACTGTGAAGGTTGTATCGGCTTTATCCCTGATGAAGGAGGTGTCCAAGGGCGCTACCGCCTACTACTGTTATGCCCAGGATCTAAGGACGGATCCGAAGTTCCAGAGCGATGTTCCCATTGTGTCAGAGTACCCCGACGTCTTTCTAGAGGAGCTACCACTGAGAGAGGTTGAATTCAATATCGACCTCATACCTGGCACGGGACCGATTACTAAGGCTCCCTACCGGATGGGCCCTACAGAGATGGTTGAGTTGAAGAAGCAGCTGCAGGAGCTACTAGACAAGGGTTTCATCAGACCCAGTGTCTCACCTTGGGGTGCTCCAGTGCTATTTGTCAAGAAGAAGGACGGGAGTTTGAGACTTTGCATCGACTATAGGGAGCTGAACAATGTCACGATCAAGAACAAGTACCCACTGCCCAGGATCGATGACTTGTTCGACCAGCTGAGGGGAGCTAAGGTGTTCTCCAAGATTGTAGCATTCCGGATATCATCAGATAGCTGTAGCTGAGTCAGATATAGAGAAGATAGCCTTCCGGACCAGATACGGCCACTACGAGTTCACAGTGATGCCGTTTGGACTGACCAATGCACCCGAGATTCATGGACCTGATGCAAGAGTCTTCCAAGCCCAGTTGGATAAGTCAGTAGTCGTGTTCATAGACGACATCTTGGTATTCTCCAAGAGTCGGGAGGAACACGAGCAGCATCTGAGGACAGCCTTGGAGACTCTGAGAGAGAAGAAGTTATATGCCAAGTTCAGCAAGTGTGAATTCTGGCTGGACAAGGTGTCATTTCTTGGACATGTGATCTCAGCTGAGGGAGTTTCAGTAGACCCAGCTAAGATTGAGGCAGTGAAGAGCTGGCATAGACCTCGCACTGTGACAGAGGTGAGGAGTTTCCTTGGGTTGGCTGGCTACTATAGACGCTTTGTGAAGGACTTCTCCAGGCTAGCCAAGCCCTTGACCTCCCTGATGAAGAAGGACAGCCCCTTTGTATGGACAGAGGCTTGTGAGGTCTCCTTTCAGGCGCTGAAGGACGCCTTGACCACAGCTCCAGTATTAGTGATCCCTGAGGGGAACGAGGGATACGAGGTGTATTGTGATGCTTCAGGCAGAGGGATTGGTGGGGTACTGATGCAGAATGGCAGAGTGGTAGCATATGCTTCTCGACAGCTGAAGAAGCACGAAGAAAATTACCCCACACACGACTTTGAGCTCCTCGCCATAGTCTTCGCCTTGAAGATCTGGTGACATTACTTGTTTGGAGCCACAGTCCGGATTATGACAGACCACAAGAGTTTGAAGTACATCTGGACTCAGAAGGAGCTGAACCTGAGGCAGCAACGATGGGTCGAGCTACTGGCTGATTATGACATCAACCTTCAGTACACTGAAGGTAAAGGGAATGTCATAGCAGATGCTTTGAGCAGGAGAGTGTACTCACTCCTAGCTTTGACAGAGACCACGATAGCTGAGGAGATATACGCAGCCCAGGATAGTGATGTATACCTGCAGGGCGTCAAGCAGAAGTTAGCAGACGGTATGACTGATGGTCTGAAGTATGAGTACGAGCTAGACAGCGAGGGACACCTTCGAGTCAGAGGCAGACTCTGCGTTCCTCAGGATGCGACAGCACTTCAGACCAGGATTCTCTCTGAGGCTCATTCCTCTACATTATCAGTACACCCTGGAGCCACCAAGATGTACAAGGATTTGAAGCAGTTATTCTGGTGGAGCGGGATGAAGAGGGATGTAGCAGATTTCGTCTCCCGATGCCTCACCTGTCAGAAGGTGAAGTTTGAGCATCGTCGACCAGGAGGTCAGATTCAGTCGTTACCAGTACCGTGCTGGAAGTTCAACGACATCAGCATGGACTTTGTGGTCGGTCTTCCTCTAGCTAGAGGCGGACTGAATTCTATTTGGGTGATAGTCGATAGGTTGACCAAGACAGCCAGGTTCATACCTATCAAGGACACATGGAAGGTGCCCAAGCTGGCTGAGGTGTTCACCACAGAGCACATCCGGTACCACGGGGTACCGAAGACGATTGTTTCCGACCGTGACACACGTTTCCTCAGTAGATTTTGGCGTCAGGTGCAGGAGGCGTTTGGTACTCAGCTACGCCTTAGCACCGCCTTTCACCCTCAGACTGATGGGCAGACCGAGAGGACGATTCAGACGCTAGAGGATATGCTACGAGCAGTTGCTCTAGACTATCAGGGGAGTTGGGTAGAGCGTCTACACCTGGTGGAGTTCTCCTATAATAACTCCTACCACTCATCTATCGGCATGGCACCATTCCAGGCTCTGTATGGCAGGCCGTGCCGGACTCCCATATCATGGAGTGACCCTACCGAGGCAGTCCTGATTGGGCCCGAGTATGTTTAGACACTGCAGGATGATGTCAGAGTTATTCAGCAGCACATGAGGGCAGCGCAGTCTAGACAGAAATCCTATGGGGATCAGCGCACTAGAGAGCTCGAGTTTCAGATGGGTGACATGGTTTTCTTACGGGTGTCTCCGACGAGAGGGATATTCAGATTTGGGATGAGGGGGAAACTAAGCCCTAAGTATGTCGGTTCGTACAGGATTACGGAGCGAGTGGGCCTAGTTGCTTACAGACTAGAGCTACCAGCGGAGTTGGGGAAGGTACACGATGTGTTTCATGTATCTCAATTGAAGAAGTATATGCCTGACCCTTCTCACGTACTGCAGCCAGAGAGACTGGAGATTGAGCCTACACTGAGGTATGAGGAGACTTCTATTCGGATCTTGGACACGAAGGTCCGAGAAACGAGAAGTAGGTCAGTCAAATTGGTGAAAGTTCTTTGGGAGCATCATGGGGTTGAGGAAGCTACTTGGGAGACTGAGGACTCTATAAGAGTGAAGTACCCACATCTATTCACATGATGTTTCCCTACCCTGCTGTGATTCTCATTAGTAGCGGTACGAGGGCGTACCTTAGCTCTTTTAAGGGGGATATACTGGCATACTCCTCCTTCGTTATCTCATCCGGATTATGCCTTGTTGCATTGTTAGTAGAGGGAGAACAGTATTAGTAGAGTGAGAGGTGTATGTATGTACGTAGTTTTACATTATGGCACGGTAATATGTCACGTTTGTGTTTTGTTTCAGTTTATATTTTGATTCAGTTTGATTTGATTTCGGTACTCTAGAGTGGAATGTTGAAATGGAAATAAAGGATTGGATTGGTATGGAATTTCATTGGAATTATTATTGTCTCAGCACACCCGAAGCGGTGTGAGTGCCTATTAGTTGATTTTGAAACTTCGAGGCGAAGTTTCTTTTAAGGGGGATATACTGAAATACCCCTAAATTAATTTCTTTTATTAAATCTTAAATAATACTATTTAATATTAAATTATTATATGGAATTATGAAAATTTATTTAGGGGATTTCTCCTATTTAACCGTAAAGAAAACAATAAAATATTTAATTATATATATCATATAGTATTATGAATTTAATAATAATATTTATAAGTCAATAAATCATGGAAAAATTTATAAACACTCCAAGTATATTATAAAGATTTTAGAAAGAGTTGGAACATTGTTTTGAAACATAAAAGTCAATATAAAATTCTAGAACCCTTAAAGCCTTTTAAGCCTTGTAGGGTTGACTTTTTGAGAATGGTAAAACCAGCCCATGAAACCTATACCAATAAATAGGTTATGGAAAACCATGAAGATCGATAAAAAGAACGTCAAAAACGGATCATCCTAGCCAAAGTTATGATCAAATGAAGTTTAGAGCCAAAATTTTGAAAAAAAGCTGACGTGGCAAGGTCTGCTGAGTCATCGCGCGCCTCGGGATACGCGCCCCAGTACTTAGCCGTTTTATCTCCTATATTTCCGGTAACAGAAACCAGTCTTTGCCCTATCTTGTGACCTTCATAACTTTCTCATCTTTTGGAATTTTTGAGTGTTGTCTTCTTTGTTGTCTTCTCCTACACTTCCTCTAAACAACCATAACTCACACTAACCCTAATTCGTCCTAAATCAACCGGAAATTCGAGCCAAAGTAGCCACCCTACAAAAACCGAAACTGCAGTTTCCAGTTTTCCTTCGATTTTAGGTAACTTCGTCTTGCCATAACTTCTTCGTTTCTCAGCCAAATTTCATGTTCTTTAGCTCGTTTTGAAGAGCTCTAATCCCTCTAAAACTTTCATGTTGATGACCAAAGCCAATTCCCAACCGTTTGGAAGAACGAGGTGTCTAAAGTTTCGGATTCGTCACAACATAAAATCATAGTTTTCTTCCCAGAAAACGCAAGGTAAACTCGCAACTTCCAGCTTCGATTTCTTTCTGTGTAGTGCAAGTTAGGGTGAGTTCTTGCTATCATTGTGTAGAGTTAAGTTTCCTCTTTAGATTAAGCCCAAGAACTAGTTCTAACTCGGTCTGTACTGCAAATTATAGCGTTGCAAAGTAGGCTACCCAATCGGGTTTTAAAGGGGGCGTTTTTCCAGAACCGATTTCGAATCCTTTCGATTCGAGCAATTCTGGTAAGTTTTCTTCAAATTCCTTCAACCTTGCTAATCTACATTACATTATCGGTCATAAACATGTCTCAATTGCTTCAATTATGCATTAGATTGAGTGAATTTGGTAGATTTGGATTCGGAAACCAAAATAAACCCTAACTTCGAAACCGAATTCGAAAACTGATGAATCCTGCATTATAGGTAGTGAAATTAGTATCATTAGAACCGGAATTGAATTTCGAAACCATAGAAACAAGAATCACTCAATTTGGTTTTGTAGATTGTGAGAAATTGGTGAATTAGTACTCGAATCGGATTTGGAATTCGCTGAAGAAATGGGTGTTCAGGGACCGTCCGATCGCGTTTTAAATGATTGGACGGTCGAGATTAGATCGTGTTTATTAAAGAATGTTTTAAGTTTATAATATTTCAGAATTTAGCTCTAACTTGTTGAATTTAGTTAATGACTTCCCGAATGTATTTTGACTTGAAATTTTAACCATAGATTCCTTATTAAATCTAGTTTATTTTGATGTAAATTAATATGGTTTTGGAGTTTTTAAACGTAAGTTATGATTTTTGCAAGTTACGGGTTTTCTGGAATTATTTGGCTAATTTAAAAAGATATTTTTATCAAATAAAAATTTTATAATATGTCTAAAATGTTATAGTTACTGTATATTAAATTTGGAAATTTTTGGACTATGGTAATTGGGTTTAAAAATTGTGTTTGTGAGTTTTTAATAAGAATAGCCCATAATATATAGTTTTTAATGTAACCAAAAAATAAAGTATGGCTTGTTAATAAACTTTTTAAGCTGGGGAAAATAAGGGAAACTAAATTAACATTTTATAACAGTAAGTTTATAAGTGTTTGGGTATTAGCTTTTATGAGAAGTGAAATTATTTACATATATGTATACATACTTATATGGTGGAATTAAAATAGAAACTTATGTTAAATCAAGGAATTTAATTATTCTACATTTTATTTATTATATTATATGGGAGTTAATATGAGTTTTTCATAAGAATAGCCCATAATATATTATAAAGTAGTAACTTAGGGTAAAGCAGGGAGCTATTAAATTAACACTTATATTAACTAAATATTATAAGAGCTAGTATCCTAAGATATAGTAAAAGAAATACTTTATGAAACATACTTGGAATGCAGTTAAAGGTTGTACTAATAAGATAGTTTAAATATAATAGGTTACATAGGGAATGTTTTAATTAAATTCTAATACAGGTATACTTATACATGTTAAATAAATAAAGGAAAACATCTTATTTTATAAACCGTATATCGGTTGTGGTTATGCCTAGAAGATATTAAACATAATTAAATACAATAAATTTTCCTAAAAATGTTATGGATAAATCTTAATACATAAAGATATATATATGTATATAAATACATTAAAATAGATGAGGGAGATAATATTCCTTGTGATAGTTATAATAAGTAGAATATATATATATGTTAAACCTTAGGTTTTTAATCGGTGTGTGATTAAATAGTCACTATTTACTTAAGGGTTTAATTACACAACATAAACGTAACACGGTCTTGGGCTAACCTACTAAGCCCAAGTCTATGAACTCCAAAAGCCCACTTAAACAATTCAAAGAGAGTTTGGGCCACTCTCAGGAATAAATTCTAAATCGTTCCAAACTAACGAAATGGGCCTAACAAAGGATTTAGTTAACAAGTCAAGCCCAAATCTTTGTGAGAGAATAATGGTAACCTGGAACTATTAATCAGTAAGAAAAGAAGGTTGTTTAGTTTATAAGTCCCTTAACTAATCGACACCTGGAACACCTTAATTATAGATTACTATTGGGGAATCACTTATTCGAGTTATTTATTGTTCTTCAAATACCAGGTACGATTTCTCGTACTCCGATATTTTTGCTGATTGACTTGTGGAATGTTTTGGAAAACGCTAACTGAGTTTAAGAGGAATTTCTAAAAGGAAATGGTTGTGTGACTAACTCAGCTTGTGTGACTAACTAGGCCATGAATGTGAAACTCACTTGGGTATTGGTTCCTTCTATTTGGTTGTTCCATTAGACATTGACTGCTTAGGGTTTACACTTCTGCACTCTGTAGGACTGAGTGTTTTGGTATTGCTCTGGGTAGTTAGTGATCTAGTGGGAATTTGGAAATGGTCAATTTTGATAAATTCTTCTTTTGACTCTGGATATTGTTTCATCCATGAGCTGGTTCTTGAGGTTTCGATGTGCGTGCGTCTTCAATGGTAACAGTGAGGGGCTGTATATCCCCTGTCCCAAAAGGGACGTGATAGACAGTGAGGGGCTGTATATCCCCTGTCCCAAAAGGGACGTTGTAGACAGTGAGGGGCTGTATATCCCCTGTCCTAAAAGGATGTACTTGGCGGTGGGGGCCATCTCTCCCAGTTGAATTATTCCACTTTTGAGTTATTGGTTCTTGGATCTATCTTTTCATTCCTAGTCCTTTGTGACTATCTGAGTCTTTCTACTCCTAACGGGAATTGGGTTTAACTAAGGCAATGGATGTTCACTAACACATGATGTGGTTTTGTTTTACTAACTTTACTTTTCTGTTATTAACCTTTATTCTTATCTTGATATCTTGATTTGGTGATTTGTGAAATGCCTTGTTCCTCTGTGTGGTTTAAGTGATTGTTTTCCTGCTATTATTTATTTAAGAGTTGTATTATAAGTTTGTTTTTGGAGGATCGTACCAGTTCCATTCCAGGTGGCCACGAAGAGAACGAGTGATTGGGGTAGGATTAGGTTTTGAAAGTTTATGTGTTTTATTACTGTTTTATTTTTGTTAAGTTTACTCGAGGTTCAGGTCGTGACAATTGTAATCTTTAAGTTGTAATTGGTGAGGTTTGGTGTCGGGTGTTTAGAACCCGAACATCTGTACGCCTTTAGTATTTTATTTCCGCTATAAATATGTTAAATAGGGGCGTTACAGTTCCTTTCAGAGTCTTAAGGACGCTCTTACCTCTGCACCAGTTCTGACAATACCAGACGGTCCAGATGGGTTTGAGGTCTACTGCGACGCATCAGGCATAGGTATGGATTGTGTATTGATGCAACACGAGAAGGTCGTAGTATACGCCTCCCGACAGCTAAAGAAACATGAAGAGAACTACCCTACCCACGATTTAGAACTGGGTGCCATTGTCTTCGCTTTGAAGATATGGCGACATCATTTGTATGGGGTAAGCGTGATAATTTATTCTGATCACAAAAGTTTGAAGTACTTGTTCACTCAGAAGGAGTTGAACATGAGACAAAGAAGGTGGGTCGAGTTCTTAAACGACTACGACATCAATTTACAGTACAAAGAGGGTAAGGCGAATGTGGTAGCTGATGCACTGAGTCACCGAGCACACTCTCTTCATTCGCTAGTCTCTCATACTAGCTTGGTTGAAGAGGTGCGGAGTGCTCAGATGTCGGATCAGTATATGTTGGAGATCAGGCAGAAGCTTATTGATGGCACATTTGAGGGTCAGAAGTACGAGTTCCGACTCCACGATGATGACCTGGTTAGGCTCAATGGCCGACTGTGTATCCCGAGGAGTAGCGTTGAGCTGAAGGAGCGCATACTGAGTGAATCCCATTGTTCTACTACTTCGATTCACCTCGGAGCTTCAAAGATGTACAATGGTATGAAAATATATTTTTGGTGGGCTGGAATGAAGAAAGATGTGAATGACTATGTGTTGAGGTGTCTCACTTGTCAGAAGGTCAAGTTTGAGCACCGACGGCCTGGTGGTATGGTACAGCCAATGCTAGTGCCTGGGTGGAAGCTCCATGACATTTCCATGGACTTCGTAGTAGGGCTTCCGCCTACAAAGGGAGGTCTGAATATGATTTGGGTTGTTGTTGACCGACTGACCAAGGTGGCCCGATTCATTCCGATGAAGGACACTTGGAAAGTGGCGAAGCTAGCAGAGCTCTTCGACAGAGAGATTGTAAGACATCATGGGGTACCGAAAACGATTGTGTCTGACAGGGATACCAGATTCCTCTCGAGGTACTGGAAATCCACACGAGAAGCACTGGGTACCGAGCTGAAGCTGAGTACGGTGTTCCACCCACAGACTGATGGTCAGAGTGAGTGCACCATCCAGACGCTTGAGGATATGTTACGTGCATGTGCACTTGACTTTCAGACCAGCTGGATTGATAAGTTACATCTTATTGAGTTTAGCTACAACAACAGTTACCATGCTTCGATCAAGATGTCTCCCTTCCAGGCTTTGTATGGTAGACCATGCCGCACGCCATTATGCTGGGATGAGTCGAGTGAGACGGTCATTATAGGACCAGAGTATCTGGAGCAAGTACAGTCAGAAGTACGCCAGATCCGGGCTAACATGAAGGCAGCTCAGGATAGGTAGAAATCATACACCGATGTGCGCAGACGTGACCTGGAGTTCGTCGTGGGCGACCAGGTATTTCTTAGAGTATCCTCCACGAAGGGAGTGTTTTGTTTTGGCCAGAAAGGCAAGTTGAGCCCGAAATATGTAGGGCCTTATGTTGTGACGGAGCGGATAGGCCCGGTAGCTTACATGCTAGATTTACCTGCCGAGCTGGGCAAGGTATATGATGTATTTCATGTGTCCCAGTTGAAGAAATATATGTCTCATCCGTCTCATGTACTCCAGCCTGAAAGGCTAACCTTAGAGCCGACCATGCGATCAGTGGAGACTCCCGTACGGATTCTGGACACTAAGACTCGAGACACTCACCATAAGTCTGTGAGACTGGTGAAGGTCCTCTGGTCTAACCAGGACGTCGAGGAGGCCACTTGGGAGATGGAAGATAAGATGAAGGCCAAGTACCCGTCATTGTTTACTTCTTAGTGTTTGTATGTATAGGGTACGGGGCGTACCCCTTTTAAGGGGGGTAAAGCCGTTTCGGTTATGTGTGTACGACATGTATTTAAATACATTGTCTATGTTATGTTGTTATGTTACAGACCTTCATGTCTGAATGATGTTATGTTACCCAGACCATGAGTCCGAGGGTGTTATGTAAAGTATGTTTATTATGGAAGTATTTTTTTATAAGTGATCCCCGTGTTCTAATATTAAAGATACAGGGGAAGTGTGAACTTTGGGGACAAAGTTCTTTTAAGGGGGATAGATTGAAATACCCCAAACCTTTGTATGTTGTTTAAATGTTAAAATATGGTATATTAAGGCTAAAAAGTACCTTAGAAACATTAGTGAACAATTTAAACCATAGAAAACACAATTAAATACCTTAAAGGCAATATGGGCGAAAATATGCTCTAAGCTTGGGATAATCTTGGTTAAGACTTAATAAGCTTACCAAGACCTTAATTACATGTTAATGAATATATTAAACCAATTACTAATGAAAACCAAGCTTGAAAACAAGTTAAAACACAAAATGTGCTTTAAGGAGTCTTAAAGCACATTTTTGAAAAATTGCCTTGTAAATGGGTTTTGAATGGCTAAATGTCCATAATTACTCTTTAATTAACATTTGTACTACTTATTATCACATTAGAAAGTCTAAATCAATGGAAAATCAAAAATTTCACAATTATGTGCCTTGGTTAGTGAATAGTAACCAAATAGTGCTAGTTTAAGACTTTGGTCAATGAAAGTCAATTAGATGGTCAACAAAGACCATAAACCACCTCATTTGACTAAGGGGGCCGGTTTCCATGTGTGAATCACCACACTTACTTAACTAAATAATGAGAAAGCAAAAAGTAAGTAAAAACATTATTCACCTTTTTACTTAAATATCTTTCAAAACTTACCTCTCTCTTCATTCTCTTCTTCCTTCTCATTTCCCACCGTCTCCAACCTACATTCTCTCTTCTCCATTGGTTTTACTACAGTCCACACACAATACTCCATCTTCAACCTCTTGTATCTCCTAGCTTCATTTACCAAATCAAAAACCAAGACCACCATTCTCTTAGTCTTGCCAAGCTCTTCAACTCTATCTTTTCAAAATTTCAAAACCACCATTTCAGTGCCAAGAAGAAATACCATGGGAGGAGCTTGAGCTCATCTTTTTGCTCCTTGTTGATCACCTTTGCTTCAAGGTAAGGAAAAACCAAAGAAAACTCCACTTTCCTCTTGTTTTGATGTTGACCTAAAATCACCATTGATGGTGTCCTTGTCTTGCCTTGTCCTAGCTTCATTTTAATCTTCCAAGGGCTTGGTGGAGTCCTCTCTTTCCACTTATTCAAACTCTCTTCCATTTCCAAGGTAAAACAACTATCATAATGCTTTAAGATAATATATAACTTAGGGTTTATAATGAGTTTAAGCATGAAGCTTGAATGCTCATTACATTGCTTGTATATTGATTAGAAGTTGACAAGCAATCAAAGTCCTTGCCGGGTTTTAATCAAAGAGGGAGCAAGGAGAAATAAGTGAGAAAGTTGTGAAGGAAAAGAGGTAAATGTGCTAACCTAATGTAGTTTGATGCATTAGGAAAAAAATGAGCTTATGTTGTTTATTAAAACTACCTAAGGAGCTAATGGTAAATGAGTTAGTAAAATGCTCTCAAGGAGTTTAGTAAGGGTATATGTGTTGTTGAGTGTATTTGTAGGTCAAAGGCAATATATACATATGGAAATTTAGTGTTTAAGGTTTATGCAATTTAAGGGCCTAAGTGCCAAGCAATTTAAATTATGCAGTATATTGTGATGTAGTGTTAAATGGGTGAATTTTGTGTATAAGAATGTTCTTGGTGGATTTAAGTGTTCATGGATGTTTAATGGTGAAAACAATGTGTTTTGGTGTAACAATGTACTAGTAGAACCCATGTCAAAATTTGGATAATATACAAGAGGTCCTAAGTGTTTAAAATGAGTTTTGGTGAACTAGGAAGTGTTAGAAATGAACAAGTTTTTTACTAGGGAAGAAAACATGTATTAAGGTGTTCTAGAGTGCTAAAAGGATTTAGGCATTATCTAGGAGGTTTTAGAAGTCAAATGAGTGTTTTGGGATACATCAAAGTCATGGTGAGATTTGTGTTTAGGATTTATGCAAGTTTTGGTAAACAATGAGGAGGTAAGGTGTTGTAAGGAAGAGGTGTAAACTTGTGGAGAAATTTCAAGGAGGGCATTAAGGAGTTTGGGGTAGTAAGAAAAGATGCTTGGGAGGTGATGTTATAGAGGTGAGAAAACATTTTGGGCTAGTTGTTAACATAGGTGTGAAACACCACGTAGAGACCTAAGGAAAAATATCACAAGTGTTGGTGAGTTTTGCAAGAATTGAGTGATAGATTAAAAAAGGAATTAGAAGAGGTTTGAGGTGCCAAATTAGTGCTAAATCATGTTAGGATTTATGTAGAAACATTAAGAGAAGGTTAGGCTTGGTTTGGAGGTTGAAAAGTGGCTGAAAAATAATGTTCTGGACTAATTCTGGAGTGGTCCGGGTTTGCAAATAAGTACCTAAACCCGGACCACCCCAAAAACATACCCGAGAGTGCAATCCTGTATGTGGTTCGGGTTTGCATCCCGGTACACAAACCCGTACTAGGTGAAAATGAGGGCAGAGACTTATGCGATGAGATGGTCCAGGTTTGTAAACTCGGACACAAACCCGGACCACCCTAAAATTGTTCCAGAGAGTGTTTTTAAGCATTTCCAAGGTGGGGGTTTGAGTGTTAATGATAATATATGGTTGTTAGTAGATGTTTGGTGACTTTTAATGACTGTTAGGAGGGTGAACAAGTGTAGGTAAAGTGTGAAAGTATATAATATAATTATGTGAAGTAATTAGCTAGTTATAAGTCAAGCACAGTAATTAACCGACGTTACTAAATGTGTATAGGAGTTGCCTACGGTGGAAACCAATCGAAGCAGGGACCAAGGTATGGTTTACTTGCAGTCTGTTGCCTACCGGGTTACACCGGCTTGTGTGTTGTTTGCTTTTCTGCGTGTTTCCGACTTTATAAGATTAAACCATGAAATGAGTTTACTGTCGTTGTGTTATTGTGGCGTGTGCGTACCGTTATCGGTAACCTCGAAGTGCGCACTAATTGCTAGCTAACCAGTGTTAGGATAACGCACGAGAACGGTATACGGTTACAGCGTTTCCAACCAAAGGAACGTTCTAACCACGGTTATGTTTGAACTGGTTGTGGTTTGCATTAACGATTTACATCTCAGCACCCTTATGTGTCTAATTAGACCTAAATACCCGTTGTAAATTATTGTGTCAAGTCTCGACAATGGGACTTCTAACAAGTGTACTGGGGGTGAGGAATCCGGTTGTCCGGTCGCGCGTGTAAGTATAAGAGTAGATATCTGCATCAGATTCGACTCTTTTAATGTTAAGGTTGTTCTCCTTCTTGGCGTTCGATCTCCCACTAGCTTCATCCAAAGCTTACCTATTCTGACTGATGATCAGTCTAGGGGGAAATATGTGTGGTTGTGGTGTGTTCGGATCACAATATCCGATCCATCTTTGAGTTAAGTTACCCGTCCGACTAACAGGACGGTAACGAGTGATGTAACAAGCTTAACATGAGGGTGAAACCATTCTCTAGGCTTATAATGTTGACTAACCATCTTGGTTCGTTTTCTAAGTGAAATGTTCTCACTATGTATGTGTTGTTGTGCTATGCAATATTTCTTGCTATGCCATATATGTGTTGTATGTTAAAAATCAATGGCATGTTATCATGACAATAGTTGCGCGTATCCTGGTAGCCGATGGGCTGCGCGTTAACCATACCAGCCAAGGGTTGCTGACCCCCTTTGGGGGCTCCATATTTATTTGCAGGATGAGGATCGAAGAAGCAGAGTGGCTTTAGATTTTAGGTTGTGAATACTTTTGGTATATTTTGGATGTGGGGCCCGGGATGCGCCCGTGCTCCTGTGGCGTTATATTTTGGTTCCGTTGTTATTACAGTGGCGGTATACTGACAATTTACAGTGAAGGGTTGTAATTATATACTCGGTATTGTTGATTATGTATTTATGGTTATTAGTTCTATGCTCGGGAGTCTGATCATCAGACTGGTACAAGTTGTAGGTATTCTGCCTTGTTAGCCACGTGGGTGGCTAACGGCGTGTAACACCAACCCGTTTAGTTATCGTTTTAGTTGTTTACTTCCGCTGCGATCTCAGTTAATTGTTAAGTGCGTAGTTGGGGTGTTACAGTCGGTCTGTGGATGGAAGGCGGTGCTAAGCTTCAACTCAGTGCCCAACGCTTCCCGTGTAGCTTTCCAGTATCTCGAAAGAAATCTGGTGTCGCGGTCAGATACAATGGTCTTGGGAACTCCGTGGTGTCGGATAATCTCCCGGTCAAATAGCTCGGCGAGCTTCGCTACCTTCTAGGTGTCCCTCATCGGTATGAATCGGGCAACCTTGGTGAGGCGATCGACGATGACCCAAATCATGTTGAGTCCTCCTCTTGCAGGTGGGAGTCCAACAACAAAATCCATGGAGATGTCATGGAATTTCCACTATGGAATAGGCATAGACTGTACCATTCCTCCCGGTCTACAGTGCTCGAATTTTACCTTCTGGCATGTGAGGCACCTCAAGACATATTCAGTCACATCAGACTTCATCCCTGACCACTAGAAGTACCTCTTCATGTCCTTGTACATTTTAGAGGCTCCCGGATGGACATGCAGTGTGGAACAGTGTGACTCTCGCAGAATGCGATCCCTCAGCTCAGCATTGCTTCGGGGAATGCATAATCTGACATTCAGTTGGATCTGGCCATCTTCATGTAGCTTGAAGTCATACTTCCACTTCTCGAATGTGCCCTCTGAAATTTTCTGCCTGATCTCTTTCAGATAGGGGTCGCACAACTGAGCCTCTCGCACCTCATCAACCAAGCTGGAAGAAGCGAGCAGCGAATGGAGTGAGTGTGCTCGGCGACTCAGGGCATCGGCTACCACATTCGCCTTCCCCTCTTTGTACTAAAGGTTGATGTCGTAATCTGATAAGAACTCCATCCACCTTCTCTATCTCAGATTCAATTCTTTTTGGGTGAACACGTATTGCAAACTCTTGTGGTCGGAATAAATGGTGATGCTTACCCCATAGAGATAGTGTCGCCATATCTTCAAGGCAAAGACAATGGCTCCTAACTCTAAATAATGTGTCGGGTAATTCTCCTCATGCTTTTTCAGCTGGCGGGAGGCGTATGCTACTACCTTGCCATGCTGCATGAGTACGCATCCCATGCCCTTGTCTGATGCATCGCAGTAAACTTCAAATCCCTCTGTGCCCTCTGGAAGTGTGAGAATGGGTGCTGAGGTCAATGAATCTTTTAAGCTCTGGAAGGCTATCTCGCACTCGTCTGTCCACACAAACGGTGCATTTTTCTTCATCAGTGCCGTCATAGGCTTCGCAACTTTCGAGAAATCTCTAACAAACCTCCGGTAGTAACCGGCTAGACCAAGGAAGCTCCGAATGTCGGAAACATTCTTAGGTCTAGGCCATGAACGGACTGCTTCAATCTTGGCTGGATCGACAGAGATCCCAGCGCTCGAGATCACGTGACCAAGGAAGGAGACCTGGTCAAGCCAGAACTCGCATTTGGAGAACTTCGCATATAGCTGATTCTCGCGTAACGTCTCAAGTACCCGCCTCAAATGGTTCTCATGCTCGTCTCTCGACTTCGAATATATGAGAATATCGTCGATGAAGACCACCACTGATGTGTCTAACTGATCACTGAACAGCCGATTCATCAAATCCATAAACTTAGATGGCGCATTCGACAGTCCGAATGGCATCACTGTAAACTCAAAGTGGCCATATCTCGTACGGAAAGCTGTCTTCTCAATGTCGGAATCTCTGATGGCAATCTGGTGATATCCTGAACGTAAGTCGATCTTAGAGAAGACTGACGCCCCTTTCAACTGGTCGAAGAGGTCGTCAATGTGTGGTAAAGGATATTTGTTTTTCACAGTGACCGCATTCAGCTCGCGGTAGTCAATACAAAGGCGGAGGCTACCGTCCTTCTTCTTCACGAAGAGGACCGGCGCTCCCCAGGGCGATACGCTCGGGCGTATAAACCCTTTGTCAAATAGATCCTTCAACTGTACTTTCAATTCGGCCATCTCTGTAGGTGCTAAACGGTACGGCGCCCTCGCAATTGGACCCGTGCCTGGTACGAGCTCTATCTCAAACTCAACTGTTCTCTGAGGTGGCATGCCGGGAAGTTCCTTTGGAAACACATCCGGGAACTCCAACACTACTGGTATGTCGGGGTCGAACTCTGGATCTCATTGAAGGTCTTGCACATAGCAAAGGAATACCTCGTGCCCCTTTCTGAGCTCTCGATACATGGACATGGCGGAGATTACTTTGGTCGAAGGCTCTCTCGGCCTCTGGCGGTATGATACGGTAACCCCAGATGGGCTCTTGAGCAGCAATCTATGCTCGGCGTAGAGGATTCGCCCCTTATGCCGCTCCAACCAGTTCATCCCAACAATAAGGTCGAATCCCAAACCATTGAATTCGATGAAGGAAATGGGAAACGCCTCGCCCTTAATCTGGATAGTGGCAGCTAGGTAGTATTTCGTACACTTAACTCACTCTTTCGACGGGAGAGTGACCATGAAATCTGGCAACTCATCAGCGTCGAGCCCCAACCTCTTCGCGAAAGATGGCAAGATGAAGGTATGTGAGGTGCCAGTGTCGAATAATATGGTGGCTTCAATGCCATTCACCGGAAAGGAACCCGTGATTATGGTGCTGCTTGTACCGGCCTGTGTCTCGGTGAGTATACTGAGGGAACCTTCCGTACCGAGTTCACAACCTATTAATTTATGAGCTTTATAAGTTGATAATAAACGCAAGTGGGAAAAATTGATAATCAACGCTGCTTTATTGATAAACAACCATCATACATTGTGTGTCTCTATTACACATTACTATCATATTACATGGTGTTGCAAGCTTAATACTTCCTAAAGGTAAGGTTCAAGCATCCGGGTTTCAGGTGTGTGGCGTTGACCACTGTCGATGGTGCTGTATTCACCTTTATCTTCTCGATATCGTGATACAGCATTCTCGATTTACCTCCCATTATTAAGACATCTCCTGACCTGAGTATCAGTATCTCTACGAGGTCCGCACGCTTTTGCTCGCTAAATAAGAACTCGGCATCATCACCAATGGACCACGACACTACGGGCACTCCCAACTCGAGAGATTCCGCTGTCTCGTCCTTATCTTGGTGTAGCCCAAGTCGTCCATCTTCTTCGTAGAAGTTAATAATGCAAAGGTCCGCTTCAAGTGTAGGAATTGGGTCAGCCTCTAGTTGTTGTGCAATCTCCACAACTTGTGCGTTAATCGCTTGAAATTCATCGGGTATTGCTGGTGGCGTTGCTCCGTCTTCCGCTCGTGTCTCTTGGTATGTCTTGGTATAAGGGTTCCAATCCTTTCCCAAGCACATCATCTTTAGTTTCATCTTCGCTCCACCGGGGAATTCGGGTGTGTGAAATCCACCTGGACCCGCTCCTAGGTCGTTGCATAGTCGGATGATGGATATTTGAGCTTCGGGTGTCAGGTATCCTTTTATTAAAATCATACCTGGTTGAATGACCTAACACTGTTCATTGGTGATGCGGTGAGTGGTGAGGTTGGCTTCTTCAGGAAGTGGGTTTGAAGGGATTGGGTAACAGATATTGAAGGTTCCTATGGTGGTAAATTGTATCTAAGGTGAGTTCTAGTTTTAAACTGATTCGTTTCATGCTCAACTTATACCAAGATTTCTAGGTCATTCAAAATTCACTCATGCAAACAATTCAAACATTTAGGCATGCTCTCAAGGATCAAGGGTGTACGAATTTACCTAAGCCGGACTTCGTGTCGGTCCCATCTCTATCAATGATGTGCAAGGCCAGCTGCCTCGGGGGTGCGCCCTTCTGAGGACCTCGGGACCCCTGTCCCTGTGAGGTCTGCTGGGCTGGTGCATCGCCAGATGCAGCCTCCTTGCCTTCTCTCTGCTTAAAACCTTGGTAATTGCCGTGGTAATTACCTTGATAGTTGCTTTGGTAGTTTCCTTTGGGTTTGGAGGGGCACTCAAACCTCTTGTGTCCCAGCTTCCTGCAGTAGTAGCACCTTATCTCATTCCCTTGGCGATTTGCGCCAGGGTCTCCAGAGTCACTCTTACCCATGCCGTAGCCAGAACCTATTATTCAGGAGTGGTAGTATTCAGCAAGTCATTGCTAGTTCACAAGCATTCAGGTCTAGGTAGGTTTCTTACCCTTAGGCGGGTGGGACCTCAGCGGCTTTGCAGCCACCGGCGTAGTGTAGGTCAGTTGAGGTGGCTCGGGCACCTTGCCCTTCTCGGCATGGGAGTTGTTCTCCCCGAGAGTATCGGCTCCCTTCTACGACTGCTGAGGGTAGCTCCCTTTCCTCTTCTTCCAGCCCTTTCCTTGGCCCTGATCATCGTGGCTAGTAGCCTTGTCATTCACTTTGCGCTTATGCGCAATCTCCTTGTCCCTTAACTGGACGGTGATCTCCACTCGGGAGGCAGCATGGTAACACTCCAGAAGAGTGGTAAACCGTGTATACCCCATGCCGTACCGGAGGCGATGGCTCAATCCGCCGTAGAAGCGGTCGACCAATACCTGCCGGGTGTACCCAAGGTCGGGCAACAGTCGTAGAATGGAGGTGAACTTGGTATAATATTCGTCGACGGTCATCTTATCCGTCATCTTCAAGGCGTCGAGCTCTAGCCTCTTCTTCGTCTTCACATGCTCCAGGTAGTACTTATCTCAGAGTAAAGCGGCATAGGCATCCCAGTCAAAGGTGGGGTCGGCAAGGAATTCATCCTTTACAAGCTTCCACCAATCCATGGCCGCGTCCTTCAGGTAGTACACAGCTATCCTTACCCTCACTCCAACAGGAGCCTCGAGGGTCTCGAAGGCCGTCTCCATCTCGGAGATATAAGCCTCGAGCTTAGCGGGGTCGCTCTCGCCCCGGAAGTAGGGTGGTCGGAGATCAGCGACACTCTTCACCCAATTCACTTCTCTGGGTGGTGGGGGTGGGTTTGCACCAGGCGGTGGTGCAGGAGCCTGCTGTACAACCACTATAACTTGCGGTAGCATCTGCGCTACCGTGGCAGCGACGATCTCCGCTATCGCCTGCGTGCCCGGCTCGTCGGAAGTCCCTCCTCGGGGTCGGCCTCGTCCACGGCCTCTTCCTGACATCTGAACAATTAACACTTGCATTAGGTACTGTGACCAATTGGTCTGGAATTAAGCAGTTGTATCGTCCTTTCGGGCGTTAAGGGGTATCCGTATTGTCTACGGTCATTCAAGGTTAAGTTCCTAGCTCGGTAACCACTACACTCGGTAATACTCGGCTATCAGAGCGACACTTCACTCTGATACCACTTTTTGTAACACTCTTACCGCTAATCTCCTAATTATCGCCTAATCAATTCGGTCTCTAATCTAACGCAGCGGGACAAACAACTAAGTAGCGGGTGATACACGTCGTTAGCCGCCCCAGACGACTAACTAGGCGTTAACCAAATAAACAGTGCGGTCTGATAGCGAGGAATACCGAATTACAATAATAACGTCCAACAATCCTTAAGTACTTCCCAAGAGCATATACATCCTTGTTCCCCTAAAACAATATCCAAAAGTGATTACCGAGTCTAATAGTTTAGCTCACAATTTACAACCCTTCAATTCTACAGAATATTAACGGTTACAACTAGCCATGGCTCGAATGTTTACAACTGCCAAAATCCAAAAAGGTGTACCACATGGTACACCGGCTACAATTTCTAGCGTGTACTACTCGGTACACCAATCAAAATAATTAATCTATCCAAAACAAGCATCCCGGTCTCTCCCGACCTATCAACCGTCTCTGGTCCCTGCAAATAAAAATGGTGCCCCAAGGGGCTCAGCAAAGCTGCATATGACTTCCGCATACCCCGTGTACTAGCGGGGGTACGCCAACAATTTGGTCGCCAACATGAGGTTAATTTTATTGCAAGCATACATGCCATTATAAACATATCATACACATGTAACAGTACACTCAACATGCATTTCATTACATATAACGGCGCACATATTCACAAGGTACAAATCACACAATGAAAGTCAATTCACAAGTCAGCCGGGGTCTTGAGAGGCACTCCTCAGATTTTCGCCTCAATCAATTTGTTAGTTACTCATCCGGGTTAACTCTCTTATAGCCCAACAATTCCCAACTTATCTCTTTAGACAGATAAGCTCTGCCGGTCTCACTCCAGTCGGGCACCACTATGTGGCACACGGCCTCGCAAGGCACCACTATATGGCACACGGCCCGGTAACAAGGGAGTTCGACCATGGACTTAGAAACAAACGCTCTGTTGTTTCCTTATCCTTGCACGCGTGACTCACAATCCCCCTAACCCAACACCCGGGTAAGTAATACTTCCAACCAGTGAGTTAGTCGTCATTCCACTCCCTCACCATTCACACATTTCATGAATTATACAAATTTCAGGTTCAATTGCCACCCAACAAGAAACAATGTATACTCAACTCAATCAAGTGCAATAAATTCGGTTCATGCGATTATCTTGTTTAGGTGGTAGCAAATAAACACACAACAAACAAGCCGGGGTAACCCCCTTTAGGACACAGGGCATGAAGAAATCATACCGTTCACCGTTGTACTCGAACCGACTGTCCTTCGGTGTTCACAAATCAAGTCCTATAACATACATGGAGTCGTATGGTTAATAACTATCATTTATTTAACTCTTACTCCATTACTTTTCCCTAGACATACTTACTAGTTCCTACAAGTCCTAAGTGGTTATGAAACCCATTTCATACTTCAAGTTTCCTTCCTTGCTCAACAATGATGTACTTCTATATATATATGTGCATATATATATATATATATATATATACTTATTATAATTTTTTTTTGTATGACTCGACCGACCTTACCCAGGGTCGGTCCCAAGGTCGGTCAAAGTCGGTAGGGTAATACACTGGAAAATTTCAGGCCCGACCGACCTTGCAAGTCCGGTCCCAAGGTCGGTCCATTCCAGTGTGTTTTGGTTTTGACATTCTGGACTCGACCGACCATGGACAAGGTCGGTCCATTCCAGTGGGTTACATTACGGAAAAATTTTAGGCCGACCGACCTTGCAAGTCCGGTTGCAAGGTCGGTCCATTCCAGTAGGTTTCTGTCTTTGCAAATCTGGGCTCGACCGACCTTTCAAGTCCGGTCCCAAGGTCGGTCCAGTCCAGTGTTTGCATTTTTATTTCTGTTTTCAACCTCTCTTCTTACCCATTACTTCCCCATAGTTCCTACTCTTAATCCCACCCGTTTTAACACTATTTAAACCTCCTAATTCACCCTAGTTCATCGATTAACTCCTTACACATTTCTATACTAATTTACACACTTGTTTTTCCCAAATTCCACTTCAACCCTTACATTGTTTCTTCCTAACATAGTTATGCTATAGATTTTGATTCTCACTATCTCCATCTATAGCTCCCTCTTCCAATGCCATTTCTAAGGCTTGTAATGCATTACTAAACATCCTAATTCTTCTCACTACCTAAGCCCTTTTCAAATCTGTTTTCAAAGTATTAAACACTCACTTTGAACTCTCCAAATACACCTAGTTACTATCTAGGTTATTTCCTCTCCTTACACAACTAAGCCCTCAAATTCCTAAACAAATTTTGACATAGCCTCCCCTATATTTTTGACATAGCCCACACATCATTTCAGCTCACAACTTCCATACCAAATCACACACCATTATATACACTACAACACTCCAAATTTCCTACACATACACATACACTATCCATGGTTTTCCAAAGCTTTACAACATCATCCAACAATTCTAAAACAGCCTACAACCCTTCCTCATTATACTACAACATAACCCATTATTCAAACCATTCAAATTCCTTCTTTCTAAACATTAAAATCTGTTACACTAAGCTTCTCAAAATTAATACAAGGCAAGCACATTTACCTTTGATTCCTAGCTTCCTCCTTTCTTCTTCCCTCTCCTTCTTCTTCTTGTTTTGATTCTTCTCACCCTTATTCTTTCCTCCCCAAAACCGACAAGCTACAGCCATACACACACACACACCATACCACTTATGAATTCATTCCTTAAACCATCTTTAAAGCTTTAAGGTAAGTTTTTAGGGTTTAGGAATATATTACCTTGCAAAGGAGTAGGTGAAGCTTAGAATAGCTCAAGAACAAGATTTCTCACTCTCCATGGATACCAAAATCGGCTAGAACACAAGGCACCAAACAAGGGTTTAGTTTGAATTTTCGTTTTTGCCACCAAGGGCTAGAAAGAAGGTAAGTTTTCAAGATTATTTTTACCTCAAAATGACAAGGAGGTGAAGATGGTTCTAGTGGTGGTCTTCAAGCTCCAAATGCAGCACACCCATAGAGATGAAAATGAGTGTTTTCAGATTTTGAAAGGAGGAATGTGTTCTCCTTGATGAGAGGATTCCAATGGTACAAGTTTTGTAATTTTTAGAGGAGATTTGGGTAGTTAACAAGAGGAGAGAAGTTGGTGTTGGTCTATGCAAATCGCTATTAGAGGCTCAAGAGGAAGAAGGAGGAAAATCAGAGAAAGGGAGGGAGGTGAGTACGGTGGTGTTTGTGAGGGATAAGAGAGAGAATAACTAAAGTAGCTTATTTACTTTTTATTTGTTTTGTCCTCTAGTACATAAGCAACAATTAAATTAGAGAGTGTGAGAGAGAGGGGGGGGCACAATTTGGCCGGCTCCACTGCACACACACACACACACACAGTTTGAGTTTTTATTTTTAAAAGTGGACACACTAGTTTGGTTTATTTATGCTTTCACCCCACAACTTCCCGTTTTTGACAGTTTTTACTATTTTCTCATTTTATTGATTTTATTAGTTCTAGGCCTTCACTAATGTTTATTAGTGACTATCTGGTTGACCAAAATTATTACGAGTCTATTTGACCCGCTTAAAGTCGCGTTTTCCCGGTTTCCTCGAAAAACGCGCTTTAAAGTTCGTTTATGCTTTTAATCCATTTTAAGGATCTATTTTCTTCGGAATTTGTTCCCTCATGATTATTTAGACATAATTAAGCTTCTAAAATCTTAATTAGCCTAATTAATCACTGTTTTAAATTTTGGGGTATTTCATTACTGTTTATTTAGAAGGATTATGTTTTAAATATTGTTTTGGAGAATTGTATCAGTTCCATTCTAGGGAACTGACTCACCCCTCCCGGGGTAGGCTGCTTGGTTTCATCTTGCAGGTACGAATTGTTTATACAGGTGGCCACAAAGAGCATGAGTGATTGGGTGGGAATTAGGAATTGTGGAGAGTTATTTTGTTTTACGTTCAGTTTTGTTTACGTTGTTTTCTTGAGTTCAGACCGTAACTTAGATAATTGTAATGGTTGTAATTGGTGAGGTTGGTACCGGGTGTTTGGAACCCAATGGTCTATAATCGTCTTAGTATTTTAATTTCCCGGTAAATACGTTAAATAGGGGCGTTACAAGGTGGGTTCCTCTTGGAAGTTGGTTGCTGCTCACGGTAATGGAGGAAGAAAATGGAGGGTTTGGAGCTGGTAGTCTCAGCTGGGAGAAGGTAATGAGAAGAGAAAGGCAATTTTTCCTTTTTAAAGTAAGAAAAGTAACTTAACCAGGAGGAAACCTCCTTATATTGCCGCCTGATATTAGATATTTTAGGGTGATATGTTGACCATTGACCAAGTTAGTCAATTAAGGCTTATTTTAACACTATTTGAGTACTATTCATATTTTGGTACACATATTTCTATTTTTTTAAAAAACTTTGAATAAGACATTCTAATGTGGTACATTATGTCACATTAGTATATTTAAGGGTAATCAAGGCCCTAAAGTCCATCGAAAATCAATTTGAAAGACAATTTCACAAAAACGTGCTTTAAGGAGTTTTAAAGCACATTTTGTGTTCTAGCGTGTTTTTGAGCTTGGTTTTCTTTGGTAATTGTTTTATTATGTTCATTCTTAAGTTATAATGCTTAGGAATTAAATTTGGATCCTAAGGAGTTCATTAGGGCACATATTTGCCCTAAATGGTCACAAGGTGTAATTTTTGTTTTATGATGACCATTGTTGTTTTTCAATGATTGTTAAAACATGTTTAGGCCTTAATTTATTTGATTAGATGTTTAATCTATGTTTAATTAGTTAGAGGTATTTCATATATATTATACAAACTCACCGTGCAAGAACCATATCATTATATGACCTTTGCCAAAGATAGGTTCGTCATTGTTATTTTTATATTTAATATTTTAAATGTTAGTTAAGTTATTATACATTGTAAATATATTTTTGTAGATATTTTATAGTTTTTAAGTTTCAATTGGTGTTTTTAGAATGGACCGTGAATGGATGTACGTTAGTGAGAGAATTATTTTAAATAAAAGTGGCTATGAATTTTAAAAAACAGCTCTCGATCATCAGAAAATGATGAATGAGATACACATTCCCTATCCATATGCACAACACAAACTTCACAATAAGTTCTCTAACCTACAGACCTACATACAATCAGATTTTAGCTATCAAGACGTGTGTAACTTTTTCTCCCACTTCCTGGAAAATGCAATTCAAAAGATGCCTACCAAAAGCCCTTTTTTCCAAATCGGATGGCCGAATAACTTGGACCACATAAAGTGGGCTGGAGCTGAGGACGAGGAATAAAGGCTTACTTTTTAACGATAGGCGGAAAACGTTAAGACCTTTCGTTTTTGACGTAATAAGCATACGTCAAAAAAAAAAAAAAACGTCATAAACAATACAATAAAAAAGGCATAATTTTTTTCTCCTCCGTCTCCGCTCTATCCATCGTCCTCCCCCCTTTCCTTGTCTGAATCGGATTCCACACGAGATTCCGATCCTCTTTGCCTCTGTTTTGTTCCATAATAAGCCTCATTTTCCTGTCTTCCGTAGAGGTCTGCGAGCCGGAGATATCAGCTGGAACTTATCGTCCATTCTTCTCCCTCAAGACTTATCTTCGGTCATTGACATGGCAGGCGATCACACTGCGGACAGGTGCGGTATCATTTCCCGGATTTTCTTTCACTTTACTTATGTTGTTGTCCTCTATTGTATATTTTGTTCCCAAATCAAATTTGTTAGGAAGCATTCTAGAATAATAAGGCTGTTCATCTGTGGTAGTTTGGGCCGAGCGAAGATCATTATTACTAGTTGCTGCATCAATGATATATTTTGGTCCCGTACAACTGGGCATCCATATTTTAACATTCGTTTCCCGTTTGTATAGACTGGTTTTCAAATAGGAAGTTTCTATTTCCTTTTTTTTTCTTCTTGCAAAGATCTCTGCCTGTTGGTGTAAATGATTCCTGTTAATTGGCCTTCTAAGTGTCCACAAAGTAATATCGTTTTTGGCGATTGATGATATGATTCCTTGTAACTGTTAGGTTTGCATTTCTGTATCTAAAACATTTAATCTCGAGCTGATTTTTTTTTAAGGTAATGACGTGTTAATAATAATTAGAGTCTAACAAAAAGTGATACATAGGGGATCTATATATTAAATACCGAGGTTTATACAAAAGGCAAAAGGGGAAGGAGAACATACAAAAGCTTCCTGGCACTATGCAAAAAGTGGCAATGAGCCAACCAAAAGAAAAGGGAGGGGGGACACAATATCCCCAGGAGTCCTCCAGGAAGTACAAAAAGCTGCAGGTAGGGGGAACAAAAACTTTCTACACAACATCATAACACTAGGAGTAGAAAACCCGATCAAGCCAGTCAAAGTCTTTGTTGCAGACTCCCATCTTCATGCAATGATAGCTTTAGTGACGCCCTAGTTATCTGATACAATGAGGGTGGGATCTCTAGCTAGGTTAGCTATGACACGCTTGTATCTTTTAATGCAGATGTAATAGACAACGTCGGCGATGTCAACTCTTCTCACCAAGTCAATCGAACACTTTCTCGTGTAGTACCAGGATTTCCAGAACATGCATCTACAATAGCTTGACCTGTTGGTTGGGATGCCCAATCAATCACATATAGTCCATCAACTCTTGCGAGAGAACCAATAAAGGAAAAATAGGTGGTGACTTGTCTCTAGAGCGTGCTTATAGAGCCAACATGTGTTGGCTATGAAGATGCCCCGAGATTGGAGCTTGTCACAAGTTTTAAGCCTACCTCTAAGAGTAACCCATAAAATAAATTTAGCTTTGGGGATTGACTAGGTTTTCCAACATATATTTAACCGAGAAAATGGCTTGAAGGGGTGGGAGACATCATGATAGTAGGAGTTGACACGAGCATGGGGAGCATAGGAAAGGAGGAGAGACGAGGCATCAACAGTAGTTCCATATTGCGTGATCCACTAGTCTCCAGCATGAAGGATAGATTTCCAGGTTCATGGATCATCCCCCTTAGTAGTGGCAGTCAAGATATTACGGTTTGTCAAGAAGATATTAAAAATCCAATGGATCTCTAGACGCTCAGGATCATTAGCAATGAAGGAAAAGGTCTTAAGAAGGAAGCACGCGTTCCATTTACGAATATCCTTAGCCCAGGCCCCCCATTTTTCTTGTTAGCGTAAATGGCACTCCAATCCACAGGAGGGGTAGGGTTACTATCAGCATCCCCAGACCAAAGAAAGGGGCGAAATTTTTTAATGATGTTTTTGATAATGTTCTTTGGGATGGAAACACAGGAAGCTAACAAGCCGACTATACTGAATATGGTATTTTGAATGAGGGATAACGGACCAGCGAATGAGAGGGATTTACCGTCCTAAGAATAGATGGTTTTGTGAATGCTGTCGATCCAGGGGTTAAAGACAGTTGTTGTAGGCTTCCTAGCGGATATGGGGATGCCAAGATAGCAAAAGGGAAAAGAGTTAGGATTTAAACTAGGGTTTAATAAATCGAATCAGCAAGCGGGGGCTAACCTGCCAAGAAATAAGTATGATTTGAAGGGGTTAAACTTAAGAGGTGGGCCTCTAAGAAAGATTGACCTTGCTGAGCATGGGGGATATAGAATCTTGGTCTCCTCAACAGAATAAAAGGACATCATTTGTGAAAAAAAGGTGGATAGACGGAGAGATTTGCAAGCTAGATGGTAGCGTAAGCTAAGAGAAAGGTGAAGCTGGTCAAGGAGGTGGGAGAGCATGTCTGTTGACAGATTGAGTACCTTGCTTGAGAGTTATGGTTTGAAGCCAAAGATCATAGACAAAGGCACCGTCTTTGGCTAAAGAGTAGGATTGCTGTATGAAATCCCAAATTTCTTTTGCAGTGTCTAGATAAAGACACGTGCTACTAATATTTGGGTCCATGGAGTCCCATAACCAGGCATGCCACTCAGCATCATTGTCCCCTTCTGCTGGCTTTGATTTTGTAAGGTGGTCATCAAGGTCTTTGCCACGGAGAAGAGTGTTCACCAGTTTAGACCAACCAAGGTAATTAGATCCATTAAAACGATAGGATGAATGGATTGGGGGTAGGTTGAACTCCTGGTGTTTGAGGGCGGCAGCAGCAGCAACAGCAGCACTTACAATGGTTGAGTGGTCTGGGTGACTTGATGCAGAATTTGAAGTATCTTCCTTCGACATTAAATCCTTGGTGGAGAGACTCACACTGGATTAGTGAAGAGAAGGTGGAGACACCTAGAAGAATGAGCTAGTGCAAGAAGATTGAAGATGCACTAGGGAGAGAGGTGAGCTGAGAGTACCGCAGATGAAAGGAACACTAAGATAGGGCAAAGATACCCAGAGAAAAAAAAGGTTTGGTGCTGGAGATTAGAGCTGGAAGCGCAACTAGAAATTAAAGAAGAGGTTGCAGCGTTTAGGGTTAGGGTTGAAGAAAGTTGCGGCAGCCAGAGGGAGAGGAAGGAGCAGGTTTGAGCTCTGATACCATGTAGTTTACTGTGAATTTATTCAGTGTTTCATAATCAGAAAGGAGATATACAGCCCTATATTTATAGGCACCTTAGGAAGGATCTAGATAACCTAAAGGAAGAGACACCTAGAAGTGTCTGTCTAGGAAACATAAATAATTGAAGAGATACAATTAAATACAATTAATTACATGCTGGACAGACATAAGAACCTAATTAATTACAGAATAATAAATGCACTATTTCCTAGAGTTATGGTGCCTGTTCAGTAGGTCTGTCAACAGAATAATAAATGCACTATTTCCTAGAGTTATGGTGCCTGTTCAGTAGGTCTGTCAACAATGTCCATAATCAATACAAGTAAGTATGGAGATAAAGGGTCTCCTTGACGTAGTCCCCGCTTGCCTTTGAAGAATCGCGTGGGGGATCCATTGATGTTGATGGAGAATGAAGTGGTAATAACGCATTGCATGATCCAGTTGACAAACACCGGGGGAAGTTCAAATTGAAGAGGGTGTCCCGAAGGAAGGTCCAGTCGACTGTGTCAAAAGCTTTTATGATATCCATTTTCATCATACATCGAGGAGAGATATGTGGCCTTTAGTAGTGTTTCATCAGGCATGAGCAAAGCTGGATGTTATCCAAAATGTGGCGGCCTTTAATAAAGACCCCTTGGCTATTATTAACGAGAAAGGGGAGAGCATCCTTGAGCCTCTTAGCCAGGATCTTGCTAATAACCTTGTATAATGTGTTGCAGCATGAGATGGGCCTATAGTCCCCCGGGAGGAAGCGGTCTTTTGGGATAAGGGTTATGAGGGTCGAGTTGATTTCTTTAAGGAGCATGCCACTGTGAAAGAAACTCTTGATAGCTAGGCAGACGTCCTCACCGATGATATACCAAGAAGCTTTAAAGAACTTTGTCGTGAAGCCATTTAGCCCAAGAGCTTTGTCATCTCTAATGAAGAAGAGGGTCGCTTCAATATCTTTGTTCTCAACAGGTCGAGTAAGGGGGTCCACCTGGAGTGGTCAAGTGTTAGAACTGGGGTTATTGAACAGTTTATTAGTTAAGTTGGTGGCTAAAGAGTAGTTGTGTTATGCACTTAACTAGTATAGATAGGTTGCCAGGGGATTAGAGAGGGGTATCCATATATTTGTAATCAAGACTATTGACCTCTTAGGAGGATTTACGGAGAAAGATAGGCTGATCCTATCAAAGGTATCAGAGCTGTCGTTCTTGAGCATTGAATAGTAGTAGGATGACGGTTACGCCTAGCTCTTCATTTTCTTCTCCTCTTAATCGCTCATGTACCTTTCATAAGACTCAAGAATTGGAAATTCTGAGGCACCGACAGCAGGAGATGACCGTTCAAAAGAAGAAGGAAGGAAGGAACGAAAAGGGTAAAGCCCAAGCAACGGAAGAGGAAGACATATGAAGGACTTGGTATTCGATTTGGACGGATTAGGGAAAGTTCTAACCCTAATTCAAAACCGACATTCCCAGAATTGTTTGCCTTCTCAATCGATAATTTCCCAAATCAACCTCTTTTCGCCGATCGTCCAATGAGCATTCGTAGGCGAGTTCAAAGACACATCGCTATCCTTCTTTGATTGTTCACCTGGTGCGTGAGGAGAAAGGACACAAAAGGAGTTATTGGTAGGAGGAATGATGTATGAAGGGTGAAGGAGAGTTTCATGAGACCTTACAGTGGTTTTGTAGATATAGATAAGGTTGTGATGGCAAACAGCTGGGAAGTACAAGGTGTACTTGGTGATGGGTGTAATAGAGAGGGACGGATACACATTGTACTGCACTGTTCTATTTTTTTATCCCCATGGTCGGTTCCCCGGAAAGCATTAGAAAATCATGCTTACTGCACTGAAGCGTCTAATTTGGGGTTTTGGGGACAGATCTACAATCCCAGTATTTGAAACACCAATTGAAAAGATCGTTGCTGCTATCTGTTGGGAAAACAGAATACTACTGCTAAGAACAACAATGTATGGAAAAGGCATAGAAATATACTACACACCCACTGCTGATGCCGGGATGTATGGCAACTTCAATGACTTGTATTGTGTTATAGAGTGGGTGCTTTGTGCTGTCAACCAACCAATTTTGTCGAAGGAAAGATTATCCTCCTCCCAATGCAACTCTACTTATGCACTATCTACAAGAAGATGGTTATCCTATCTAGTATAGTTGGACTGCATAGAAGCTGTTACATCGACCTCCCTTGGCAGATTTCTTTATCGTTTTCCAACCTTGAGGACAAGGTTTTTTTAGGGGCGGGATGGGGGTAGTGATGTTAGGACTAGGGTTATTGCAGGGTTTATTAGTTAAGTTGGGGGCTAAAGAGTAATTATGTTCTACACTTAACTAGTATAAATAGGTTGTCAGGGGATTAGAGAGGGGTATTCATATATTTGTAATCAAGACTATTAACCTCTTTGGAGGATTTAGGGAGAAAGATAGGCTGATCCTATCATCAAGATTCAAGAGTCCTAGTTTTCTCCAAGTTGAGGTCAAGGAGGGAGAGGGGAGATTCGATCTAGACCCAAGACTTTGCTGGAAGTGGGAGACAATGTGCTATGTTGTCCAAGGCATAGAAGACCTCCCCGAGGTCATTGGTAATGGAAGCAATAGAGTTTTTTATTCCTCCTCGTCGTTATGACTCTGTGAAATTATGCGGAGTTGGAGAACCAGCGGGTCTTAGGCAACTGCTAAGGAATAATAGCTTCTGATTGTCCCTAACAAGAAGGCTATGTCATAGGACCTTCTCTTTGGATATAAGAAAGGGGTTCCACGAATCAAGGTCAATCATCTGTTGGGAATCGCAAAGCTCATCTCTGATAGTTTGAGCTTTATCAAAGAGGGAGCTGAATTCGGATTGTGCAATGAAGAGAGACCGTTTTTGAGGTGACGCAACCTAGTAACAATTGTAAACAGCCAGTTCCCATCGGGAGGGATGTTCCAAGCCTCGCAAAGTAGGGGGAGGAAGGAGGGATCTTTGGGCCAAATGACATGAAATTCAAAACTTCTTCTAGGGGGGTATGGTGGGGCAGGGTCTTTGGAGCTGATTATCTTGAGAGCTTCTACCCCTCAATGATACCCTTTGGCACGGATTTCCTCCTTTGCGCTCCAGAAAGATATGTTGGTTGATGACTTTGGTGTCGACGATCTGCAATTTTGTCCCTGGAGATGTTTTAGAGAAATAGATTTTCCACAGAGTAGCCATGCTTTGTTTAGCTCAAGTCTCAGAACAATTATGACGGGAATTGGACGTTAACTAGGATCAGTAAATTATGTAGTTAGTTGATTGGACTATTTAGGAGAAGCGTTGGGAGTTATTTGCGTAGTAGCTCATTTGATCTATGATGCTCAGGATGAGTTAACTGTTATGTTAAGATAGTAGAGGAGAAGTTAAAATCTTTTCACATGGATGAAGTTGCTAGTTTGGTGAGAAATGATGACAAGATTTTTTTATAACTCTAGTACTTAGTTGATGAGTTAAAAACTCAGCTCAATGGTTGTAACCCTTACTAGTTCGTAACGGGTATGTGGAAGGGTGCTAAAATGATTTTATTTAGGATGGTTGTATGTTGTTGGAAGGTGCTGTGTGGTAAAGAAGCAAATAAAAGAGTGTTGGAAAGTGTGTGAGAGATAAGAGATACTGCAAAGTTCTACTAAGAGCGAGTTTGAGTAGTTGGGTTGAAGATTAGAGAGAATCAATTGTATCTCTTGTAGCTGAATAGTGCAATTTGTGAACTAGTATCCGTGGATGTTGGTGTTTTGGTCAAGGCATGTAGATATCTTGCCTTGTGGATATGGTCCTTGGTATATAGGGATTATGGATACCGAAGTTTGAGATCCTATTGTTCAATGGAAAGTATAACTTCATATTGTGGTGAAGTACTGTTGAGAATGAATTGAGGTCTAGAGCAAGCTCTGTAAGTAAGAATGAAAACCAAGGAACACCTCTAGTCTAATGAAAGCAGAGAAAGATAGCTAGTGCAATCAGTGTGGCTGATATTAAATACGAATTCTTGAAGGAGATAACCTTACAATCAATCTCTTGATTATGGCACAACCTCTGCAGTGAGGGAATAAGGAAGAGATTGTCAGGTCTGGCGGTGTCACTAAAGTGTCTTCTGTGTAGGCACTCGGAAACTGTTGATCCGTTGAGTAGTATACTATCAATTGAGTTGTGAAAAGGGAAATTGTAAGCCTTAATCGAAGTTACCTTTTAAGAAAGAAATTTGGAATTACTTGTAGGGAGGTGACTTTTTGATTTTTGAGTCATTTTGGAACATAAAAGACAATGGAGGAGTTAGAAGATGAAACTCCTCCACAATTGATGAAGCTGCTACTTTAGTTAGAAATGATGACTCATAACTCTTGGTGATGATAGTGTACGGGGGAATAGTAAAATATAAGAGCGAGATGTAAACATAGAGGGTCAAAGATTGTAGACAGAGATATTTTCTACTCTAAGAACAAGAGAATCTAGTTTGAAGATGGGAGCCTCTCTTATTGTATTGCCCACATCAGTATATTAGTGTTATCTAATGGCGATGAATGTTGTATGTCATTGATTATACCATGCCGTCCTATTCTGTGATCATGATAGATAGCCCGTCTCGTGAGAGAAATAAGCAGAACAATAGCAGTTGATGTACATTTGTTTTCCTCTGAAACAGCAAATATTCTTTTGTCAAACTCGCACCCTTGGAAGCGGTGCTCTTTGATGTAGACGGAACACTTTGTGACTCAGATCCTTTGCATCACATTGCATTCCGTGATATGCTCCAAGAGGTAAGAATCCCATCTGTTGTAGTAATTTGTTTTCACACACACACAAACTTGTACGTGGTTGCAGTTCAGATGATTAGAATGTGGGTGGAAGCTGTATATGAGCAATTATTTATCAATAGTAATAATAAATTCGTCATGGGGTTGCTTTTGTAATAATATCGCTTTTTAAAATTTTTTGTTGGTGTTGATGTGGTGGAACAATTACTAGATAGGTTACAACGGTGGAGTGCCAATAGACGAAGAATTCTTCATTAAAAATGTAGCTGGACAGCACAATGACGATATAGCCAAGAACCTCTTTCCAGATGACCTTGAACGAGGGTTAAAGTTCGTGGACGACAAGGAAGTCTACTTCAGAAAGTAATATTGTCTTGACAACCTCCGCGGTTTAGATTGTCCATGAAATAATCAACGTGCTCTCTTGTTGACAACGTTTCATATCATCATTTAGTTTGGTTTCGTGTATTTCCAAACAGGTTGGTAAGTGAAAAAGTGAAACCTATTCCAGGGCTCCTCAAGGTTACGGAATGGATAAAAGATCGAGGCATAAAAAGAGCAGCTGTTACCAACGCACCAAGAGCTAATGCAGAGCTGATGATCTCAAAGCTTGGTCTCACTGATTTCTTCGAAGCTGTTATAATCGGGAGTGAGTGTGAACATGCGAAGCCACACCCGGAGCCTTACTTGAAAGGTCTTGAAGCTCTAAAAGTATCCAAAGAGCATGCCTTCGTCTTTGAGGTTCCAACTCTCTCGCTGGCATTTAGTTCTAAATAAACAGGCAGCAGATAGCAGCGTCCTTGAGGTTCCAACTCTCTCTTCATTTTCTTTTATGGTGTTTTCCAGGACTCTGTCTCAGGGATCAAGGCTGGAGTTGCAGCCGGAATGCCTGTCGTTGGACTGTACACAAGGAATCCACAGAACCTTTTAATGGCAGCCAAACCGGCTTTTCTTGTAAAAGACTACGAAGATCCAAAGTTGTGGGCTGCACTGGAAGAACTTGACAAGGCAATGGGGAAACCAGTAAATGGAGCAACCTGAAGTTTTGTGGGGTATATATATATAGGAAGAAAAGAGTCTCCTCACCTATATTTGAAGACACCCCTCATATATTTCTGCGTTTTTCACTGCTAAACGTGGTAAATTTTGTATTGATCTGCTCCAGGTCAAAATCGAAAATAAGTTGGGGTGCATTATTCTTTGGTAGTTCTTACGCTGCCGCCTGACTGACCTTAAAACAATCTATTTCTTCGACTATACAGCAGATTGCATATTCTCTTGTTGGATAAGGCCCACGAGATTGATTTATTTTGATCATATATATTTTTCTCCCAACCTAGTGTTTTCTTTCAACGGCAGAGCTGTGGATGTGAAGTGTTGTTCGAAACAAGTCTCCCGGAAAAAAAACAAAAGAATTGCACTGCTTTCAGACTCTACAAACTAGGAAGATTTTCGTATTAATGTACTAGGAAAAGAAACATAAAAGCAACAAAGCTAAGCATTACTCTGAGAGTAAGAAACAGCAAGAACATATCTCGCTAGGTATTACGTACGAGTCTGTGGTTTATTTATTATTACAATCACATATCCGAAACAACCAAAACAAAACAAAGTGGTATATGTATATCAGCCGGTAGATTCGTCGACGTCCAAGGCTGATACGGGGTCGTCCGCGGGTTTGTCTGCTTGGCCAGCGAAGCAAGCCCGAGCAGTCTCGTGCTCTTCTTCCCGCCTAGACCGTCCTCCTTTCTGCCCTCCTTTGCTTCTTCCTTCAGCCAGGCGCTCTTGAGCCTGAAGGCTGCCCCCGCCGGTGCCACCAGGGACTACTGTCTCACCCTCCTGGGCTCTAGCGTCCATCTTCGCTCTGTCTTGCTTCTGGGTAGCTGCCATTATCAGGAAACCTACTTCCTTGTTTGCCTCACCCTATCTGTCGACTATTATGCTGCTTAGTTGATTGTTAAGAGACTACAGCTTTCTGATCTATATCTCTACATATACACAAATAACAATACTGTAACCTTACTGAGGTCCTGAGGATGTTCCATTGTGTTTCAGCTCATGAGGAGTCGGCCAGAAAAACAGTTGCACGTGGACCCTCACAACCGAGAGAAACTGACACCAGAGCACCACGTCTACTTTTGGGTGAAGTTCGATTTTTTTTTTTACACCAGTGGAGTTCGTTTATTTTAACTGGTTATGGCTGTTTTGTGGCATATTTAGGTGGCTGTTTTGTCTAGTATATTGCCGTATAAACTGGTGGTGCTGGCATATCTGTGATTGTTTTGAAAATTGTTGTTTGACGGTACGGTATATTTGTAGCTGATTTTGAAAACTAGTGTTTGACAGTGTGATATTTTTACATAAGTTAGTTATGTTATCTACGTTAAATACGTTTATCATTTTGTATGCTATAATTGTAAATATTAATTTCTAGTTACACAATATTTTGTTGAAAATGAATAAAGTAAATACTAACAAATATTATAAGATAAGTAATTTGTTACTATCAAAACTTCATAAATACCTAAATATTGATAAACTCAATAGCAATATTAAAATTTTAAATTTACTAATATGTTGTTAAAAGTTGTATAAAATAAAAAAAAACATATTTATATAATTATACAAACTAAAAATATAAAAAAATATAAAAAGTATATAGCAGCTACAGAATTAACAAAAGATAAAAATAGTAAAGAGAAATAATTCAAATTTTTATAATATTATTTTATATATTTTAATTCATAAAGTACCACAAAAATTAATAATATATATTAAAAACTATAAAACTAGTATTAACTTTAAGTTCGATAGCATATTGGTTGGATGTAAAAATAAAAAATACATATATAACTGTAAAATTTTAAAAATATATAAAGAAATATTAAAAAATAATAAATTATCATTCTTTTTATTATTTTTTTCTATTTTAATCAAATTTTAGCTCCAATAAATATATATGTTAAATTTTAAATTATTTATTCTATATTATGTAACATTTTATTTTTTATTATTAACAAATTATAGGATCCGAGTCCCCTCAAAACTCTATGTGGCGTTTATATGGCATTTTTGTCACAAAGATGCCACAAAAATGTTAAGACGGATATGGTGTAAACGATAAGGTAAAAGTAAATATGTCAAATATTGACATTTATGCCAGGAGCATTTAAGCGTCACAATTTTTAGGTAAATTAATTTAAATTGTGCTATAGAAAGGAGCAGGGTTAAAGACAGTCTGTATTGGGCTTTAATAAATTATCACGTGTGAGTAAGGTTATTAGTAAAAACAAGAATAGAGGAAGGTCAAATACTTTAAGAGTGTATAGTCTTATACTATGGTAGAAGGAATGGAAAAGGTAGGTATTTGCGGTGTTGTATTCTGTTTCCTGTTGTGCCATTTATGTGGTTCATTTGACCTTGCGCCTATAATTATTAAAAAAAACTCAAGAGCTAATATGACGATTATCCAAGGTAGATTCCCAGTTTACACAAATGATTGGTAACGTACAATATTCGTGCTATTGATATTAACTAACTTGATCCAAGAATTAAATACTTAATTAGAGTTGAGTTGATAAAGTACATGCACATTAAATCAAAAATTTTAAAACATTCAGGGAGTGATTATTCAAACTAGATTTAAGATTACCTCTATCTAATAGTACTCACAAAGGACAAGGCAATGTAAAGAGGATGTGGATGATGATGTTGACCCGAAAGCATATTTATAGCCAAACTGGAATCAGATTCAAATACAATGCTTTTGCATTCAGACTTCCGATACAACATACAAAACACCTCCATAGTTTTGTTTCATCAGATGAGGCAATGTAAAAGCCACGATATTGGGACATGTAAATCTCACGATCCCAGGGCCAGCCAGCATTCCTAGTTAAACCTCTGGCCATAACCAAATTTTGACAACGAAATGAAAACACATAGTAAATTGAGGATTGGTTCATAACTCATCTTTACGGTGAAATCAAATTAACGATAAAGGGAAAACATCAGGTGTGGTGTGGTGGTATTGTAAAAAGCATACACTATCCATTAGAGTAGACTTAGGTGGATTGAAAAGAAACCAGATTTCCTGGCTAGACGAGTGTTTTCCGTTTGAAACTTAGTACAAAATTGGGGAGCAATGAAAAGCTATTGTTAGAGTGCCTACTACTTTTCAAACTCGTGCCACCAATAGTCAACCGACCTTGGTTGTTGGTCGGTTGCACCTTCTGATTGGTTGAACTCGGGAGGTTGAAGAGAACTTTCGAGAGATCTAACCGACTGATCCACGTGGTGGGTTCTTATTCGTTAACTTTTCTAGCACCAATCAAATTGAAACACAAGTCAACTAATCGACTTGCACCCGAGATCGTTTCAAAGTCGGTTGCAAGATGAACCCACTTCAAAAGTACACAATCCACCTTCCATCTACAAACCATAAGTCTCTTCTCTCTGTTCCTTTAGAAATAAATTTTTCTCTGTATAATTTTCTTAATGCACTTTGTGATTAAGCACTTTACTTTAGTGTCCTTTAGTATCTAATTTCTTTTGGGAAAATTCACGAGATACCCCTGTTTTCTTTCGTAATTCACAATATACCCCTGTGATTTTAGTAATTCAACTTTAAACATGCTTAAATGTTGTCCAAAATTGATGAAACTTTACATGGACGATGCTAAAGGGTTATATTTTGGTCCAATATCAAATTTGAAGCTTTTTAAACTCACATGTGACCTTAAAAAACTTCAAACTTTATATTCGATCAAAATATAACACTTTAGCATCGTCCATGTAAAGTTTCATCAATTTTGGACAATATTTAAGCATGTTTAAAGTTGAATTACTAAAATCACAGGGGTATATTGTGAATTACGAAAGAAAACAGGGGTATCTCGTGAATTTTCCCATTTCTTTTTCATGGGGTGGTGACACCCCTAGGCTTGTACTAAACATGTTTTGACAATAAAATAAAGTGAGTTTCCTTATCTTCAGAGAGCAATGCTTTCGATGATTGATCACCTGTGAATGATCTTAGAAACCAAGGACTATAGACCAACTTTGATGCCCCCGGATACGGACCAAATAAGATAAGGAAGATATAGATAATGACATTGAGAAATCTTTATATCTTGTTGTATGTTTAAAATTAGCTAATCGATCTCGCCTTTTAATGTAGTAAATCAACTTTAATATATGCCTTAAGATGACTAGTAGGGAAAAGTAGCTTTGATGGGTGATGAAAAATAATTGAACCCTGGAAAGCTGCATACCAAACCCCTGAAGCTGAACTCTTGCCTTTCTTACTTTAATTAGGTTAAAACTTGGTGACGCCTCAAAAATAGGTTCTAATGAGCTTACTTAGGTCATAATGATTAATGTTATATGACATGGTCTTAAGCCTAGGTTAAAAGTTGGATCTAGAACCTGAAAAGATCCATAACGCAAGACCATATAGATTATTGTTCGATAACCATGGCTCACACAACCGTTATATATAACGCACCACATTATATAAACCCGTAGAAACCGGCACTAGTACAAAAATGGCCTATTACGGTGCCTTTATCTCGGTGATTGTTTATACAATCGCTGAGATAGGGTTTTTTTTTTGAAATATCGGAACCTATTTCGTTATTTTTTTTAAAAAAAATTGATGCCTTATTTTGGTGGTTCCTAATAAGAACTGCCAAAATAGATATTTTTTAATTACTTTTGACACCCTATTTTGGCAGTTCTTATTAGGAACAACCAAAATAGATAGTTTAATATGTTACAAAAACTGGCACCCATTTTGCCCTCATGCGCAATCCCTAACCCATCTTTCTCTCTTTCCCTTGCGATTGCGAACATCCCTGCGTCGGCCTCTTGCAACTTCGACCACCACTGCACCACCTCGTCGCCCACCGTCCTCGCACCTCCTCTTCTAGTCGCCCACCATCCCCCACCGACACTTCTTCGCTGCACCGCTCAAGGCGCTCGGCTTCTGCAAGCACCAAAGAGGTGAGTTGGAATTTTAATTTAAAAATTTCAATTTTTTGTAATAAGGATCAGACTTAGGTATGTAATTATGGATATTGAACTTAGTTGTGTGTGAAAAATGTGTATTGAATTAATATTTTTACTTGTGCACACAAGGTGCTCGATAAAATGTTTGAGTGGAAAAATGTGTGTTTTTGCTCAATAAATGCTCTATTATCTTCATTCTTTTCGTGTTTCTATGCCTTTGTTGGATTAATGGCTGCATCTAGCACACCAGATTAAATATTGAGCTATAATTTAGCTACTATAACTAGCAAACATGAAAATACATGCCCCACACCTATCTTCATTCACTTCTTGTGTCTACGCCTCTGCAGGAACTGCTGCATCTAGCACACCAGATTGAAGAAGGGGCTAAAAACACTCAGGAGTTGCTACATTTGCCACACAGCAAATTGAAGATGGGGCTAAAACAAGTAATTTATAAACCAATAATATTCTTGAACTTATCTTCTTTCATCTATGATTATAACAATAGAATTTTTTGATTTATTTTGTCATGACACCTAGTAAAGCAATCACTAAAAGTTAAAAGTTATAGCTAGTGAAGAATTGAAATGATTAAATGTGGTTTGATGATTGAATTTGTATTTGATTGCTGCCAATTGTTGACAATTGTTTGAAATGTGGTTTGATCCTCTGCTACATCTATCTTAATTCTCTTGATTTATGGCGATTAAGTTTGATTGCTGCCAATGGTTGAAAATTCTTTATGTTGTATGGCTTTGGTGAATGCTTAATAATACGCATGGGATGGGTAAAATTATGCAAACGTGGTGCCAATTGTTTTGCTAGAAATAAATTAGTAATATTGTATTTTGTCTCAGTATAACAATTTTATTTTTCTTTCTGAGGTCTCACTACTACCGCTGCTCGTCTACCAACCAACCTTCTTCTTCCTCTATACATCATAAAAACAAGTATGTAATTTTACTTTGGTTTCTGTTTAAATAATGCAATGATTAGTTGAAATGAAAATGCTAGTTTATATAGGTTTGAACCTTAAAGATTGGCTAGCTTGTGTGACACTCATCTAGTCATGCTCTATTAGGTTATAAACACGTGCAAGCAAATGCAAACCACGTTAGTTTTAGGTAGAGTAATTCACACACTTGTTCTCCATTGCACATATAGGATGGAGTGTGACTGGATGTATGGTGATCGAAGGGATCACTTCGACAAGATCCTGAAAGAGTTTTGCAAAGCGGCAGTGCAACACAATGACAGGACACAGGCGGTGAAAATTCCATGTCCTTATGTTGACTGTGGTATCATAAGGAAATTTTCAAGCATTGAGGAAATAGATTTTCATCTGAAGCACAATGGTTTCATGCCACATTATAAAATATGAATTTTTTTGGGGAGAAACCATTGAAAGTAATGATGTTTCCTCGTACAACCATGATCGGTGTCACCCAAGAACCAACCACACCTTTGAAGCAGACACCGAGATGGAACAAGAGCAAATGTTTCTTGGAAGTCTATCCCTTTTTGCTTCTTGTAGCCTTGTGCTACTAACCGTGCTTTGTTTCTCACCACTTCCCCCATTTCATTCATTTTGTTTCTAAAGAACCATTTGGTGCCAAGAACTCCTTGATGAGTAGGTCTAGACATAAGGTGCAAGATGTTACATTGTTCGAACTGATGTAACTCTTCTTGCATGGCTATAATCAAGTCGGGATCCTTAAGAGCTTCTATGATATTTTTAGGCTCGATGGGTGAAACTATAATGGTGAAAGCGAGTAGGTCTTACGTTTGGGAACTTGTTTAAACACCCTTTGAGATATCAGATACGATGTTCTAAATGGGATGGTTTTGATACAATTATCTATGTTGATGAAGATTGGTATTTGATAGAGGATTTGCAGACTGCACTTGTTAACTGTTGTTGGTGACTGGTATTAGATTAGTCTTTGTTTTGTCTGGTTGTTGCTCAAGAGTCATTGATGTGTCAGCGACACCTTCAATACTCTTTTGCTATGTCAAATTGAAACCTTTTGCTTCATCTTGTTCCAAGGCTCTATGATCATGAACTTCACTCTCATCAAACACTACTTGGATACTCTCTTCAACCTTCAAAGTTTGTTTGTTGAAGGCTTTGTAATATTTACTTCGATTTGAGTATCCAAAGAGGATAACACTGTCATTTCTTGCATCAAACTTGCCTAGGGCATCTTTTCTATTGTTATGCACAAATCATTTACACCCAAACACTCTTAAGTGACTGATGTTTGGCTTTCTTCCTTTGAAAAGCTCATATGAGGTTTTATTGAGTATTAGCTTGATGAGATTTTTGTTGGTGATGTAGTAAGCTGTGAAGATAGCTTATGCCCAAAAATTTTGTGCAAGACCAGTTCCCAACAACATGGCCCTAGCTATTTCTTCAAGAGTCATGTTCTTTCTTTCTATAACACCATTATGCTGACATGTTCTTGGTGAAGAATATGTGTGATTAATTCCATGATTTACATAGAACTCGCTGAAGGATCCATTCTCAAATTCTGACCAATAAGTAGTCATCTACGATAACGATCACATACTAATTACCCCATAACTTCTAATAGCTCAAGTTGATTCATATGAAGCAATTCTAGAGGTAATGTATGAAATACCAACGATTTTGGATTAAATTATGAGCATATAGTATACTTTATAATGGATTAAATATGGTTATGATAATTGGTGGATATAGGTTAATGATTGGATTATTGGATTTAGGATTTATTGCTCAAGTAAGGATAAAGAGGTATTTGAGAATAAAAAAAGGATTTAATTATATTATAATTTAATTCCTTTATTTTCCTTATCTTTTCCTCTTCTTATATTTTATTTTCCTTTCCTTTCTTTTCTTATTTTCCCTTTTTCTTTTCCTCACAAAAAATCGTGTTCCCAACTTTCTCTCCCTCTATGCCTCGCTCCGTTCTTCTCCTTTCTCTCACATAACTTCCTCTTCTCCATTGTTGGTTCAAGTGAAATAAAACGGGTAAGCCTATCTATCATAGTAAGAGATTTAGATTTGGTGAATTAATTGCTTTGGTGGATGATTGATTGTGTGGATAGATGAAATTCTAGATCTCAAGTTCATCGACGGTGATTGCTATTGCTTTGTGTGACTCCTAATTTGTGGTGGGCGTGGTTCAAGGTAAACTACTATGTTCACTAAATTGTTATGTTTAATGGTGCGACCACTATATCGCAGTTTAAGCTCTATAGATCTACTTCTTCATGGTCAGAAGTACCCTTAGAAGGGTGTGCACACTTAAGGACTTAAAGTGAGGTGGAGTTCAATTTTGCGACACCACTCGTTTGGGTGTTCGTTGGTGGAAATTATATATTTGTGACCCCACTTGTTTGGGTGTTTGTTGGTGGAGATTTGGCTGCTAGTGAAACAATCTCTTACTCAGGTTGTGTTATGATATGGATTATATTGGATTTCTGGATGATGGGTGATGATCAACTATTGTGTGAAACTAAACTTAGTGTTTTCAAAGTAAAATGAATTTTACACTGCAAAGTAGAAGTTTACTCAGTTTCATCTGATTTGTGCGATCCCTTTTTATGTGTTGTGTGTAATTTTCTGATCGCAGGTAATGATGACTGAGGCATGGGGATTGAGGATGTAACACCACTTAGGAATAGACATTATAATGACTTAATTATCGATATTGTTGTTAATTAGGAATTAAGATGTTAAACATTGTTGTTAATTACGAGTTGAGATTTAATCATTGTTATCATTTACTCTGGTACTTATGATTTGGGATGCTTTACCATTGTTATCATTTAATTTGGAACTTATAATTTGGAATGCTTTGGATTGGTGGATAGCCTTAGAACCCATGGGTATGGGTGTGACGGCAATATCCCAGATTTAATCTTTCTGCTATAATCTTTTGTGACTGACTTTTGTCACGGTTTACTTGAGAATATTTTAAATTAGTTTGCAATTGGCGTTATTGGTATTGAAGTGTATTTCCAAAGGTGTTCTATGGCTGATTTTGCACTTTTTGACCTGTCTGAACGTTTGTGTGGGCGTACAAGTTCGGACAGGTCCTGAACTGAAATTGATTTCTAAAATATGGGGGTGTTCACACATCTATCCGAACTTACATGTTTGGACAATAGGCGCGGACGAGTTTGACTGTAAGTTTCAGCATTGGTCTGAACTTACATGTTCAGATGAACGTTCGGACACATTTGGACAGGACTAGTGTCCGAACTTCAATGTCCGAACATTGAAGTTTGGACATACAGTTTTGATTCTCGGACCTTGTTCAAACATTCATGTTCGGACATAAGGTCGGACACACCTAAAATTGTTGTTTTACGACTCGTTTGACCTCCGTTTTCCAATCCGTTTGCGGCGTTATCTTTTTAATTCTTCACACTATATTTTAGGGTGAAATATGAGATGTTAAAAAGTGGTATCAAAGCGTGGTTGCTTAAAATGAGTTAAGAATGAGTAAGAATTTGATTAATTAGGCTAAAAATTGGATCAAGCCGTTCATGGGGGAATCATATTCATGTGGCATGATGTGCTATGTGATTAGTTCTTTTATGACAGTTGAATTAGTTCTTTTATGACAGTTGACTTAGCAAAGAAAAATAACTTGTGGCAATAGGAGAGATGAAGAAAGACGCAAGGACGAGCTCGTGGGGCTTAAAAAACCTAGCAAAATTTTCCAAAAGCACCCACGACAATCAGTAGAAGTTATACTTTTTAAGTCAAAAGGAAAAAGTGGAACTTTTGGGACTGATGAAGAGGGGAAAAAACAAGACCAACCAGGGAACTAATGAAGGGCCAAGGAATCGTTGCTCATTTAGATTTCAAAGCAAAGCGACTGGGCGCCAACGACCAGTCACATAGCAAGAAATAAGACGTAGATAACGACCGGGTGTTCGCAACCGGTCACTTAAATGAAAGGATGCACGAATAGCGATCGGTTGCATGTGACTGGTCACACTTTCAGTACTTTATAGTTTTATAGTAACAGAATGACAGCTTGGCAAATAAGCAAGCTGACAGGTTGACAGTACTAGGAGTTGTAAAGAAAAACTATAAATAGGGGTTCACCCCCAAGGAAATGGATAAGCTATCAATACTTGAGCACCATCTTATCTTGATTCTTTGCTTACATCGTAGTCGCCCTCTTTCTATGCAATCTAACCCAGCGAACCAGGTCATTAGATGAAAACACCAGTGGGAGTCTATGGTCGAAGAGAGTTAGGTGATACAAATTATTAGGGAAAGGATAATAACCTTTCAAACAAAATAATTGCAAGGTAAAGGAAGATGTAAAGAACATTGGAAAAGAAAAACCCTAGTGGTGCTCTAGCCTAGGGTTTCAATAAATATTTCTATGCTCCAAGAACTGAAGCCCCTGGTCAATCAGATTTTGAATCTTGTGTTGCAAGGCTCTGCAATGGTCAGTGTCGTGACCGGATAGCTGATGGTAGTGGCAGAATTGGTTCAGATTTATGCTTGCCTGGGTGACTCCCTGTCGTGGTGGAAGCGGCTGCAAAATATACTGCTCTTGGAGCTTCTTCAAAGCCTGACTCAGAGGTGGACTGATGTTTGTGAACTCTTGTTTGTGGTAATCCTATCTTGAAGGCGCCACCGCTCTATAGTTTCGACCTTGGCCCCTTGGCTGCTGGATGGCATTCACCTCATACTACCCTGTATACTTCTGTGGCGTGTCCTGAGTGAAAACCGCCATGAAGTAAGAAGCTTTTGCCGGCTTAGATTTCAAGAACTTTGAATTAGTTCTGGAGCCCCGAGAATATCCAAGTTTTAGGTCCCCCTTATGGTTCTTCTCTTCTATGCACCTACCTGTCCAATGAGCATGTCAAAGCTCAAGAAGTACATGTACTTCAGCTCGTCATTGTAATGCTTTTGCATGTTCTCCACTATCATGCGTATTTATTCCTGTTCGTCCATCTTAGTGGGCATACCTGCAGCCTTCCTCCTCCACCGTTTGATGAAATCTAACATGGAATCACTCCCTATTTGGCTGGTGCTAGCAAGGTCAGACTGGTAATCTGCAAATTCTTAGCTGAAATCGTACTTCCCTAGGTTCCTAAGCAGTCTTCTCACGTAATTCCTCGGTCGGGACCCTAATCTACCATCGAGCTCTTCAAGTTCTATCGAATTACCTTGTTACCGAAGAGGGTGCGCTAAAAGAGGGAAGAGAAAGAGAGATTCGTAAGAACGTGATGCAATAGTGAGAATTCTGGGATACTGTTCGCGTGCCTTTTATTGAGGGGGTGAACCCCTATTTATAGTGTTTCCTACTGGCCTTTAGCCTATTACATTGTGCCAGGTTGGCACATAAATATCTTGGTAAGTCTACAAAATATCTGATAAATATCTTATGGACCTGTCACAGGCGACCGGCCGTATTCGTGCTCTATTTGGTGTATTTGGTGCCCGGTCGCAAACGACCGGACGCTTTTACGCTATATCTCGTATTCCTGGCGTCTGGTCATAAATGACCGATCGAAATGCTTCCTATGGCGACCGGTCACAGACGACCGGTCGTCCTCTATACCATGTTCTAGGGTTCTTGATGACCGGTCATGAATGACCGGTCGATGCTTGCGGCCTGCTTGGGCCTGGACAGAGACGCCCGGTCGTTGCCTTGGCCTCCCTTTTTCCTGCTCTTTGTTCCGTTGGGTTGTTGCTCTCTTTTTGGGTCTTTTGGGCGTATTTTCCCCTCTTCATCAGTCCCACAAGTTCTACTTTTTGCGTCTTGTGAGGAAAGTAGAACTTAGAACCTGACTCTTTCGGCCCGGATTGGAGGGTGAGGGTAAAAAATTTTGCTTTTTGCTTTCTCGTTGGGCCTTGCCTCTTCGTTTCCTGTCTCCCAGTCCCACAAGTTCCATCTTTTTCCCTCAGGCAAAAGGATGGGACTTACTATAGTCCGTCGTGCGATGGCGCGTGCGCCATGGCCGTGCCCCACACGCGCCTGCGTTCGTACGAAGTGGCCGTTGCAGAATTTTTATCGTCTCGCGCACGCCAGCCGTCACTGCAGAATGTGCAGAGTCTCTGCAATTTTCCTAAAAGCGCCCTTTTGTTCGTTTTTATATTTTAAATATTTCGGAAATTGTGTTACCTCCTTTTAAAAGGTGTTGGGAGGGCAACGTTTTTCTCTTTCCTCCAACTCTCGCATTTCATAGACTTTCGAACTTTCTCTCTTTCGCTCCACTATTTCCGCTTTCTCTCTCTCCCTTCACTTTGCCTCTTCTTCCCTGCTCTACTTCGCTGTTTTAATGGCGTCTTCTAGTTCCAAATCATCCCGCGTTTCTGCTAAAAGTGCCATCGTGGGTTTCAAATCGGACGGGAAGTTTCGTCCGACACTCTTTAAACCAAAGTCCGCCTATTCCAGTAATCGAGAGCCGTTGCCTAGCATTCTTGATGTTAAGGCTCTCGATTCGCTTCTTGCGAATGTGGACGTTCCCACAGGAACCCAGGTTTTTCTTCCCTCTGAAGATTCGCATATGGACGATTTTGGTCGTGGGTACGTCGTGTTCCGACTTCTTTTGCGTGGGATGACGGTTCCTCCCCACCCGTTCGTATTGGGGTTTCTAACTCGCCGCTGCTACGCTTGCTCAGCTTCACCCGAAAGCGGTGTGTCACCTCATGCTTACATTGCTCTGTGCGAGAAGGGGGTGCGCTTTCGCTACGGAGTTGTTCAGTTCTTCACTAGCAGAGTCGATTCCAACAATTTAACCATATCCGGTCGGTCCGGATATTCGCTTTTTGAATACAAGAAGCTTGCTCAACGCTGGAACGCACGGTGGTTTGTCATCGTCCCACCCGCCGGGAGGTATCTCGGGGTCGCCTATTGCCCCTCGATTATCAGGGGCTCCCTGCATAGTCCCACGGTTCCGAAGTCGGAGCTACCATGTCCCGAGCCTGAAGGCGGTGGCTGACCTTCGTCCGAGCGTGGAGGACTTTTTTACCGGTCCGCCTGGCCTCACTTACACATTCTGAGGGTAGAGTTTCCTCTCTCCTTCCTGCTCTTTATCGTTTTCTGCCTGTCCTGGGCTTACCTATCTCCTTTTCGTCGCAGATTTTCCTCAGCTCGGGGCGAAGGTTGGCCCCTTTCACAGCTGGCAACTGGTGACCTTCAAGACCGGGGAAGGAAAGGTGGACTACTACGCCACCTTGGAAGCTGTGGAGGAGTCCGTTCTTCGCGAGGAGAGGCGGTGTTGTTGGCCGGAAGCGGCCGGGGAGGAAGCTGATCACGGTCAAGAAGCCGAGATCGGCAAAGGATGGGGAAGGGAGTTCCCCTCGGACTCCAGAGGCCCGGTCGCCTGATACTTCAAACCAACCAGGTACTTGGTACACTAGTCCAGGTTCCGGCCGTCGGGTATTTCTTCCTCTTACGCCCGGGTCAGATCTCAATCTTAGTCCGTGGGACGAGAGAGGGCGTGCATGTGCGGTCTTATCCTTCGTGTTCCACCTGTTTTTTTTTTATTTACCTCTTCGTTCCCTTGGTCGTTACCTGCCGCTAATGTCTTGGCTCTGCTTTTCTTTGCTTATCCACTCTTGTGTTTCTCTGCTTTGCAGCTCCCGAGGCTGAAAGCCAGCCAGGGCCGGGCGAAGGGGGAGGCGCCGGTCAGCCTCCCTACTCAGCATCGCCAGAGACCCTTGCTCGAAGGGTAGGATAAAGCATATGGCCAAGAGGACGAAGCCTCCGACATAGTACATCTCGATGAGTCGGGTGCTTCAGATCCGCCCCACAACAGGGGCCTTTGGGGAGATCCCCTTCTGGGCCTGGGACTTCATTACCCGGGGGCGACGGCGGCGGTGCGGGCGCGGCGCGGGTGCGGCTCAGGGGGAGCCGCGGACAGGGCTTCGCTCGAAGGCGAAGGAGGGTGTTGGTGCCTCCCCATCGTCCTCTCCTCCTCCCCGCTCGTGAGTCCTTCTGTGGTCCGTCTGCGAAGGATGGCTGGTGTTACCACCGTGGTCAGCCTTTTCCTGTGCTGCCCGTGACGGAGTCATCCTCCTATACCGAGTGTGGAAGAGCCATCCGTATGTCCGGATCTCCTGATGGTCTCTTCGCCCCTCTGAAGACCATGACCGCGGCCAAAGAGAGGTTGAGGATCGGGGGGGTGGAGCGGACGCCATTATGCGACACTCCTTTCCGCTGGAGGCCTCGCTTAACCTCATGTGGCAGGGGATCTTCCGAGAGTGGCGGTCATCCTTCACTTTTGGGCTGCTCTTTTTCCTTTTTACTTTCTTGGTTTTTTTATTTTGTAGACGGTGGCCTTTGCACAGGGGTGGACTTGCACGTGCAATCTCGCTCGAAGCTACGCCTGGAGGAGAGCCGGGCCCGCAATGCTCAGGAGGAACTGAAGATAGAGCGATCCTCCAACAGCATCTTTGTTGACACCGTTCAGGAGGAGATCTCCAGGCGGGTGCGCGAGCAGACCGCGGATATGAAGAAGGAGCTGGGCGATGCCCGCCGGTATACAAAGCAGTGTGACGAGTACGAGGAGCAACTGAAGAGGTTGCGTGAAGAAACTTTCCCTAAGGGTCGGATCCGGTCGCTGGAGACGGAAGCTGCGTCTTTTGAAAAGGTACGAAGTGAGTTTGCTGACCGGTCGTTTGCTTTTCTGATTTGGAGTCCTTGGGGCAGGCTCGGTTTCCCACGACCGAGAGGTTGAGGGCCTTCGTGCCGAGAAGACCACTTTGACGCAGGAGAAGGCGTCGCTTTGAGGGGAAGGCCAACTTTCTCAAGAACTTCATTCTGCCTCTGAGGCGAATATTGTCCTGAAAGGGACCTGTCGTCCTCCGAGGCGAGACTGGCGGAGGTGGCCCGGGCGGGTGAGGTCCTGGCTTCCGAGAAAGAGAAGCTGTCTGTCGAGTCCAGAGTTGGCTGGCGAGCTTGCGGCTGTAAGGAGCAACTGCTTTCCCGAAGAGAAAGAAGGTGTGGGGAGGAGTCCGCTAGGCTGCGGTTAGAAACTCCGAGCTGGCTAGAGGGATTCTTCGCCTCTCGCTCGTTCCTTATGTCCTTCCTACTCTTTTTTGACAAGGTTTCCTCCTTTCTTTTTCTACTTAGGCCGGGCCTGGGAATCCCGTTGAGGGACTGGAAACTGAACCTGCGGATTGATGATCGAGGAGGAGTTGATTACCGCCAACGCTAGCCGCGACCGGTATCGGGCTTGGGGTCAGACTTGGAGCAGCAGGTGGCCAGCCTCGAGGCTTACTCTCGGAAGGTGCGAGAGGACCTGCGGCAGCAGAGCACGAGCTCGCTCACTTGAAGGAATCCTTCACCTCTCAATGCGGGAGGATGGTGAAGACCTGCCGTCAAATTGTTTCGAGGTTCTTCGCGGGTAGGGGTGAGGTTATGGATGACGGTCTTTACCAGGAGTTATCCTTCAAGGGGTTGCGCACAAGACCTCCTTTATGAGGTTCTTGAGAAGTTCGGGCGCCTTCCCGGGGAGACGTGCCTTGTCCCGGCCAGGCATCATTCTTCCTCCCGGGAGTACGCAATCAGGGTGGGGTAGGCCTCCGGTCGTCTCCCGGGAAGTCCGGGTCCTCGGGAGTGTTCAAGGGGCGCTCCTGCGAATCTTGACGCTGTTTAGGAGACTTAGATCAGAGGAAATTTAGATTAGTCTTAGTTATCGTCCGTTTCCATCTTGTTTGTTTGATATTGTACATACTTTCAATGATTAATGGAATTACTTGCCAGTTATTTCGCTGGTTTATGCTATCTTTGTTTCGCGGCCCGGTCATTACGACCGGTCGCTTTTGATTGCGCGTGTTACCGATTGCCTTTTAGTTGATTCGTTTTTGCGGGCGAGACCGGTCATACTCGAGCGACCGGTCGCCACGCTTTTGTCTTAAGGACGTGACCGGCCGTTTTTGACGACCGACCGTTCCCGTCCTCGCCCGGTCGTTTTAGCGACCGGGCGCTCTGTTTCTTTCCCAATCCTTGCTTTTGGTAGCCAAGCGATGGTACTTGCGGTATCCCCTTTTCCTTTTCCCGAGAGAGGGAGAAAGAGTTTGCCAGGGGAATTAGCCGAGGTACGGTGTGGCGTCCCACACCTAATGATTCACCCATTACAGGCGACCAGAGCTCCTAGAGTTTCCGGAGATGGGTTTTCCGTTTTTGTTCTTGCTTGAGTGCGACAACTCATAGCAAGATTTTTCAGGGCATTGCATCCTGTAGGGCATTGCCCGGGTGTTTCTTTTCCAGGGCATTGCATCCTGTAGGGCATTGCCCGGGTGTTTCTTTTCAGGGCATTGCATCCTGTAGGGCATTGCCCGGGTGTTTCTTTTAGCGTTCGAATCTTTCCAAAAATAATTCCTTTATTGATGTTGTCAATGAGTTACATTGATTTTCATACATAGAACTTCTTGAGGCATTCCGCATGCCAGGAATGGGGCAGTTCGTATCCTTCGACATTTTTCAGGTGATATGAAGCTCGTCCAACCTTCTGATGGATGATGTAAGGACCTTCCCACTGGGGGTCGAGTTTCTTGGGCTGCTTAACCTCCCTTAGGACAAGCTCGCCGGGGACAAAGCTTCGTTCCCTGACCCTGCGGTTGAAGTACCTCTCGACTTTCCTCTTGTCTTTCACCATCCGGGCGGCCGCAACAGCTCTTCCTTCTTCGAGAAGGTCTAGGCGGTCTTTTACCCCTTCGTTGTTGAGCTCATCATAGGATTCGCAACGGACCGACGGGATCATAATCTCAGCTGGGACGACTGCCTCCAGGCCGTAAGTTAATCTGAAAGGTGTTTCTCCCGTCGGTCCCTTTTCCGTCGTTCGGTAGGACCACAAGATTTGGTGTAATAGTTCGGCCCATCCCCTTTTCGGCTTCCTAACTTTCTCTTTAAGCTTTTATGATCTGTCCGTTTGCATTCTCGACCTGTCCGTTGGCCTGGGGGTGTGCCACCGATGCGAACCTTACCTCGATTTTCCATTGCTCACAAAACTCCCTGAACCTGTCGCAATTGAACTGCGTCCCATTGTCAGTTATTATAATTCTTGGCAGCCCGAATCTACACAATGTGCTCCACACGAATTCTTGCGACCTCTTGGCTGTGATGGACACGGTTGGCATTGCCTCCACCCATTTTGTGAAATAATCAATAGCCACATATACGAACCTGAACCTCCCGGGAGATGCCTCTGGGAAAGGACCAATGATGTCCAGTCCCCACATTGCGAACGGGATCGGGGATAGTATGGCCTTTTGCACGGCCGGGGGGTTATGTATTTTGCTGCCGTGCTCCTGGCACTTAGTGCACTTTCGGATGTATTCCTTGCAGTGGCTTTGCATTCTCGGCCAGTAGTAGCCGAGTCTCATGATTTTGTGGGTCGTGGCTCTTTCCCCTTGGTGGTTTCCGCAAATCCCTTCATGTACTTCCTTTATAAGTTCAATTCCCTCTTCGTCCGTGACGCATCTGAGGGCGGGTCTGGCGAAAGACCTTTTGTAGAGGCGCCCCTCTTCAAAAAAGAATGACGCCGCTCGTCGCTTCAGGGTTCTGGCTTCTTTATCCTCCGGGGGCAATTTTCCTTCGAGGATGTACTCCAGATCGGGGTCATCCAAGATTTTCTGGCACGAGGGACTCGGCCGCCAGGACCTGTGCTCGTCTACGCTTGGGTGGTTTTTGTCTCCAACCACACCTTACTGGTATCCTTTCGGCCATGCTTGCTAATTTTGCTAGTGCGTCCGCTTCGGTGTTTTTTGTCCGAGGAAGGTGTTTCAGCTCACATCTCGAGAAGCTTGCCTTTAGCTCTTGAACCCTTAGCAAGTACCTCCAGAGCTTTTCTTCCTTTACCTCATATATGTTGTCGTGCTGGCGGGTGACCAGCAGGGAGTCTGAGTATACCTCCAGGTCTGTCGCACCTAGGGCGATGGCGACTTCTAGGCCTTGAATGAGAGCTTCGTACTCGGCCTCGTTGTTAGTTACTTCGAACTCCAGCCGGAAGGCGTAGTTGATGTCCCGTCCGTCGGGAGTCTGGACTACAATCCCCGCTCCCGCTCCCGTTTTGCACCGAGCGCCGTCTACCTGGATGATGAAGGGGGTGGGTGGCTTTCCCTCTTCTTGATCGAAGCTAGTCTCTGTTATGAAGTCCGCTAGGGCTTGAGCTTTGATCGCCGTCCGCGGTACAAAGTTGATCTCGTATTGGGTGAGTTCAACTGCCCAACTTACCATGCGTCCTGACGCATTGGGGTTGTTCGTTATTTGTTTCAACGGCCAGTTAGTCCTTACAAGGATTCGGTGTGATTGAAAGTACGGTCGTAGCTTCCGGGACGCCACCACTAGGGCCAGGAAGACCTTTTCATATATTGGTGTAGCGTCTTTCTACGGGAGTCAGGATTTTTCCTGTGTAGTAGACGGGGATCTCCTTCTTTTCGTCTTCCATGATCAGGACCGCTGCCACCGCCCAGGCCGATGCGGATAGGTAGAGATAGAGGTCTTGACCGGGCGTTGGGACTCCCAGCTTGGGTAACTCTCGAAGCATTTCTTTGATCTTCTCGAAGGCTTCCTTGCATTCTTGACTCCACTGGAACTTGCTGTTTTTCCTTAATGTGTTAAAAAACGGGATTGCCTTTTCTTGCAATTTTGAACAAAACCTGCTTAGGGCGGTGAGTCTCCCGTTAAGGGCCTGGACGTCCTTGATGCTCCTGGGGGGGCTGAGGTCGAGAATCGCCTGGGTCTTTTCTGGGTCGACCTCTATTCCCCGCTGCCCCACGATGAAACCAAGGAATTTTCCTTTGGTGACTCCGAATACACATTTCTCCGGGTTTAGCTTGATTTGGAATTTGTCGAGCGTGGTGAATGTTTCCTCCAAGTCTTTCATGTGCTGTTCTTTGGACGGGCTTCTCACGACTATGTCATCCACATAAGCCTCCACATTTCGCGAGAGCTGCTCCCGGAACACTTTGTCTATCATTCGTTGGAAAGTGCGCCGGCGTTTTTCAACCCGAATGGCATCACCTTATAGCAGAAAACTCCTGCCGAGGTGACGAAAGAAGTTTTCTCGGAGTCCTTCTCGTTCATCTTTATCTGGTTATACCCGGAGAATGCATCTAGGAAGCTCAGGACGGAGCTTTGGGCCGACGAGACGACCAGTCGGTCAATCGATGGCAACGGGTAAAAATCTTTGGGGCATGCCTTGTTCAGGTCGGTGAAGTCCACGCACATCTCCATTTCCCATTAGATTTCTTTACCATAACTACGTTCGCCAGCCACTTGGGGTAAGACACTTCTCTGATAAAACCCGCCTGCAGGAGTCTTTGGACTTCTTCTCGAGCAGCCTGGTCCCTCTCGGCCCCGATCACCCTTCTTCTTTGGCGGATTGCTGGGTGTGCGGGGTCTACATTGAGGTCATGCTGGATAACGCCTGGGTCTATTCCGGGCATCTCTTCCGTGCTCCAGGCGAACGTGGCCCTTCTTTTTTCCAGGAATCTTGTTAGATGGACTTGTTCTTCGCTGTCAAAGGCATTTCCAATCTTGAAGGATTTGTTAGGGTCAGTTCGTAGCGGTACCTCTTTTGGGAGATCAGCCGGGTCTCGTACCGCTCCGTCGCTTCGTCGGGGAGGGGGAGTTTTCCCTTGAATTCCTTCTCAGACCCCACGGTTCTGACAGTCTCATTTCCTGGCAGGTTTTCCATGATCCGTACCTCGCATACCCGCGCGACTTTCTGGCTTCCTCTTACCGTGACGAGCTTCCCTGACCTGGTCAAGTACTTCATCTTCAGGTGGTGGGTGCTACAGATGGCTCTGAAGGCATTTATTCCCGGCCGCCCGAGGTACATATTGTACCCTGACAGCCCGGGAAGGATGAAGTTGTCAATTCTTCCGTGCGTCTCTCATCCCCTTGTCCTAGGGTGATGGTGAAGTCGATGCTCCCTGTAGACTTGGCCGAGATCCCTCCTACGAAACCGCCCAACACAGCTGAATAAGGCTTGATCCTGTCTTCCGGGATCTCGAGTTTTTTCACCGCCTCGGCAGAAATGACGTTGGCACCCGCTCCGCTGTCGACCAGGATTCCTCCCATCATGCGGTCATTCACCTGAGCCCTTATGACCAGTGGGTCGTTATGCGGGTATAGGACTCCGTCTTCATCATCCTCAGTGAAATAGATCGGGGGGAGCTTTTGGTGTTTCGCATCCTTCTTGTCCGGGAGTTCTTGGTGAACTTCGTGGACGTGCCTTTTTCTTTCATTGGGGGTCAAGGGCCCTACTTCTGAGAATAGTCCTGTAAGCATTCTCAAGGAGGATTTTATTAGTTTTTTTTTGTTTTGTTAGCATTGTTTTATTTGCGAACTTCAAGATACGTGAAACTTTATTGAGATGCAATCATTTATGTAAAAAACTTTAATAAGATAGCAACGAGTTATAGCCCCCTGCCGGGTACAGAGGTGATTCTTTCTTTCTAAAAGGGGGGACTTCGCCCTCTATCTTAGAGAATTACCCTAGGCAATTTACAGACCTGTGATTACCCCGAAAGACTTGCTATGGTCTAACTCGGGGTGGACCTCTCCCTCCGGTTTGGGCCGAGAGGACTGGCTACCATGATGGTGCCTTTGCTGGCCTCCCCTTCCTTTCTTCTTGTTCTCCTCAATTATCCTTAGCTCCTTGGCGAGGTTCGCAGTTTATGGTTCTGTGGCTGCGGTGCCCATGGTACTCACAGAAGGCCACCGGCACCTCTCCTGGGAAGGGCTTTCTTGGTGGGGGCAGAAGTCCCTCTCTCACGGCAGCGGCATATTTCCCCGGGTCTATTGATACCGTTGGGAAGGTTCTGGAGCTCGAGGCCTGCTGTCCCTGGGGGGGGGGGGTCTTAGAATAAGGCTTGTATCGGTTTCCCCCTTGGTGCGCTCCTCCGGTCACGACCGCCCCTCCGGTCGCGACCGCCTCTGTCTGGCTTCCCTTCTTCTCACCCGTGGCAGGGGCTTTAAAGCTGTTGAGGAGCTCTTTGGCCTTATTCTCCGCGACTTCTGATTTAAGGAAGTCATGGATCATCTCAGCCAACTCACCGTGCGACTTCGGCGCCCTGGTGGCTATTTTTCCAGCGAGGCGGGGGTGGGCCAAGCCATTCCCGAAGGCCTTGATCAGTATCTTTTCGTCTATGTCATCGATTTCGGCCACCTGCTTGTGGAACCGCTCGCTGTATTCTTTCATTCTTTCACGGTTTCCCCTTTCGCCTGCTTCACATCCATGAGCTCTATTGTTTCTTTCTTTACCCTTTTGCTGGCCGCAAAGTACTGCTGGAATTCCTCGGTGAGTTGTTTAAAACTGGAGATCGACTGGGGGGGCCTAGACGAGATCCAGCTCAAGGCTCTCTTGGAGAGTGTCCCCGGAAACAAGTTGCACAGGGCGAGGGAGCTAATCCCCTGGGTGTTCATGGCGAACATGAACTTCTTGATGTGCTGAGCCGGATCCCCAGTACCGTCGTACTTCTCCACCGCCGGGCGCGCGACGAAGTGGGAAGTTTAGTCTTTGGATTTTCTGAAGAGAAGGGGTACAGGCTCATGTCAATGGCATCGTCTTCTTCTTCTTCTTCGAGGGTGATTAAGGCCTCTCCTCGGGTGCCTCTTTTCCCGTCATTGCTCCCGGCCGCATCCCGGCCCTTTAGGAGGTCTATCGCTTCTGACATCTCTTCCCACTTTCGCTGGAATTCCTCGTCTCTCTGCATCAATTCCTGTTGCAGGAGCTCGTTTCCTTCCACGATTTTCTCGTCGATTGATCTAGTGAGGCTCGCCAGCATGTTCTCCAAGTCTTTTTTGGAGATGGAGTCGTGGGTTGTCTCGGGTCCAGTGCTCCCGTCGTTGGCTTGCGGGTTTTTCCTTGTTCTGGGTGCCATCTCCGTACCTAACCTGCAAAAAACACAATTTTGTTCTCAGATGTGTCGACTTCGTATGTTTTCCAGAGTTATTATTCTTGTTGGTGGACTCGTGGTTGCTAGATTTGAGCTGTTCGGTTCCCACAGACGGCGCCAAATGAAATCGTACTTCCCTAGGTTCCTAAGCAGTCTTCTCACGTAATTCCTCGGTCGGGACCCTAATCTACCATCGAGCTCTTCAAGTTCTATCGAATTACCTTGTTACCGAAGAGGGTGCGCTAAAAGAGGGAAGAGAGAGAGAGATTCGTAAGAACGTGATGCAATAGTGAGAATTCTGGGATACTGTTCGCGTGCCTTTATTGAGGGGGTGAACCCCTATTTATAGTGTTTCCTACTGGCCTTTAGCCTATTACATTGTGCCAGGTTGGCACATAAATATCTTGGTAAGTCTACAAAATATCTGATAAATATCTTATGGACCTGTCACAGGCGACCGGCGCCGTATTCGTGCTCTATTTGGTGTATTTGGTGCCCGGTCGCAAACGACCGGACGCTTTTACGCTATATCTCGTATTCCTGGCGTCTGGTCATAAATGACCGATCGAAATGCTTCCTATGGCGACCGGTCACAGACGACCGGTCGTCCTCTATACCATGTTCTAGGGTTCTTGATGACCGGTCATGAATGACCGGTCGATGCTTGCGGCCTGCTTGGGCCTGGACAGAGACGCCCGGTCCGTTTGCCTTGGCCTCCCTTTTTCCTGCTCTTTGTTCCGTTGGGTTGTTGCTCTCTTTTTGGGTCTTTTGGGCGTATTTTCCCCTCTTCATCCCCTTATGGTTCTTCTCTTCTATGCACCTACCTGTCCAATGAGCATGTCAAAGCTCAAGAAGTACATGTACTTCAGCTCGTCATTGTAATGCTTTTGCATGTTCTCCACTATCATGCGTATTTATTCCTGTTCGTCCATCTTAGTGGGCATACCTGCAGCCTTCCTCCTCCACCGTTTGATGAAATCTAACATGGAATCACTCCCTATTTGGCTGGTGCTAGCAAGGTCAGACTGGTAATCTGCAAATTCTTAGCTTATTCAAAATGAATTAGAAATGCCTCACACACCTTGTCGTATGTTTTGGTGTTCATCCATTAAGTAAGTTACCATCGCTGAGGGATTTCATCCAAGTACCTAGCAAAACCTTCGCCTTTTGCATGTCTTTGAGTCTTAAGATGGACATCTCCCTGTCGAACATGGCTAAATGGATTTGGGGATCGGAGGAACCTTTGTAAAGAGCAAGAGTTGGGAGCTTCAGCTTTGGAGGTAGTTTAACATCGAGGTAAGATCCCATAAAGAGGTAATCAAAACCAGCGGGCTTTTACGCTTTCTTCATTCGCTCGATGCATTTCAAGGCCCTCTTGAATCCTACGGTTAACTGATTCCCGGGACCACCGTCCCCAAATCCACCCTGAGAGTCATGGCCTCCCATGGAGGTATTGTCCAAGCCATACTTGGGATTGACGAACCCTTGCATGGACCTCTAATTCCATTGCCGCATGCCAGGCATCCAAGTCCTCAATGGCAGCTTGATGCATCTGTACCAAGCTGACTACTTGGTCCTCTCCCCCTACCGGGGTTCCAGTGGTCCTGTTTTGGGTTTGCATCTCAAACGTGGCCAACTTTTCTCCCCATTTAGCAATTGTGCAACACCCCTACCATTAATACATGCTTACCGTCCAGTCTCCTTACACGTCAGATACACGCAGCGGATACTTACTTACATACAATGGGTGATACAATGCCGTTAACCACCCACGTGGCTAACAAGGCTACTACTACTGCTTACAGCATTGGTCTGATGGACCGGAATCCCGAGTACTACACTTCCACAACACATACTCCATTCATCAAATGAATACCACAAGGTTCCATTCAATACTTTACTCCTTCGTAAACCATACAATACAAAATACATAACCGAGTTTACTAGGTTCCCAATACAATTGCAATGCTTCTTCCAAGTTCATACATACTCACTAAGAGACTACTTACTACCCGTTCCTCACAGACTACTTGCTTCTAATTACAAGGGTGTGCCTCCGGTCTCTTATCTTGACCATATTTGCTTCGGTACCTGCACACTAAAAACGTTCCCCCTAGGGGGTCAGCTTTCGCTGCGCATGATAACCCGCATACCCCGCGTACTAGTGAGGGTAAGACGCCGACCACTTGGTCGTATACATGCGGTTGATTTCATTCAAACATACATGCATACATGCTCTTATACATAATATTGCAATACATTACGCAAGACATACACACATACATACACTTCATTACATGCAAGAAGTACACATAAACCATTCGATACATACTTACCTTCTTCCGAATTACACATACACATTACATACACAATATACAATTCTTGTTAGCTTCATTGGTCCACCCGGGTTAATCGGGTGGAGATTACTCTTTTACTCGTTACTTCATACATACGCATACATACTCATACATACTTACGGATCCATACTTACTTACTCTTACTCTTACTCAAGTCAAGTCGTCGGGACCTCCGGCCCTGGGGACTACACCGTCCCACCTCCGGGATTTACTTGACTCACCAATCCGGGATGCTACCCATTTAAGGGATTTGGGCCGCGGACCAGTTTAAGAGTCAGGAATTGCAGCCAACCTCTTGTGACTCCGCATCCTCACGCGTGGCCGAAGCTATATCGGACTTCTACTCACTCCGGTTTACTCACTTAAGTTAGGAGTTTCCTGTGTTTATGTGTATGACGGTTGTCGTAGCATACGGCAATCTTATTATCTTCCCAATGTGGAGATGTCTTATTCCACTTAAGTTTTATGTGTAGGTTAACTTACCTCACATTCTATCCTCACTTGTGATACAATTTATCAAGTATCTTGGTTGACCAAGGATAAAGCAATTTACCGGTTTACAAGCTCACTTGAGTGTTGGTCATTCATGGTGTGCAATGTGCACTCACATTGATTGTTTTTGACAGTTACTGTCCTCCCAAGGCTGAGCATTGGTTATAGGCTCTAGCTGTGCGGTTTTATTCTTGTATGTACATCACCAGGACATCCCATGAAGCTTCAAGGGTTTTCTGGTCCCGTTCTCCAATTGAAGAGTAATCTGTCATTGATAATGAAAGTTCTTGTTGAGGGGTTTGTCTCCACTCATAGGTCTAATGACAAGGTTTGCTATGTTGGTGTTTACACAATGGTCCACTATATGTTTGGGTGTATATGGAGTATGCTTACTCCCTTAAGTCGTAATGGTTTAGAAATCTCGTTTCCTTATCCCATCATCCCTTGGCAATATCTATTGCGTGGTTTTATTGTTATAGTAGATGGAAGCCTTTTCTAAGGGTTCACATCATCACCGCATTAGTGGTCTTTGGTTACGAGGGGTACCTTCCCTTGGGTTTCTCGTAGTGCCCAGGTGTGGACTAGCCAATGTTGGCATTATCATGATCCTCATGCCTCTGTGCTACCATTGCTACAGAAGGCGTGGCGGTAATTAAGAACTCCGTCAACTGTATACTAGGCTGATGCCCAAGTGACAGTGACATTGAGTTGGCCATTACTCCAAGCTACTCAGGATGTTGGGTTTGAATTTATGGTCCAGTTGTTGATTTCTTGTCGTATGAGGCAATATTTCTTGCAAGTCTTGTTAGTAATGGTGTGGGTTTTCCAACCGTTTAAGGTTACACAACGCATCAGGTTTATGGCTTTAGAGCCATATTGCTGCAAGCTATGCTCTTTGCAAGCTGCTTATACACGTTTCCACTCCATGTATACCGTCATAGGTTGGAGGTATTATTGGGCTCCATGGTAAGTCGTGGCATCACGCTTCCGTTCATAGGAGACCCCAGGCAATCTGGTGTTAATAGGTGCCTCTCAGTATTTTAGGGCATTTCCTGTAAGTGAAATTCCTTCGGTGTCCTAACCGAGTGTTCGTTTTAGCTACCGTGCTCATATCATTATGCTTGTTCAACTGTTGTTAACTCAGACACCCTTCCAGGATCGCTTTTGGGTGTTGGTAGTTATGTCGTTACATCCGGCTAATGTTTATGATATGTTGTCCACTGTACCGTCTTGTGGTATTGTACTTGAGTTGTCCCTTTTTGGGTCATGACGTCTCCCGTCCTTGGGTAGACTGTTTATACTTGTTCCTAGTACTTGAGACTAGGTTTGAATATCCTCTCCGATTATGGATTGTGCTTCATAGTAATTTTGTGATTGCTCTTGGGAATTCCGCCCCGTTTGTTGAGTATTGTTAGGTTCACGTTAGGCATTCGCCTTAATGTGTTTAGGCTGGGCATTCCATCCAGTTGTCAGGTAATTGTTTGGATTATTTGAGACATATCCAATGTCTATACTTATTAGTCGGTGCTTTTTGCACTTCCAAGTTCTCATTCCTCATCTTCAGATGGATTCTCTGAGTTCCTTGATACTTGATCATCTGAGGTGTCCAGCTGTTCTGGTTTGAACTCACTCATGGTCCGTAGAACGGAGTTGACTACTTTCCATGTGCCGCACACTACATGTATACATACGTGGGGTACCATATTGACACGTTACCACTTACCCAACTATATGTCGGGCCCGCAAGCTCCTTCGGAGTGCGGTTGTCCCACATCCCGTAACGGGTACACTCGTAGTGTTCGCCACACGCCTAGGTGAAGTATTCTATTGTCAACTCCTCTGGTATCATTCTTTGATACTCACCGTAATGCTGTTGGTCTGGTCTTAAAACCCAAGGTTTAAAAGAAGGTTTGTGGTTTTGAAAGAAAAAAAAATTTGAGTTTTAAAATTGCGGTTCGGTGTTAAAAGAAGTCTCTCATGGCATAGCCATGCTTGAGGTCTTGACCAAGTCTAGCTTCTCGCTGACTAGTATGTTCTAAATACTGTGGTCGGGCCGCTAGGCCTTTCCAAGGTTCCATACGTCTGGTTGTTAGGATGTGTGATCCTGTGGTTGTTTCGTTACAGTCACCGTACATTACTATGTACTTGTGACGTGTTAGTGTTCCTTTACATATCTCTGTCTTTACTGCACTTGCCTTGGCAAGTGCGTGGTATCGGTGGTTTTTGGATAATCCTATGCCAATCTCGGTATGGTTTCCATTTGTGTTTGTTAGTCTTGTTGACGCTTCCCTCGATCTTATTGATCTATAATTGGTATACTCGCTCCTTTAGGTAGCTTCTTGGTGGTCTAGACATGGCTGTCGTAGATCTGGGTACTCCTCCACTCCTTGGAGGTTCCCGTTCTATTTGGTTTAGTGTCGTTCCTTGTGGCTCGTTCCCACACATTTGTGGTGGTTACTGAGCCTTCCTCGTTTAGGTACTACGCTTGTAGTCCTATGGTTTGTATCTCATGGTTGTTCTTGTAGTTGTCTGGGCTTATTGCCCAGGTACTGCAACCTTAATGGCATTTTAGTTTTGGAGTTAACCGCTTCCGACTATGTCCTTAGTCGGCTAGCATACCGTTGGTGGTATTATTCAAGTATTACTATCCCGTAGACTTGTGTCGGTTTCCGTTATTACTCCTTTTTCCCATTCCGTCGCATAGTTAGTGCTTCTTTCCTGCTGCTGGTTGACTAGCTAGGTCTCGACTGCTAAGCACGTCGCCCCATGCTGTTGTAAGCTGTAGCCTCCTCGTGGTTGGAGTGTTTATCCTACCGCTATTACGTGCGGTGTTGTGGTTCAACCGGGATCCATCTCTGGGACTTCCAGTTCTTGGAATCTACCATATGCCGGTTCTTGTTCACCGTGGGATTGCTTCGCAACTGCCAGATCGGGCTTTCCCCGAGTATGCGAAGGCTTTTCTTCTCTCTGGCGTCCTTTCCCAAGTTATACAGTGGGGTTTGCAGCGGGCGGGACTGGTATTGTAGGTATCCGGTACTCACCGGGAGTTCCTAACTAGCATCTCTCTAATGCTATCACTCAGCCCATAGCCCTAAGCTCCTAATTCCTAACTCGGTATTTCCTAAACTCGGTATTTCCAGTCATCAGAGCGATACTTCGCTCTGATACCACTTTTTGTAACACCCCTACCATTAATACATGCTTGCCATCCAGTCTCCTTACACGTCAGATACACGCAGCGGATACTTACTTACATACAATGGGTGATACAATGCCGTTAACCACCCACGTGGCTAACAAGGCTACTACTACTGCTTACAGCATCGGTCTGATGGACCGGAATCCCGAGTACTACACTTCCACAAACACATACTTCATTCATCAAACGAATACCACAAGGTTCCATTCAATACTTTACTCCTTCGTAAACCATACAATACAAAATACATAACCGAGTTTACTAGGTTCCCAATACAATTGCAATGCTTCTTCCAAGTTCATACATACTCACTAAGAGACTACTTACTACCCGTTCCTCACAGACTACTTGCTTCTAATTACAAGGGTGTGCCTCCGGTCTCTTATCTTGACCATATTCGCTTCGGTACCTGCACACTAAAAAGTTCCCCCTAGGGGGTCAGCTTTCGCTGCGCATGATAACCGCATACCCCGCGTACTAGTGAGGGTACGCCGACCACTTGGTCGTATACATGCGGTTGATTTCATTCAAACATACATGCATATATGCTCTTATACATAATATTGCAATACATTACGCAAGACATACACACATACATACACTTCATTACATGCAAGAAGTACAACATAAACCATTCGATACATACTTACCTTCTTCCGAATTACACATACACATTACATACCAATATACAATTCTTGTTAGCTTCATTGGTCCACCCGGGTTAATCGGGTGGAGATTACTCTTTTACTCGTTACTTCATACATACGCATACATACTCATACATACTTACGGATCCATACTTACTTACTCTTACTCTTACTCAAGTCAAGTCGTCGGGACCTCCGGCCCTAGGGACTACACCGTCACCACCTCCGGGATTTACTTGACTCACCAATCCGGGATGCTACCGATTTAAGGGATTTGGGCCGCGGACTAGTTTAAGAGTCAGGAATTGCAGCCAACCTCTTGTGACTCCGCATCCTCACGCGTGGCCGAAGCTATATTGGACTTCTACTCATTCCGGTTTACTCACTTAAGTTAGGAGTTTGGTAGTTAGGAATTAGCAGAAGTCATTCATTCAAGCCACAATAATACAATACAAGGCTCATAGACACATCCATACAAAATACAGTGCAATATACAAGTACACTACAAAATACAATACACATCATCATCATTCATATGTTTCATGAATTATACAAACTATTGTTCAAGACAAATATCAAGACAATGTAAAACAAGCACATGTAAGTGCAATATAGTCCGATTCATGCATTTATCTTATTAGGTGATCAAATAAGCACACAAATCGGGGTAACCAGATTAGGATACAGGGCATGAAGAAGAAATCATACCTTTCACCGTTGTACTTGTATCCCAACGTCCCTCCGGTGTTCACAAATCAAATCCTATTATATATACATACAGTGGAATGATTAATCTATCTATCTTAACTTAACCCGATTACTCTTACGTTACTAATCCATACTTACTAAGTCTTGCATTATAATACTTACATTTTATTTACTTACTCCTAATTACTTAACAATGGTTTACTTACCTATATATGCACATATGTATAGGTGGGTATACATATACATACATACATATACTAACCATATTCTTATAGTTTTTTTTTTTGTAAGTTTTGACCCGACCGAACTTGCGACCGACCTTGCAAGTTCGGTCCAAGTCAGTATGCTACATCGGGTGAAAATTCCAGGGCCGACCGACCTTGCAAGTCCGGTCCCAAGGTCGGTCAATTCCAGTGAGTTATAACGGAAAATTTTAGCCCGACCGACCTTGCAAGTCCGGTCGCAAGGTCGGTCCATTCCAGAAGGTTTCATCGGGGAATTTTCTGGTCCGACCGAACTTGCAAGTCCGGTCGATTTCCAGTAGGTTTCATACGGGAAAATTTTCTGGTCCGACCGAACTTGCAAGTCCGGTCGCAAGTCCGGTCGGTTCCAGAAGCTTTCCCATCTTTGTAAATCTGGGCTCGACCGAACTTGCAAGTCCGGTCGCAAGTTCGGTCCGGCCCAGTATATTGCATTTTTATTTCTGTTTTCAGTCCTCTCTTTTACCTATTAGTTCCCCATGGTTCCTACACTTATTCCCCATGTTTAAACACTACTTAGGCCCTCCAAATTGCCTTAGTTCATCCACCAAATTCCTTACTCAATCCATCAATCAACTAACCAATTTCCTCACTTCCTTTCCACACTTACAATAGTTTTTCATCCTCCAATGCTACAGATTTTTATTCCTACTTCCCCTATGCATATTTCTCATCTCCTAATGCCATTTCCAAAGCCTACAATGTATTATCTTACCCTCCAATTCATTCTCAAGCCACTACAATATCTATACCCAAGTCCAACACTCTTGTCACCAATTCTTCCACGCTAATCCTTCCTAACTTCTCAATGTACCTCTATACACTTTGTACAGATTTTGGGTTCTTATTTCCTCCATTACTCCTCAAATAATGCTACTCCTAGTATCCAAAATACATCCATTCACCTCCTAGTTACATCCCATTAACAAATCATACCAAATCTGGTACAAGCTACTAAACGCTCCCATTATACTCTCCACATACACCTAGTCACTACCTAGGTTGTTTTCTCATCTGAACACTTAAGTCCTCAAATTCCTAGATAAATTTGACATAGTCTCCCTATATATTAACATTCTCCACATGGTTTCACTCACATTTTGATCCATACCACCTGTTCACAACCAATACCAATATACCCATTCTCATATACAAAATACCACACTAAACAACCTTAATTTCTGCACTCAAACCTTAATTCCATTTTGGTTTTAACAAGTTTAAAATGCCTTTTAAGGGTTAAAACACTTGTTTTCTCCTACACATTACACTACACTGCACTACCAATTTACAATACCAATTTAGCTTCTAAAATTCTGTTACATTACTCATTACCAAGCTACACAAGGAAAGAGTGCAATTACCTTTTTCTCCTTCTAGTTTCCTTTCTTCCTTTTGCTTCTCCTTCTCTCTCTCTACGGGTTATAGTACTTCACAAATCTAACATTATAACCCATTCACTACACATTTCAATACCAAGACTAACCCTTAGATTACATTAATGTTTTGAAGTAATTTCTAGGGTTTAGAAACATGTTACCTCCAAGGGTGTAGATGAAGCTTAGAGGAGCTTAAGAACAATGTTTCTACTCCTTCAAAGAAGCCAAAATCGGCTGGGTACAAAAGGAAAAAAACAAGGGTTTAGCTAAATTTTCGTTTTGCCCATAAGGCTAGAAAAAGTGAAGTTTTTAAGAATAATTTTACCTCATTTTAACAAGGAGAACAAGGTGGTTCTAGTGGTAGTCTTGAAGCTCCAAATGCTCCTACCCATGGAGATGAAAGTGCTCCTTTTCGAATTTTGAAAAGATAGGAATGCTCTACTTGATGAGGGGATTCTAATGGTGTAGTTTTATAATTTTTGGAGAGCAAGTAGGGGCACTCAACAAGAGGAGAGAAGTGAGGTTTTTGGTGAGTTGTTATTTCCTCCATTGTTGTCCGATTGGAGAAGGAGGAGAATAGAGAGGAGGGAGATGGGGGTCTGTACGTGGAGAAGGGAATGAGAGTAGGAGAGAGAGTGTGAGAGAGTGGGGTAATAAAGTAGATAAAGTAGTAGTTTTATTACTTTTGTTGTTTTGTGAATAAGAGTGAGTAAAGTGAGTGTGTGTGAGGGGGAATAAAATCGGACCACACACAGAACCATGAGGGTTTTAAATTCTATTTACAATATTGGACACATAAGTTTGGTCTATTTATGTTTCTACCCCACAACTTCCCGTTTTTGACGGTTCTTTACTAATTCCTCGTTTTATTGATTTTATTGGTTCTAAAGCTTCACTAATATTTATTAATGATTATTTAGTGACTAAAATTGTTAGAGTCTATTTGACCTGCTAAAGACACGTTTCCCGGTTACCTCGAAAAACGCGCTTTAATGTTCATTAGTGTTTTGAATCCATTTTAAGGATCATTTCTTCGGGGTTTGTTCCCTAATATTTATTTAGACTCAATTAAGCCTTTAGAATCCCTATAATACTCTAACTGAGGTCTCGTACCTCCTATGGTATTTAACGCTTATTTAGCGTTTTTTGCTTTTTAAGCGTTTCTTTTTTCTTCTTTTAGATTTATTCTCCTACCAATATTAATTAGGTACCATTAGGCCCTTAAATACGTATTAGATTAATTTTAATCCTTAGTTTAAGTTGGGGTATTTCAAATTGTGTCCATATACTTGGTTTCGATTGCAAAGACACCTCCTTCTGCTTTAATCCAAAGGCCTATATGAGCTCCTCGATGGAAGCAACACCTCAGTTCACCCCCCCCCCCCCCCACCCAGTTTGCTGGTTTTCCTACTCATTGAGTATGAAAATATCATCATGGATTTGGGTAAAACATGTCTGATGAAGTGGAAACCTCAAGAACCAGCTCATGGATGAAACGATATCCAGAGTCAAAGAAGAATTACCAAAATTGACCTTTTCTAAATTCCCACCAGATCACTAACTACCCAGAGCAATACCAAAACACTCAGTCCTACAGAGTGCAGAAGCGTAAACCCTAAGCAGTCAATGTCTAATGGAACAACAAATAGAAGGAACCAATACCCAAGTGACGTTTCACATTCAAGGCTTAGTTAGTCACACAAGCTGAGTCAGTCACACAACCAATTCCTTTTAGAAATTCCACTTAAACTTAGTTAGCGTTTTTCAAAAACGTCTCATAAGTCAATCAGCAAAAGTATCGGAGTACGGGAAATTGTACCTAGTGTAGACACCAAAAATTCTCACCCCATAAAGCAAAATTCAGACAAAGAGGGTCGTCGCCTTTCTTTTCAAAACTTGTTCATGTACATCCGTTCTTGAACTCGTCCCTTTTATTTATTTGCTTATTTTCCTATCTTGTTTTTATGTATTTTTTATTTTTACTTTAGTTTTAGTGTGCCCTATTTTATTTACTTATTTACTCGCCCATTAGTTCTTGCGTTAGTTTATGCTATCTTTTTACGTGTGTATTTTATATCATTTCATTGATATTTTTACTTGTCTTTTACTTACTAGTATTCACTTTATTATGTCTTTATCTTTATTATTTTTAGGATTATTTTCATCATTTTATGTACATCTCACTATTATACTGCCTGTATTATTAATTTTATGTTCTCGTCTTCATTTTATCATTTCATGCTTTTTTTTTTAAAAAAAAGAGTAGAACACATCATTGTTACATGCGAAACATCTTTAATTTTACACCGTATTTTTGTTTAAAACATTAGCTTTCGGGGAAGCTTATTCAATCTGAGATACAACATTTCTTTTATTTCACACAGTTTTGTATTAAGTTGTATCATTAGCTTAATTGGTTGAGTGTGAGATTTGGGAGACCCTTGGTCCCGGGTTCGAACCTAGCTGTTGGCATGGGAACATTTTGTTTCCTTTTAACTGGATAACCCTAGCTGCTATCTCACTCACTATTCGATTATAAAAGCAACAAACCCTGATCCCAAGGCAGAGAGATCCAATTCCCAGCACAGCCGCCACTACTTTCTTCCCTATCTCCATTTTGTCGACCATCTTCAACCTTCTTCATTATTCACGCCATTGATTTTTGGCTCGCCCAAAACTGGAGACAAGCAACGTACATGCCCCTCCCTCTTTTCATCTCCAGATTCACGTTCCTTCACTACTGTAATTTACGATCCAATGCGGCGAACAAGGAGCATGTAAGCTCCATCATTCCTCAGCTCTTCACAACGCTGGCCAACTAGGAGCATCTGCTCCACATTTATTCAATATGTTAACTGTAATTTGTAACCCAGCTCCGTGCCTTTGTTCATTGTCTTCCTCACGATAATTCACATCCTACTGGCGATTGATGAGCAGACTGGCTCCATCATTTTTCTTCAAGTCACCGGTAAAGAAGAAGCACATATGATACGCCCCTGTACATTTCTCATCACCAACGGTAGTTTTGCAAATCCAGTTGGCGAACCAGGAACACAGAGCCACCACCTCTCTTCATCGTCTCCATCGGTAATTATGCAACACAAATCCCACAGTAGGAGACTCTCATTTTTTACGGTTTGTTCTTTTCTTCTTTGAGGACACCAAGCAACACAGCTGCTTCTCATTTTTCTTCACGCCGGTGGTTCTACCAAACGAGCTAGACAACAAAGAACAATGTGCTCAACCCTCCATTCATTCTCAATACTCTCGGTTAATTTACAAAGCAACTGGCAAGGAGCCTAAACAAAACCAACCCTCTCATTCATTCCTCACACTCACGATGAATTTGTAACCCAAACCGACCTACAAGGAGCATCTAGTCCTCTACACGCTCTCCTTGTTTACAGTGATTCGCAGCCACTGGAGAACAAGGAACATACCACCTCTGCACCTTCATTTCTTTTCCTTTTCAACTGGCGAACAAGGAACGGAATGCTCCACCTCTTGATCTCCAAACTGGCGAAGAAGGGCATACATGCTATGCGACTGTTTTCCTCTTCACTCACAGCGGATTTGCAACCCAACTGGCGAAGAGGGACATACATGCTCATCGACTCTTCCTCTTCACGCACGCTGGCGAACAGAGAACACACACATTCACCGCCAGATCTGTCTCCTCACTTTGGCTTAAACAAAACTTGCCGAACAAGGAATAAGCAGCTACCCTCGCTCCACTTCCCTCACCGACGGTAATTTTGCCACCCCGACTGGCGAACAGGAAAGTATACATGCCTCCATTTTTCTTCATTCACGATTGAAAGGGCTGATATTATACATGATCTTCGCTCTGTCAATTCTCTTCTTGTGTCCGTAATTAATGATAAACCTCTGGAATTTCTGAACATACCCGATGCAAAACAGAATATAATCAGCTCTTCAACTCCCATGTTGTATCAACTGCTGCAGTACTGGAATAAATCGCTGAAACTTCACCTTTCAAAACAGGATGAAGACAGAACTGTAATATATATGCTATTCAATCTTTCATACTCTTGTATCTGCACCTATGATAAATCACTGGCATCACTGCATCTTGCATACAGATGGAAGAAGGGATTTTGTTTTGTTTACTCCCAAATATCATGGTCTTGGGAAGCAGTATGTCGTAAATTCTAGGGATCCGATTACTCGCATGAACATGGCTTCTGGTGTTAGATATCTTTGTTCTGCTTTTCCATCCTGATGTGAACAAGCGGTATTTGCATTCGAAGGTTATCATTTTTGTTCATTTTGTTAATCTGATTACTCTTGTAAACTGACTTTGTGTTTGGGTCGCTTTATCGGGTGCTTGACAGGAAACATTATCATTTACCCTTCCAATCTTGGCCTCCGATTTCATTGCCACTTATTACCTCTGTTTGATTTGGTTATGTCTGCTGGAGAGATTCATTCTCTTTCATCCATCGTATTGAGGTGAATCTGCTTCATATCAGCGACCACCTCTGATGTTTGCTATTTGGCTTGGCCTTTTGTAAGCCTCTTTCAGCTAGTCCATTGCTGTGCAGGTTAATCTAATATATTATGGACACTTCTAGCTTTTATTGTCGAATGTAGCTTAAATCAGTGTGTTCAAATCATTTGAGTTTTTTTTGCTTAGTTTTAAGTTTAAGGCTTGTTTGTTTCTCATTCATGACCTTGATTAAACCATGGTTTTGCAATCGGTGTTTTTATGATGCGAGAGATCCTTTGGCCCTCGACCATGTGTTATATGGAATGTTGTCGTAAGCGGGTTTGTTCAACTCCTTCTCTGATCTTGCTATTTATGGTTTAGGTCATGGCTGCCTTGTTTCAGGTATCACTATTTTGGTTTAAAAAAGAGCTGATCAATGTCTATTCAATTCGATTAAAGTAGACTCACATTTTCTTCTATATATAACTGAGTTGTATCGGCCTTTGCATGGCCTATTTGTGCATCCAGTTTCGCTCTCCACTTGATCAAATTTTCTTGTTATGTTGCGTGGCCTATTTATGCATCCGAGTTTGCTCTCTTGGGGATGTTTGGTTTGGTTTCTTAATTATCGATTGAACTCGTTGTGTCATTCATCACATAGCTTGTTGGTTTCAATGATCTCACTTGAGATTGCCACTCTTGGGCCTACATGCATAACCTTTGATCTCATGTCTTTCACGATAGTTGTTTAATTCTGTTTGGTGTAAGTGTTCCTTATACCTTGGTTTCATGTTTTTACTGAGGTACCTGCAAAACAGATGAGACTTGAGCAAGGCTTTCCTGGCCTAGAGTTTACCGCACACCTTTTGCTAATGAACCATATTGTTGGTTTTGGGGGCTTGCAAAGACGGGATTATGAACGTTTGATTGTGGATTCGGCTGGGGTTTCTTTGTCTTATGTTTGATTAAATGATAAACCGGGGGCAGGCCACCCCGTAGGTTGGTTTTCTATTACCTAAAGTTCCTTTTGATCATGACCGACAACTTGTCTACATTCCTAGCATTGTTGTTTGCTGTTTGCTCCTTGCGCATAGATTCATTTTTGAAATTGATTCAAAAAGAATGATTCTAATCTAGTCTTCACTTGAAACCAACTCATTTAATTGCTAAGTCTTGCTTTGTTATGCTATTCTCGTTCTCTTAACATCATCTTCAATTTTTATAGCGGTTCTGTTTTGCCTCTGTTATGCTTTCGTTGCTTTTGCTCCATTGTATATGCTCCATTGTACACGTGTTATCTCGCTTCTATGCCCTTCTCGCAACCCTACAATTGTTTGATTCGTTAATCCTGACCTCTATCTAAGCCCTAGTTATTATCCCCTAGGACCCTTCAACCGACAAAAAAGTTTTGGATGTATTATTGCTCCACACCTAACGGGTCTCTCATTCGTTCGTGGGGCAATAATCTCCTATAACTTCAGAAAACACTCAAATCACCTTTATATGTATATAAGAACAAAAAACTTCAAAAAACAAGCCCTTAAGGCTATTTTAGGAGGGCTTAGGATGCGAAAACCACCCCATGCCTAGCGGATCTCTCATCCGTTTTATGTGGGTGGAATCCTCCTTTGCCTTCAACACACCCCTAATCAAGAGTTAATAAACAAACCAATAAATCAATTCCTCTCACTTGTTAATATCTCACAAATCAGCCCAACAACATTTTTTTCAGCCCAATCACAAATAAAGCCCACATAAAAAGGGGCCACTCCAGCCAATCCAAACAAGGCCCAATTTTGGCCCAACTTCAAGCAAGGCCCTTTTTTGGCCCAACTCTAGATAAGGTCCAAATTTCAACCCAATTTCCAACAAAGCCCAGAACAGGCCCAATTTAATTCCAAGGCCCAATTCAAATCCCACTTCAGCTCGAATCAAGAAGGCCAAATCAACCCAAGTTAATAAGGTCCAAATCAGGCCCAAGAACCTAAAGCCTAATATGGCCCAAATCAAAAAGCTCATCTCAATCCAAAATCAAAAGCCCACTTTGGTCCAAATCAAAAATCTAAAAATCAGCTCAAAGAAAAAGCCCACCTTGGCCCAAAATCAAAGGTCCCATTTCAAACCAAATAAAAAGCTCCCTTGGCCCAAATGAGGCCCGATTCGGTCTAGAACCCCAAACCTTGCCCAATTTTCAATCCAATCTCAAATCGGCCCAATTTTCAAAGATCCAAGACAAGGTCCATTTTTCAGCCCACTCTCTAACAAGACCCATAGCCAAGCCCAGTTAATCCAAATCAGCCTGAAATCCAAACAAGGCCCAAAATCTCAATTGGCCAAAAAAATCGAATTCAGGCTCAAACCGAATTCAGGCCCAAACCCACTATGGCCCACACACATTTCGGTCCAAGCCCAGTTTGACCCAAACCCAGCTCAGCCCATTAAGCCCAACTCGGCCCATATCATATCCAGGTCCAAACTAGACCCTTTGCAATTTAAAATCCAAACGTTGACCTTGACCCAAACGTTGACCTTGACCCAAACTTTGACTCTTGACTTGACCTTTGACCTCCAACTTTGACCTCCAATTTTGACCCCCAATTTTGACCCTGACCTCTGACTTTTACCCACTTTGACTTTCCATCCTTAACTTGACCAATCTCAACTTTGACTAACCTAAACTTTGACTTTGACCTAACTTTGACCCGGTCCAACCATAACCAACACTATGTTGACCAACCCAACTTTGACTCAGGTCCAACTTTGACCTGGCCCGTTTTCCAATCGTAAATTCAATTCAATCCCATATTCAATTCCAATTCAAACTCAATTCAATTCCAAACTCATTCAATCCCCTTTCAATTCAAATCCAAATTCATTTCAATTCCAATTCAAATTAATATTCATTCAACCCTGATTCAACTTCGATTTCAATTCAATTTTAATTCCATTCCAATTCTCCTACACACTAAATGTCTCACAGACCCGAGCGTCTCATAGACTTTGTTATCACAATGATTCGAATGTCTCACAGACCCGAGCGTCTCACAGATCCGAACGTCTCACAGACTTCGACATCTCAAGGTTTCAAATGTCTCACAGACCCGAACGTCTCACAGGCTAGCATTCCAAACCCAAAACTTCTCGAAATTCTGAACCCTTCTAAATCTTAAACACTTCAAATATCTTCAAACTCCACAAACATCAAAAACTTCCAAAACCCCAAAAAGTTGAACTACGTAAGGTCTGATCTCAATATGGAATTGAGTACGTAGGCAACCCACACAGGGTGCGACCCCACACCAATCAAAATACCCTTTTTTTTTCATCATCCATCTCACCTTCAAACAATCTCTTTCACTTTCAACCCTCGATTACCTCAAAAAAACTCAACCATCCTAAAGGCCCTGAACTACGTAAAGTCTGATCTCAATAGGAAGTTGAGTACGTAGGCAGCCCACATCAGGTGCGACCCCATTCCAATCTAAAAAAACCCTTTTCCCAACTCTAGGGCGATATTCATGTCTGTTAAACGTTCAAATCCCCTTTGACTCCCACAAACCCTCGACTTCTTCGACTCTCAAAATCAGACTCCAAATCTTTCATTCTATACTCATTCGAATTCATTAATTCCTCTTCTTGGCGCTAGCTTGGCAGAAAAGCTTGCCTCATCCACTCGTTTTCTCTCCTCCTGTCCTAATCCTATCCTTGGCTTTTTAAATGAATCTCTTTAAAAAGGTTTTGAAAGAAGGCAATCCCGACAATTGGAGACCGAGGTTTCCTCGGGCACCAATCCAAAGTCGTGGTCGTTGCCACTTCCAAGGGGTGTACCCAGTGCGAACCCACAACAGAATCTCTGGTATGATCAGATAAGTCCTATCCGTAGGAAACAAATCATCAGAGTCAATTAATGGTTCTTAGAACCCTTATTCTCCCTTCCTAGTTCCTTAGGTCAAACTAGGTGGCGACTCTAGTGAATTCCGCCTTATAGAGGCATAAGTCCGCGTGGAGCCCATTGAGAGGGGTGTAGTGCACACTTGCACTCTCCCTTATGCTTTCTGGGAAAGACGGACGATTTAGAGGTATATGAGGGCTGCCATGAATAACGGGTTTCACCCTCCACAAATGGCATTTTCTAGGATCTGGGCTTCTTAGTCAGACCATATTTAGATAGACCCCCCCTCATACCGAAAAATCACCCTCCACACCTAGTATGTGAAGAACAATAAATAACTTGAATAAGTGATTCCCCAATAGTAACCTATAATTAAGGTGTTCCAAGTGTCGATTAGTTAAGGGACTTATAAACTAAACAACCTTCTTTTCTTACTGATTAATAGTTCTAGGTTTACCATTATTCTCTCACAAAGATTTGGGCTTAACTTGTTACTAAATCCTTTGTTAGGCCCATTTCGTTAGTTTGGAACGATTTAGAATTTATTCCTGAGAGTGGCCCAAACTCTCTTGTTTAAGTGGGCTTATGGAGTTCATAGACTTGGGCTTAGTAGGTTAGCCGAAGACCGTGTTACGTTTATGTTGTGTAATTAAACCCTTAAGTAATAGTGACTACTTAATTACACACCGATTAAAACCTAAGGTTCAACATATATATATATTCTACTTATTATAACTATCACAAGGAATATTATTTCCCTCATCTATTTTAATGTATTTATATACATATAAATAAATATATATATATCTTGATGTATTAAGATTTATCCATAACATTTTTAGGAAATTTTATTGTATTTAATTATGTTTAATAACTTCTAGGCATAACCACAACTGATATACAGTTTATAAAATAAAGTGTTTTCCTTTATTTATTTAATATATATAAGTATACCTGTATTAGAATTTAATTAAGACATTCCTATGTAACTTATTATATTTAAACTATCTTATTACTACAACCTTTAACTGCATTCCAAGTATGTTTCATAAAGTATTTCTTTTACTATATCTTAGGACTAGCTCTTATAACATTTAGTTAATATAAGTGTTAATTTATTAACTCCCTGCTTTACCCTAAGTTACTACTTTATTCCCTTTATATATGTGTGTAAAAATATATATACATATTTTCCTTAGTTTTAATTAAAAATATTAACTCCATATAATATAATAAATAAAACGTAAAATAATTAAATTCCTTGATTTAACATAAGTTTCTATTTTAATTCTACCATATAAGTATAAATACATATATGTAAATAATTTCACTTCTCATAAAAGCTAATACCCAAAAAATTATAAACTTACTGTTATAAAATGTTACTTTAGTTTCCCTTATTTTCCCCAGCTTAAAAAGTTTATTAACAAACCATACTTTAATTTTTGGTTACATTAAAAACCATATATTATAAGTTATTCTTATGAAAAACTCATATAAACAATTTTTAAACCCATTTACCATAGTCCAAAAATTCCCAAATTTAATATACAGTAACTATAACATTTTAGACTTATTATAAAATTTTTATTTCATAAAAATATCTCTTAAATTAACCAAATAATTATAGAAAACCCGTAACTTGCAAATATCATAACTTACGTTTAAAAACTCCAAAACCATATTAGTTTACATCAAAATAAACTAGATTTAACAAGGAATCTATGGTTAAAATGTCAAGTCAAAACACATTCGGGAAGGCCATTAACTAAATTCAACAAGTTAGATTTAAATTCTGAAACATTATAAACTTAAAACATACTTAAATAACCCCGATCTAATCCTGACCGTCCAATCCTTTAGAACCCGATCGGACGGTCCCTGAAATCCCAGTTCATCAGCGAGCTCCAATCCATACCCGAGTACTAATTCGACATTTTCTCACAATCTACGTACATAACCAAATTGAGTGATTCTTGTTTCTATGGTTTCGAAATTCAATTCCGGTTCTAATGATACCAAATTCGCTAGCTATCATGCGGGATTCGTCGGTTTTCGATTTTGGTTTCGAAGTTAGGGTTTATTCTGATTTCAGAATACAAATCTACCAAATTCACTCAATCTAATGCTTAATTTATGCAATTGGAACATGGTATTGACCGATAATGTAAGGGCGATTAACAAGGTTGAAGGAATTTGAAGAAAACTTACCGGAACTGCTCGAATCGAAAGGATTCGAAATCGGATTCTGGAAAAACGCCCCCTTTACAACCCGATTGAGTAGCCTACTTTGCAACGCTATAATTTACAGTACAGACCGAGTTAGAACTAGTTCTTGGGCTTAAACTAAAAAGAAATGTAACTCACACAATGATAGCAGAACTCACCCTAACTTGCACTACACAGAAAGAAATCGAAGCTGGAAGTTGCGAGTTTACCTTGCGTTTTCTGGAAAGAAAACTATGATTTTTGTGTTGTGACGAATCCAAACTTTAGACACCTAGCTCGTTCTTCCAAACGGTTGGGAATTGGCTTGGGTCATCAACATGAAAGTTGTTGAGGATTAGAGCTCTTCAAAACGAGCTAAAGAACATGAAATTTGGCTGGGAAAGAAGAAGTTATGGCAAGAAGAAGTTACCTGAAATCGAAGGAAAACTGAAAACATGCAGTTTCGGTTTTGCAGGGTGGCTACTTTGGATCGAATTTCCGGTTGGTTGATTTAGGATGAACTAGGTTTATTGTGAGTTATGGTTGTTTAGAGGAAGTGTAGGAGAAGACAACAAAGAAGACGACACTCAAAAATTCAAAAAGATGAGAAAGTTATGAAGGTCACAAGTTAGGGCAAAAAAAAAACTGGTTTCTGTTACCGGAAATCTAGAAAGATTAGAAACGGACTAATACTGGGCGTTCGTATCCCGAGGCGCGTGATGAGTCAGCAAACCTTGCCACGTCACTTTTTTTCAAAATTTTTGGCTCTAAACTTCATTTGTCATAACTTTGGCTAGTATGATCCGTTTTTTACGTTCTTTTTATCGATCTTCATGGTTTTCCATAACCTATTTATTGTATAGGTTTCGGGCTGGTTTGACCATTCTCAAAAAGTCAATCCTAGCAAGGCTTAAAAGGCTTAAGGGTTCTAGAATTTTATATTGACTTTTATGTTTCAAAACAATGTTTCAACTCTTTCTAAAATCTTATAATATACTTGGAGTGTTTACAAAATTTTCCAAGATTTATTGACTTATAAATATTATTATTAAATTCATAATACTATATAATAATATATAATAATTAAATATTTTATTGTATTCTTTAGGGTTAAATAGGAGAAATCCCCTAAATAAATTTTCATAATTCCATATAATAATTTAATATTAATGTATTATTTAATATTTAATAAAAGAAATCCCCTAATTTAATTTAAATTAATTTAGGGGTATTTCAGTATATGCCCTTAAAGAAACTTCACCTCGAGTTTAAAAATCAACTGATAGGCACTCACACCCACTTCGGGTGTGCTGAGACAATAATAATTCAATGAAATTCCATACCAATCCAATCCTTTATTTCCATTTCACATTCCACCGAGAGTTCCGAAATCAAATCAAGCTGAATCCAAATATAAACTGATACAAACTAAACGCCATACTACTCGCCATAATGTAAAACTACGTACATACATACACCTCTCACTCTACTAATACTGTTCTCCCTCTACTAACAATGTAACAAGGCATAATCCGATGAGATAACGAAAGGAGGATTATGCCAGTATATCCCCCTTAAAAAGAGCTAAGTACCCCTCGTACTGATACTACATGAATCACAACAGGATATGAAAGCTCATGTGAATAGATGTGGTACTTCACTCTCATGGAGTCCTCAGTCTCCAATAACTTCCTCAACCCCATGATGCTCCCAAAGAACTTTCACCCAATTAACTGATCTGCCTCTCGTTTCTTGGACCTTCGTGTCCAAGATCCGAATAGGAGTCTCCTCAAACCTCAGTGTAGTTCACTCTCCCAGTCTCTCTGGCGGCAATATGTGAGAAGGTCAGGCATATACTTCTTCAACTGAGATACATGAAACACATCGTTCTTCCCCAACTCCGCTGGTAACTCTAGTCTGTAACAACTGGGCCCACTCGCTCCGTAATCCTGTACGGACCGACATACTTAGGGCTTAGTTTCCCCCTTCCCAAATCTGATATCCCTCTCATCGGAGACACCCGTATAGAAACCAGTCACTCAGCTGAAACTCGAGCTCTCTGGTGCGCTGATCCCCATAGATTCTGTCTAGACTGCGCTGCCCCTCAGTGCTGCTGATATCCTGACGTCATCCTGCAGTGTCTGAACATACTCGGGCTGAATTAGGATTGCCTCGGTAGGGTCACTCCATGATAAGGGGGTCCGGCAGGCCTGCCATACAGAGCCTTGGAACGTGCCATGCCGATAGCTGAGTGGTAGGAGTTTATTGTAGGAGAACTCCACCAGGTGTAGACGCTCTACCCAACTCCCCTGATAGTCCGAGTGACTGCGCGTAGCATATCCTCTAGTTGTCTAAATCGTCCCTCTCTGCCCATCAGTCTGAGGTGAAAGGCTGTGCAAAAGGCGTAGCTGAGACCAAACGCCCTCCTCCTGACGCAAAATCCACTGAGGAAACTGGTGGCGTGTACGTATCAGAGACAATCGTCTTCGGTACCCCATGTACCGAATGTGCTCTGTGGTGAACACCTCAGCCAGCTGGGCACCTTCCATGTGTCCCTTGATAGTATAAACCTGGCTGTCTGGTCAACCTATCGACTATCACCCAAAATTAATTCATTCCGCCTCTAGCTAGAGGAGACCGACCACAAAGTCCATGCTGATGTCAAAACTCCAGCACGGTACTGGTATGACTGAATCTAGCCTCCTGACCGACGATGCTCAACTTCACCTTCTGACAGGTGAGGCATCGGGAGACGACGAATCTGCTACATCCTTGTTCAACCCCGCCCACCAGAATAACTGCTTCAAATCTTGTACATCTTGGGCTCTAGGGTTCTGACAATGTAGAGGAATGAGCCTCCGAGAGAATCCTGGTCTGAAGTTCTGTCGCATCCTGAGTGAATACCCCAAATCTAAATAATATTATTTAATCATTATTTATGGAATATAATCCAAATATAAATCATTTCACGTACGCATGCAAACCCATGCATGAAAACGTTACGTAAAAACAGTCGTTTCACCATAAACGCTAAAACGCCTTAGAAGCTATGGTCAAACATGACCTTGTATGCCTCTAATATTCAACTAAATGGTCATACATTATTATATGAATATACAAATATATTCCCTAAGCTATATTCAGTCAAATACGCAAAATGCTCGGGAGTGCTCACACCCGCTCCTTAAAGCACGAAAGTCCGAGGAGTGCCGAGGTGGCACGAACTCCTATAAAAATTAATTCCTAGTTCCTAACATCATTATTTATCATTCTAAAGAGAAACCCACGAAGTGGTTTCTTCAAAATTCCGCAAAAAACCAAAGGAGGATTTAATTAGCGCTCCTTTTTTGGCCCGGGAGTGTCCCAATGGCCCGTAATTTATGTCACGGGTTGATATAACCCCATATAACTCAATTAACATCTTAGTATTGTTTTTTACTATAATAAGTGTTTACAAACACTTGGAACTCATAAACAATTGGTTTCCCAAATTTCCTAGAGCACAAAAACACACCTTCGGTGTCACGAAAATGCGTTTTACGCAATTACCTTTGTAGTTTTGACATGCCACGAATTGGTAATCTTAAAAAGGGTTAAAATGACCTTCAAATCAGTTGGTTTGACTAGTCAACAAGGCTCTATATAGGGGCCGATTTAAGGGCAAAACTAGTATAAAATTTGCTTTAAAATTTATAAAAGGCTTAAAACATGATGACTCATCATCCCATGTGTCATATTACTTAATGTAAGTATGTAGGTCTCATTTGACCAGCAAGCTGTCGAAATTAGGCCATGGAATAAGGCCATGTGAGCTAAAACAAAAACAAATGAGAAAAAGTAAAAAGTGGATCTAGAATTCACTTTTCTAGATTCCTTCTTTTCCATGTGACCTAACATGCTTGTCCTTGGCTCTTCAATGTCAATTAAGACACCCCATTGACCCTTGATTCGTGACTCTACAAGGAGGAAGAAGACAAGCCTAACTTAGAAAATCAAAAGAATAACTTACCTAAATTACCTTGTCTTCTAGCTCACAATCATCTTCTTTCCAACTCTTTTGCCTTGTCACACCACATGTCCGAAATTATGCAGAGACATGGGCATTTATTGACCAATAAACCATGTAATAACTAAGGAAAAAGTATAGTCATTGAACTTAAAAATTAACAAAACAAAAATCAAATTCTAAGGCACTCTCTTACCTTATACGTAAGTTTTAGTGTCATTTCCCCTCTTGCACACCACACCCTACGAATTTGGTAAGCTCTCTCCTCTCTCTTCTAATCTTCATCTTCTTCCTTGAAGCTCTTAAGTCCATTAATGGAGATGTAACTTCTATCTTCATCTTTAAGGTAATTTCTTAGCAATTCTTGTCAAGCCTTGAAGCAAAACTCTTCCTAGCTTAACAACAAGTGTTCGACATCAATTAGTTCTCCAAGGAGGTCCAAACCAACATTAACCAAGGAGCATCTCAAGGTTATCTTACGGTAGTTTTACTGCTTTGTAAATCCTTAAAGCACATTTTTATGTGTAACCAAGTTCTACTTCTTCTAAGGTTCTCTCCTTCTTCATTTTCATGAAGAAACCTTGTTCTTCATCTACCTTAGGAGTGCCGAATTCATAAGGAGAAAAGTCTAAGGTAACTCTTGTAAAAATACTTACAAATCTACTTAAGATCTTTATTCAAGATCTAACTCCTAAAACTCCTTCACCACTTGCATAACCGAAGTGGAGCATCTATATTACCTTGGAGAAAGCTGGAGATTCAAGAAGAAGTTCAAGCACTTAACCACCTTGTTAAGAAGTAAGTTTACTATATAACTCTTTATATTATAAGCTTTTTTAAGCTTCTAAAAATTGTACAAAAATTATGTACACCTCCTAGGTTTATTAATACCGAAATTATATGGTTTTATATGCCAAAATATAAACTATAACTATAGAAATATTTACCTTAAGACACATTTTTGTGTCACAAAATTCATTTATGTTACAAATAAATTTAGGCCGAAAAGTCTTAGGCAAAAAGCTTTATTTTGAGCTTAGAATTTATATAAGACCATACAATATTTATACATGTTTATATGACTCCTATGAATTTATTTATAATTCCTTGACATATAAATCCACTTTATATAACATAAGGTCTCATTTAAATTATGGCCGAATGTTCTACTTGATAAATAAGTTTTAATGGCTACTTAGGCATATAAATTTATATCATAAAGTTTGGTGAGTTAAAAATATTCTTTTAGTGTCTAAATGACTAATTAATTAAGTTATGTGGATTAAATGTAATTTTTACAAAGTTTAGTGTACTTATATTAAAAACCGAGAGCTAAAGGGCTGTTTGTGTAATTATAATATAATATAAGGTTAGGAATTAAGTTTAAGAATTTTAGATATTTAAACAGCTCTAAAATAACTTTTATAAAGTTTTGGGCTATTATGTAATTATGAAAGTTGTTATTAAAGTTTGGAGTTGAATGGGCGAATTCATAATTAAGAAATTATTGGGGTTACTTTCGAAATTGAAAGAATTAAATATTTAAACTTTAGTTTATAAGTTATTAAGTGACTATTATAAGTTTTGGGGTGAAAATGTAATTAAAGGAAAGTTCTAGGCTAAAGCCGAGTTAGTTGGGTTAGTTGGTAATTTAAGAATTTATATATATATATTTAGCATTTATGGAGATTAAAATTTAACTATAATTTATAAGGTGTTATGTAAAGATTATAAGATTTGTGGTTAAAGGTAATTATGGGAATAATCATTAAGCCGAAAGTTGAGGGCCAAAATGTATTTTGAAAGTTATAACATTTTAAGTTATGTCCAAAAATATTAGTGGTAGTTTTGTAATTTAATTAAATAAGGGAATTAAAACTATGTTTATAGAGATTAGAATTTAAAAGTAAGGTTTATGATTTATTGGTTGTTTTGTAAAATAACCGAAATATAAGGGTAAAAATTTAGATTAAAATAAATATAGGTCCTACATGGATTTTTGGAGGAATTAGAAAGAAAGAATTTGATTAAAGAGTTATGAGGTTTAAACTATGACTTATATATTATAAGGAATTAAAGATAACCGATAACTATTACTTTGTTTGTTAAAGGAGGAATAATGAAACTTAAGAATTTTATGTCATGTATGACAAATAAATATATTAAGAAATTATAGGTTGTTATGTCACTAGACAAATAAAATAAACAACAAATGCAATGAACACATAGATGTGCATTAAAGGATTTGTGAATAAATAACAAATAAGTTTATACATAAAATCATGAGGTAATTAAGGAATAAAACCTCACATGAATAACAAATATGAAATTTGTTAAAAGATCCAATAGAATTATTATATAAGGGTAACATAATTAACCCTCTCAGTTAATCCTATTCTAGGACTTTGTTTGACCCGTTGACCGGGAATTTACAAGTACAGTCTACGGTGAACGGTATGGGATTCTTGCAACCTGTTTTCTAACGGATTACACCGGCTTGTGTGCTATCTGTTGTTTGAATAACGACCAAGATAATTAATGTAAAACGTTGCATTACTCTTGTGCACTGTTGTGTTATTTTATGTGCGTGAATGTTGCTGACTACAACGGTATTCCCACGCATACAAACACTACTATACCAGTGGATTAAATACCCGCGTTTCAGTATATCGAGGACTTGTACTCAAGTCTCTCACTAACTTCACTTTATAACAGACGTCATTATCCTAAACGTGATAATTGACATTATCATTGGGTTTTTCTGTCAACATCTTTATATGACACCTAACAACTCTATACTACGAGAATGAGGAGCCCAGTTGGATCGGCCATGCATGCTACAGGAGCTGTACCTGTCTCAGTCGTCTCCTATCTACGTCGCGACGGAAAATTCAGTTGGGAGGAAGACTCTATTCCACCCGGGACTCGTGTGCCCTTCAGTTCGAGGAAGACCTTATTCCTCAGTGGGTTCTATTTCCCACGCCATTCAGTTCAGGGTTTGACTACGTCATCTCCTGGGGTTTCTATACCCAACTTACTCTATGACGAGGTCACTATACCTCCACTATTTCAGATATTCAGTTATAACTGTCAGTCCCATTGTGTGGACCGACTATCAGTAAAGAATTCAGTTCAGCTAACTCGACCTTCTGTGTCTTGTTCTATGTGACATTATTGTCCTTGTGTGTGATACTGTTATCATCAGATTATGCTGTGTTTACAGCTTTATAAAAAAATGAACTGCATGTATTCGACAAAGTAGTTTGGTGTGGCCCGGTAGACGATGGGCTGCACGTTTTCCATACCAGCGTTGTTTGCTGAGCCCCTTTGGGGGCACCCCCATTTTTCAGGTACCTGAAGTTTAAGGAGATCACCACACTGAGTGTAGGTGGGGTAGACCAAGCTTTGGGAGTCTACTATTAGTTAATTGTTTTATTTCAGTATGTACTTTTGAGTTTGATTCCTAGTGTCTCGAGTTGTATCTGTATTCCAGACCGTGACATTTGAGGATTGTATTTGGACTTAGCCTGGTTGGTCACAAGGGTGGTCAACGGCATTGTAATACCGCCCGGTTGTTATATTTATTTCCGCTGCAGTTGTAATTTATTTGGGAGTGATCGCCGTTCAGTTTATTGGATTTCGGGTTGGGGTATTACACTGAGGAACGCAGAGTCTGCCTCTGACTCGAAGGTGTCCCTCGCTGTCTAGCTTGCACTCATACTTCAGACCATCAGTCAAACCGTCTACTAGCTTCTGCCTGACGCCCTGTAGGTATACATCACTGTCCTGGGCTACGTATATCTCCTCCGCTATCGTGGTCGTCTCTATCAAGGCTAGGAGTGAGTATGCTCTCCTGCTCAGAGCGTCTGCCACAACATTCCCTTTACCTTCAGTGTACTGAAGGTTGATATCATAATCAGCCAGTAGCTCGACCCATCGTCGCTGTCTCAGGTTCAGCTCTTTCTGGGTCCAGATGTACTTCAGACTCTTGTGGTCTGTCATAATCCGGACTGTGGCTCCATACAAGTAATGTCGCCAGATCTTCAAGGCGAAGACTATGGCGAGAAGCTTAAGGTCGTGTGTGGGGTAATTTTCTTCGTGCTTCTTCAGCTGTCGAGAAGCGTACACTACCACTCTGTCATTCTGCAACAGTACCCCACCAATCCCTCTGCTTGAAGCATCACAATACACCTCGTATCCCTCGTTCCCCTCAGGGATCACTAATACTGGAGCTATGGTCAAGGCGTCCTTCAGCGCCTGAAAGGATACCTCACAAGCCTCTGTCCATACAAATGGGCTATCCTTCTTCATCAGGGAGGTCAAGGGCTTGGCTAGCCTGGAGAAGTCCTTCACAAAGCGTCTATAGTAGCCAGCAACCCCAAGGAAACTCCTCACCTCTGTCACAGTGCGAGGTCTACGCCAGCTCCTCACTGCCTCAATCTTAGCTGGGTCTACTGAAACTCCCTCAGCAGAGATCACATGTCCAAGAAATGACACCTTGTCCAGCCAGAATTCACACTTGCTGAACTTGGCATATAACTTCTTCTCTCTCAGAGTCTCCAAGGCTGTCCTCAAATGCTGCTCGTGTTCATCCCGACTCTTGAAGAATACCAAGATGTCGTCTATGAACACGACTACTGACTTATCTAACTAGGGTTGGAAAACTCTCTGCATCAGATCCATGAATCTCGCGGGTGCATTGGTCAGTCCAAACGACATCACTGTGAACTCGTAGTGGCCGTATCTGGTCCGGAAGGCTGTCTTCTCTAAATCTGACTCGCTACAGCTATCTGATGATATCCGGAACGCAGATCAATCTAGAAGAACACCTTAGCTCCCCTCAGCTGGTCGAACAAGTCATCGATCCTGGGCAGTGGGTACTTGTTCTTGATCATGACATTGTTCAGCTCCCTATAGTCGATGTAAAGTCTCAAACTCCCGTCCTTCTTCTTGACGAATTGCACTGGAGCACCCCAAGGTGAGACACTGGGTCTGATGAAACCCTTATCTAGTAGCTCCTGCAGCTGCTTCTTCAACTCAACCATCTCTGCAGGGCCCATCCGGTAGGGAGCCTTAGCAATCGGTCCCGTGTCAGGTATGAGGTCGATATTGAATTCAACCTCTCTCTGTGGTGGTAGTCCTGGTAGCTCCTCTGGAAAAACGTCGGGGTACTCCGACACTATGGGAACATCGCTCTGGAATTTCGGATCCGTCCTCAGATCCTGGGTATAACAGTAGTAGGCGGTAGCGCCCTTGGACACCTCCTTCTTCAGGGATAAAGCCGATACAACCTTCACAGTCGGCTGTTTGGGTTGCATTCAGTATGACACGGTGATCCCTGTAGCTGACTTCAGGATGAGACGATGCTCTGCACAGTGTAGTCTGCCTCAGTACCGCTGTAGCGTGTCCATGCCCACAATTATGTCGAACCCCATGCCAGGAAAGACTATGGCATCCAGAAGGAATTCTGCTCCCTTGATATGTATGTTCAAATTCTTGCACTGCTTACTGCACTTGATCAGCTCTCTGGATGGCAGCAAGACTGAGCAGTCATGGATATCCTCTGTGGGAGCATTGATCTTAGCATGGAACGCTTGTGATATGAAAGAGTGGGAGGCACCAGAATCAAACAGGACTGTGGCCTCCACTCCATTAACTAGGAACGTGCCTGGAATTATAGGATAGATTTTTAAGATTCTGGGTAAACGTCCCAAGGTAATTACTCAGGGTTAATGTTTATACCTGTGATGACCATTCCATTGCTCTTCGCTTGAGCCTGGTTCAACACATTCAACCTGATCCCTGAGTTTCCAACCCCTACAATGAAGCAATAAAATTCTTAGAATTTCCATTCTTATTGAAAGCTTCTTGAGCAACTTAAAATTTACAATGCTGAAACTGTAAAGTACAAGGCTAGGTCTGTCGAAAGGTTAGGTTCAGACGGCCCGGTTTCATATGGGTCTGGTTAATGATGGGTGTGGGGGCTGTGTTCGGGTTGATTCTCTTCACCCCATGGTAGATGAGTCTAGCTGCCCCACCAAAGATCAGTACATCACCCGACTTCAGGAGGATCTTGGTGTGGAGGGTGATTTTTCGGTATGTGGGGGGTCTATCTAAATATGGTCCTAGCTGAGAAGTCTAGATCCTAAAAATGCCATTCTGTGGAGGGTGAAAACCCGTTATTCTGGCATCCCTCAAATACCTACTAAATCGTCCGTCTTTCCTAGAAAGCATAAAGGGGAATGCTAGTGAGCACTACACCCGCTCTCAATGGGCCCCACGCGGACTTATGCCTCTATAAGGCGGATTTGACTAGAGTCGCCACCTAGTTTGACCTAAGGAACTAGGAAGGAAAGGGAAGGAGGGTTCTAAGAACCGTTAGTTGACTCTGAAATTGTTTCCTATGGATAGGACTTATCTGGTCATACTAGAGATTCTGTGTGGGTTCACACTGGGTTACACCCCTTAGAAGTGGCAATGACCACGACTTTGGATTGGTGCCCGAGGAAACCTCGATCTCCAATTGTCGGGATTGTCGTCTTTCACAACCTTATTCAGAGAGATTCAATTAAAGCCAAAGGATCGGATTGAGTGTGGATTGAGGAGTAGGTGATTTTGAGGAGTTTGGGGAAACAGGCTGGTCTTGGAGTTGGTTTGTTTGGAGTGTTTGAGAGACTTCAATTGTTCTGGGATATTTGAGGTTGTTTTGGGAAGTTGAATGTATTGAAGGGCAATTCGGGTTTTAAAGATGATTGAGTATGGAAGAGGATATTTGATTTGCAGGTATTCGGGTTTTGAAGATGTTTCAGGTTTTTAGGAGTCTTCAGGAATTGGAGATCCTATGTGACTTAGAGTTGGTTCAGAAGAGGATTGAGAAGTGTTTATGGGTCCTAAAGCTCTAATAGAAATGTTGGATTGGTTTATTCATAATTGTCTCTCTTAAAGTTTTTAAAACCGAAAAATCATTTTTTTTGTTGTAAAAGGGCGGATAATCCCGAGGGATTACCCTATGTACCCCCTCGAACACGACACTTAATTAATGTAAGTGCCGAGGCTCGAAAGATGGGGCAATGAATTTATGTCGAAAAGTAAGATTCAAAGAGAAACACCATGAATAAGATGCTCTCGGTCGAACCCTAATAACGTCTCTAACTCCCGGGTTTTAAAACATTAAAAACCGAAAACATCGAAATCGAGCGGAAGGGAGTTAGACGATTCTAAAATCCCGGCTGCAACTAGGAAGGTCGTTACTTCCCTAGCACCCCGCCTTGTAAAAATCTAGGCTGCAATTAGGGGAGGTTTGTCACCCTAATGCCCCGCCTAAAGAGATCCAGACTGCGACAAGGGAGGTTACAACCCCAGTGCCCCACCTCGGATTTTTATTTTGGGAAGGAAGACAAGTGGTGTTCTAACCATGGAGGAAATGTTTTGAAGGGGTTAGACATTTCTTGCTCCCCGAAAATGATTTATTTGAGTTAAAAACTGAGTTGGAAAACTTTTGAAGTTGTTCGGAATTCTCTGTAAAGAAACACTGATTTTGAGAAGTGTTTTGGGAGAAACTTTCTGTATATGTGAGAAGAACTTTCTGCTTGAGAAGAGTTTTCTGTGATGTGAGAAGAGTTTTTCCTATAAAATTCCACAAAATGGTTTCTTTGAAATTTTGATGAAACTTGAATGAAACGATGGTTTGAAATTCTTTTTGGGTTTTTGGATTTTTGAAAGGGAATTACAAGTTGAGAGTGAATTGAAAGGAATCGGGTATGAAAAAAGTGTTGGAATTGATTTGATTTGGTTTGACTTGTATTGGAAGATGAGACGGGTCAACGTTCGGGTTTGGTCAATGATTGGGTCAAGGTTTTCTAGTCAAGGTCAAGGTTGGTCAGAGTTAGTCAAAGTCGGTCAAAGTTGGTCGAAACCGTCAAAGTCGATCAAGGTTGGATTGTCAACAACTCGGGTCAACTCTTGGACTTTTGGATTATTTTGTGGACTTAGGCTTTGTGGACTTGTGCTTTGTTTGAGACATGGGCCTTTATGGTTTTGGGCTTTCTTGGTTTTGGGCCGTGGGCTCTTTTTTTTTGGGTTTGGGCCTTGGGCTTTCTGGATTTTGGGTCGTGGGCTTCTTGGGCTTCGGGTTAGGGTCTTGGGCTTTCTGGGCTGATTGTAGGCTCTCGGGCCAATTGTGGGTATCAGGCTGGGGTCAAGACAATTGGGCCAGGTTTGACTTGAGACTTGGGCCGGGTCAAGCAACTGGGCCAGGTTTGACTTGGGACTTGGGCTGGGTCAAGCAACTAGGCCAGGTTTGACTTGGGACTTGGGCCGGGTCAAGCAACTGGGCCAGTTTGAAGGAATCAGAGAAGGTTTTTTTTTTAAAAAAAGTTTAATCAAAGTCAGAACAAAAACGAGTGATGAGAAATAAGAGAGACAATTTGGGTCTTGGTTTAAGCCTTGGAGGATTTGAAAAGAATAATGGATCAAACCAGAACGAGTTTTGAGGAAGGTATTTAAATTAATACAAATTATTACAAGATGTGGTTTGGGTTTAGGGATTACCCAGCTTATTAGGTGGGACCATGGCTCACCTAAATCTTAGGGTTCACCGTCTATCCTAAGGCTTGGTCCTAAAGGTCTAGTAACTAGGGCTTAGTAAATAGATTAATATATACAAGGATTTAAACAGAAACTGTAAACATGTACAAATAAAGGGTAGAACATGTACAAATAAAGCGCAGGCCAGGAACATGGACCAAAGTAGAAAAACTATAAATAGATTATGTACATGAATTACGGATAGTAAAACAAATCGGAACTTGACTACAGAGAAGATCATTCATTATTTTAGGCAAAACAAACAGAAACCTACATCAGCCGGATCAATTTTTAATTCTTTCCTACTCCATGCTCTTTTAAAGGCCGGTTTTGAGTTGTCTAGGACCTACCAGGTTATGTGAAAAAAATTGAGCAGTCTAAAAACTAGCTCGCAGCCTAACTCAGATTCTCAGTCGGGATTAACAAACATGCTTCATAACAGCACAGAGAACATCCTAAACTCACCGCATACCAGCATAGCAAGGCCTTCGCTCCTTAATGAATTAACCGCTAATCAGTGAGAAACATGGATTTAACAGCCAAAAGCTGCTCTGGATCATTTTTTCTTTTTACATTAATACACTGATCTATTAACCTAATTGTTGAAAGAAACGGAAGGTGCAACAGATTGAGGGTTGCTCTTATTAACCCTCTCTAACTTACAGACAAATGAAATGGAAGCTTAAACCCAAGGGTTTCTATCAGATTTTATACACTTGCATGGGTAAACAAACTTCAGAAACTAAGCTCAACGTGAAATACTCAAAAAGCAAATGAGCCGTGATAAGGAAACAACCAAGAACCAACAATATCCAAGGACCAAGCACAACAGGCATTTACATATTGACAGAAAGAAAACTTTGCATATATTTCAGGGATCAAACAAAACGAATCAGAGGGCATGAAAGATCTAAAACCAGCACACCAAAACGGAGCAGTAATATCTCACAAAGATTTAAGGGTTATAAAGTCAGAAATCAATACCAAAAGAGGAGCACATGTGGTTTCCTACAAGTATTTCAGAACACCAAAGACTAAACAAAAATGTTAGTCCGTGACAGACGTTCTGGAGAAATGAAAACTGAACCTCAAGCAAACATTCTTGTTTTGTACTTGCCTACCGCAAAGGTGTGAAACTGGATCATCAAAGTAACTTAGGCACAAACACAGCAGAAATGAAGCGAAACCATCGACTGGAGAGAGACCAGTATATCATTGCTTTGAAATTACAGCTGCAGTATATGGGTGAACAAAACGATGTTGGAGAATGGACCAGTTTGTTCACAACTCGTGAATCCAAAAGCAATAGTCATGAGAGTGGACAGACACACGATTGGAAGAGGACCAGTTCTCTTAACTTTTGAATCGAGATATAGTAATATGAAAGTAGACAAATTACAACTGGAGAGGGACCAGTTTTGCTCGCAACTTACGAATCGGGTAACAACCATGGAATCGGGACTTAAATGAACCAGTCTTGAGATGTTTCATAGACATTAAAATTAAGCAACTCAAATATATATACACAGGAGACTGATGTTAAGCGCACCCCTGACCCGTTCGTGGACTGTAATGTCCATACCGGGCTATGCATTCTACCGAAAAAAAAAACAGAAACAGGAATGACACCGGGACATGCAGAGAGGCAGCTTTGCTTAAACACAAACTTCGATCCATTTCGAAGACCCTGAACCCATCATGGGTTTGGAATCAACTACACCGGATTAAAGCTTAAAACGGAAAGAGACAGAAGGCAATACGAAGAGGAAAAGAAACCAACCTACCCCTTGACATGAAAACGTAACCGAGAAAATCATAGAGGAATAGAAATGGAGGTGGGTGCGAAGCCGATCAGTACTATCATCAAATTCTGGTCTAATGAAACTGAGATACAACCCTCCTCTTTTTGAGTTCATCGGGTGAGGCTTACAGCAACAGTGATTGAAATAAAAAAAGGGGAAGAGGAGTAGCCAAACCAAACTCTCATCCCGAAGGAGTAGAGATTTACTTACGTTCTGCAAACCGGAGATGAATGAGGGCGGTGGGGATGATTTCCGACGAGAATAGCGTGAGTGAGGGGAAGTTGGCGGCGATTTTTGGCGAAGAAGATGAAGGGCGTGGTGGTTCAGATGGATTTTCGCTTTCTTTTGAATATCAGAAACAACGAAGAACATTGGGAGTTCGACAAAGAGAATGAAAATTGGGATTGGCGTTTACTGAGTTTTCAAAAATGTGTCTATACTGTAGGTTTTGAGAATGTTTTATAATGTGAGAATGGGGTGGGTGAGCATGTGGCACACTAGGGTTTTATTAGATGGATGTGGGCCTTATTAAGGAATTAAAACGGACCCAATCTGGGAGAGTCCAACATTTGCAAAATTTGGGATTTCAAAATAGAAAAGCTTCCACCAAGTATCGAACTCGGCACCTAGTATCCTCCTCTCACGCTCTCTACCGGATGAGCTAGGACGAAATTCAGTAAGTGAAGCGACAAAATAAAAGAAGAATCATGTCGTGAGCTAAGGCAAAATAAAAGAACAAACCTTCGCCCGCAAGAATTGAACCCGAGACCCATGGGTATATGTAAGTGCTCTAACCAGTTGCGCTAGATCAGATTTCAGTGTACATATGAGAAGAAAAATACAAGAGTCCTATTTTCGACTAAATAACTGTTCTTAAAAAAAGCTACCAATTCGAAAGAAGTGCACAATAAACAGAGAAGATCAATCTAATGACATGAAAGTATGGAATACAATTAAAAATAAGATTCAAAAATGTAAAGAGATATAAAATAAAAGAAAAGCATATGTTCATGAAATAATGAAAATTAATGCTCGTAATGAAGATAAAACACTCAAAGTAACTAGAAAATAAAGGTAGTAAAAGGACACACGAAATAATAAAAATAATGACGATAAAACGAAGAAAGTCAAAAAGAAATAACAAATAATAATAAAGTATAAATGACACGTAAAACACTAAATACAAGGTAATAACAAAACCGTGCAATGTTTTAAAACAAAAGCAACAAAATATGTACACAAAATGAAGCAGGTTGAAACGGATTATGATAAAAGGCTCGTGCTTCCTTTCCCATAGGGACATGAGATTTAAAAGCCGGAAAAAAGGAAATTCCTTTGGTTGAAAACGGGGATGACCGCCTTGTTTATAGAAGCATGTTTATTTTCGTATTTTTTGTTTCAAAATAAAAAAGGGTGAGAATTTCTGGTGTCTACAGATGGCTCCCCTTGATTCAATTCTGTAATAGAAGGCTTGCAGAATTGGATCAAGGTTGACGGGGCACCAAAAATTCTCACTATGGTTTTATGCGTGCACCAAGATGCGGCTGCAAGTGGAACACTGTATGAATACAATGGGAAAATTACGCCATAATGGGATGCACGAGGACTTATGACGAGCCTCAACTAGACCTCTTGACATCTAGCTATAGGACTTATGACGAGCCTCAACTAGACCTCTTGACATCTAGCTATAGGACTTATGACGAGCCTATAATGCAATTGAAAGTACGAGGACTTATGACGAGCCTCAACTAGACCTCTTGACATCTAGTCATAGGACTTAGGATGAGCCTATGATACTAACAATTAGGTTGATTGGGGTGCACGAGGACTTATGACGAGCCTCAACTAGACCTCTTGACATCTAGCTATAGGACTTATGACGAGCCTATAATGCAATTGAAAGTACGAGGACTTATGACGAGCCTCAACTAGACCTCTTGACATCTAGTCATAGGACTTGTGACGAGCCTATGATACTAACAATTAGGTTGATTGGGGTGCATGAGGACTTATGACGAGCCTCAACTAGACCTCTTGACATCTAGCTATAGGACTTATGACGAGCCTATAATGCAATTGAAAGTACGAGAACTTATGACAAGCCTCAACTAGACCTCTTGATATCTAGCCATAGGACCTATGACGAGCCTATGATACTAACAATTAGGTTGATTGGGGTGCACGAGGACTTATGACGAGCCTCAACTAGACCTCTTGACATCTAGCTATAGGACTTATGACGAGCCTATAATGCAATTGAAAGTACGAGGACTTATGACGAGCCTCAACTAGACCTCTTGATATCTAGCCATAGGACTTTTGACGAGCCTATGATACTAACAATTAGGTTGATTGGGGTGCACGAGGACTTATGATGAGCCTCAACTAGACCTCTTGACATCTAGCTATAGGACTTATGACGAGCCTATAATGCTATTGAAAGTACGAGGACTTATGACGAGCCTCAACTAGACCTCTTGATATCTAGCCATAGGACCTATGACGAGCCTATGATACTAACAATTAGGTTGATTGGGGTGCACGAGGACTTATGACGAGCCTCAACTAGACCTCTTGACATCTAGCTATAGGACTTATGATGAGCCTATAATGCAATTGAAAGTGCGAGGACTTATGACGAGCCTCAACTAGACCTCTTGATATCTAGCCATAGGACTTATGACGAGCCTATGATACTTTATGGAGTTGTACAAAACTCGCTGGTTGATTGGAGGATGATTCTGGTTGTGGATTGATCCGGGATTAGATGCTTTTTGATTGTTTTCATGAGGGATGCGATAGATGTTACCCTTGACTTTGTCAGTGTGGGACTCATGTTTTGATTTTCTTTTTGACAACCTCGCCGGATGTGCCCTGTAGTTTCGGGATCTTGTAGGACTCTTGGCTCTAGAGTTCGAGATGGCTCCGGTTTGATATGTGATCCCCTTGTGAGCAACAACTCTGGGATGGTTGATGGGATCGGGTTCGACATGATCTGAGGGCTCCGGTGTGATCGGATGGCTCCAGTTTGATCTATGGCTCCCTTGTGAGCAACGACTCTGGGATGGTTGATGGGTTCGGGTTTGATATGATCTGAGGGCTCCGGTTTGATCGGATGGCTCCATTGCGGTTGGGTGGCTCCGGTACGGCCCTGAGATGGCTCCGGTGTAGCCCCGGGATGACTTTCTTGATTGAGGCAAATTCCTCCATAGAGTGATGGCCATGACCTTGTGGTTTGAGGGGAGGAGGGGTTTTGTTTGGGACAGGGTCACACCCTGAGAGGGTTGCCTACGTACTCAACTCCCTGTTGAGATCAGACCTTACGTAGTTCATGAATTTTGGCGAGTGAGGAGTTTGGTGATGAGGGGGATGTCTTGTGGGGCATTTGTTTTGAACGGTGCCCGAAGACTTTTAATCCTTTGTTTTGGTGGCTGCGCCGTCTCCGAGAGTGGCTATCGTGCCGGTTGGTGAAGGAGACAGGCTCTGTGTTGTGGCTTCCTTTTCTAAGAGAGCAAACTCATCCTCCTCTTCTTGTGGTGTAGGATATTATGTCTGAACCGATGGATGCAAATCTATTCTACATACATTTTTTTTGGAATTGGATATAATTGTATGTAAAGAGGATGTCGTGTCAAGGTGAGCTCAACCAAGAATTCTAGTTAAGTCAGGTTAGTCGTTTCTGAGCCACTTCTCTCTTGAAAAATCTTCCCGAAAGAGGTCTCTCGGGATCTCTTATACCTTCTGTTTCCTTCCTTAAGGTTAGTTAGGCTTTCTTTAATCGGGGTGATGAACACTCGTTTTTTCTCTACCTTCCTGATTTCCTTGACGCTCGTTTGTGCACGATTGTATTGACAAGGTCGGACGCGTTGTGGCCGTTCATGTTTCGAATTTGGTACTTTTCAAATCAAGCAACTACCATCTCTAAGTCGGAGGTCTTTCGATGGGCTATAACGGGGCGGCAGGACATGTGACATGGGAGTGGAGGATTCGTTTGAGGGTTGTGGAGCTTTGGTGCAACGGAGGATATGGTTCACCTTTGCCATGGATGGAGTGATTTTGGACTCCTTTCGCATTTGTGCGGATTATCACATGCTCTCATTTTTATCTGCTACTTTCTTTGAGTAGTCTATTTGCATTTCTTCGTGTGTTGGACATTTCTGGTCTCATCTATTTATCAAGTGTGGAGGCATCGAGTGGTGTGAGACTTTCATTTCCTCTCTTTGCTATTTTGAGCGTTTTGTGCTCCGCTTCTCTCATTTTTATCCTCTTTGGGTATCTCTTTCAAGCTTTCCTCCATGTATTAAATGGTGGGGAAAGGATCATGGCTCCAGCTCTTTTATCCTCTTTTACAGGGGTGAATGGTTGCGTGATGTGGGGTGGTATATCGTGGAGCTGTTTTCGAAAAGATTCTCAATGAAAGGCTCAGCGGGGTTCACTAAGGGATCGTTTTCAGGGTCAATAAGGCTTTTGGCCTTGTGGAGGTTTTTTTTTTCGATCCTAGGTGCCTCGTCATCCCTATCGACAGATAATTGTTTCCTCTACTATTCCCAAATTTTGACATGAATGGTAACGCGCCTTTCTCATCAATATTTGGTTCCATGATGGAGGATCCTCACATGGTGTTTTGAAATTTAAATGCATTAAGCGCTCTGGGTTTTGCACGCTCTGTGTTTCTCTCATGCACTCAACTCTCACAGGAGGTTATAAATCCTTTCAAGACCTCTTCGGGGAACATGATACAAGAGTTCGGTGGCCTTTGATGACTTATGTGACTTCCTAGAATTAAAGATCGAGATGCGCCTCGACACTAGGGATATGCAAATGCAAATGCAATTAAGCTAAACCCAATGCCAATGATACTGATAACTTTTGTGTGGATGCAAGATATTTTGTATGGATGCGTTTGGTTTTTTTTTATGGATGCATTTTCGTGGATCTTTTTTTTTGATTTTTTGTGAATGCGTGTGTTTTTTTTTTGGATTTTTATGACGGTTCAGACATAATATCGTTTCAGCCGGTCAAGATTGACAAGGCTTTGAAATTCTTCTCCGTCCAAATCTGTTAGTAATACAGCACCATGAGGGGTTATCTCTTTGACCAGATAAGGGCCCACCCAGTTCGGTCTGAACTTCCCTCGTGGGTCTGGTAAATCTTTTCTCAGTTCCTTCAGGACGAGATCACCCACTTGGATGTTTTGTTCTTTGACCCATTTTTTGAACGCTCTAGCCATTCTCTTTTGATAACCCTGGATGTGATACAATGCCTGTAGGCGCTTTTCATCAAGAAGAGCAAGACTGTCATAGCGTTGTTGTAACCAGTCACTTTCAGCAATTTTCAGTTCATTAGTGACCCGAAGAGTGGGAATTTCAAGCTCGATTGGCAAGATACATTCTGACCCATATACCAAGGAATACAGGGTGGCTCCAGTTGCAGTTCTGACAGTAGTGCGGTAACCCCAAAGAGCGTAGTGTAGCTTTTCCGGCCAATCTCTGTATGTTTCAACCATTTTTGCCAATGCACTCTTCACGGCTTTGTTGGCAGCCTCAACTGCTTCGTTGGTCTGAGGTCGGTATGGGGATGATCTGTGGTAACGGATGTTGTATTTTTCCATGACCCGGATAGTGTCTCCGTCGAATTGAGGACCATTGTCCGATACAAACTCTGAGGGAACTCCGTATCGGCATATGATGTCTCGCTCGATGAACTGGGAAACTTGCTTTGATCCGATGTTTGCGAACGACCGTGCCTCTACCCATTTGCTGAAATAGTCTATCACTACGAGGATGTAGCGGTGTCCATTTGAAGCTTTAGGGTGAATTTCTCCGATGATATCGATTCCCCATATAGAGAACGACCAAGGAGCTGCCATGGCTGTTAGGGGTAGGGGAGGCAAGTGTTGCAAATTAGCATGTGTCTGACACTTGGCGCACTTTTTCACAAACACATGACAGTCGGTTTCCATTGTTGTCCAGTAGTACCCTAGTCTGAGGATTTTCCGGGATAGGGAATGTCCTCCAGCATGGGTCCCGCATACTCCCTCGTGGACATCCTTGACGATCTTATCGGCCTCTTTTCGGGTCACACACAAGTGTTGGACTCCATTCGGCATTCTCTTGTAGACCCTGGTTCTACAGATCACATACTGATTTGACATTCTCCTCAGAGCAATGCGGTCTTGCTTAGTGGCTTCTGACGGGTACTCTCCTTTTCTGAGGAAATTCTCAATGTCCACGAACCACTCATTTTCGGTTTCTTCTGCTTCGATGGCTCCAATTTCGAACGAGGGTACATTAGTCATCGTTATCCACAAGGGAAAATATAATGAGCCGCTTGGCACTTGGACTACTGAAGCTAGGGAGGCTAAAGAGTATGCAAAGATGTTCTGGCTCCGGTTCACATGCTTGAAAGTTACATTCCGAAAGCAGGTGATCAGGTGTGAAAGGTAATCGTGGTAGGGGATCAATCGTTCTTCTCTGATCTCCCAAGTCTGGTTGACTTGCGAAATGACGAGATTAGAGTCGCCAAAGACCTCTAACTCCCCCACTTGCAATTCTAATGCCATTTCCAGTCCTAGGATGCAGGCTTCGTATTCTGCCATGTTATTAGTACCGGGTAATTGATTTTTACTACGGCTGGAAGCAGATCTCCCTCAGGGTGGATCAACAAGATCCCGGCCCCTTTACCCTTATGGTTGACGGCACCATCAAAGTATAACCTCCAGCAGGTTTTTCGTAATGTCATGATTTGTTCGTCTGGGAAGTCATCATTGCCGAAGAACTCGGATGCTACCCGGCATTCTGCTAGGTGTTCAGCTATGACACTCCCTTTGATTGACTTCTGAATTTTGAAAGTGATATCGAACTCAGACAACAATAGGGACCATCTGGATAAGCGACCGTCAAGAATCGGCTTTTCCAGAAGGTACTTTATAGGGTTCATGCGTGCAATCAGATGAACCTCTTGCCCTAACAAGTAGTACCTTAACTTCTTCGTAGCCCAAACCAAAGCAGCACAGAATTTGTGAATGTCAGAGTATCGTGTTTCTGCATCGACCCATTTCTTGCTGATATGGTAGATCGACTTTTCACGCGGTGGGGATCCTTGTTCCTGGGCCAGCATGGCGCCCATTGACGTCTCTCGGGCAGTGAGGTAAAGGATCATTGGTTTGCCCTCCTGGGGCGGTACCAAGACGGGCGGGTTCTGCAAATATGTTTTGATCTTCTCAAAGGCTTCCTGACACTGTTCATTCCAGGCTTTAGATGCGTCTTTCTTCAACAGGCGGAAGATAGGCTCACAGATCTCGGTTAGCTGCATGATGAATCTTCTGATGTACTGAATTCTGCCTAAGAAACCTCTGATTTCTTTTTCGGTCTTCAGAGGAGGCATTTCTTGAATGGCCTTTATCTTATCTGGGTCTACCTCGATTCCTCGGGTAGTGATCATGAAGCCCAAAAGCTTTCCTCCGGTCACTCCGAATGTACATTTCTCGGGGTTTAGCTTCATTTGGTATTTCCGCATCCGATCCAAGAACTTTCTTAGGTTTATCAAGTGGTCCTCCCGTTGGGCAGCTTTGACAATCATGTCGTCTACGTATACCTCCACTTCCTTGTGAATCATATCGTGCAATAAGGTAGTGGCAGCCCTTTGATACGTGGCTCCGGCATTTTTCAAGCCAAAGGGCATGTTCACGTAACAAAAGGTTCCCCACTGGGTAATAAAAGACATCTTTTCCTGGTCTTCTACGGCCATTCGGATCTGATTGTAACCTGAAAACCCATCCATGAATGACAGTAGCGCATATTGGGCAGTATTATCAACAAGGATGTCAATGTGGGGTAAGGGAAAGCTGTCTTTGGGGCTGGCCTCGTTTAAGTCCCGAAAGTCAATACATAATCGCACTTTCCATTTATCTTTGGGACGGCTACGATATTGGCTAGCCAATCGGGATAATTGACGACCCGAATGAAGCCAACACGTAACAACTTCTCAACTTCCTCTTTCACTTTCAATTGGTGCTCGGGTTTCATTCTTCTCAAACGTTGCTTCTTAGGTTTGGCATTTGGGTACAACAGTATTCTGTGTTGGACAATGTCGGGGTCAATCCCTGGCATGTCTGCGTAGCTCCAGGCAAAAACATCGACATATCCAGTTAACAGAGAAGTCAGGTCCCGTTTTTCTGTTTCACTCAGACCCTAACCAACTTGTAAAGTTTTGGGGTTATCAGGTGTTACGATATTTATTGTTACTGTGTCCTCTACAATCCGAGTGTGGGTGGAATATTGTTCTGTGGGAGGCATATTCTCCTCGTCATATTCTTCTTCTTCAGCCTCATAGTTTTGCATTGAATCAAGTGACAAAAGAGATGAATTTTCTGAATAAACTAAACTTTCATTAATGCTCGAAGAGTTGGGTAACTCAATGATTGTTAGAAAATTGCCACCATTTTTACAGAGGAAAATAAATGGTGGCTCCCCCACTCTTTCTTCTTCGTCGAAATTAAGACAGATACCACTCTCATCATCAGCGCTACAAGAACTACCGCTATCACTACTGCTACTACTATCACTATCAACTAGACTGATTGAGTATGGCTCTTGGGAAATCAGCTCCTCTTTCTTACGATAGACGACAAGACACTCTCCATGGCCATCTACCGAGGGTGCGGGGTCCTTGATGACTGGTTTGATCGTGACATTGCTCTCCGCTGCATCCTCGGGCATTCCTTGGTCGCATCCCTTGTCGTCATGGTCTTCAAGGGATGAGTTGAGGGAGAATAAAGTGGTCCACCAGCTCTCCCACTCCATTGTCTCCTGATTTCAATGAGCTTGAGCTGCTCTCTGCTTATTACAACTCACAGATACATATGGTTCAAGGTTAACTGGTAAGAAAGAATCTGTGGGAATTCTTACATGTGAATCTGTCAACATCATACCTGACAATTCTGAAAATCCTAACCCGACTCCTCGACCTCCAATGTATGCGGTTAGTGGCTCTGTCGTGCCCTGCAACTCCTTGCCTAGCCCACTCCCCTGTTGGTAGCCCATCTGAGACATCATGTGCTACGATGCGGGGCTATAGACACTAGGGTCGAAGTAGAGAGGAGTGGTGGAAGAAGTTTGACTTACCTGTGAATGTGGCCTGGTCATTGTGAAGCCTCCGAGCGTCAACTCTCGACCCCCCGATGCATTAATCTCAAATAATGGGGACTCAGCCTTGGCCTCTCCCAAAACCTCCACGATTCGTCCCCCGTGTTTGAACTTTAGCTTCAGATGGACGACTGAGGGGACTCCTTTGATCTGATTGATGAACTCACGCCCTATCAGAAGGTTGAAGGTTGAAGATATGTCTATGACCATTGCCTCGATGGTCAGGGAGACGTCCTCAATCAGGATTGGCAGTGAGAGGGTTCCTAAAACCTTTCTATGACTGTTGTCATAGGCACTCAACGTCATGTCCACCGGCTTGAAGTCGTTGAGTCCCATATGACGGGCTACTCGGAGCGGGCAGACATTCACCTCAGCCCCATCATCAATCAAAGTCTTAGGGACCTGGAATCCCCCAGCCTTCACAGTTATGTAGAGGGCCTTTCGTGCCTGACGAGGGATCTCGTCGTCGGTGAATGTTATGGAGAGGTCCGGGGTCCGGGACAGATGGGCTACGATGCTTTCGACCGACGCCGGCCGCTTCTTATCCATTCTCAAGTGCCGAGCTACCGCATCTTTGTGCTCTTCTGAAATCGTCAGCAGAGACCAGATTGTGATGGGTATGCTGGTTGTCTTCAGCTTTCTCAACAACTCTTCTTCTCCCACCAATTTGTTCTCTGACTCATTCAGAGTACGGTCGTGGACTCTCTGCTACAGCATTTCTGGCTCTTCTGCGAGCTCAGCGGGCTTGAAATGCCTTCCTGAGCGGGTTAAGTGACTGATTTTCTCAAAGTCATCATCCTGTTTTTCCTCACCTGCTATCAGAAATGGTGTCTTAACGGGGGTTATAGCCGGTGGATCTTCATCTTCGTTAGTGATCATAATGACGTTGCACTCAGATAATCTCCTCCCTCGCCTTCCGACAATTTTCTGTCGGCACCAAGCTTCTACCATCTCCAATGCTTTCATCGTGTTATAGAGCTCTCGTGCTTCAAAATTCAGTCCCACGAGTAACTCAAGGTTCTTTTCCATCTGCTGTCCTACTATCACCAGGGTGATGATAGACACCCTTCCTTGTCCTACCAGACGCTCGACTGTTGCACGTATCTCATGCGTCATTGCTAGATATTCATGCATTTGCGGTTGAATATCATGTTGGATTTCTGGACGACGAACTCGGAAGGCGTCTAGCTCCGGAGATAGCACGATCGGAGGGGGTATGCTCTGGTTGCCTGGCTCGGAGGAATTTTCGATGGCATGGATCTTTATGATTTTGCTAACATCTGACTCTTCTTCTCCTTCTCCTATCAGGCTCAACATATTCACATGTGTGGGGATATAGTTGTTCTGAGTGTTCGGATTAGTTTTCGGGAATTCCACCTCCCCAACATCGATCAAGTCCTGAATGGCATGCCGCAAGGCCCGACAATTATCAGTACTATGTCCCTTGATCATGTGATATTCACATAGGCTGTTGAGGTCAAGCCCCATCTGAGTGACTCCGGGTTTCGGATTCGGGTGCCTCAGTAAGAATCCGCTCTTCTTCAACTTCTCATAGGCTTTGCCCATCGGCATACCTAGACTTGTGTAATTTCTCTTTGGTTGGGACTGGTAACTGCTCGGTGGTGGAGTTGCAGAATAATTTGAGGTTGACCCACTGACTTGGGCTTGAAATACTGGTGGTTGGGATTGATTGGTTGACGGTGTAGGAACAAACTTACTGCCTGTGTCTGTCTTAGGCTGCTTGTTTTGGTAGTTTGACTGTCGGGGAAATGATCACTGGAAGCCAAGACCTTTCAACTTTCCGGCCAAAGCTAGCTCTTCTGCAGCCGTGGCAGCTGCTTTCAGAAGTTTGAAGTCACAAATCCCTAAGGATTTGAGGTGATCCGAGCAAGGATTTTCTAGACAATCGATGATGATTCTGATTTGTTCATCTTCACTAGGGCGGTCTAACATCTGGCCCACCTTCTCTCTCCATCTAGTGATGAATTCCATCACTGTCTCGTGATTTCTTGGTCTCATGGTTTCTAGGTCTCTCCGGGTGACCCCTAGGTGAGTGTTATAACTGTACTGCTCCACGAAAGCCTGGTAGACCTCTTCCAACTTTTTCCCTGAGAAATCCATTCTTGATACCCAAGTTTGGGCTGACCCTTCAAGATAACTGGGGAAACAGATTATCTTCATCTCATCATCTAGCCCATACATAGTCATGACCCGGTCAAACTGGGCGAGATGGTGCCTAGGGTCCCCTTTCCCGGAGTATTTAGAGATTTCTGGTAGTTTTAGATTTTCGGGCAATTTGGAGTTTGGCTTTAGTTGGAACTAACGAAAACCCAACATCTTGGCTCTCTCCCCGAGCTGCATCTCTGCTAGTATCTCTTCTTTCAGGGATTTCTTCATTTGACTAAGGTCAAGTGGAAGGTGCTCAGCAGGTGGGGCTTGGTTGTAACCATGAATCAAATGGTTAGACAGTTGTGGTAACAGTTGATTCTAGGGAATTGCTTCCTCAAAACGGAAAGCATGTCCGGGGGTGGTGTACTGGTATTGATTGAGTTGGATGGGGTCAGGGTGTGGTGAATTGGGATGAATGAGTTCTGGTTGTTTGACTTGATATAGATGGGCTGTTTGGGCAATGGCTCCAGCGGGTGGGAACGGTGGTAGTCTAGGGAAGGTGGTTGGTACTGTAGGGACCGTGGTCAGGATTGGAGGTGGCATGGGTGCTCCTGAAAGTAGGTCAGCTGTTTGAAAGGTTGTGGTCACTGTGTGGATGATGGTACGTTCCTTCCCTGTGGTTGGTTGTGGTATGGTGGTGGTAAACATAGGGTTTTGATTGCCCCAGCATCGGTTGGGGTGTGGGGAGTCCTCAATATAATCCTCATCAGGGTCGGTGAGGTATGGGTCCTTCCCCTTAGCGGACCTCTCTTGGCGCAATTGCTCCTATAGCCTTTCAACGGTCTGCTTCAGCATATTCTCATTTCTTGTTGACTGTTCTAGCATACGGTAGAGAATACTTGGATCAGGAAGACGTGAGCTACCGCCGCTAGCTCCTACAACTGCACTTACACTCGCATCAATAGCTGTGGTTGCCGGGGCGCCTTCTGGGGCGGTGAGATTGATCAGGTTTTGGTCCATGGTTTCTGACGAGGTTTTGGTCGTGGTGTCCCTGGCCAGCCTCCTCCGGGAATCTCTTTTCCACAGTCGAGTAATGTTGTTAAAACTGGAAGAAAACTCTTGACACTCTGCTCTGCTCTGGTTGGTTTCTGCGATACCAGGGAATATGGAATGCGTGGAAGATGTCAGTATGAGCGTAAATCCTTTTCATAAAATGATAAAGCAGAAAAGGAGGTCGTCCCCAATTTTTATGAAACGGCGTATTTCATCAATTAAATTCTTTTGTAAAATGATAAAGCGAAAAAAGGAGCACAAGCCAGTTTCCATTTCCAAGAATAAACGCCGTACTATTTCATTGCGCAGTCGCAATTGCATACATTGGGGAAAATGGGGATTACATCCGAGTTCATAGGGGGAACATAATATTAGTTAATCAAACGTTAGATAATATTACATAGCCGAACTCTACAATAAAGGGGAAGGGGAGTTACATTCAAATTCAAAAGAGGGGCAAATTACATCCGAATAATCAAATTTTGATTACATAGCCGAACTCCATAATAAGGGGGAAAGGGAGTTACATCCAAATTCAAAAGAGGGGATAACTATATCCGAATAGTCAAATTTTGATTACATAGCCGAACTCCATCATAAGGGGGAAGGGGAGTTACATCCAAATTCAAAAAAGGGGATAACTATGTCCGAATAGTCAAATTTTGATTACATAGCCGAACTCCATAATAAGGGGGAAGGGGAGTTACATCCAAATTCAAAAGAGGGGATAACTATATCCGAATAGTCAAAATCTAATTACATAGCCAATCACATCCATCCAGTCACTACACCATGGTCCAAAGTGAAAAAGAGGCACCATATCCATCTAGAAGGTCAACTCATGGCTTGTTGACGCTTCATCTCCTTATTTTCCTTTTTTTGCCGTTTCTCTTTTTCCTTTCTCTGTCGTTTTTTTTCTCTTTCTTCTTCTACAAGACATCAAATTCGAAAGTTGTAGGCTTTCAACGATCGGAAGGCGGGGATCATGTTTGATCATCGAATGCTCCAAAGAATAGGCATGGGGTATCAATCTATCAATTATGCGTTCCAACCATGCTGATTATTTGGGACCTAAGCTCATGTAATATGGATCAATATCGAGGACAGCCCATTTCATCCCGGAGCGGTAGGCTGGGGTAAGGTATCTGGCTGTAGGATCTGTGTATCGGTGGTTTCTGAATCCCTCTATACTTGCTCCTGGAATGGTCTGTTCACGCCCAAATTGCCGCATCCCCCTCTGTGGATAGATAGTGATAAATCTATCAAGGCCTATGAGGATCAGACCATTGTTACCCGCTGATTGGCCGGCCCCTCCTTGGACGTCCCAATCCTTGAAGACCCACTTGATCTATTTACCGCTAGTAATATCCCGGAAGAAGACTCTCCATCCCTCATCTGGTTTCAACTCCCACTTTCGTGCTGTCATATATGTGTCCATATTGACCTTCACATACTTGGAGGACCAAGGTAGCACCTAGAGGTGATCAAACAACCATATCTGAAGAAGTAAAGGGCTACCCACGAAAAAGGTCTATACGGTTCCTGCTTCTTTCCATCGGTCTAGGGATCGAACTATCTCAGCCACCACTACTGTTCCAATACTGCAACCTCTCTCAAAGGCTTCTAATAAGTATATTACTCGTGGATTCATTCTCAAACCCCTCTATCTAAAGAGATAGAGGCCCATGAGACACAGATCCAGCACACGCCTTCGGGTTTCACAGGAGATATAAGGTCTATAGAATTGGTTGAGGAGATCGCGTAAACTCAGACCCATATGCCCAAAGTTTTCCACTTCCTCCAGGTTGACCTCCAAGAATCTGGCTGCGAACTTCGGGGTTTGACTTCGATCGATAGGGATAATTGGCATCTTTTGATGTGGTTTTATCTTGAGGAATGTATCCATTTCGGCGGGTAGTATGACCAGCTCTTGTAGAAAGAATCAGTATAGATGATCCGCTGGGTCCTAGTAGCTGACGGACTCGAATAAAGCTTCATAAACCATGTCAACCTTGCATAGGTATGCTAGTCCGATCAAGAGTGGCTTACACGTGTCCTTTATTTCTATGCACCGATCCAGAAGCTCACGGGCAAAATCTTTTTCCTCATTCATCTCTTGTTGGTAAGGGGAGGGTTGGACCTGTGTTCTGGTTGTGGATCCCTCTCCTGGTTCTCCTTGGGCCCTACGACACTTCTTTTCCTCTCCAGGTACTGGTACCAATCTGTTGAACATGATGAGATCTGCAAAAGAAAGTAGCGAAAGGAAAATAAAGGGAAAGAATCTGATGAGTCTGGATTAAGGAGATGACTGCATAATTAGTAGCACGGCCTTTGCTTTTGAAAATGGAAACTAGTTAACAAAAACTGAAAGGACCATTCTTCAAAAAAAGTTTTTTGAGGAACTATTTTTGAAAACCCATTTTGAAACAGCGTTGGCGAAAAATGTTGTTTGAAATTCGCTTGTAGGAAGTAGGTTTTCTGAAATTGATTTTTTGAAAGCTGTTTTGGAAATAACACTTTACTGAAGTAAAGATGAATTGACAGGTCTTAAAACCCTAAATGTTTATGAGTAAAATATAGGGGGGATTCAAAATTTAACAAGCCCGTAAGAAAGCTTTAAGAGGCATACAAAAGAGAATTCCGAACGTTTTAAAACGGGTTGGTTTGAAAAAAACGGTTTGCACACATGTATAGCATAAGGTAAATCGTGGCTATATTTGATGTGGAGTTGTAAGTGTTAGTGTTGGGATAATCACTTTCCAGGTCAATTATGATTCCGTCTCACCGGGGGAACCATCGTCCCTTCACTGTCATCTCTCGGGGTTTTTCTCTGCTATGCCCCTTGCGGGGCACGTCATCAAGAAAGTCCGAAGTGCTTAAGTTCGAAAGGTCCGGATACCCGAAGTGATAAGGAAACATACGCCACGGCCAGTGATGATCCGACAACACCCCACTTTTCGGGAAACTCGGGGAAGTATTTCATGGGAACGGGTCTCTCGTCATCTGCACGGTCAGGTGTGTCTAAAGTCCAAATTATTCACTGACTACGTTGTGCCATGTATGGGTATCCGGTAAATACGGGATCCTCTTTGGACGTGTAGCGTGACATTGGGCTTTAGAGACACCCATGAGGTAGAGGAACAATGGAGAACTGAGCCCATGCAATCTTCAAGGTAAGGTAAAGAGGTGGTCAGACAGGCGGCATACAAAAGGGGTCACTACCCATAAAACCCGTCTTAGACACCGGATTAGGCAGCTGGACATTGAAGGCTCATGGTTCACTATATGCTGGCTTAAACTCGGATAATGGAGGATATTTTTGGATCATGAGCCTGCAGGGCGTAGGTCGATGACCATCTTGCCCCGTGGGTTAGCCATTTATATAAATGACCCAGCTCATGGGAAATCAACCGTGGACCGGTCGGGATTCCGTGACTCGTGGATAAATCGGGTGACACAGAGGAATGCATGTCCTAAGCTACCCTCCCAATGCACCCCACAATCATAACATAAATATAAAAGTCCTATTTGCTAAGAGTTTTAGCTTGAAAGTGATTCCAAATTGGTTGTTTATTAACCTAAAGGGAAGTTAGCTTCATTCAATCCTAAGTGTCTCTTTCTAATCGTGAGCTAATTATTAACCCAATTGTTATCATGTTTGTTGAGGATCTAATATGTCCTAGCTGTCCTCATCAGGCACACACTCTGAGTGTGGAGTAGAATAATCCTAGAGGCTTTGAAAAGAATCTCTTGAAGGTTTTGAAAGAAGTGGGGAAATCCCGACAATTTTGAATGGAGTTCAGTCTTCCTTGAGTTTGAGAAAAACTTACTCAAGTTTTCCCCAGCAGAGTCGCCATTCTGTGGAGGGTGATTTTTCGGTATGAGGGGGTCTATCTAAATATGGTCCTAGCTGAGAAGTCTAGATCCTAGAAATGCCATTCCGTGGAGGGTGAAAACCCGTTATTCTGGCATCCCTCAAATACCTACTAAATCATCCGTCTTTCCCAGAAAGCATAAAGGGGAATGCTAGTGAGCACTACACCCGCTCTCAATGGGCCCCACGTGGACTTATGCCTCTATAAGGCGGATTTGACTAGAGTCGCCACCTAGTTTGACCTAAGGAACTAGGAAGGAAAGGGAAGGAGGGTTCTAAGAACCGTTAGTTGACTCTAAAATTGTTTCCTATGGATAGGACTTATCTGGTCATACTAGAGATTCTGTGTGGGTTCGCACTGGGTTACACCAAGTTTCGAACTCGGCACCTAGTGTCCTCCTCTCACGCTCTCTACCGGATGAGCTAGGACGAAATTCAGTAAGTGAAGCGACAAAATAAAAGAAGAATCATGTCGCGAGCTAAGGCAAAATAAAAGAACAAACCTTCGCACGCGCCAAGAATCGAACCCGAGCCCATGGGTATCTAAGTGCTCTAACCAGTTGCGATAGATCAGATTTCAGTGTACATATGAGAAGAAAAATACAAGAGTCCTAATTTCGACTAAATAACTATTCTTAAAAAAAGCTACCAATTCGAAAGAAGTGCACAATAAACATGAGAAGATCAATCTAATGACATGAAAGTATGGAATACAATTAAAAATAAGATTTAAAAACGTAAAGAGATATAAAATAAAAGAAAAGCATATGTTCATGAAATAATGAAAATTAATGCTCGTAATGAAGATAAAACACTCAAAGTAACTAGAAAATAAAGGTAGTAAAAGGACACACGAAATAGTAAAAATAATGACGATAAAACGAAGAAAGTCAAAAAGAAATAACAAATAATAATAAAGTATAAATCGATCGAACACATAAAATAATACAAGGTAATAACAAAACCGTGCAATGTTTCAAAACAAAAGCAACAAAATATGTACACAAAATGAGCAGGTTGAAACAGATTACGATAAAAGGCTCGTGCTTCCTTTCCCATAGGGACGTGAGATTTAAAAGCCGGGAAAAAGGAAATTCCTTTGGTTGAAAACGGGGACGACCGCCTTGTTTCTAGAAGCATGTTTATATTCGTATTTTTTGTTTCAAAATAAAAAAGGGTGAGAATTTTTGGTGTCTACACTTGGTAGCAAGGTCCCTCTGACTTTGATCACCAAAGAGGAACTCCACGTCGTCTCCAAGTGATATGGACACTACTGGAACTCCTCTAGTGATGGACTCTAGCGATTCGTCCTTGTCTTGGTGCATCCCTAGCTTACCCTCCTTTCCATAGAAGTTGATGATGCACACGTCAGAAGTTAGGTCTGGGACAGGCTCTTCCTCCAATTCTTGTGCTGCCTTAACTGCAGCTCTAATGATGGTCTGCAGTTCCTCCGGGATTGGTGGCACCTCCACCTCTTCATAGCTCTTGGTGGTGTGGTTCCACTTCTTACCTAGGCACATGATCTTCACCTTCATGGTTGAACCATTCTTGAAGGTAGGGGTGTAAAAATTTCCTTCCTTCACACCTAACTCCTTGATCTTGAGGATCAATGCATACTGGACTGCCGGGGTCAGGTACTCTCGTAGTAAGATCATCCCGGGTCTCAAGACCTCACACTTCTCTGGTGGGTGTGGTTTGGCTTCAAAAGGGATGTTGGGTGTGGTATATGGCAAAATAGGAAAGCAAATATCGAAAGCTGAACAACAATTGCCATTAAATAAATAAGTCAAGGTTCACAACTGGAAATGAAAGGTTCGAAACGAAACAAAATGAAGGGTTTATAGTTCATCCCTTTTACAGTGACAACGAAAAACTAGACAACTGAATGTAAAGAAAGTAAGGGTCTAAGCCTCTTCATGAGGAAAATAGTCCTCACCAGGTGAACTCGGGTCATCACTTGCTGCCTCAACGCGGTCCACCATGTAAAGGACCGGTGCCTTGCCCGGCCTCTGGGGGTAGTTCTGTCCCGGCCTCTGCGGATGGCTCTGGGTAGGGCAGCTGGTAGATGGTCCATCACCTCCCGTGCCACCTCGACCTCCTCCAGTAGTAGTAGCAACTGGGGCTCTAGCAGGGTTCCCGGTGCGTGGCTTGTAGTTCCTGGAATCCGGGTTCAGGAAGCATTCGAAGGATCTGTGCCCCTTCTTACCGTATGGTTGCAGTCCACCAGGTTGCCCTTACTATCCTTGCCCGGGTGGTCCTTCTTGCACCACATACAGAAGAACTTTCTTGCAAGTTGGTTCCCTGTTTCAGTTTCAAGATTAGTAATTGGGATAATAAAATGTAACCACTTTGGAGTTTCTAATTTATCTCACCCTTAAATGGCTGGGAGCGGAGTGGCTCAACATTAGTATATGAGGGGACCATGGCCTTCTCGTTCCTACCCTTGTAGAACTTTCCCTTCCTCTCATAGTTCTGGGAAAAGTTCCCTCCATTTCCTCTTTCTCCATCCCCTTTCCTCTTGCCTAACACAGAGTCCTGGTAGGCAATGGTGGTCTCGCAATCATTTGCGTCATCCGCTAGCTCCTGTGGTGACAATATATGTTAGTGGGGAATCTTTGCGTATAAGAAATTATAAATCATGTTCCATACCTGTAGGGTCATCCCTCTGGTGGAACCGATCATAGTCATGATCCTGAAGTTCAAGCCGGTTTGGAATTTATCCACCAGATACCTCGGAGTGTAAGCTCCCTCTTCAATAACAGCGAGCAGCTCCACAAATTTATTATAATATTCAGCAACAGAGGAACTCCCTTGCTTCACCTGCTCGAACTCACTCCTCATCCTCTTCTGCAGGAAGGATGGATAGAATTTGGCTCTCAGGGCCACTAAGAAGGCTGGGAAGCCGAAGTCCGCCTGGGCAGTCAGCTCAGCTCTGGCGGTCTGCCACCATCGATGCACAGGTCCCTGGAGAAAGTAGGCCGCTATGTCCACCTGTCGACCTGCTGGAACGTGGAGAGAGGTGAAGGCCTTCTGCATCTCGTCGATGTATCTCTCTAAGGTATTCGGCTCTGGCTGGCCTTCGTAGACTGGGGGACGAAGGTCGTTGACTGCCTTCAGCCAGTTGAACTCCCGGGGACCATTAGGTGGTGGCGGTGGTTGTTGTGGGATCTGAGCCTGCTGCTGAGCTAATGCAGCTGTCACAATCTGCGCTATGACCTCTGGGTGACAGCGTCAGGTCCATAGCCTCCTGCGGGACCAGCTCCTCCTCTTCGAGACATCTAGCTGGTAGACGGTTTTGTTCTTAAAGTGTATTGTTAGTCTAAATATCTATATACTAATATGCAATATTTATAACGTCCTAAGGACGGTTCGTATGTACGTGAAGTAAAACATAAATAGCAAAGTAAGTATGGGGTAAGGGTCACGCGCCTTTCGGGAATTCTCACTTCCCAATTCTACCCCAGTTCCCCAGTTTTAAGTGCACCTATAATCTAAGTATTTCATTCGGCTTGTTTTCTAGGGTTCAGAGCGTAACTACGCTCTGACAATTTCTGTAACGCCCCTATTTAACATATTTATAACGGAAATAAAATACTAAAGGCATACAGACCATCGGTTTCCAACACCCGGCACTGAACCTCACCAATTACAACTTAAAAATTACAATTGTCACGACCTGAACCTCGAGAAAACTTAACAGAAATAAAACCGTAATAAAACGCGTAAACTCTCCACAAAACCTAATCCCATCCCAATCACTCGTTCTCTTCGTAGCCACCTGTAAAATAACTCGTACCTGCAAGATAAAACAAGCAGCCCACCCGAGAGGGGTGGGTCAGTTCCCTGGAATGGAACTGGTACGATCCTCCAAACACAAACTTGTAATACAACTCTTAAATAAATAATAGCTTGAAAACATCACTTAAAACCACACAGAGGATCAAGCATTTCATACATCATCATACCAAGATAACAAATTAAGAATAAAAATAAATAACAAAAAGGTAAAGTTAGTGAAACAAAACCACGCCATGTGTTAGTGAACAACCAGTGCCTTAGTTAAACCCAATTCCCGTTAGGAGTAGAAAGACTCAGATAGTCACAAAGGACTAGGAATGAAAAGATAGATTCAAGAACCAATAACTCAAGAGTGGAATAATTCAACTGGGAGAGATGGCCCCTACCGCCAAGTACGTCCTTTTAGGACAGGGGATATACAGCCCCTCACTGTCTACAACGTCCCTTTTGGGACAGGGGATATACAGTCCCTCACTGTCTACCACGTCCCTTTTGGGACAGGGGATATACAACCCCATACTGTTACCATTGAAGACGCGCGCACGTCGAAACCTCAAAAACCAGCTCATAGATGAAACGATATCCAGAGTCAAAAGAAGAATTTACCAAAATTGACCTTTTCCAAATTCCCACCAGATCACTAACTACCCAGAGCAATACCAAAACACTCAGTCCTACAGAGCGTAGAAGCGTAAACCCTAAGCTGTCAATGTCTAATGGAACAACCAAATAGAAGGAACTAATACCCAAGTGAGTTTCACATTCAAGGCTCAGTTAGTCACACAAGCTGAGTTAGTCACACAACCAATTCCTTTTAGAAATTCCACTTAAACTCAGTTAGCGTTTTTCGTCTCTCATTCAATCAGCAAAAGTATCGGAGTACGAGAAATCGTACCTGGTATGTGAAGAACAATAAATAACTCGAATAAGTGATTCCCCAATAGTAACCTATAATTAAGGTGTTCCAAGTGTCGATTAGTTAAGGGACTTATAAACTAAACAACCTTCTTTTCTTACTGATTAATAGTTCCAGGTTTACCATTATTCTCTCACAAAGATTTGGGCTTAACTTGTTAACTAAATCCTTTGTTAGGCCCATTTCGTTAGTTTGGAACGATTTAGAATTTATTTCTGAGAGTGGCCCAAACTCTCTTTGAATTGTTTAAGTGGGCTTTTGGAGTTCATAGACTTGGGCTTAGTAGGTTAGCCCAAGACTGTGTTACATTTATGTTGTGTAATTAAACCCTTAAGTTAATAGTGACTATTTAATTACACACCGATTAACACCTAAGGTTTAACATATATATATATTCTACTTATTATAACTATCACAAGGAATATTATTTCCCTCATCTATTTTAATGTATTTATATACATATAAATATATATATATATATCTTGATGTATTAAGATTTATCCATAACATTTTTAGGAAAATTTATTGTATTTAATTATGTTTAATAACTTCTAGGCATAACCACAACCGATATACGGTTTATAAAATAAAGTGTTTTCCTTTATTTATTTAATATATATAAGTATACCTGTATTAGAATTTAATTAAGACATTCCCTATGTAACTTATTATATTTAAACTATCTTATTACTACAACCTTTAACTGCATTCCTAGTATGTTTCATAAAGTATTTCTTTTACTATATCTTAGGGTACTAGCTCTTATAACATTTAGTTAATATAAGTGTTAATTTATTAACTCTCTGCTTTACCCTAAGTTACTACTTTATTCCCTTTTATATATGTGTAAAAATATATATACATATTTTCCTTAGTTTTAATTAAAAATATTAACTCCCATATAATATAATAAATAAAACGTAAAATAATTAAATTCCTTGATTTAACATAAGTTTCTATTTTAATTCTACCATATAAGTATAAATACATATATGTAATTAATTTCACTTCTCATAAAAGCTAATACCCAAACAATTATATACTTACTGTTATAAAATGTTACTTAGTTTCCCTTATTTTCCCCAGCTTAAAAAGTTTATTAACAAACCATACTTTAATTTTTGGTTACATTAAAAACCATATATTATAAGTTATTCTTATGAAAAACTCATAAACACAATTTTTAAACCCATTTACCATAGTCCAAAAATTCCCAAATTTAATATACAGTAACTATAACATTTTAGACATATTATAAAATTTTTATTTCATTAAAATATCTTTTAAAATTAACCAAATTATTCTAGAAAACCCGTAACATGCAAAAATCATAACTTACGTTTAAAAACTCCAAAACCATATTAATTTACTTTAAAATAAACTAAATTTAACAAGGAATCTATGGTTAAAATTTCAAGTCAAAATTGAGTGATTCAACGAGTTAGAGTTAAATTCTGAAACATTATAAACTTAAAACATACTTAAATAACCCCGATCTAATCCTGACCGTCCAATCCTTTAGAACCCGATCGGACGGTCCCTGAAATCCCAGTTCATCAGCGAGCTCCAATCCATACTCGAGTACTAATTCGACATTTTCTCACAATCTACAGAACCAAATTGAGTGATTCTTGTTTCTATGGTTTCGAAATTCAATTCAGGTTCTAATGATACCAAATTCGCTAGCTATCATGCAGGATTCATCGGTTTTCGATTTCGGTTCGAAGTTAGGGTTTATTCTGATTTCCGAATACAAATCTACCAAATTCACTCATTCTAATGCTTAATTGATGCAATTGGAACATGGTATTGACCGATAATGTAAGGGCGATTAACAAGGTTGAAGGAATTTGAAGAAAACTTACCGGAACTGCTCAAATCGAAAGGATTTGAAATCGGATTCTGGAAAAATGCCCCCTTTACAACCCGATTGAGTAGCCTACTTTGCAATGCTATAATTTACAGTACAGACCGAGTTAGAACTAGTTATTGCGCTTAATCTAAAGAGGAAACGTAACTCTACACAATGATAGCAAGAACTCACCCTAACTTGCACTACACAGAAAGAAATCGAAGCTGGAAGTTGCGAGTTTACCTTGCGTTTTTTGGAAAGAAAACTATGATTTTATGTTGTGACGAATCCGAAACTTTAGGCACCTCGTTCTTCTAAACAGTTGGGAATTGGCTTGGGTCATCAATGAAATACCCCAAACCTTAGTATGTTATTTAAACACCTAAATGTTGTATATTAAGACTAAAAAGAGTCTTAGAAACATTAGTAAACAATTTAAACCATAGAGAACACAAATAAATGCCTTAAAGTCAATTAGGGCTAAAATGTGCTCTAAGCTTGGGATGAGCTTGGTTAAGACCTAATGAACTTACCAAGATCTTATTTATATACTAATGAACATATTAAACCAATTACCAAAGAAAACCAAGCTTGAAAACAAGCTAAAACACAAAATGTGCTTTAAGGAGTCTTAAAGCACATTTTTGAAAAATTGTCTTGTAAATGAGTTTTGAATGGCTAGATGTCCATCATTACTCTTTAATTAACATGTGTACTATATAGTATCACATTTGGAAGTCTATATCAATGGGAAATCAAAAATTTCACTTCTATGTGCCTTGTTTTATGAATAGTAACTTAATAAGCTAGTTTGTAACATATGATGTTATAAGTAATTAAATGAGTCATCAAAGACTAAAATACCCTTGTTATAATAATAGGGGCCGGTTTTTAAGTGTGGTGACTCACCACTCTTGTAACTTGTTAAGTAAATAAAGATGACTCTTAAGTTACTATTTGCTTTAATGTATAAATATCTTCTAAAAAGCAAAACAAACTCACTTATCTCATTCTCTCATTTCCCTTCTTCATTTCCCACGGTTCCAAGTCTTCTTCAACCTCTCTTCTTTTCTTTCATTCACGATTTGCAATAGTAATTCACAAACTCCATCTTTGACCTCTTGTAATTCCTAGCTTACTTAACCAAATCAAAAACATACACCACCATTCTCTTCCTCTCATCAAGCTCTTCATTTCTATCTTTTCAAAACTTCAAGACCACCATTTCGGTGCCATGGAGTTCCACCATTGAAGGAGCTTGAGCTTATATTTCTACATATTATTGATCTCCAATGCTTCTAGGTAAGGAATCTCAAAGAAAAATGATGTTTCCTCCATGTTTTTATCTTGACCGAAAATCACTCTTAATGGTGCATTTATATTGCTTTGTTCTAGCCTCATTCCAACCTTTCAAGGACTAGGTGGAGTCCTCTCTTGATATATATTCAAACTCTCTTCAAGTTCTAAGGTAAAACAACTATCTTAATGCTTTTGAAACAATGTACAATCTAGGGTTTACAATGAGATGAAGCTTAAAGCTTGAATACTCATTATGTTGTTTGTATAATGTTTAGAAGTTGACAAACAATCTAAAGCCTTGTCGATTTTAAACAAGGAAACAAGAAAGAAGTTTGTGAGGAAAAGAGGTAAATATGCTAACCTAATGTGGTTTAAAGTCTTAGGAGAAATGAGCTTGTATTGCTTATGAAAATGATCTAAGGAGCCAATGGGAAGTGACTTAGAAGAATGCTCTTAAGGGCTTAGTAAAAGGCATATGTGTTGTTGAGTGTATTTGCAGGTCAAAGGCAAATATATTGTGGAAATTCAGTGTTTATGATTTATGCATCTTAAGGGCCTAAGAGCCATGTTATTTAAGGGCCTATGTGCCATGCAATTTAAATTATGCACTATATTGTGATGTAGTGCTAAATGTGTGAAGTTTGTGTATAAAAATGTGTTTGATGGATTTTAGTGTTCAGGGTTGTTTGATGGTGAAGACAATGTGTCTTGGTTTAGTAATGTTTTAGGAGAGGTCATGTCAAAATTTAGGTAATAAACAAGAAGTTTTAAGGGTTTAAAATGAGTTTGGTAAGTTAGGAAATGTTTAGAATGGTTAAGTGTTCAGCTAGTGGAAGAGACATGCATTAAGGTGTTTTAAGATGTGCAAAGGACTTAGGCAATGTTCTAGAGGATTTTATAACGCAAATGAATGTTTTGGGACACACCAAAGTCATTTGGACTTGTGTTAAGATTTATGTAAACTTTGGTGAACAAGGAGAAAGCGTAGACTTGAAAAAGGATTTCAAGAAATGACATAAGGAGTTAGTTGTGAGAATAGATGCTTGAGAGATGATGTTGTTGTGGTGAGGGAGTATTTTGGCATAAGTGATCATCTTAGGTATGAAACACCACTTGGAGACCTAGGAGAAAACATTATGTTTAGGAATTTTGGGAAGAAATGAGTAAAGGTTTAAGGAATTAGAAAATGAGTTTATGAGTGTTTAAGGATGTCTTAAGGTGTGTTTGAAGTGCCCAAGAGGTTAGGGTGTACTAGGATATATGAGGTGAAGTTTGGAGTTAAATGGGCAATGGAAAATAAGGGTCTGGAGCAGACCGACCTTGCGACCGAACTTGCCAAGGTCGGTCGAGCCCAGTTTACCCTGCGAGAATTGGTTTCTGGAATGGACCGACCTTGGGGACCGGACTTGCAAGGTCGGTCGGGCATGTATTTTGTGTACGAATTAAGTTTCTGGAATCGACCGAACATGGGACCGGACTTGGCAAGTTCGGTCGGGCCTAAATTTTCAAAGGGAAGAAACTCTTGGGAATGGACCGAACATGCGACCGAACTTACAAGGTCGGTCGGAGAAGAAAATTTTGACGGTAATATGTTCTGGAATGGACCGACCTTGTGTAACGTCGGTCGGTAAGGTCGGTCGGACCAAAACTTGTAAAAAAAAACAAACAAGAATGGCCTAAGTAATAAACCCTAGGGGGTATAATGTGGGTAATTAAGTATAAGTTAAGACATTAAAACATGTCATATAACCATGTTAAACACTTAATAAATTTGAAGTTAAGTGAGTAATTAACCGACATTCTTAAACATGTATAGGAGTGACCTACGGTGGAAATCAATCGAAGCAAGGACCAAGGTATGGTTTTCTTGTAGCCTGTTGCCTACCGGTTTACACCGGCTTGTGTGTTGTTTGTTTTTCTGCGTTTATGACGTTATAAGACTTAATCATGTAATGAGTTTACTGTTGTTCATATTATTGTGATGTTATGACGTGACTCATTTCCTTGTGTGTGTCTAACGTGACTTACCACTGTTGTTGTATTGGTTGTTAAGTTCCACCGTGAACTTCTAACAAGTGCTAACTGGGAAGTGAGGAATTGGTTGTCCGGTCATGCATGTAAGTTAAGAGTAGATATCTGAATCAGATTCGACTCTTATGTTGTTAAGATGTTCTCCTTAATTTAGCGTTCGATCCCCGCTAGCTTCCTGCAAAGCTTACCTATTCTGACTTATGATCGGTTTAGTGGGAACATGTGTGTGTGGTGTGTTCGGGTCCTATATCTGAACCATCTGTGACTTAAGTTACTCGTTCGAATAACAGAAAGGTAATAGTGTGTGTAACGAGCTTAACATGAGGGTGAACCATTCTCTAGGCTCTTATGTATTTAACCTTCTTGTTTGTTATTGTGGAAAGAGTATCCACTGTGTATGTGTTGTGCTAGCAATAATAATGCTATGCCACATGTTATGTTATGTTAAAAATGAATGCCATGTTCATGACAATTAGTTGCGCGTATCCCGGTAGCCGATGGGCTGCGCGTTAACCATACCAGCCAAGGGTTGCTGACCCCTTGGGGCCTCCATATTTTTACTGCAGGATGAGGATCGAGGAAGCAGAGTGGCTGTAGGATCTAGGCTGCAGTTGTACTTTGGTTTTTTTGGATGTTGAGCCCGGATGCGCCTGTGCTCCCGTGGCACTATATTTTGATCCCGTTTGAAACTACTATGGCGGTATATTGACAGTTTATAGTGAAAGAATGTATTTAAATACTCGGTATTGTATATGATGTATTTATGGTTTTAGTTCTATGCTCGGGAGTCTGATCGTCAGACCGGTACACTTGTATTTATCCTGCCTTGTTAACCACGTGGGTGGTTGACGGCGTTGTAGCACTGAAGTGTTTAGTTATTGTTTAGTTATTTATTTCCGCGGCGATTTCAATTAGTTGTGAAGTAAGATGTAGGGGTGTTACAAAAAAGTGGTATCAGAGCGAAGTATCGCTCTGATGACTAGAATACCGAGCTTAGGAGTATACCGAGTTAGGAAACCTAACTACAGTTACCTAAGTGATCAGTTATGGAAAGGTTAAGCACTAACCAAGTGTGGAGATACCTTGTTGTCGGGAAAACGTTATAACCGTTGGAACCGATAAGTGTGTAAGCATAATGATAATAATGTTCGTGTGAATTCAGATGTCAGGTAGACCGAGAGGTAGAGGCCGCGGAAGCGGTACTGGAGATACGGATGACCAGGGCGAGAATACTACGGCTCAGGTTATGGCCGAAGCTGTAGCGGCCGCCATAGCCCAAATGGTCCCACAACTTGTAGCTGTAATTCAGCAGGGGCAACAGCCCGAAGTTCAACCGCCACCGCCACGAGAGACCAACTGGGTCAAGGCATTGGCAGACTTGAGACCCCGTCATTTCATGGGGAGACCGACCCACGTAAGGCTGGAGGCGTACATCTCCGAGTTGAAGACCGCCTACGAGACCTTGGATTGGCCTGCTGGGGCCAAGGTCCGTCTTGCCGCTTACTGAAGGGTTCGGCACAGAGTTGGTGGAAGCTGTGAGAGAGGACCGGATGGCGGATCCTCAGTTCGGATGGAGGCAGTACACGGCTCTACTGCGAGCCAAATACTACCCTGTGCATGTTCAAGAGGCCAAGCGCCTGGAGCTGGATAGTCTGAGGCAGGGGGACAAGGTGTCGGTTGATGAGTACTACACTGCATTCACCGGTCTTATCCACCTGTTACCGGACCTGGGATACTCGAACCGGGTGCTGGTAAACCGTTTCTACAATGGTCTCAGCCACCGTCTTCGCTATGGGATGGGGCCAGCTGAGTATACTACCTTGCAGGTAACTTGAATGAAGTGTGATGTGAATAAGTGTAATCCATAAGTGAGTATTAATGTGAGTTTGTGAGTATGTTTTGTGGGGCATGACTGACATCCTAAATTCAGGAGTGCTATCATGCTGCTGCTAAGGTGGAGATTGCCGTCCGTCTGAGGGACGAGGAGAATGCGCACAAGCGCAAGGCCACGAGCGTGGGCCAGAGTCCGCAGGGGTACGGTGGAGGAAAGAAGAAGAAAAAGCCTTATTCCCAGTCCCAGAAGAGTCAGCACCAGGGTGACAAGGGCCAAGCCCAAACCACCACAGCTGAGGAGCCATTGAAGCTCACATATGCTTACGCGGCGAAACCCCTACGCTCTTACCCACCTAAGGGTAATTATTTAATCATGTGTGACAAGTTGAAGTGTATGATGTTAAGTTGTGAAATAAGTATTGATTGTGTATTGTGATAGCAGCTAGCACGGGTTCTGGACCGAAGCGCCACTACTACTGTAAGTGGTGTAACGGAGACCACCCTGGCAAGGACTGCAAGGGAAATGACGTGCAGTGTCGTTACTACGAGAAATGGGGTCACCGTGACTATGAGTGTTATGGAACCCCAACAGCAGAGTCAACAAGCCCAAGGGGCAGTGGAAGGGTAAGGCCACAGCGACTATTGATGGCCCGAAGACGGCTAACCAGCCACCCACAGATCAGAGGCACACTGATTCCCAGAAGGGGAAAGGGTCGGGACCTAGCAAGGCCGCCCTGAATGTGGTGGACCGGTCTGAGGCGCCAGGGCCCTCTTCTAGACCAGGTACCGCCTAAACTGTTGAATGAAATAAGTGATTGCATACCGCATTTCATGCATGTGTGTACTAGTGAGTCCAAGTGTATTATCATGTAAGTAAAGAGTTAAAGTATAGTGTGAAAGTCACCTAATTAGGTAATTCTAAACTTAAAGGAACCTTCAATATATGTTATCCAATCCCACCCACACCAAACCCTGAAGAAACCACCATCAACATCATCGACTTTCCAATGGAGCAATGTCAGGTTATCCAGCCAGGTATGATACTCTTAAATGGATACCTGACACCGGAAGCACAAGTCCATATCATCAGACGATGCAATGAACTTGGAACAACACCTGGAGGTTTCTACACACCTGAATACGCGAGCGGATCAAGAATGAAGTTGAAGATGATGTGCATGGGTAAGGACTGGAACCCTTACACCAAGACATATCAAGAAGTGCGAGCTGAAGATGGAACAACTGTACCGATGATACCTGAGGAGTTCCTAGCGGTCGTTAACCACGCCGTGGGAATTGCTCAGCAAGTTGAAAAGGATTCAATTCCAAGTGTTAAAGCAGATTTGTGTATTGTGAACTTCTACCAGAAAGGTGGACGATTAGGTTTACACCAAGATAAGGACGAGTCTCCCGAGTCTCTAAGTAAGGGAGTACCCGTGGTGTCTTGGTCCATTGGTGATACCGCAGTATTTATATATGGCGAGCAGAAGCGTGCTGATCTCGCAAAGAAGTTAGTACTAAAGTCAGAGATGTGTTAATCATGGGTGGGTAGTCAAGGATGCTATATCATGGCATCAGAAAGATCAAACTGAATACCGCACCGTCGGCAGTGATCAATGCCACACACATGAAACCCGGACGTTTGAATTTGACCTTCAGACAGTTTTAAAGCCTTGTATAATTATGTAATGTGTTAAGCCAGTATATGTTAAGGATGTTATGTATGTGTTAGTTATGTTAGCAGTGTAAACCAACGTATGATGTAAAAAGAGTGTGTTAATGAATAAAGTGAAGTTGTTGAAGTATATCAACCGTGTTGTTACCCAATACTTATTAGTTTGCCAATGAATTAGGCTGTGCTCTCGGAACGGGAGGTACACTGAGTGTCTGCAATGAGGCAGAAGCCGGCAAGAGCGGCAGAATCCTCACCGGTACCTTTCCAGTCAATGGCATGGACGCTTTGATCTTGTTCGACTCCGGAGCCTCACACACATTTATTTCGCTATCTTTTGCGAAGAGGCTGGGGTTAGACGGTGATGAGATGCCAGACTTCCTAGTCACTCTCCCGTCGAAAGAGCGGATCAGGTGTACCCGCTACCACTGAGATGTTGTTGTACGAATCAGAGGTGAAGAGTTTCCGATCGACTTGATAGAGTTCGATGGACTTGGTTTTGATGTGATTGTCGGGATGAACTAGTTGGAGCGGTACAAGGGCAGAATCCTGTGTGCCGAGCATCGTCTGCTTCTTCGGAGTCCATCTGGGGTTACTATATCTTACCGCCAGAGGCCCAGGGAGCCTTCGACTCAGATCATCACCGCCATGGCTACGTGTCGTGAACTACGACGAGGGAGTGATGTATACCTCTGCTATGTCCAGGACATAGAGAGAGATCCAGAGTTTAGCCCTGAAGTGCCGGTAGTGTCGGAGTTTCCTGATTTATTTCCTAAGGAACTGTCGGGCATGCCGCCAGCACGGGAAGTGGAGTTTGAAATTGATTTGGTTCCGGGCACCGGACCAATTGCGAAGGCACCCTATCGTATGGCTCCAGCAGAGATGACAGAGCTCAAGGAGCAGCTGAGAGACCTACTCGACAAGGGATTTATCCGCCCTAGCGTTTCACCATGGGGAGCGCCGGTCCTCTTCGTGAAGAAGAAGGACGGTAGTCTCGCCTATGTATTGACTATCGAGAACTGAATGCAGTTACGGTGAAGAACCGTTACCCTTTACCACGCATCGACGACTTATTTGATCAGTTGAGGGAGCATCAGTATTCTCCAATAGATCTACGACACGGATACCATCAGATAGCCATCCGTGACAGTGATATTGAGAAGACAACATTCAAAACTAGGTATGGACATTATGAGTTAACGGTTATGCCGTTTGGGTTATCCAATGCACCAACGAAGTTCATGGATTTAATGAACCGCTTGTTCCAAGATCAGTTGGACAAGTCTGTGGTAGTCTTCATCGACGATATTCTTGTGTATTCGAAATCGAGAGGTGAGCATGAAAGCCACCTGAGAAATATGTTACAAACATTGAAGAAGAATCAATTGTATGCTAAATTTTCAAAGTGTGAGTTCTGGCTGAACCAAGTATCCTTTCTTGGTCATGTGATTTCTGAGGCCGGGATCACTGTTGATCCGGCAAAGATTGATGCAGTGCGCACCTGGCCTAGGCCGAAGACAGTTACCGATATCAGGAGCTTCCTCGGTCTGGCAGGTTATTATAGGAGGTTTGTGAAGGACTTCTCCAGTGTCTCGAAGCCGATGACTTCCTTGATGAAAAAGGATGCACCATTCGAGTGGACAGTCGACTGTGAGAGTTCTTTCCAGAGTCTTAAGGATGCTCTGACATCTGCACCAGTCCTGACTATACCAGACGGTCCAGATGGTTTTGAGGTCTATTGCGACACATCAGGCAGAGGTATGGGTTGTGTATTGATGCAACACGGGAAGGTCGTAGCTTACGCCTCCCGACAGCTGAAAATCATGAAGAGAACTACCCTACCCACGATTTAGAACTGGGGGCCATTGTCTTCGCATTGAAGATATGGCGACATTATTTGTATGGGGTAAGTGTGACAATTTATTCGGACCACAAAAGCATAAAGTACTTGTTCACTCAGAAGGAGTTGAACATGAGGCAAAGAAGGTGGGTTGAGTTTCTAAACGACTATGACATTAATCTACAGTACAAAGAGGGTAAGGCAAATGTGGTAGCTGACGCATTGAGTCGCCGAGCACACTCTCTCCATTCGCTAGTCTCTCATACTAGCTTGGTTGAAGAGGTGCGGAGTGCTCAGATGACGGATCAGTATATATTGGAGATCAGGCAGAAGCTTATTGATGGCACATTCGAGGGTCAGAAGTATGACTTCAGACTCCACGATGATGACCTGATTAGGCTTAATGGCCGACTATGTATACCGAGGAGTAGCGCTGAGTTGAAGGAGCACATATTGAGTGAATCCCATTATTCTACTACTTCGATTCACCCCGGGGCTTCAAAGATGTATAAGGGTATGAAAAGATATTTTTGGTGGACTGGAATGAAAAAAGATGTAAGTGATTATGTGTTGAGGTGTCTCACTTGCCAGAAGGTCAAGTTTGAGCACCGACGGCCTGGTGGTATGGTACAGCCAATGCCAGTGCCTGAGTGGAAGTTCCATGATATTTCCATGGACTTCGTAGTAGGGCTTCCGCCTACAAGGGGAGGTCTGAATATGATTTGGGTTGTTGTTGACCGACTGACCAAGGTGGCCCGATTCATTCTGATGAAGGACACCTGGAAAGTGGCAAAACTAGCAGAACTCTTTGACAGAGAAATTGTAGGACATCATGGGGTACCGAAAACCATTGTATCTGACAGAGATACCAGATTCTTATCGAGGTATTGGAAGTCCACACGGGAAGCGCTTGGTACCGAGCTGAAGCTAAGTACAGCGTTCCACCCGCAGACAGATGGTCAGAGTGAGCGTACCATCGAGACACTTGAGGATATGTTACGTGCATGTGCACTTGACTTTCAGACCAGCTGGATTGATAAGTTACATCTGATCGAGTTTAGTTACAACAACAGTTACCATGCATCAATCAAGATGTCTCCCTTCCAGGCTTTGTACGGTAGACCATGCCGCACGCCATTATGCTGGGATGAGTCGAGTGAGACGGTCATTATAGGACCAGAGTATCTTGAACAAGTTCAGGCAGAAGTTCGCCAGATCCGGGCTAACATGAAGGCAACTCAGGATAGACAAAAGTCGTACGCAGATGTGCGCAGACGTGACCTGGAGTTCGCTGTGGACGATCAGGTATTTTTGACAGTATCCCCCATGAAGGGAGTATTTCGTTTTGGCCAGAAGGGCAAGTTGAGCCCGAAATATGTGGGGCCTTATGTTGTGACGGAGCGGATCGGCCCGGTAGCTTACAGACTTGATCTACCCGCCGAGCTGGGCAAGGTACATGATGTATTTCATGTGTCCCAGTTGAAGAAGTATATGTCTCATCCGTCTCATGTGCTTCAGCCTGAAAGGCTAACCTTAGAGCCGACCATGCGATCAGTGGAGACTCCGGTACGGATTCTGGATATTAAGACTCGAGACACTCGCCATAAGTCTGTGAGACTAGTGAAAGTTCTTTGGTCTAACCAGGACGTTGAGGAGGCCACTTGGGAGCTAAAAGACAAGATGAAGGCGAAGTACCCGTCATTGTTTACTTCTTAGTGTTTATGTGTATAGGGTTCGGGCGTACCCCTTTTAAGGGGGGTAGAGCCGTTTCGGTTATGTGTGTACGACGTGTATTTAAATACATCGTCTATGTTATGTTGTTATGTTACAGACCGTTGTGTCTGAATGATGTGAATGATGTTGTATGGACCTTGTGTCCAATGTTATGTACCCGATGTTATTTTGTATAGACCTTGTGTCCAATGTTATGCAAGTGTGTTGTTAATATTATTATGGAAGTATTGTTTATATGTATTCCCGTGTTCAAACATTAGGATATGTGGAAGTGTGAACTTTGAGGAGAAAGTTCTTTTAAGGGGGGTAGATTGAAATACCCCAAACCTTAGTATGTTATTTAAACACCTAAATGTGGTATATTAAGACTAAAAAGAGTCTTAGAAACATTAGTAAACAATTTAAACCATAGAGAACACAAATAAATGCCTTAAAGTCAATTAGGGCTAAAATGTGCTCTAAGCTTGGGATGAGCTTGGTTAAGACCTAATGAACTTACCAAGATCTTATTTATATACTAATGAACATATTAAACCAATTACCAAAGAAAACCAAGCTTGAAAACAAGTTAAAACACAAAATGTGCTTTAAGGAGTCTTAAAGCACATTTTTGAAAAATTGTCTTGTAAATGAGTTTTGAATGGCTAGATGTCCATCATTACTCTTTAATTAACATGTGTACTATATAGTATCACATTTGGAAGTCTATATCAATGGGAAATCAAAATTTTCACTTCTATGTGCCTTGTTTTATGAATAGTAACTTTAATAAGCTAGTTTGTAACATATGATGTTATAAGTAATTAAATGAGTCATCAAAGACTAAAATACCCTTGTTATAATAATAGGGGCCGGTTTTTAAGTGTGGTGACTCACCACTCTTGTAACTTGTTAAGTAAATAAAGATGACTCTTAAGTTACTATTTGCTTTAATGTATAAATATCTTCTAAAAAGCAAAACAAACTCACTTATCTCATTCTCTCATTTCCCTTCTTCATTTCCCACGGTTCCAAGTCTTCTTCAACCTCTCTTCTTTCCTTCATTCACGATTTGCAATAGTAATACACAAACTCCATCTTTGACCTCTTGTAATTCCTAGCTTACTTAACCAAATCAAAAACAAACACCACCATTCTCTTCCTCTCATCAAGCTCTTCATTTCTATCTTCTCAAAACTTCAAGACCACCATTTCGGTGCCATGGAGTTCCACCATTGAAGGAGCTTGAGCTTATATTTCTACATATTATTGATCTCCTTTGCTTCTAGGTAAGGAATCTCAAAGAAAAATGATGTTTCCTCCATGTTTTTATCTTGACCGAAAATCACTCTTAATGGTGCATTTATATTGCTTTGTTCTAGCTTCATTCCAACCTTTCAAGGACTAGGTGGAGTCCTCTCTTGATATATATTCAAACTCTCTTCAAGTTCTAAGGTAAAATAACTATCTTAATGCTTTTGAAACAATGTACAATCTAGGGTTTACAATGAGATGAAGCTTAAAGCTTGAATACTCATTATGTTGTTTGTATAATGTTTAGAAGTTGACAAACAATCTAAAGCCTTGCCGATTTTAAACAAGGAAACAAGAAAGAAGTTTGTGAGGAAAAGAGGTAAATATGCTAACCTAATGTGGTTTAAAGTCTTAGGAGAAATGAGCTTGTATTGCTTATGAAAATGATCTAAGAAGCCAATGGGAAGTGACTTAGAAGAATGCTCTTAAGGGCTTAGTAAAAGGCATATGTGTTGTTGAGTGTATTTGCAGGTCAAAGGCAAATATATTGTGGAAATTCAGTGTTTATGATTTATGCATCTTAAGGGCCTAAGAGCCATGTTATTTAAGGGCCTAAGTGCCATGCAATTTAAATTATGCACTATATTGTGATGTAGTGCTAAATGTGTGAAGTTTGTGTATAAAAATGTGTTTGATGGATTTTAGTGTTCAGGGTTGTTTGATGGTGAAGACAATGTGTCTTGGTTTAGTAATGTTTTAGGAGAGGTCATGTCAAAATTTAGGTAATAAACAAGAAGTTTTAAGGGTTTAAAATGAGTTTGGTAAGTTAGGAAATGTTTAGAATGGTTAAGTGTTCAACTAGTGGAAGAGACATGCATTAAGGTGTTTTAAGATGTGCAAAGGGCTTAGGCAATGTTCTAGAGGATTTTATAACACAAATGAATGTTTTGGGACACACCAAAGTCATTTGGACTTGTGTTAAGATTTATGTAAACTTTGGTGAACAAGGAGAAAGCGTAGACTTGAAAAAGGATTTCAAGAAATGACATAAGGAGTTAGTTGTGAGAATAGATGCTTGAGAGATGATGTTGTTGTGGTGAGGGAGTATTTTGGCATAAGTGATCATCTTAGGTATGAAACACCACTTGGAGACCTAGGAGAAAACATTATAAGTGTTAGGAATTTTGGGAAGAAATGAGTAAAGGTTTAAGGAATTAGAAAATGAGTTTATGAGTGTTTAAGGATGTCTTAAGGTGTGTTTGAAGTGCCCAAATGAGGTTAGGGTGTACTAGGATATATGAGGTGATGTTTGGAGTTAAATGGGCAATGGAAAATAAGGGTCTGGAGCAGACCGACCTTGCGACCGAACTTGCCAAGGTCGGTCGAGCCCAGTTTACCCTGCGAGAATTGGTTTCTAGAATGGACCGACCTTGGGGACCGGACTTGCAAGGTCGGTCGGGCTTGTATTTTGTGTACGAATTAAGTTTCTGGAATCGACCGAACATGGGACCGGACTTGGCAAGTTCGGTCGGGCCTAAATTATCAAAGGGAAGAAACTCTCGGGAATGGACCGAACATGCGACCGAACTTACAAGGTCAGTCGGAGTAGAAAATTTTGACGGTAATAAGTTCTGGAATGGACCGACCTTGTGTAAGGTCGGTCGGTAAGGTCGGTCGGACCAAAACTTGTAAAAAAAAAAAACAACAAGAATGGCCTAAGTAATAAACCCTAGGGGGTATAATGTGGGTAATTAAGTATAAGTTAAGACATTAAAACATGTCATATAACCATGTTAAACACTTAATAAATTTTAAGTTAAGTGAGTAATTAACCGACATTCTTAAACATGTATAGGAGTGACCTACGGTGGAAATCAATCGAAGCAAGGACCAAGGTATGGTTTTTCTTGCAGCCTGTTGCCTACCGGTTTACACCGGCTTGTGTGTTGTTTGTTTTTCTGTGTGTTTTGACGTTATAAGACTTAATCATGTAATGAGTTTACCGTTGTTCATATTATTGTGATGTTATGACGTGACTCATTTCCCTTGTGTGTCTAACGTGACTTACCACCTGTTGTGTATTGGTTGTTAAGTTCCACCGTGAACTTCTAACAAGTGCTAACTGGGAAGTGAGGAATCCGGTTGTCCGGTCATGCATGTAAGTTAAGAGTAGATATCTGAATCAGATTCGACTCTTATGTTGTTAAGATTGTTCTCCTAATTTGGCGTTCGATCTCCCGCTAGCTTCCTCCAAAGCTTACCTATTCTGACTTATGATCGGTTTAGTGGGAACATGTGTGTGGTGTGTGTTCGGGTCACTATATCCGAACCATCTGTGACTTAAGTTACTCGTTCGAATAACAGAACGATAATGAGTGTGTGTAACGAGCTTAACATGAGGGTGAACCATTCTCTAGGCTCTTATGTTATTTAACCTTCTTGGTTTGTTATTGTGGAAAGAGTATCCACTGTGTATGTGATGTTGTGCTATGCAATAATAATGCTATGCCACATGTCATGTTATGTTATGTTATGTTTAAAAATGAATGCCATGTTATCATGACAATTAGTTGCGCGTATCCTGGTAGCCGATGGGCTGCGCGTTAACCATACCAGCCAAGGGTTACTGACCCCCTCGGGGGCTCCATATTTTTACTGCAGGATGAGGATCGAGGAAGCAGAGTGGCTGTAGGATCTAGGCTGCAGTTGTACTTTGGTTTGTTTTGGATGTTGAGCCCGGGATGCGCCTGTGCTCCCGTGGCACTATATTTTGATCCCGTTGAAACTACTATGGTGGTATATTGACAGTTTACAGTGAAAGAATGTATTTAAATACTCGGTATTGAATATGATGTATTTATGGTTTTAGTTCTATGCTCGGGAGTCTGATCGTCAGACCGGTACACTTGTATTTATCCTGCCTTGTTAACCACGTGGGTGGTTGACGGCGTTGTAGCACCGAAGCGTTTAGTTATTGTTTAGTTATTTATTTCCGCTGCGATTTCAATTAGTTGTGAAGTAAGATGTAGGGGTGTTACAATCAACATGAAAGTTGTAGAGGGATTAGAGCTCTTCAAAACGAGCTAAAGAACATGAAACTTGGCTGAGAAACAAAGAAGTTATGGCAAGACGAAGTTACCTGAAATCGAAGGAAAACTGAAAACTACAGTTTCGGTTTTGCAGGGTGGCTACTTTGGATCGAATTTCCGGTTGATTTAGGATGAACTAGGTTTAGTGTGAGTTATGGTTGTTTAGAGGAAGTGTAGGAGAAGACAACAAAGAAGACGACACTAAAAAATTCCAAAGGATGAGAAAGTTATGAAGGTCACAAGTTCGGGCAAAAACTGGTTTATGTTACCGGAAATCTAGAAGATAGAAACGACTAAGTACTGGGGCGCGTATCCCGAGGCGCGCGATGAGTCAGCAAACCTTGCCACATCAGCTTTTTTTCAAAATTTTGGCTCTAAACTTCATTTGATCATAACTTTGGCTAGGATGATCCGTTTTTGACGTTCTTTTTATCGATCTTCATGGTTTCCCATAACCTATTTATTGGTATAGGTTTCATGGGCTGGTTTGACCATTCTCAAAAAGTCAACCCTAGCAACGCTTAAAAGGCTTTAAGGGTTCTAGAATTTTATATTGACTTTTATGTTTCAAAACAATGTTCCAACTCTTTCTAAAATCTTTATAATTTACTTGGAGTGTTTATAAATTTTTCCAAGATTTATTGACTTATAAATATTATTATTAAATTAATAATACTATATAATAATTAAATATTTTATTGTATTCTTTAGGGTTAAATAGGAGAAATCCCCTAAATAAATTTTCATAATTCCATATAATAATTTAATATTTAATAGTATTATTTAAGATTTAATAAAAGAAATCCCCTAATTTAATTTAAATTAATTTAGGGGTATTTCACTGAAGGTTTTTTTAGAGAAGCCCAAGGAATCGTGGTTACAAAATCTTTGAGACTGTTTGGGCTGAAAAAAGAAGACTAAAAGTTTTGATGTGGATATTGGGCCGAGAGTTTCAGGGGTACTCATTTTGAACTGGGATATTGAACTTATAGGGTGTACGGGCCTTAAGGAAACATTTGGTGGGAGTGGAAATACTTGGGGGACAAGAGATTTTTTGTATGCTAGGATGATCTACTTGGGTTAAAGAAGATTAAAAGCTTGGTATAGACATTGGGTCTAAGGCCCAAAAAAAGAGATCACACAAGGATATCATGCTAATGTCCTCACAAGATGATTTGGACCAACAAATATGGATCGATTCGGAGAGGTAGTTGGGGCTTGGGCCCAGGTCACCGCAAAGGAATATGGTTTGCATGCTATTCTTTTTGGGCTTCCCCACATTTTTTTTCACATCACCATGAGATGTGCATCTACGGTCGAGTCTTTAACTGACCAAACATTGGGATCGGCAAGGATAGTGTCGGAGAGGTGCTACGAGCCGAAGCCCAGGTATTAAGGGGATGTGGCTAGACGACATCCTCCTCTTTACCCTCATTTATTCACATCACCTGAGAAGGTGTGAGTCTCAGACAAGAGTCGCTTAATATGGGTCCCGGGGTGAAATTGATTTGTGTGGACCCTCACTCTCAAATGATGCATAAGTATGGAAATTTAAATTACGCACAAAAGTAACAAACAACGTAATAAAAGCCGTACATAAACAATTTCGAGTTAAGCCCTCTTTTTTAAAATTAGACAAGTTAAAATTAAGAATTAATCCCCAGCAAAGTCGCCATTCTGTGAGCCTCAATTTTTGAACCACTATCATATGTTGATTCAGGTTGATTAGGATTTGTTTGGGTTCTAGGTCCACCTATAACCTAATCGTTAATAACTATGATATAACACATTAATTATGAAAAACATATGCTAGCTCAATGGAACCTATTACGAGTCGCCACCTAAGTTTAAACCTAAGTAAACTTGGAATGGTAGAGAACGAGTTCGGGTTCGGGGATTTGTATTCGACATTTTCCGGGTTCAAATTACTTTCACTACCCTTTGAAGTCGTTTTTTCTCTACTTATGTTATTTACGGGTTATTATGAAATTGATTAAACTAAAGTGCGTGACTTCTGATTTTTTATTATTTTTTGACATTTTTTTACTGAATGAAAGTGAAAATTTAAACTAACAAAATTATGGTTTAGAAAGCTGAATTAGGTTGAAATTTAATTATATCCGTGGCCACGGACCTAATGTCCGAACCCACTGATCCTAGTTAACCTAGGTGATCAGAAAATTTGAAATTGCAAAAAAAATGAAATTTCAAAAAGTCCAGGGCCACGAACAGGGTGTTTGTGAGCCCAGACATAAGTTGAGAAAACCTAAAATTTTTGAAAAATTAAACTCCACCACCGTCCAAGGCTGTCCGTGGCCACGGATGGGCTGTCCGGGACACCAGACAGGTCATCCAAGGGAACATACTCACCATGGACAGTGGCGTTCGTGCACTTCCTGGTGGTTTTTTCGGCTTAAACATTATGGACGTGTATCCTGAAAGATTCTCAGTACGTAAGTAATTTATAAACCTCAAATTAACGTCAAATTATGGATGAAACTTAGTGAACAAGTTACTATACAGAAATGAAATCAAATAACAACTCAAAATCCAGAAAATGACTGTTTGAACTCAAATTTTAACAGAAAGCTAATGAAGCTGGAGGAAGTTGGAAAAGGATAATTATAACCTGTTTTACCATTGGAATTTATGAGATTCTTCACACCGGGAATCTTTTGAAGCTTCGTCGGAGTCGGTCCCGAATTGAGCTCGAACCCGGCTTCTGACCCTTGTAAATTGATGTTGTTCTTCAAGTTATGGAGGTGTTTTATTGGAGGTTTGATTATTATTGTGGTGGTGAGTTGAAAAACATTTTTTGATGATGATTTTGGTGAAATTTGAGTGTTTAATCAATGCTCAGGAGTTCAAAACGTGGGGAAGAGAGGACGGTTGAGTGCTTTGGTGCTCTAAGGTTCTTGAAGTTCGGATTTGACCAAGCGATAAGGTTCCTTGTATAGGCAACACTAAAGACAGAGTTACCTCGGTAAAAGTCCAAAGTTTACCGGGATTTGGTTAAGTGACTTTTCAAAGGAATCTGACTATAATACTTTAACCACAGTCATAGAAAAATATTTCTGATTTTTCCAAATAGAAATTAGAATTTTTGAATAATGGAATATATTTAAATTAATTTCTCGTCAGATTCGCTCAAAATTACTAAGAAATTATTGGAATTTTGAAAATTCAAAATTTCAAAGCCATTATGCTCTAACTGTCATCCTTTATCATGTGTTGAAATTTTAAATCATTTTGAGTTGTTTTGAGTCATTTTCGAAGGAGAGATGAAGCTTACGAGATGGCTTAGGAGCCTTGAAAATTATGAAAACGCCCCTCATGACAGTCAAGCTGTCATCTGAAATACGCTAAGCATCCTGAGATTCTATGTCTTTTGACCTAATTAACCTTGTGCCTTGATATACCCTTTCCTGGGGGGTCAAAATTTGGGTATAACAGGCCCCTATCGGCCTCCCTTCCTAAGTGATCACCCTTCTACACACATACAAACGTTAGTCATGAAATCATAAACAATCACATTCACATACACACACACACAAATAATCAAGCAACAGGTATCATCCCTTTCCCCCAGCTTATCAAATTTTATGTCTTTGTCGAACCTTGCTCTGATACCAACTTTTAATACCCAAAATTTTAAGGTCCACTAAACTCTATATGTTAAGCTAACCACATTTTATTTACACAGCGGAAGTCTTACAAAAATGATCTCGGATGCTACCGCGACAACCACCTAACTAGTGATTGTTAAGGCTTTCCACCACCGTCTACTTCACACACCAAAACTTTTTAGTCTTTCGAACACATTTACAACCGGAACTAACCATCAACTTCCTCCATCTACCATCCTTCACGCCAACTTCACTTGGCTAGCTTTCACCAAAAATAAGAGTTTTCAACGCACTACCTAAGATCCCTATTGAAATGTCTAAACTGCATTCTCACTTCTTCAACATATAGCATCCGCATCCAAGCCTAGGTGTTCAACTAGCGGTACTCCAATGAACGGTATGCTACCTTCCTAACCACCAAGACTTGAACTCCATCCCTTCTCTTAGAAGCATTCACTAAGTAGATATGGACATAATAACTGGGAATGACATCTTCCCTGGTCCATAAAGCTAACCACATATAGCTAGTAATCTGGAACCATAAAATCACTCACACAAGAAAGGGGTTGCAGTTGAAAGTCAGTAAATTGAGTGACCCTTACCCCTTCGTGTAAAATACATTTTAACTGCGTAAAACTCCTTTAACATGAACCAAGAATTCATCATGATTGAAATATGTGTAATCATAGGGTAATTCACACGTAAACTTGTCACACCCTCACTATAGCTAGCGCATAACATACATGAAATCATAAGAGTGTTAAAAGCATATTACTAAACAACTTACCATTTAGCACATAGAACACCCATGTCCACTTAGAGAAAACAAAGTTAATCATCACTTACAGTATCAAGATCCATATCAAATATCAAGATCCATCTCAAATATCAAGTTCACGGAATAACCATTACCATAAATCAATTTCCACTTGTCCTCAAGCACACCGGTCTTTGGACAAAGAGCATTGTGACTCTCGCCCCTTGGATAATCTACCTCACCCCATGTCCTTTAGTGTGCACATCCCCGAAGGTAAAACTTACCATAGAGTGGATCGTAGTGGCTTAGCTCCAATACATTGACGGAAACAACAATTAGTGAACAACTTTGCCAACTTGGCTTAGCCATGTTCTTGTCTTTCGCCACATTTCCATGTACAAGAGAGATATGTTTCAACATCGAACTCATCTAAATAAATCAACCATACAACATCGCTCAATCACCAAGTTATAGGTCACTTATAAAGAGTGAAAACCACAACAATTGTCAAAACATAAGCTTACCCTTCCAACTACACACCTTAACATGCCAACCAATTCACACATGAGTATACTTTTGCTATAACATTTAACCTTACTCCCATGGTCAAATAGGCTTTCTTATAGTAGAGGATTCCATGGTATTCATCACCATGACAACCACGTGATATAACAAGTTTAACTTCACTTTGCGGTAAAAAAAATCGTTAATCATAATTTAAAATATCAACTAAAACCAATCTATATGAAAATATCTTCATACCAGCACTCAACTTCATAATCCTTCAGTCAAATAAACTTATGTACACACAAGAAACCAACCAAATGATTCATCAAAACAAATTTCCACAAGAACTTGCAACCATCACAATTTATGAAACTTCAACAGTAAACAATTTCAAATGTACACATTTTCAATCTAAGTTGTTCCATAAAGTTTTCATAATCTAGTTGTTCCTCCAGTTTTGTATAGTCCACCTAAGCCTTGACAATATTACAAACACAAGAAAACAAACTCATGCAACCTCCACTCAATAGGCAGTACTAGGAACAACAATCAAAGTTAACCATAATCTTAACCAATTTACATTAAAATTTTGTCAAGGAAGCTGATAACCTTCTTACCCTCTTCGACTTAATCATTAACCCAACTCAACACCATCTTCAAATGAGCATAATATGCCAGGAAAACAGAAGAACCCAACCAGAATACACACATAATTTTCGGTTAAGACACAAGAAACTTAAAGCACATTTCCCTTCCCTTAATCCTGTTTCTAACTTACATAAATTACCCTTAGATAACACCCATGAAATTTACAGAATAAAAAAATATATAAATATCAAATCCTTGATAGAGCCGAGATCAACAGCCAGAGAAAGAATAACTAAAGGTTAGTGCTAGAATCAACTAGAAAAATAAGCTTTAAGCTTCATGAATGTGCATAAGAGTTACCTGATTCCTCCTAGCAATTTCCTCCCTTGTTCTTTCTATTTTCTTAAATCTAAAAGCCTCTTTAATTTGTAGCATAACCAGCTACACAATCTCCTAGCTTCTTCCTAGGCTTAATTATTCCTAGTGCTTTCAGTTTTGGGATGCTTCCATGGTTGTCGATTTCTTCTAGTTTCTAACTTCCTTTCTAGCTCTTTTTTTTTCTTGCAGGAACAAGGTTGATGGTATTTTTTTTAGTGAAATAGATCTGATTTATGGGCTAAATGTAGCTGAAATACCCCGAACCTAAATATAGTGATTAAGATTATTCTAATCCATATTTTAGATCCTAATAATGCTTAAGTAACATTGGTGAGGAAAATAAATCCAAAAGAAATGAAGAAATGCGTAAAAAGCGAAAAAAGCTAAATATGCGTTAAATAACCATAGGAGGTACGAGACCTCGGTTAGCGTATTATATGGATTGTAAAGGCTTAATAAGGCCTAAATAATATATGGGAACAACTCCCGAAGAAAACGGATCCAAATAATGAGTTAAAACACTAATAGAGCTTTAGCGCATGTTTTTCGAGAAAACCCGGAAATGTGACTTTAAGTGGTCAAACGAACCCGTAAAAATTATAAATCATAAAATAACAATAATTAAGCATTAACGGACGCTTAATAAACAATAAAATTAAAGAAACAAGAAAATTCCGGAAAACGGGCCTGGTTAGTGAATAGTACCAAAACCGGGTAAAATAAAGAGCGTTTTCTGTAAAAGACGAAAAACGCTCCAACTTACATATATATGTGGGGCCGGTTTTATTAATAGAGCAGCCCCTTAAACACACATACAAGTAAATAAAGAAAGAAAGAAAAAGAAAGAAAGGAGGAAAAAAAGTACAAAAAGCAAAAACCCCCTCTCTCCTCTCATTTCCCTCTTCTCTCTCTTCTTTCTTTCTTCCTCACCGTCACCTTCCTCCTCCTCTCTGGTTTGCTGGCGATTTTCTTCCCCTCCATGGCAGCTCACCTTCTCAAGCTTGCCCAAGCCTTATTAAAGCTCCAAATAAAAAACAAATTACATATTCTTGCTCCCCTCATCATTCTCTACACTTCCCTCTTTTCAAAATCCAAAAATGAGGAAGTTCATCTCCATGGGTTTTCCTCATTCAAAGAGAAAATAGCATCAATGGGTAGCTTGGAGTCCCCTCTCTCCATTAAGGTAAAAATCAACATGAAAAATTCATGTTTTCTTCAACTTCCTTTGTAGAAGATTTTTACCCCTTTGTAATGCCCTATTTTTTCTCTCTCTTTTGAGCATAATTCCAACCTTGGAATGGTGGTGGAATCACCTTCTTGTACCAAGGGCTAGAACCCCTCTTAAAAGCTTCAAAAGGTAAACCCTAGAATTTGTGTTTTAAACACGTCAATGAATTAGTATAAATCTAAGGGTTAGTATTTTAATTACACTTGTTTTTTGTGCCTCTGGCGATCGGAATGGAGTTTGGCAACTCCATTCCCCATATGGCCGATTATGTGAAAGAAAGAGAGAAGAAGGAGGATTAGAAAAGAAAAGAAGAATTAAGAGCTTAAGGTAAGAGCTCCTCTTTTATGCTAAATTATTATGCATTAGAGTAATGGGAATGGGTAAACTAATTAAAGAACCCAAAATATTGTATTAGTAATGTAGTAATAGAAGTTTGAGCATTTGTGAGCAAGTATGTGGATTGTAGACCTTTGAGCCAAATAATTTGTGTATGAGTATTAGTATTGTGGATTGAGGAAGTATTGATGATTTGGTATTGCCTTGATTGCTGGTAGGACCCTTGTATGGGTGTGGCTAGAATAGGAATGAATTTGGTGAGAAAGTATGTATGTGGAAAAGTTAGAATTGTAGGTGAACTATGGCAAAATTTTGGTAGGAAGTGTGCATTTATGGATGACTTGGTGAATGGGAAAACCAAGGTATGTATTGGATTGAGTAAGGATGTTTAGTAATCATGGAGTAGTAGTTGTAGTGTAAGAATACAAAGATGTAAAATCTGTAGCAAGAGGTGTTGAAATGTGTTGGAGAAACAAGGAAGAATTAGTGTGTAGGACTTAGTGAAATGAGTATTGTACTGGATAAGGCTTGGGTTGAGTATAAAGGAAAAATCTGTAGCATTTGTTTAAGAACAAAAACTGTAACAGTGGAGGAAAAATTGACAGTGGAATGTATTATGTAACATATTTGTATAGAGATGGATTAGGTTAGTTTTGATTGCTTAATTAGGGTCAAAACACCCTAAATTACATGTAGGAATATTGGGGAAGAGATTGGTAGAAGTGTGGAGTTGAAACATAAGCCAAAAACTAGCATATATGTAAATACTGCAACTGGTCCGGGTTTGTAAACTAGTACAGAAACCCGGACCAGACATAAATCAATACAGAACGTAGTTCAGAATGGATGGACCGGGTTTGTAAACTAGGACCTAAACTCGGACCACCCCATTTTTACACCCGAGAGGTATTCAGACCATGTGGTCCGGGTTTGTAAACAAGTACACAAACCCGGACCACATATAAAACTTACCCGAGACTTTTGCAAAGTAGTGGTCCGGCTTTGTAAACCCGGACAGTAGCCCGCACCACCTAAAATTCTTCACAGAAAGTGTTTTAAAGCTAATATAAGGTAGGGTAATGATGGGTAATGATAGTATAAGATAATTAAGACATGATTAAAGATGTTTAATGGTCATTAAGGCTATAAACAAGCTTAGGAAGTAATTTTAAGTAAGTAACATAAGTGAAGGTATTTGGGTATCAAAGAGTTAGTAAGTATAAACTGGGAAACCTTAGAAAAATAGTACATAAGGTTAATTATGGATAATTAACCACCCAACTGTAAGCATATGATAGGATTCGAATAGTCAAACACCGAAGGGAGTCGGTGAGCCCAAAATCAACGGTGAAAGGTATGATTTCTTCATGCTCTGTATCCTAACCTGGTTTCCCCGATTTGTGTGCTTATTTGATCACCTAAATGAGATAAATGCATGAATCAGAATATAATGCACCTACTTGTGCTTGCTTATATTGTTCTTGCTATATTGTCTAGAACATTTAGTTTGTATAATTCATGAAATGAATGAATGAGAATGAATTATATATGTACCTTGTGGTGTATTTGCTGAAATACCCCAAACCTAAGTATGCTAAGTAAACATCAAATCATGATGTATAAGGCTAAAATATGCCTTAGAAGATTGGTAGACAATTTAAACCAAGGAAACACAAGAAAATGCCTTAAGGGCAATCAGGGCAAAAACGTGCTCTAAGCTTGGAGAGACTTGGGTGAGTACCCAAACATCTTGGTAAGACCTTAGTAATATTCTAATGGTCATTTTAAATCAATTAGCAAGAAACCAAGCTTGAAAACAAGTTAAAACACAAATGTGCTTTAAGAATTCTTAAAGCACATTTTGTGAGAAATTGTCTTAGAAATTGAGTTTTGAGTGGCTAAATGTCCATCATTACTCTTTAATCACATGTACTAATTAGTATCACATTAGGAGGTCTAAATCATGGGAAATCAAAAATTTCCCGATTATGTGCCTTGCTTAGTGAATAGTAACTATTTAGTGACTAGTTTAAGTTTTAATCATATAAGTCAATTAATTGGTCAACAAAGACCATGTTAGCCTTATATTAAGAGGGTTGGCCGGTTTTTTATGTGGGGAGTCACCACATGAGTCATTAAATGAGAAAGGAAAAGAAGAGATAAGTAAAGAAGTTACTATTTGCTTTATTAAGCAAATATCTTACCTTAGCCTACCTTTTCTTTTCTCTCTCTTCATTTCTCTTCTCCACACGATTTCTTCTTCTCTTCTTTTGCTCCAACCGGAGAGCTTCATTCATGGGTTCTCATCTTCAATCACTGCCAAATACAAACTCCAAGCTCCAAATCCAAAACAAATTGCATATTTGTCTTAGTTAGGTCAAGACCTATCTTCCTATCTTTTCAAATCTTTCAAAGCTCCTTTTGGTGCCATGAGAAAACTCCATTGATGGAGGAAAATCAAGTTTGAAGAGCTCATTAGCTTCTCCATTCTCTTAAGTAAAGAAAATGTAAGAAAAACCATGTTTCCATCATTCCTATACATGGCCGAAAATTTCTACTCATGGGGCCTGTTTTTATGCCTTGTTCTAGCTTGATTTATTCACCAAGGACTAGTGGATGTCCTATTTCATTCAATGCCAAAGTCTACATTGAGACTTCAAAGGTAATCATCCACTTTTATGCCTTAGAACACATTCAACCTAGGTTTTTATTCCTTGGGTTAGTGCATTGTTTAGTACTCATATGAGTCCTTGAATATGATTAGAACATTGGCAAGGGGAATTTAAGTGGTGGCCGAGATCTAAGCAAGAAGAAGGTCTAAGGAGGAAGTTAGATAAGCTGAGAAAAAAGGTAAAATGCTTACCTAATGGTGGTTTAAGATTAAGGAATGAGTTTTAGATAAATACCAATGTGCTTAGAGCTTACATTGTGTATTGGGTTATATAACCTAAGAAAAGAACATAAACAAGCTTATGAACTTGTGATTAAGGAGCTAATGAGAATGAGTTAGTAATATAAGTTTAAGGTGGATTTTAAGAGCATTATAACTACTAAGAGATTGATGAGTGTATTTGCAGGTTGAAAGCTTATATATTGGGAAATTCAGTGTGTTAAGTTTAAGTCATTTAAGGGCCTAAGAGCCATGTCATTTAAGAGCCTTAGTGCTATGCAATTTAAGATTATTGCAATATCTTGAGTTTGTTGAGATGAGTTGGTTTGGGTGATGAGATATGATGAGAAGAACTTGATGTGGTGAGATAGTTGAATGAGGAAAACAATGTGTTTGGGCATGATAAGATACTAGAGGAGCTATGGCGAAATTTGAGTAGAAAATAAGTGTTTAGGCGAGATGGTGGTGAACTAAAATGACCTAGGATTTACTAGGAATCATTATGAGGAATTTGAGTGGAGATAGTTAACTAAGGAGTTCTTGAGGTTTAGAATGACCTAGAAATGTCTAGGAGGAATTGGAGGAATGGTGAGTGTTTTGAACACACCAAAATCATGAGATGAGGAATGTAAGACTTGTGCATAAGTTAAGGAGAAGGTGTAATGCTTAAGGTGATTTAGATATGTTCTAAGGGAAATTAATGACTAAGGAAGTACTAGGAAGTCTTAGAGGTGTCTTGATGGAAAAGGGGTGAGATAAAGTGTTATAACGAGTTATAATGACTTAGGCATTACCTTGAAGGATTTAGGAATCAAGAGGATGTAATTGAGTATTTAGGACTTAGGTAAATATTGATAAAAGAGGCTAGAAAACTTGGGTAAATTAGATGTAAGTGAGGGTGAAACTTTGAAATGGTTAGGTGAGAACTAGAGTATAGAGTCTAAGGAAGGCTTGATAATGCAATAAGCTGAGAAGTGGTGTACATGGTGTGATCAAGTTCTTAAGAAGGGAGCATTGGTTAATTGAAACTTTTGGTGGAATGCATGTGAGAAATGTAAGAAAATAAGTGCTAAGTGTTGGGAGCTTTGTAAGAATTGAGTAAATGTTTGAGAAGATCTTTGGAGGTTGTTCTAATGAGTTTGGTGGAGGTTATAAGGTGGATTTAAGGTGCCAAGAGGGTGTTAAACCAATTAGGACACTTGTGGAAAAGTTTGGAATTGAAAGAGACAATTTAAGAGGAAGGTCTGTAGAGGACCGACCCAGGTCCGACCCAGTGTTGGGTCGGTCGGGCCAAGTAAGCCAGCCGGAATGCCTCTGGACTGGACCGACCCAGAGGGTTTGGGTCGGTCGGCTTAGCCTTGGGTCGTCGGGCAAGGTTTAAGTAGGAAAATGGGTTCTGTAAGGGACCGACCCAGAGGGTTTGGTCGGTCGGTCTAGCTCTGGGTCGGTCGGATGGTTTCAAGAGACGGAAGAGTTTCTGTAATGGACCGACCCAGGTTGGGTCGGTCGTGGGTCGGTCGACCCTTAACACTTAGAAAAAAAAAAAGAAATTTGGATTCTAAGAATGGAATGGGTAATGAGGAATACCTTTGGTAGGTGGTAATGATTAGAGGCATAAGACTTAAGGGATTAAGTTAAGATAAGTTTAAACTTGAAAGTTTAAGATTAAGTTTGTAAGATTAAGTTGTAAGACTTAAAGGGTGTTAGGTTGGAGTCACTAAGGGTTAAGTAGTTAAGTATGATAAGTAGTTGAATTGAGTAAGAGATTACAACCTAAACTGAATGAATGTTTTAGGACTTGGAATGGGACTCGTAAGAGATTAGCAAACTGAACGGCCACGGTGAACGGTTACAGTTGTTTCTTGTGACCTAATTGCTAACGCGGTGTCCCTCGGCTTGTGTGCTATTTGTTTTTTGTGCTCACTAAAACAGATAAAGCATGCAACCGAAATATTGTATATATATATTGTATTGTTCGTGATGTTTGAAAACTAACACAACAACCGTGAGAACTTACTAACAAATGTTTAGTAAGGAATGAGTGAGACTAAGGAAACGCCCCCTAATAAGGGACATATGAACCGAAAGAGGTTAACCAACAAACATGGTTTGTGATAACTACTAACTGGAAATGAGTGAGGAACCCGGACCGATCTCCGGTCATAGCTGCTAAGGAAAGGGGGGTCGTTATCTATAGAGTTTCGACCTCCGATTAGGACTTGTCTTCGGACTTGTTGCCTAGGGCTGGTTGCCGGCTCAGCTACGCTGGACTCCGTCCAGAGTAGGTGCATTAAAGATGGTTGCGGTGGGATCACCTAAATCCCAGGTTCGATTAGATACGGCCAATCCCTTCCAGGAAAGGTTTGTATATTGAGATTAAGATTAAGATTAGGTCCGATTAAGATAAGTTACAATCATTCCTTTTAAAGTTGATTTGTATTATTAAGATTAAGATTAAGTAGATAAGTTAAGTTACAATCATTCCTTTTTTAAAGGATGATTTGTATTATTAAGATTAAGATTAAGGTAGGATTAAGTTAAGTTACAATCATCCTTTTTTAAAGGATGATTTGTATTATTAATTAAGATTAAGGTGAGGTTAAGAAAGTTGCAACCATTCCTTTTTAAAGGATGGTTTTGTAATATTAAGAATAGATAAGCTACATCCACTCCTCATAAAGGATGGTTGTTTCTAAATTTAGATAAGAATCAGATTGAGTAAGATAAGGATGGACTAAGATTAAGAGAGAACATACTAAGGAGTTTAAATAACTAACTCTCTAATTAAGGGAACGCATTTAAGTCGTTCATTGTGTGAACTTTGATTGTTCATATCTGAGTTGTTGTTTACTGCACTTTCTATTATGTTGTGCATATAATCAACCTCCATGCTATCGACAATTAGTCGTCGTAGCCACGTTAGCTTGGGGCCATGAGAGATAGTACCAGCATTCGTGCTGACCCCCTCGGGGGCTTCTTTTTACTACACAGGTGAACATCAGAGCGGCCGTCGCGAGAGTAAAAGGAGTGCAAGTGGTAGGATTAAGTATGACCTACGAGTTGTGCCTGTACACTCGTATGCAATTGAGTTTAGTAAGATGTCATAGTTTTTAGAGGATTGGAAGAAGTAATGTTAAATGGTTAAGGTTGTTACTAATGTTCGGTTATTCTGTAATCAGACCGTGGCAGTCCTAGATTGTAAAGAATTCCACTGTGACAGTTTTATATATATAGTGTTAATTGCGAGCCACATTTGGATTAAGTTGGGGTTACAAAAAGTGGTATCAGAGCGTAGTTACGCTCTGAAGACAAGAATTACCGAACTTAGGAGGATACTGAGGTTTGAGTTTGAGTTATGGGTTAAGGGTTGAGATAGAGTGTGAGGTGCGTTAGCCAGGACTTCCCGGTTTTACCGGATATCCATAGTACCTAGGACCGCCCTCCACATCCCTAACCCTAAATGTGTTGGACAAACGCCAGAGAGGAGAAAGCCTTCCTTACTCGGGGAAACCCGATCTGCAGTTAGCTAGCAGTAAGCAATACGAAAAAGCAATTTGTTGTACAACAGTTATGGAGTACTTGGAGGTTTTTAATGGAGCGCAATAGAGGAAACAAGCGCTACCTATGAAATTCTATCAATAAAGGAACGGTAATTACCGGCAACATGGGTCGACCTGCTACGCAGTCGAATAACCCGCATACCAATGATGAGGAGAGCACTACAGGTGCAATAGAAAGGAAAAAGGGAAGTGACATGAGTACCGGACAGTGGTCCGAAGGAGCATAACAGTAGGATAATACAAAGCACGAGGATTGAGATTACTGGAAAGTCCAATTAAACCGGGAACTCAAACCCCATACAATGAGGAAGTTACAAGACCTGGCCGAAATAATGCGGACGACGGTAGAAATTCATACAAATGTTACCGAAATAGGACTACGAGGTAGTGCCTAAAAGAGAATTATTACTTAATAACCACAACAAAATGTGTGGAGATAGGAGCGAGGAATAAGACATAAGGAAATATTAAGGGATTCCCTCAGAAAAGAACGCCCTGATGTATGACAGTACTGTCAAACAACAAGGAAACTGCCCGATGGTCGGTTATCCAAAATAAGAGATTATCGAAGGAGTCCCGAGGACTACCAATTACATGGAAATTAGAAGGAAGTTCACTTCCAATGTGCCTTGTACCAATAACCCATCCTGCATGGCGCACTTGCCATAGCAAGTGCTACCCGGTTAAGCTACACGGAAAGCCATCATGGCGAGGTAAACCGAACGCTACAGTTGTAGTACATATTAATACCGGATTTAAACCATAGGAATGAAAAAAAGACCTTGGAAGGCCCGACGGCCTGACCAAAATGAGATAAGTGACACGCCAGTCAGCCAGGAGTGGAACTTGGACATAATACTAAACCATATATATTAGCAACGTATAACCCACTACAACAACAATCGACAGTACGGTAAGAACGCATCCCGAACTCCAAGGGGAAAACCTAAGAGATCGCTCGGTAATGCGACCAAAAAACCCTATATAGCAATGATATACAAGGGAGTATTACAAGATACTATTGAGACTGTTGAAGCATCGACTTACATGAAAACGGGATAAGACTCCCAAGTGACCATTAAGGATACCAATAACAACATTCTTCAATGAAGATGTTGGAAAACCAGAAAATAGGGTAAAAGAAATAACATAAGCTATGACCTCTAAGGATTAAAAATGTATAATCCCGACAGAGGGAAGCTCAGCGGACTACCCACACAAAGCGGGTATAGTCGAGCCAACACTGATGAATGACAGTTAACAACTGTTTGTTTAACTGTCTTTAACACCCAAGTATGATTAGTCATCAACGGGTGGCGTAGTCAACAGAAGTTGAACGAAGCGTTGAGATGGGAGTATAAGATGACGGGATGATATCCAACTTGGACCACCGTAAGGCAAACGCCTATACGAACCTACCTTGACTACTAAAAGACATAAGTCTAGTAAATGACAGTATTGTCAAGGACATTAGCTAACCTCAGATCACCTGAATAACTTCCATAGCAGGAAGCAGGATGCAGCAACTTACCATGAAACCCGATACTACATTTATGTAACCTAACGGTGGATAAGGTTCAAGAACCAGAATCTCATAAGGAGACCTGCAGATGAGTAAGAGTACAAATGATGAACTGAGACATTAAGTATATAAGCCTACGAGCCAAGGATGTTAACCAATCAGAGCCTGAGGCGCAGTAAAGTTATAGGAGAGCTTGTTTAAGCCACGAAGGGACTACAATTTGTAGATATGAACGGTTACCAAACCTACAATTTAGATTGGGAAAAACATACCAAGAAAGGATACCAATGAGAATATTGAGTTAATGCTAAGGACAGGACGGAGAAGACCATGCCTTTTAGGGTGGGGATACCTCTCCTTGTTGTGAGGCCATGAGTGGAATGAACCCCTCAAAAGGGCTTTCACTTATTAGAGATGAAATACACTTTAATTAGAAAATGGAAACTATGAACCTTGAGATTACCTTAGAACATACCAGATACACTTGAGTGATAAGGAAGGTCGCACAGATAGACCCATATCCAACACCCATAAGTAATTATTAGTAATGGTCAGAGATAAACATTGTGACTGCACATTGTGGCACGTCAATTAATCAATGCTCTAGAAGAGCTTGTGAATCAGTGGATGATTCTTCAGTTACCAGTTAAACTACATGGTAGATAACATCACTAGGGATGAAAAGAAGCGGAAGACATTAGCCTACTTACGAATCTTAGATGGAGCAGAACATCTTTACATCAAGAGTCAACTATTTTACAACACCGTAAGGACAACCGCCATACACCGGAATGAGAGAACTCCCCGTGTTTACACCAAAGGATTTGAGTATAAGGTAAGATATTAGAATAAGTGAATGAAAGGTTCACCAGTTAATGGGCAACATGGTAAAGGCCAACTACCACGGTAGTAGTGGTCCTTGAGTACAATAGTTAGATATGTATTAAGTCAGGTGCGCGGTAAGGCGACCATTAGTATGAGCCGTCAAATATTGCACTGAGGCAATTAGATTTATGAGTTAAGACCAGTATAAGTAAGAAATAAGATGGGTAGACGAGCTGTGCATTTGCCAGTAGTCTGGACCTGGTTAGGTGAGATTTCACAGGAAGCACACTACCCATTCCTTAAGGAACTGGAAGTGCATCCTTTAGCATAAATAGAGAAACAAGATAGGAGGCTCTATGGAAAGAGACCTCAGATATTAAGTGACCGAATCAAGACGGAATACAAAAGAGCGAGCATACAACCCAAGAACACAGTAAATGATTTCCTTGATTAACCTCAAGAAGAACATAAATGTTTATTATGGAACAATGAAAGAGGATATCGACACAGAATACTTCATAACTAGCAAGCTAACGTGTGACGGACACTGTGAGTTTACTAAAACGAGACGTGGGACTGCACCCACGGGCTTGCAGGCCTGACACGCTCATTTATGAGTAGTTGGGTAAGTAGCAATGTACCTAAGGTACCCCATGCATTGAACGAGGTGTAAGGAACACGGGAAGTAGTCGACTCCGTACCACCGACAACGACGCAAGATCAGACAGAGCAGTTCTACCACAAACAGTCGAAGAGAATAATACAGTCGAACCAGCAACACAAGGGAACCAGAGAGCAAATAATTAAGGACTATGAAGTGCGAAGAGCACGGATTATTAAGTACAGACATGGATATGTCTTAAGATGTAAGGATTAAGACTGTAAAGCGCATATGCACTAAACAGTAGTTTCAAGCTACGAATCATCTCAGACCAAAATGTCAGTTGGGGAGAACTTTAGACATTCGAGGAAATACTAAGAGTATGAGCATAAGATCTTCAAGGAGAATAGATAGAACGAGTTACACTCATTAAGGCCGGTATATATATGAAGATAACACGTGTCCTTGAGACAATTAGCCTAAGATTATCAGAGTGTGCATCGAAGCTAACAGACCACTACCTTTAGATTAGACCAAACTAAGTTAAGGAAACGGTATAAGTATCGTTAAGAATCCTCGATACAGAGACTAAGTCATTCCTGATCGAATTATAAGCAAGATAGATGACATGGAAGCTAGAATGGCTTGGTAAGAATTAGACATCTTGAACTTATGTTCAAGGATGATATAATGTTGATTACGTGGGCGTAATCCATTTTAAGGGGGGTAGAGCGAAAAACCGTTTAGCGTATGTTTGTGTACTGAGTACATAAACTACGGTGTGCTTAGCACAAAATAATTGAGAATATGTTTTACATGAACATTTTAAGATAAATCATGGTTATTGCACACAGAGAGATGTGAATACACATATTGTACCTATCTTGTTAACTCCGGTGCGAGTACAAGTTAAGAGAATTAAGGAAGAGGATTAAGGAGACTTAAGAAATAAGATATATGAGGTATGAGTCATATGAGACTATGTGGGAGATAAGAATAAGATAACTTATGAGATACAATTTTATGAATATGAGGAAGGAAATGTAATGCTATGAGATATAAGATGGTGAGAATTGGTATGGGACAGTTATAGAACTTAGTAGGAATTTAAGTCCTGAGGTAATTACTAAGAGATGAATTGGGAATGTTTGATGACTGAGTCCACCTTTGGAGATGTATTGATTATGATTAGAAGAACTAAAAAGATGAGAAAATTGGACATTAGTGAATTATCTGATGTTTGAAAATGACTGGAGGTGGAACTTGATTTTCTAGGGATCAAGGGAAACCGACAACAAATTGGAGTGGAAGAATGGTTCTACACTGATGTGATCACATCAGGGTAGTATTATTCCTGAAACTCCCTACCAGTGGTCATAATTAAATCACACTAAGGATAGAGGCTTAGGATAAATGAAATCGGAGTTGATTGTATTTTTAATTAGAGGAATTTTCCTCACATGACCTCGTGAAAAGGATTACTTTTTACTGAGTCTCGCCCATGAAGTCGAGGACCGCACGAGCCTTTGTCTTTGACCGGTGACAGGGGAGAGGCACGTGTTTTGTATTCTGGCCCATGGTGACGAGGACGAATGAGCCATTGTCTACGGACCGGTGACATGGGAGAATACGTTGGAAGTTATGTGAATTTTTAATCATCAAAAAGGAACAAAAGGAATTTGGTGAGTGCTACACATGCTCAAGCATGTTGTGTGATATTTAAGTAGAATAAGGTGGATCCAATGATCCAATGAGATTAAGTATACATGAGTATGATCTATATGATCTAAGGAATGAGGTAAGACATGCATTCTGATAAGAAAAGATGCATGGGAACTTTGGGGACAAGTTCTTTTAAGGGGGTAGATTGAAATACCCCAACCTAAGTATGCTAAGTAAACATCAAATCATGATGTTTAAGGCTAAAATATGCCTTAGAAAGATTGGTAGAACAATTTAAACCAAGGAAAACACAAGAAAGCCTTAAGGGCAAATCAGGGCAAAAACGTGCTCTAAGCTTGGAGAGACTTGGGTGAGTACCAAACATCTTGGTAAGACCTTAGTAATATTCTAATGGTCATTTAAATCAATTAGCAAAGAAAACCAAGCTTGAAAACAAGTTAAACACAAAATGTGCTTTAAGAATTCTTAAAGCACATTTTGAGAAATTGCTTAGAATTGAGTTTTGAGTGGCTAAATGTCCATCATTACTCTTTAATCAACATGTGTACTAATTAGTATCACATTAGGAGGTCTAAATCATGGGAAATCAAAAATTCCCGATTATGTGCCTTGCTTAGTGAATAGTAACTATTTAGTGACTAGTTTAAGTTTAATCAATATAAGTCAATTAATTGGTCAACAAAGACCATGTTAGCCTTATATTAAGAGGGTGGCCGGTTTTTATGTGGGGAGTCCCACATGAGTCATTAAATGAGAAAGGAAAGAAGAATAATAAAGAAGTTACTATTTGCTTTATTAAAGCAAATATCTTACCTTAGCCTACCTTTTCTTCTTCTCTCTCTTCATTTCTCTTCTCCACACGATTTCTCTTCTCTTCTTTGCTTCCCAAACCGAGAGAGCTTCATTCATGGGTTCTCCATCTTCAATCACTTGCCAAATACAACTCAACTCCAAGCTCCAAATCCGAACAAATTGCATATTGTCTTAGTTAGGTCAAGACCTATCTTCCTATCTTTTCAAATCTTTCAAAGCTCCATTTTGGTGCCATGAGAAAACTCCATTGATGGAGGAAAATCAAGTTTGAAGAGCTCATTTAGCTTCTCCATTCTCTTAAGGTAAAGAAAATGTAAGAAAAACCATGTTTCCATCATTCCTTATACATGGCCGAAAATTTCTACTCATGGGGCCTTGTTTTTATGCCTTGTTCTAGCTTGATTTATTCACCAAGGACTATGGATGTCCTATTTCATTCAATGCCAAAGTCTACATTGAGACTTCAAAGGTAATCATCCACTTTTATGCCTTAGAACACATTTCTAACCTAGGTTTTTATTCCTTGAGGTTAGTGCATTGTTTAGTACTCATATGAGTCCTTGAATATTGATTAGAACATTGGCAAGGGAATTTAAGTGGTGCCGAGATCTAAGCAAGAAGAAGGTCTAAGGAGGAAGTAAGATAAGCTTGAGAAAACAAGGTAAAATGCTTACTAATGGTGGTTTAAGATTAAGGAATGAGTTTTAGATAAATACCAATGTGGCTTAGAGCTTACATTGTGTATTGGGTTATATAACCTAAGAAAAAGAACATAAAACAAGCTTATGAATCTTGTGATTAAGGAGCTATGAGAATGAGTTAGTATATAAGTTTAAGGTGGATTTTAAGAGCATTATAACTACTAAGAGATTGATGAGTGTATTTGCAGGTTGAAAGCTTATATATGTGGGAAATTCAGTGTTTAAGTTTAAGTCATTTAAGGGCTAAGAGCCATGTCATTTAAGAGCCTTAGTGCTATGCAATTTAAGATTATTGCAATATCTGAGTTTGTTGAGAATGAGTTGGTTTGGGTGATGAGATATGATGAGAAGAACTTGATGTGTGAGATAGTTGAATGAGGAAAACAATGTGTTTGGGCATGATAAGATACTAGAGGAGCTATGGCGAAATTTGAGTAGAAAATAAGTTTTTAGGCGATGGTGGTGAACTAAAATGACCTAGGATTACTAGGAATCATTATGAGGAATTTGAGTGGAGATTAGTTAACTAAGGAGTTCTTGAGGTTTAAATGACCTAGAAATGTCTAGGAGGAATTGGAGGAATGGTGAGTGTTTTGAACACACCAAAATCATGAGATGAGGAATGTAAGACTTGTGCATAAGTTTAAGGAGAAGGTGTAATGCTTAAGGTGATTTAGATATGTTCTAAGGGAAATTAAGACTAAGGAAGTACTAGGAAGTCTTAGAGGTGTCTTGATGGAAAAGGGTGAGATAAAGTGTTTATAACGAGTTATAATGACTTAGGCATTACCTTGAAGGATTTAGGAATCAGAGGAGTAATTGAGTATTTAGGACTTAGGTAAATTTATAAAAGAGGCTAGAAAACTTGGGTAAATTAGATGTAAGTAGGGTGAAACTTTGAAATGGTTAGGTGAGAACTAGAGTATAGAGTCTAAGGAAGGCTTGATAAATGCAATAAGGCTGAGAAGTGGTGTACTGGTGTGATCAAGTTCTTAAGAAGGGAGCATTGGTTAATTGAAACTTTGGTGGAATGCATGTGAGAAATGTAGAAATAAGTGCTAAGTGTTGGGAGCTTTGTAAGAATGAGTAAATGTTTGAGAAATCTTTGGAGGTTGTTCTAATGAGTTTGGTGGAGGTTATAAGGTGGATTTAAGGTGCCAAGAGGGTGTTAAACCTATTAGGACACTTGTGGAAAAGTTTGGAATTGAAAGAGACAATTTAAGAGGAAGGTCTGTAGAGGACCGACCCAGGGTCCGACCCAGTGTTGGGTCGGTCGGGCCAAGTTAAGCCAGCCGGAATGCCTCTGGACTGGACCGACCCAGAGGGTTTGGGTCGGTCGGCTTAGCCTTGGTCGGTCGGGCAAGGTTTAAGTAGGAAAATGGGTTTCTGTAAGGGACCGACCCAGAGGGTTTGGGTCGGTCGGTCTAGCTCTGGGTCGGTCGGATGGGTTCAAGAGACGGAAGAGTTTCTGTAATGGACCGACCCAGGGGTTGGGTCGGTCGGTGGGTCGGTCGACCCTTAACACTTAGAAAAAAAAAAAGAAATTTTGGATTCTAAGAATGGTAATGGGTAATGAGGAATACCTTTGGTAGGGTGGTAATGATTAGAGGCATAAAGACTTAAGGGATTAAGTTAAGATAAGTTTAAACTTGAAAGTTTAAGATTAAGTTTGTAAGATTAAGTTGTAAGACTTAAGAGGTGTTAGGTTGGAGTCACTAAGGGTTAAGTAAGTTAAGTATGATAAGTAAGTTGAATTGAGTTAAGAGATTAACAACCTAAAACTGAATGAATGTTTTAGGACTTGGAATGGGACTCCGGAAGAGATTAAGCAACTGAACGGCCAACGGTGAACGGTACAGTTGTTTCTTCTTGTGACCTACTTGCTAACGAGGTGTCCCTCGGCTTGTGTGCTATTTGTTTTTGTGTGCTCACTAAACAAGATAAAGCATGCAACCGGAACATATTGTATATATATATTGTATTGTTGCGTGATGTTTGAAAACTAACACAACATACCGTGAGAACTTACTAACAAATGTTTAGTAAGGAATTGAGTGAGACTAAGGAAACGCCCCCTAATAAGGGACGATATGAACCGAAAGAGGTTAACCAACAAACATGGTCTTGAGATAACTACTAACTGGAACATGAGTGAGGAAACCCGGGACCGATCTCCGGTCATGCATGCTAAGGAAAGGGGGTCGTTATCTATAGCAGTTTCGACCTCCGATTAAGGACTTGTCTTCGGACTTGTTGCCTAGGGCCGGTTGCCGGCTCAGCTACGCTGGACTCCCTCCAGAGTAGGTGGCATTAATGGTGCGGTGGGATCACCTAAATCCCAGGTTCGAATTAGATACGGCCATCCCTTCCAGGAAAGGTTTGTATATTGAGATTAAGATTAAGATTAAGGTACGATTAAGATAAGTTACAATCATTCCTTTTTAAAGGTTGATTTGTATTATTAAGATTAAGATTAAGGTAGGATTAAGTTAAGTTACAATCATTCCTTTTTAAAGGATGATTTGTATTATTAAGATTAAGATTAAGGTAGGATTAAGTTAAGTTCAATCATTCCTTTTTAAAGGATGATTTGTATTATTAAGATTAAGATTAAGGTGAGGTTAAGATAAGTTGCAACCATTCCTTTTTAAAGGATGGTTTGTAATATTAAGAATAAGATAAGCTACATCCACTCCTCATTAAAGGATGGTTGTTTCTAAGATTAAGATAAGAATCAGATTGAGGTAAGATAAGGATGGACTAAGATTAAGAGAGAACATTACTTAAGGAGTTAAATAACTAACTCTCTAATTAAGGGAACGCATTTAAGTCGTTCATTGTGTGTGAACTTTGATTGTTCATATCTGAGTTGTTGTTTACTGCACTTTCTATTATGTTGTGCATATAATCAACCTCCATGCTATCGACAATTAGTCGTCGTAGCCACGTTTGCTTGGGGGCCATGAGAGGATAGTACCAGCATTCGTGCTGACCCCCTCGGGGGCTTCTTTTTACTACACAGGTGAACATCAGGAGGCGGCCGTCGCGAGAGTAAGAAGGAGTGCAAGTGTTAAGGATTAAGTATGACCTACGAGTTGTGCCTGTACACTCGTATGGCAATTGAGTTAGTAAGATGTATAGGTTGTGAGAGGATTGCAAGAAGTATGTAAATGGTTAAGGTGTTAGACTAATGTTCGGTATATTCTGTAATCACCGTGGCAAGGTCCTGGATTGTAAAGAATTCCGCTGTGACATGTTTATATATACTGTTAAGTTGCGAGGCCACATTTGGATTAAGTTGGGGTGTTACATTTGCGTATTGTATTGTACCTTGGTATGAAAGTGTGTGCGTGTGTAGTGTATATTTGTGTGGTTGGATGTGTTGACTTCTACTAATTCCTAACTATCTAACTCCCAATGTAAGTATTGAGTAAATTGGAATGAGTAAAAGTCCAATATAGTTTCGGCCACTCGTGAGGATGAGGAGACACAAGAGGTTGGATCCGATTCCTGGCTCTTAAAGTTTTCCACGACCCAAACCCCTTAAATGGGTAGCATCCTGGATTAGTGAGCCAAGTAAAACCCGGTGGTGGGACGGTGTAGTCCCTGCCCGGAGGTCCCGACGACTTAACTTGAGTAAGTAAGTAAGTAAGTAGAGTATGTATGAGTAATGGTCTTGTCTGGTGTAAGTCATTGACCCCGAGTATAAGAGTAATCTCCACCTGATTAACCCGGGTGGATAAAAAGGAGCTAACCAGTATTGTGTATGCGTATTTCGGTGAAGGTAAGTATGTATCGGTTGACTTGTATTGTCTTCCTTGTATGAATTGAAGTGTATGTATGTATTCCTTGTGTAGTATTGTAGTATTATGTATGAAAGCATGTATGTATGTATGTGTATGTATGTATGTATGAATAAAATGAATCGCATGTATTCAACCTAAGTAGTCGGCGTACCCTCGCTAGTACGCGCGGTATGCGGAAGTCATATGCAATGTAAGCTGAGCCCCTAGGGGCAATGTTTTTATTGTACAGGTACCGAAGCAGATATGGCGATGGTAAGAGACCGACAGCTACACTTATATAGCTAGGAAAGAATTGTAGATAGTAGAGGATTGAATAAGGCTTGTAGCCTTGGATGTTGAAACACCCTGGAAAATCCTAGTTATAAAATATACCTTCCTTGTTATTTTATGTGTGTAGGTGTTTACTTGAAATCGATATAAGTAAATACAAATGAAAATTGTAGACATGTATACATGTATTATAACAGCTATAGATACCGGCTGTAATTTTTACAGTAACATGTTAAATTTATATTACCGACTGTAATGTAAAATGTGTCATTGTTACAGTGGCATGTTAAATTTATATTACTGACGGTAATATTAAAATATGTCATTATTACAGTGACATGTTAAAATGCGTCATTGTTACAATGACAAAAGTTTATATTACCGGTTATAAATATGTAACCAGCCCACTTTATATCAATGTTACCAGTTGTATTTTGCAATACCTTTGTCCCTTTGTAATTATTACAGCCAAATTCATTTTGTCCAGCCATGTACAACCGTTTTTCTTTGCTTATTATCACATCCATGTACAAAGAAATTAACAACAAGTTAAATCAGCTCACTTACATTGGCATTGCCGGTTGTCATTAATTTGTTTCAACCACGTTAAACATTACCGGTTCCACAAGTTACAAATTAGTAATTTCATATGGTCATTAGTTATCCTGTGCGTACTAATGCTTAGCTCACAGCATGTGTTGCCGACTTTCTTGTTGAATCATAGGTTAGAATTCTTCATTCTATATTATTATATACCCATGTACAATTACAAATAAAGTAACATGTCTTCAACCATCTTATACATTCTGATTACATATTATTTTAATATGTAATAGCCGACTTATCTTGCCTCGTTATTGGGATTTGTTGTCGTTGTTTTGTGCAACAATGATTAACATATTTCAGCTCCATATTACTCATTCCATATGCAACATAATTAACACTTTTGTTTTATATGATCATTTCCTTCAATGCTGATTTTCTCCAACAGCACATTACCATCTCTGCCTTGCTGAGTCAAGGGGATTATGTGGCTTCATTTAATACAGCAAGTCAAGTTAACCAATAAAAATAAAACACCAACACACATTAGGTGTTATTACCGCAACACATACCCTGGCTGAATAGGAAAGGATCGGCTCATTTTTCATTCATGTGTTGTCGGCCTAGCTAATCCCCATCTTGGGAACTTTTCTTTCGCATCTTCCCCCATGTAAGACCTGCTAGTAGAAGAATTAGAGGCTAGAATAAATTAACTAACAGCAAGCAAGACAAGTTCAACCGAGGGCATGCTGGAAATAAATGCTATTGCTGCTGCTGTCTTGCGCAAGGGAACAAGGAGAAGAAGTGAGTCTAGGTGCTGGGAGATTTAGGAAAGAAGGAAGAGACATAAAGCTGTATAAATATTAGAGAAAACTAGCAAAAATGACGAGGAAGAAGCAGGTAACTACCTTGAACAACAAATTTGTAAGATCTGATTTTTCATGCTGTTGTTTGCCGGTTCTTCCTTCATCCATCTTGAGCTCCTTTCGTGCTATTTGTATCCACGTACACCCAGTAGTAGTAGCAGTAAACTAGTCTCTATTTTTTTTTTGTCTGCCTTGTTTTAAATAGGAAATGACGTTGGGTTGATGAGAGATTAATTAGATCAAAGTGGGTTTTAAGGGAAAAGTTGATTAACGGTTAGAATTTTAAGAAGACAATAAGATAGTTATGGTGGTGTGGGTTGGTCGATTCGTATATAGGTTAGCTGGGTTATTTTTCTTGTGAGTTTAATGGCCATACATGATTATAATGATGATATAAACTCATATGATAACTTAAGTTGTAGAGGTATAAGCTGGATGTAGATAGAAATATAAGAATTAAAATCGGTGACCCATCATAAACAGCAGAAGTTCCAGAGGTAAATATACTGTAAACAAAACAGGGATTAGCTATGACTAATTATCAAATGAAAACTTTCTAAACGCGCTGAAAATGAATCCATAGCCTGCATAATGGGAGCAGTGCTGTTCACTCGAGTCTGTAGCAGAAGATTACTAGAGAACCTTTTAAGCAAGTATCATTGTATAACACAACTACAAGGTTTCATCATCTACAACTACGACTTTGATGGGATGCAAATGTTTACGTTTTTTCTATATGAATAGTAACTTCCGAGAATTGGTAACTATTTTCATATTCTTGGTTTGCTGTTGTGTGTGACTCGGTTCTTTTGTGCGTAAACAAGTTGTTTTGACTTGGGAATGATAGATGGTTAGTTTGGATGATGAATGGTGTTAGTTTTAAGCATATAAAAATCAACATCCGAGTTATGTCCGAACAGTTACTATCGTAGTTGTAAATATGAAGTTATATAGGTTGTTTTCTTGGATTTTCCAGATTATTGAGATTGAAATATATCTTATATGGATTTAGGAGTATAATTATATTGATTAGATCTAATGTATTATCAAGATATGCTAAGTTGTACAAAACTGTACAAAATGTAAAAGTTATTGTTGTTGTTGTTGTAACCGAAATAAATGGTGATGGTGAGAATTGTTTTCTTCTGAAGTTAGTGAATCAATGAGGTTCGTATAGTCTAAATAAGGTTATGTGACCACTTAGCTAAGGTAAACTAAGTTAGACGACATGGTTACACAAATTGTAAAAAGGAAGTTGTCAAAATGCAAGATTGTTGTTAAATAACAATGGATGATTTAGTTGCTGTTTGGATCAGTAGCTTCGACATGGGTTAGGCTTGATTAAAAGTGGTTTATTAACCTATACTAGGTGAGTATAAAAGGGAAGAAAGGATGGCTAAAAACTCTATGTAAATCATTTAAGAAATTGGTTGTAAAATTGTTATTGTTATCGATGTTGTTTTGTACAGCAGAGAGTGGAAGTATTTGTATGAGTTGATTCTATTGTGTTTCAGTGATCAATGGTGTTTATTCTGATTATATGAGTATTTTTAACAGCCTGGTTCAAGTGAACCTTAGTAAAATTTGTTAGATGCACATAAGTGCACAAATTGTTACAATGGCTATAAAACGGTCATTGTCATTGCTGTTGTTTGTACAACCAAGTATGGAAATATTTATTTGAGTTGGTTCTTCTGTATTAGTGATCAATTGAGTTTATGTTGATGATATTAAGCTGGTTGACAGCATAGCTCAAGTGTAACTTAGTGAAATTGCTTCGATGCACATAAGTGCAAAAGATGTTATAACGGTAAATTGTAAATGTTGTCTTGTGTTATTTCTGTCCAGTAATTGCTATATCTGGTTATATTGATCTTAGTGATGCTATAACATGTTCTATACTGATATAGAAGTGTGGGGGGTGAGGCAAGAAAGTGCCTAAACATTTGTTAAAGTGATTGTTGATTAGTTACCTTGTAAATTAACTGTAAAATTGTAATTGTTTATCATTGTTGTTATGTTTGACCGAGAAGGGTGTGTTTGTGTGTGGATTGATTTCCTTGTGTCATAAAGACCATTGTGGTTTATATTGGTTGATTGAAGCTAGATGATCACTTGGCTTGATGAATTTGGTGCTCCTGTTGAGACGTACTTAAATGTACAGGTGTTTACCATGGATAATAATGTTTACTATTGTGATGCTATTTCTATCCAGCGGTTACTATGGTGCTTATATTGACTTTATGTGTTGATTTATCTTATATTTATGGATATGAAAATGAGGTGTAAGGCAAGGTTGTGCCTAAGCTAAGTGATAATGTGTTTATGAAATATTACTCCTACCAATGTATTGGAGTTTACTGAGACTGCCCCTACTAGTGTATTGGGGTCTTTTACTATTTGCTCCTACCAATGTATTGGAGCTAAGCCATCATGATCTACTCTATGGACTGATGATTCATAGGGGGTGTGCACACTTAAGAACATGGAGTGAGGTGAATTATCCGAGGGGTCGAGAGTGTTAGTGCTCTATGTCAAAATACCGATTGCCCGAGGACATGTGTAGATTGTATCATGGTGTTGAATGTTGTACTCAGTGGATCTTGATATTGGTTATACTGCCTACTAACTGATATTGATTGTTTTGGTGAGTGATACTTGATAATATTTGTAATGATCATTTATGCACCCTATGCTAAGGTAAGCAGCAGGTGGTGCTAATCTGTGGTTTTTGTGTTGATCCTATTGTGATTGTGCTATGCTATTATCCTACTGTCATGGTTGCAGTGTTCCACTATCTTTGTTGCTATGTTTATGTAATCTTGGAGTTTTACAAGTAAAATGTATTTTACATGTTGTGATGGGAGTTACTCAGCGTTGCTGATTTTGGCGTTATGCCCTGTGGTCTTTTCTCTGTGATTGTATGACTGACCACAGGTACAGGGAAGGATGGTGTTTTCCCCTAGTCATGAAGTTGCATGAGAGAGTGGAGCTAAAGAGGGACATAGATTGAAGATAGAGGGCGTTGTAATTATTCCCTTAAAGTACTTTTGTATTAGGGTTAAACAATTTGTGTAAGCTAAGTTTGTATAAGTTGTGGTTATATTATGAATATATAAAGGTTTGAAAGTAAAACTTAATTTGGAAAGATGGTGGTAGTTAGCCTTAGCATCCACAGTGAGTGTGGGTGTGGCGGTAGCACCCCCGAGTTGAGTTTGTAGTGTAGTAAGACTTCCGCTGTATTGTCCAAAAAAAAAATTAGGTCTGAAAATCGGGGTGTTACAGATGTAGAAGTGTACCAAGGGGTACACCCTTAAATAATTGCAAGTATGTAGTTGTGAGGAATGGGTAGATGTCAGACTCTTAATGATTATGTAAAAACTTGGAAGAAGTATTGTATTTGATTTTGGATCTTAGTAAACTCGGTGTATTATGTTGTATTGTATTATGGAGCATTGTATGAAATGGAGCATTGTAGTACTTGTAGGTAAATGAAGTATGTATTGCAATTGTGTAGTACTCGGATATTCCGGTCCTTCAGATCGATGCTGTATGTAGTAGTAAGCATTGTTAGTCATGTGGGTGGCTAACGGCATTGTATCACCCTCCGTTGTGTAAGTATGTATCCGCTGCATGAGTATGGATTTATGAGAAGATTGGACGGTAATGACAGTATTAGTGGCAGGGGTGTTACAAAAAGTGGTATCAGAGCGAAGTATCGCTCTGATGACTGGAAATACCGAGTTAGGAATTAGAAGCTTAGGGCTAAGGGCTGAGTGATAGCATTAGAGATATGCTAGTTAGGAACTCTCGGTGAGTATCGGATACCTACAATATTAGACCTGCCCTCCACAAACCCACTATATAACTTGGGAAGGAACGCCAGAGAGAAGGAAAGTTCTCTCATACTCGGGGAAACCCGATCTGGCAGTTGTGAAATCACCGTACGGTAAACAAGAACCGACATATAGTAGGCTCCAAGAATTAGAAGTCCCGGAGATGGATCCCGGTTGAACAACAATACCCGCACTTAATAGCGGTGGAATGAGTGCTTCCAACCATAAGGAGGCTACAACTTACAACATCATGGGGCGACATGCTTAGCAGTCGTGAAACCTGGCTAGTCAACCAGCAGCAGGAATAGAAGCACTAAGCGTGCAGAAGAGCGGAAAAAGGAACAGTAATAAAACCCGAGACACAAGTCTACGAGACAGTAATAGCTAAACAACACCACTAACGGTATGCTAGCCGACCAAGGACATAGTCGGGAATGGTTAATTCCAAAAATACAATGCCAAAGAGGTTATAATACCTGGCCAGTATGCTTACACCACTACGAGAACATTCACAGGATATTATCAGATGCAACTACAGAAGTAGTGCCTGAACAACTAAGGTTCAATAACCATGGTAAACATGTGGGGATGAGCAACTAAGAGAAGTACCAAACCCATTTCAATTAGGATCTCCAAGGATTGGAGAAGTACCCCGATAAACAACAGTCACGTTGAGATCACTGAGAAGTTACTCAAAGGTCGAGTATCCTAATCATAGATCAATAAGATCAAGGGATGAGTCGACAAGACTATTAAATACGAATGGAAACCATACCGTGACCGGTCTAGGTTTACCGAAAAACCACCAGTACCGCGCACTTGCCACGGCAAGTGCAGTAATAAAAGGATCATTCAGGAGGACTTTTAACACACCACAAGTACGTAGTAATGCACCGTGACCGCAATGAAGCGACTACAGGATCACACATCCTAAAACTGAAAGAATGAAACCTGGGAAAGGCCTAACAGCCCGACCATTGTATTCAGAACATACCAGTCAGCAGGGAGCTGGACTTGGTCAAGACCTCAGACATGGCCGCGCCATGAGAAACTTCTTTTAACACCGAGCTATAATTTTAAAACCCAAAATTTTCTTTCAAACCACAACCTTTCTTTTGAACCTTGAATTTTAAAACCAAACCAACAGAATTACAGTGGGTATCATAGGATGATACAAGAGGAGTCGACAATAGAATACTTCACCTAGGCGTGTGACGAACACAACGAGTGTACCCAAATACGGGATGTGGGACGACTGCACTCTAAAGGAGCTTGCGGGCTTGACAAATAGTTGGGTAAGTGGTAACGTATCAACAAGGTACCCCATGTATGTATACCTGTAGTGTGCGAAACACGGGAAGTAGTCAACTCCATTCTATGGACCATGAGTAAGTTCAAACCAGAACAGCTGGACACCCCAGACGATTAAGGAGAAGGAACTCACCTAAGTAATAAGTATAAAGGAACTAAGAGAATCCATCTAGAGATAAGGAATGAGGATTAGGAAGCGCAAAGAGCGCAGACTAGTAAGTATAGACATTGGGTATGTCTCAAAGACTTCAAGCAAATACATGACAGCTGGAAGAGATGCTCAGCCTGAACACAGTAAGGCAAATGCTTAACATGAACACAATGATGTTCAACAAACGGGATGGAGTTCCCAAGAACAATTACGGAGACTATCAGGGAGCATAATGCATCATTGGAGAGGATTTTAAACCTAGTCTAAACACTAGGAGAAAGTATAAACAGTCTACCCAGAAATAGGAGACGTTATAACCCTAAAGGGGATAGCTCGAATACAATATCGCAAGGCGGTATAGTGGATATAACATATCATAAACATTAACCGGATGTAATGGCGTAACCTCACAACACCCAGGAGCAATCCGTGAAGGGTGTCTGGATTAACAACGGTCGATTGAAGTGTCATGATAAGAGCTCGGGAGCTAGAATGAACACTCGGTTAGGACACCGAAGGGATTTCGCATAACGGGGAAATACCCTAAATTACACAAAGGCACTGATTAGCACCAGATTGCCTAAAGGACCTCCTATGAACGGAAGCGTGATGCCAAGACTTGCCATAGAGCCCAGTAATACCTCCAACCCTATGATGGCATACAAGGAGGTGGAAACATGTATGAACAACCTGCAAGGAGCATAGCTCACAGCAATAAGGCTCAAAAGCCATAAACCAATTACGTAATGTAAACTTACCGGTTGCAAAACCACACCAATTAATAACAAGACTCGCGAGAGATATTGCTTCATACGACAAATAGATCGACGACTGAACCACCCAATTTAAAGTCAACATAATGAGTGGCCTGGAGTAATGACTATCTCAGTGTCACTGTCACTAGAGCATCAGTCTAGTATACAATTGACGAAGCTGTTAATTGGCCTTCATGCCTTCTGTGGCAATCGTAGCACAGAGGCATAGGAATTTTAATGATGACAACCCCAGTCTAGTCCACACTTTGACACTACGGGAAAACCCGAGGAAAGGTACCTCTCGTCAACCGAAGACCACCAATATGGTGAAGATGTGAACCCTTAGAAAAGGCTTCCATCTACTATGGCAACAAAGCTTGTGCAAGTAGTTATTGCATGAGAGAATCGAATAAGGAACAAAGATTAACATAGTAAACCCGGTCGTGAGACTTATGAGTGGAAATAAACCCCTAAACAAGAACCTTCACTTACCAGTGATAGAATACTCTCCAATTGGAGAACGGCACTAGAAGACCCTTGAAGTTTCTTGGGGATGTCCCGATGATGTACATACAAGGTAAAACTGCACAGCTAGAGCCTATCACCAATGCTCAACACTGAGAAGACAGTAATTGTAAAAAATAATCCATGTGAATGCACATTGGACACCACGAATGACCAACGCTCAAGAGAGCCTGTAACCCGATAAATTACTTCATCCATTATGAACCAAGATACTTGCTATATTGTACCATAAATGATGAAGTAATGTGAGGTAATTTAACCTACACATGGAACCTAAATTGAAATAAAACATCTCCACATTGGGAAGATAATAACATTGCGGTATGCTACGACAACCGTCATACACATGAACATTGGAAACCCCCGATGTATTCACACCATAAGAAAATGGTGCCAATGACAATGGCAATGAGTAAAGATAAGCTACCACAGTAATGGAAACTATAAAAACAATGATGTATAATGAGTAAGAATACGGTGCGCAACAAGCGACCGCTATGAGGAAGTAATTAGACAATGACACGGAGTATAAGTATGAGAAGACAGGCAGAAATATTCATTCCTATCACATAAGTGACTTACTGCCGAGCGTTTACGCCTCTGCACTCTGTATGATAGAGTGTTTTGGTATCGCACTTGTGCAGTAATGATCTAGTGGGATAGTGAGGAATATGGAAAATGTAAATGGTAGTAAATCTTTCTTTTCACCAACAACATGGCATAAGCCAGTTAAGCAAGCTTAGCAACAAACCGTGTGGCCTAAGGCCAAAGAAGCACAAAGAGTGTAAATCACACTAACAATCGCAAGATGTGAATTCCATTGGAATAAAAGGGTGAAAGAAGACTAAAGAAAGTCACTAGGACCGACGCATAGAAAATGCAAGGTCATACAAGTAAAGAACACTTGTACTGAACCAGAAGAACTGGTATAATTCATAAGCTATTGACGACAGAAGAAGCACTACAACCAAGTAGTGACTTAACCTCGCCCGACAATAAGTCGGAGGAGCTTAGTGAATAATCGTGGAAGCACGAATAATATGTATGATAGATTACCAGAGAGCTGGTTATAATCTAAATTCATTGAGTTCAAGCACGGTAAAGGAACACCACACTTGTTACTAAACCTTATTTCCACAATAGAGGGATAAAAAGGCGATGTGTAGCATATTTAGAATAACCAAAGAGCGAATTCAGCACTAAGGTTATCAGGGTCATGCAGCAGAAGCTAGTGGGCCCTAGCTAAGAGGTTAATGTACCTAGTAAGCATAATAGAATGGCTATTAATGCCTTGAAGCCTGATAGGCTGGAAATGAATTAATTATGAGTTAAATAAACTCATATAGGAATTCTTGGTGCAAAGACTAAACCATTGGTATGGTTAAGACCCTTTGACTAGAGCATATTATATAATAAACCGTAGGGAAGCTAAAATGCTTCAGAATGCCGAATTGAGTAAACCAATGTTCAACAATAATAACACATGGTAGATTACGTGGGTGTAATCCCTTTTAAGGGGGTAGAGCGAAAACCGCTTAATTTAAGTGTATAAAACACATAAACTATAATGTGCATAGCACAAATGAGAATTGAATTGATGATTGGTACTCATGTTAAATAAACATATGTATTCATTCATATTGTAATTGCGGTAATTAGACACGAGAGATGAAAATACCATAGCATGAGTTGGTATAAAACCGATGTAGAACCTAGAGGAAATTGAGTTCCCTAGGTGATGGTTGTGAGACAATTGAGAACGAGAGTGGACGGAGCTCCACAAGTATTGTAGCCCTTAAAGAAATAGTACGAATTGATCAAGAGTAGTAGATGAATGGAGCCCATGAGTAGTGTATTTGTAGGCAAGTCATTTGAAGTAAATTGAGGACAACTGAATTTCATAAGTATTCTATTCATTAGTTAGATTAATTGAGATGATGGAGAGTAATGGACGGAAGTAGCGAAGGTTGGTGAAATGAGCACTTAGGTATTGAATCTCGAAGTAAAGTATTTGGGAAGTAGATTAAGAATGTTTGATGGACTGAATTCCATCCTTTGGAGTTGTATGAATTTGTAATTATGACTAGGAAGAGAAAAAAGATAGAAAATGGAAATAATAGAATTATCTATTGTTTGAAACTGATGTGGGAAGTCGAACCTGATCCTGATCAGATTAAGGGAAACCGAACACAAATTGGGGTGGAAAGATAGTTCAACACCGATGCTGATCACATCAGGGTCGAATGATTCTTGAAGCTCCCCTCAAGTGGTCACAAGAATCATGCATAGGATAGATGTAATGGAAATAAATTGGAATTTAGAGTTGTGTTTTAGGAAATTTCTAATTAGTAGTAGTGAAGTATTTCCCTTAGATTAGAGATTGAGAATTTGTTAGAAGCTTATACCGGAGGACAGTGGTAGTATATCATATTGTATTATTCCAAGGGCAGCGGGACATAGAGGAGTCCTGTGTCTAGAAGACCTGAGTGCCTGCGGGATTGTAATGTGTATTGCATTGCTTTGGGGATAGCTTTGCACTGTATGTATGTATGAACCTTGTAATGTGGAACCAGATGGTTGGATGTAATGCGGATTGGAGTAATAATGGTACATTTTTATGATATGGAAAGTAGAGACCTTGAGTAAGGGATTTGGGAATTTTAAGGAGGAGGAATGTATGACTTTGGCATTAGACAGGTATGAATGAGTAAGTATAGTAATCCTATAGCCTTGAACAACTTTGAGGACAAAGTACTTAAGGGGGGTAAATTGAAATGCACCGAACTTAAATATAGTGATTAAGATTATTCTAATCCGTATTTAAGAGCCTAATAATGCTTAAGTAACATTGGCGAGGAAAAATAAATCCAAAAGAAATGAAGAAATGCGTAAAAAGCGAAAAACGCTAAATAAGCGTTAAATAACCATAGGAGGTACGAGACCTCGGTTAGAGTATTATATGAATTCTAAAGGCTTAATAAGGCCTAAATAATATATGGGAACAACTCCCGATGAAATACACCAAACCTAGATATAGTGTTTAGATGATAAAATAAGGTATAAGAAGGCTAAAGAATGCCTTAGAAACATTAAGAAACATTTTTAATCAAAGAAAACATAAGGAAACACCAAAAGAGCAGTTTAAGCAAAAACGTGCTCTAAGCTCGGAGAGACGTGGGTGAGCACCCAAATATCATTCTTAGACCTTAGTAATATCCTAATGGTCATGTTAGATCAATTACCAAGGAAAACCAAGCTTGAAAACAAGTTAAAACACAAACATGCTAAGGAGTCTTAAAAGCACGGAAAAGTCTTGGAAAGGGGTTTTAAGTGGCTAAATGTCCATGGTTACTCCTTAATTAACTTGTGTACTAACTAGTATCTCATTAGGAAGTCTAAATCAATGGGAAATCAAAAATTTCACAATTATGTGCACTAGTTTGTGAATAGTAATCAAATAGTGCCTAGTTTAGTTTTTAGTCAATTAAGTTTAGTTAGTTGGTCAAACAAGACCATGAATAGCTTAATTAAAAGGGGTGGCCGGTTTTTAAGGTGATGATTCACCACATGATCAAATAAGAAAAGAAAATAAGAGATAAAGTAAAAGTTACTATTACTTTTAACATAAATATCCCACCTTTACTTACCTCTCTCCTCATCTCTTCATTCTTCATCTTCTCCACTGATTTCTCTTGCTCTCTTCCTTCTCTTTCACGTAAAACTCATCCTCCATGCTAGCTTCACCTATCTTTGACCATAGCTCACTCATCTTAGCTCCAAAACCAAAATAAAACACATATTCTTCTTAGTTAGCTCAAGCTCCTTCTTCCTATCTTTTAAAAACTTCAAGAGCCTCATTTTGGAGACAAGGAAAACCGCCATTAGAGGAGGAAACTCAAGCTTGGAGACTCCATTAGCTTCTCCATTCTCTTATGGTAAAGAATATGTAAGAAAAATGAAGTTCCCACCATTTTTTCACTTGTCCGAAAATTATCACTCATGGGGCTTCAAGTTTATGCCTTGTTCTAGCTTATTTTCTATTCTCCAAGGGCTAGAGCAGGTCCTTATTGCTTCATATCCAAGATTATTCTAAGACTCCAAGGTAAAACAATCAATTTAGTACCTTAAAGCACATTTTTAACCTAGGGTTTGTTCCTTAAGGATTATGTATTATCTCGCACTCATTAGAGCCATTGGATATTGGTTAGAACATTGGCAATGAGAGTTTAAGTGGTGATCGAGATTGCTCAAGAAAAAAGGCTAAGGAGGAAAGTTTGTGAGCTTGTGAAAGAACAAGGTAAATTACTTACCTTAAGGTGTTTTATTGTTTAAGGGGATGGGATTTAGATATGTGATGAGTTTAGTGTGGATTTTACATTGGAAAGAGTTATAAAAACCTAGGAGAAATAATGATTATACTTGTGAACTTGTGACTAAGGAGCAAATGAGAAAAGGAGATAGTTAAGAATGTCAAGGTGAAATATAAGAACATTTAAATTGCAATGGGAGCCTTGTTGTGTGTATTTGCAGGTCAAAGGCTATTTATATTGAGGAAATTCAGTGTTTAAGATTTATGCATTTAAGGGCCTAAGAGCCAAGTCATTTAAGGGCCTAAGTGCCAAGAAATTTAAGTTTATGCACTATATTGTGATGTAGTGTAGTTTTGGTATATGATGTGTGTTAAGATGGTGTAATGAGAATTTGGGTGATAAAGATTGTTTGATGGTGAAAAACTAAGTGTTTAAGTGTGACAATATACTAGAGAATCCATGGCAAAATTTAGTGAAAAATCTAAGTGTTTAAGATGTGTTAGGGGGATTTTATGACTAAGGAAGTGTTAAGAAACTTTAGGAGTTGTTTTGATGAAAAAGAATGAGTTCAAGAGGTTCTAGTAAACTAGGGCGACTTAGGTATGTCTAGGAGGAACTAGGGGTTACAATGGTTAATTTTAGGCACCAAGACCATGATAAAAGAAGTTAGAAAACTTGTGCAAGTTTGATAGGGATAAGGTGTAAAACATTGAAATGGTTTAGGTGAGAACTAGAGTTTAGAATCTAAGGAAGTTTGATAAATGCAATAAGGGTGGAAAGTGGTGTACATGATGTGGTCAAGTTCTTAAGGAGGGAGCATTTGGTTAATGAAAGTTCTAGGTGGATTATGTGTAAGAAGAGTAGGAAAAAAATAAGTGCTAAGTGTTGAGAGTTTTTGGTAAGAATTGAGTAAATGTTTGAGAAGATCCTTGGAAGTGTTTTAATGAGTTTGATGGATGTTAAGAGGTGGGTTTAATGTGCCAAGATGGTGTTAGACCTATTAGGACACTTGTGGAAGAGTTTGGAGTAGAAAGAACAATTTAAGAGTAAAGTCTGTAAAGGACCGACCCAGGGTCCGACCCAGTTCTGGGTCGGTCGGACCATGTTAAGCCAGCCAGAATGTCTCTCGACTGGACCGACCCAGAGGGTTTTGGGTCGGTCGGCTTAGCTTTGGGTCGGTCGGGCAAAAATTCAGCATAGAAATTTGTCTCTGGAATGGACCGACCTAGAGGGTTTGGGTCGGTCGGTTTAGTTTTGGGTCGGATGGATGGTTTATAAAAGACAGAAAAAATTTCTGAGATGGACCGACCCATAAGGTTGGGTCGGTCCAAGAGAATTGTTCGAACCAGAAAAAAATTACTGGGACGGACCGACCCAGGGGTTGGGTCGGTCGGTGGGTCGGTCGACCCTTAACACTTAAAAAAAAAAGAAATTTTAAGGATGTCTAATGGTACTAATGGTACACCATTAAGAGGGCAAAGATGATTAGAAACCTAAAGACCTAGGGGATTAAGTTAAGTATAAACTTACATGTTTAAGGTTAAGATGTAAGATCAAGAATAACCTTAAGAAGTATTAGTTGGGGGTTAAGTAAGTTAAATAAGTTAACTAATGCATAGATAATTAATAATCTAAGTTGGATGAATTTTAGGACTTGAAAGTTTGGAATCCGGAGGAGAATTAAACAACGGGACAATCGACGGTGAATGGTACAATCTTTCTTGTGACCTGCTTGCTAACGAGGTGTCCCTCGGCTTGTGTGCTATCTGTTTATTTGCTATGACTAAGACAGGATAAAGCATGCAACCAGTTATACTTGTTCTCGTTGTGAATGTGTTTTCCTTACACTAACCCACGAGACTTGAGATTGTTACTAACTAAGGTTAGTACTTATTGAGTTAAGAAAAGGAGTTAAGTATTGGTACCTGTTGGTTAATACCCGTTAAGGTTTTAACTAACACATGGTTTGTAAGATTTTCACTAACTGGAACTTAAGGGGGGAAGTGAGGAACCCGGGACTGACTCCGGTCATGCATGCTAAGGATAGGGGTTCGGTATCTGAATCAGATCCGTCCTCCGCTTAAGGACTTGTCTTCGGACTTGTTGCCTAGGGTCGGTTGCCGGCTCAGCTACAGTGGACTCCCATCCAAGGTAGGTGGCATTAAGATGGTGCGGTAGGATCACCTAAATCCTAAGTTTAAGTTAAGCTACAACCATTCCCATTCTAGGAATGGTTTGTATACCGAGGTTAAGATAAGGTAAGACTGAGGTAAGTTAAGGAGAATTGAGGATAAGAGGAATTATATCTGGAGGAGGTTATTACTAACCCACCTGTTAAGGGAACACTTGAGTCGTTCATTTGTGTGTGAACTATGTATGTTCATTTGTGGTTATTTGATTTATTGCACTTCATATTATGTTTGTGTATCTAATCAATTTCCATGCTATCGACAATTAGTCGTCGTAGCCCCGTTTGCTTAGGGGCCATGAGAGGGCGTACCAGCATTCGTGCTGACCCCCTTTGGGGGCTGTTTTTACACTTGCAGGTAAGCGGCCCATGAAGTCATACCACGAGGGTAGGAGTGGTTAGACTCAGGATGGGTTATTTATTTTTGAGCACGGGTTGTGCATGTGCGCTCGTCTGTTTACATTTAAACTGATGTAAGTTTATGTTCATGACTTAGAAACTTAAACTCGGTTGGTTGGTGGTATTTTGGACGGTTGTATATTTTTGGGTAAGTGTTGTAAATCGGTAAGGTTCGGTATATTCTAATGATCAGACCGTGGCAAGGTCCTGGTGTTTGTTATTTCCGCTGCGACGTTTTGGTTAAGAGTTGAGTTTTGCGATAACCACGATTGGCTTTGGACGGGGTGTTACAAAAAGTGGTATCAGAGCGTAGTTACGCTCTGATCAAGAAATACCGGACATGAGTAACCACCGAGTTAGGTTATGAGATAAGTTATAAGTAATGGGTTAAGGGTGTGAGAAGTTAGTGTGAGTAGAGTCAGATGACCACAATTAAGTGTGGATCGTCTTTACCGTCTACGGACGTTATAAATTCGTTAACCGAAACAGTGGTGGATACGAACCTAATGTGAGTTGTGCTTGTTCTAATGTCAGGAAGGAGAGGCCGAGGCCGTGGTAGGGATGATGAGACTGAGATACCGGGAAGGCAGACGATCGCAGAGATTGTAGCTGCCGCTTTAGGGCACATGGGCTATCAGCCTGGAGTGGGGCACCACCTCCACCGCCACAGCCCCGGGAACCGAACTGGGTGAAGAGTCTAGCCGACCTTCGACCTGCACACTTTAAGGGGGAGACTGATCCCACCAAGCTTGAGGCATACATCTCTGAGCTGGAGACCGCCTTCGAGACCCTTGACGTCCCTCCTGGGATCAAGGTGCGTCTAGCTGCGTTCTACCTGAAGGGGGCAGCAGGCGATTGGTGGAAGCTGGTGAGGGCCGAGCATGTGGCCAATCCAGATTTCGGCTGGGACCAGTACACAACATTGCTACGAGCAAAGTACTATCCCGCCCATGTCCAGACGAAGAAGCACTTGCAGTTGGATGCGCTTAAGCAGACAGACAAGATGACGGTAGACGAGTATTACTCAGAGTTTACCGCCTTGCTTCGTCTTCTGTCGGGTCTTGGATATTCAGACCAGATACTGGTGGACCGCTTCTATGGCGGGCTTAGCCATCGACTCCGCTACGGCATGGGGCCGACGAGCTATACTACCTTGCAGGTAATAAGAATGAGTAAGATGTAATTAAGTGAATAAGATTTAGTTTGTGAGAAATAAGAGGAACTAATACTTTGGAAAGCAGGAGTGCTATCATGCCGCTGCTAAGGTTGAGATAACCGTCCAGCTGAGGGACGAGGAAAATGCTAAGAGGAAGAGTGCTGGGAAGAGCACGGAGAACCAAGGGCAAGGTGGGTACAAGAAACAAAAGTATCAGCCTCAGGCCTAGAAGCTTTAGAACCAAAAAGGGAAGGAAGGGATGGAGAAGGCTACTGAAGAGCCATTGAAACTGACTTATGCATATGCTGCAAAGCCCCTGCGCTCTAAGGCGCCAAAGGGTAAGAAGACACCTTTAATTAAAACGAGAATTGTTAAGTAACTGTTGAGACATAAGTACTGATATCTAATGCAATCAGGAACTGAGACTAGTAAGGGAGCCGGTGATGGCTACCAGCGACGCTACATCTGTCAGTGGTGTCACAAGGACCACCCCGGGCTCGATTGTAAGGGGAACAAAGTGGAGTGTAACTATTGTGGGGTGTACGAGCACCGGGCGTACGAGTGCTTCTGGAACCCCGAGAGCAGAGCCTACATGCCCGAGATGAAGGGCAAGGGCAAGACCGATCAGGGAGCTGGTTCTGACGGTCAGAAGGGGGCAAACCAAGCTGCGAACAAGAACTCAAGAGTGGTCCCGAAGTCGGTACCCACATTGCACATGGTGGACCGGGACGATGAGGCCGAACCCTCATCGAGGCCAGGTACCGCTATAACCATTTAGTAACGAAATTACCTGCTTACTGCATTTCATGCATGCTTGGTGAATAATTGAGTTAAGTGAGAATGAGATAAGATTAGAACTTAAGTGAGATATTGAAATACCCCTAACCTTTAAAATATAATTAAATGATCTATTAATGATATAAGATGGTTAATAAACATCTAAATATTATTGGGGAACAATCTAAAAGATCTCAACAAGGCAAAACACGCCTTAAGATCGGTAAAGCCAAAAATGTGCTTTAAAGCACCATAAAGATTGTATGACCTCAAATAGGATCCAAAGTGGATTCCTAAGTATTATAATGAAGTAAGGAACACAACAAAACCGTTCTCAAGGAGAACTAAGCTCAGGAACACCCTGTGACACAAAAATGTGCACTAAAACACCTTAAAGCACGTTTTTGTGAGATTGCCTTCTAAATTGGTTTTTAATGGGCTTAAAGGTTATAATTACCTTTAAATATGATAATATATTACATTATATCATATTAGGAATTTAATTCCAGGAATTTACAAATTTTTACAAATTTAATATTAAAATATTAATAAAACCCCACAAGGGGGCCCGTTTGAGTCAAATTGACCAAGTATGGTCAATGGTCAATTAATGACCCATTTGACCCCATGGAAATCGGCTGGCAAGGAGGAGAGGAGACAGCTCACAATCATTATTAGACAAATTGCTACCTAACACCAAATTTGCAATAGTAAACTTACCTTTTTCAATTATTTCAAGCCTTTCCACTCATTTCTCTTGCTCTTGTCCGATTCCCTCCATTCTAGCCAAGCTCACCTCCTTCCTAGAATCTCTCAAGCCTTGTTCTTGAGCATGGAAGGCAGATCTAACTCCTAAGCTCTTAAGTGTTCTAAGGTTAGAACAACAGCTAAACTCGGTTGAAGCAAGTAGAGGAACCAAGGTTGCTCAAAATTGCATTTTAAGTTGGTTAGCCATTTGGAGCAAGGGTGGCCGAGATCCAAGAGAAATACCCTCTTTTAAGGCATTTTTCCAAGGCCGAATCCACCTAGAAGTTTCCTTGCATTTTTAAGTGTGGTGAATTTCCCTACAAGTGACCAAGCTCATACAAGGATTAATCAAGGTATAAACACCTTAAACTTATGATTTTTATAATTTCTAAGCATATATATATATATTATATGGCCAAGAGTGAAATTATAAATATGGGTCATATTGACCTAAAAATGGAAAAAATGACTAAGATAAATTAAGCTAGTCATTTAAGAGATTTAATTAACATAATGGTCAAATTATGACATTATGTGGAAAAATAATTAAATCAAAGTGAGGCCGAGAATATATGCTATATTTTGAGACATTTATTGTGTAATTTATTTTGCAAGTTCAAGGTTGTAATAAGGCCATGTCATTAGGCCATTTTAATTTAAGTTTATAAGCTTATTTAGTTAAATTTATGCTTATAATTAAGTTTGGGGCCAAATCGTAATTACTGGAAAATTAGAAAGCCGTGGGCTTAATTTAGAGCAATTTAGGGTTTTTAAATGAATTTAATAAAAATTATAACATTTTATAAAGTTTTGGGTCAAATTGTAAAAATAGAAAAGTATAGGTTATTATTAGTGATTACCGAAAAATTGGTTCCCATTTGGTATTAGAAGTCAAAGTTGACTATATAGGAGACTTTGACCAATTTTGGAGAATTTAAGAAATTAAAATACTACCTTATAATAAGATACTTATTAAATTGTAAAATATTTATAAGACTTGGGGTAGTAATGTAATTTCCGAGACTTAGGGGTACTAAATGGAGTTTAGTAAAGTCCTTAAGTTGTTAGGAAGTTTTTAGAAGTTTATTTGGTTAAATTTGGAGTTTATATGAATTATATAAGTATAATATAAGATATTTTATAACATTGTTACAAATGAGTAACATATGTGGTAAAACCGAGAATTAAAGGAAGTATAAGGTTAGGAATAATATTTATAACCTTTTGGTATAGTTTGGTAATTTTTGGAATTACATATAAGGTTTTATAAAGATATATGTATGATATATCGTTTTAATGGAATTAGAAAACTATGTATTATAAATTGGGATTGAATTGTGATTTTAGAGAAGTTTAGTGGTTATAGCAAAAGCCGAAAATATTAAGGGTTGTTTGGTATTTTAAAACAATTTACAACTATGGGTTATAATTGTTTTAATGACTTAAATGTCATAAGATATGTTATACAACTATAATGTAACATTATATTAATTATGTGGTGGATTTTGTAAATATTTAAGAACATAGGTGCTGTTCGGAAATATTAACATTTTTAAATGGGATTTATAATATGGTTTTGATGTTATAAGAATTATAACATTTATAATATAAGAGGTATTCATTAAAAAGAATGAATATATATTATAAGAATTACCATATAGAAAATAGTTCCACAATGCATACACATAAATAAATATATGTTATAATGGAAAAATATAATATGGTTTAATGACCATATATTTTAATAATTAAAATGACAAATGATAAAGGGAAAAGAATTACAAACATTGGATATGGAATTCTAATGTTAAGAGTGTACATGTGATAATAAGGATTCGTGTAATTGAAAATATTGTTTACATATGAATTATACCACATTGAAACTTAAAAAAAAAAAAAGACAACCTTAGAAAAATAAATACTAAGGTGAGATGCATAGTGCATGACATAGAATCACACATGCAATAATGAAACAAACTATACGACATACAAGGGTATGTTAAGTCACATGCGATAACAAGTGCAACAATAACTATATTAATATACAAACAAGACTACGCATGTAATATAACACTTTTCCCAATCTCGAGTTAAACCTAAAACCCGACAATCATTGATAGTTAATAACGGGGGGTTAACCGGGAGGTGTTAATGACGGTACGGGGTACCGTAGAATTGTGTTGTTATACGGTATGCTAATCAGTAGCATTATGTATTGTTTAGACTGTTAGAGACTACACAAGGAGCATAGGATCTTGCTGATTCATACTCCACCGTAATACATCAGGGTGAACGGTATGTTGTTATGTGTCTCTGATTGTCTCTGAGGGCTTCCTCAGTTCAGACTTCTGTGTGATCTATGATAAGATTGTTTGCCTGAATGTGATAATTAATATGCATGAATTGTATATTTATAGCTGCTTATTATTACTGTTGTTGAGTTAACAGTATCGGTTCGTATATATGAACCTATATATAAAACGAACTAGCGGCTATGGTGCTATCTTATACGAATATAAGGATCGTCAGAAAAACGTTGTAGCACTAGGATAATACGATATACATATTATCCGAGACTTTTATACGAAGCATTGACCTTTCTATACGCCGCTCCCGTATCTAACACTGGATCCCGAGTTTACAGACTCCGGATTGGACTAATGACCTTAGTCTGCTGTGTTAGGAAAAATTTGGTAATGCGATGCGATGGAATAATTAATTAATTAATGAAGGAAAGTAAAGCCAAGAGGATGTGGCTCTTGGTGCGCGCTGTGATCACAAAAACGATACAAGGATGTCCGTACGGGTCCGCAAGTATCAAGAAAATTTCCCGTGAGCTAGAATGGCTCGTTGGTCGGAGACTCTACCGTTGGAGTGGCTACTGCCGTGGGTGACCCGCCATAATATATGGGTAACTAGAGACATGTCGTTTTAACGAGACATTGTCACTAGGTATAACTGAACAATTAAAACAATTGAGACTTGTACGGTGGCGGACAATATTGGGTTCTATACCATGGACGAGACTTAATACTTGTTTATTATTCTCGTTGTTTCGCTTTGTTGTTCATTGGTTATACTTGTGGTATATTATGTGTGTTAATGGTTGTGTTGTTGTATGGATATTACTGTTATCTATTTTACAATTTATATATTAAAACGGTATTGCATGTAATGAATCTCATGCTCTCGACCAAATAATTGAGGGGTTTTTGGGGGCATGACGGGGCATGTGATGACATACTCAACAGGGGCTGATTCCATACCACAAACCATTTTTATTTCAGGTGATTAGCTGGTGGGTCGACGCGGGGCGCGACGTTTGTGATATACTGTTGGTTAAGATTTGGTATGGTTGATACTGATGACATTTTGGACTCGGGTTGTATAAACCGAGGTGTATTTGGTTAGATGCTCACGAGTACGGTCTGTAATAATTGTTGTTGTTGGATTTCTTTTTTTAAATTGTTTAAGTTCTACTATCTATCTCTTGTGGTCACTGCGGGAATACGTTTCGCATGTTGATTATCAGGTATCGTTATCACCCGTATAGGCGAGTGATAACAGTGACACCATTAGAGCGACAGTCTGTTATTTACCGCTGCGATTATATTGTTTTTAGGAGCAGGATTAGTAGGGGTGTTACAGATATGACCTATTACCACCTTAGGAAACTTCAACATTTGCTATCCAATGCCTTCAACACCTACCCGGAATACACCGACATCGAAACCCGAGACTTTCCAACCGAAAAATGTCAGGTTATCCGCCCAGGCATGATTTTATTAAGGGGATACCTGACACCCGAGGCACAAATAGCCATCATCAGAAGATGCAATCAATTAGGAGCGGGACCGGGAGGTTTTTATACACCGGAGTACCCAGGAGGAGCAAGAATGAAGTTAAGGATGATGAGCTTAGGCAAGGATTGGAATCCATATGCCAAGACTTACCAAACCGTGAGGACACAAGATGGAGTCTCACCACCGGGCATACCCGAAGAGTTCCATCCGGTAAATACACAAGTCATGGAAATCGCTCAGCAGTTGGAAGCTGAACCGATTCCGGACATACAAGCAGACATTTGCATTGTAAACTTCTACGAGAAAGACGGGCGACTCGGACTACACCAGGATAAGGACGAGACAACGGAGTCTCTCGAAAGAGGGATACCCATAGTGTCTTGGCCCATTGGGGATGATGCAGAATTTTTATACGGCGAGCAGAAGCGTGCGGACCGTGCAAATAAGTTAGAACTTAAGTCTGGAGATGTATTAATTATGGGAGGAGAATCGAGGATGTTGTATCATGGGATTAAGAGAATTAAGCTAAATACAACACCGTCAGCAGTGATTAATGTGACGCGTATGAAACAAGGACGGTTAAACCTAACCTTTAGACAATATTAGCCATGTAACGTTTTAAGTATGATGTAAGGGATGAGATGTAAGAAAGAAGCACATGTTATAAACAGGATGGTTATGAATAAAATAATAGTGTTGTTCATATCAATTGTTACGACTCTTGTTATACCATCATTACTCATGAAAGCTTGTGAAATACAATTAGGTTATGGACTCGGTACGGAAGGTGCATTAAGCATACTTACAGAGGCACAGGCCGGCGCAAGCGGTACTATCCTCACCGGCACCTTTCCGATTAATGGGATTGAGGCATCGGTTCTCTTCGACTCAGGGGCCTCGCATACCTTTATCTCGGCATCTTTTGCGAGAAGGTTGGGGCTAAACGCTGATGTGCTACCCGACTTCACGGTTACGCTCCCGTCTAAGGAGAAGATTCGTTGCACTCGCTACTACCGAGGAGCCATTGTCAGAATTAAGGGAGAAGATTTTCCAGTTAGTTTCATCGAGTTCAAAGAGTTGGGATTTGATGTTATTTTCGGGATGAATTGGTTGGAGCGGCACAAAGGACGTATCCTCTGCGCCGAGCATCGACTGCTGCTCAGGAGTCCATCTGGGGTAACAATATCATACCGCTAGAGGCCCAGAGAGCCTTCGACTAAGATCATCACTGCCATGGCAATGTACAAAGAATTGAGAAGGAAAGAAGAAGTGTACCTCTGCTATGTCCAAGACATGGAGAGAGACCCCGAGTTCGACCCCGACTTACAGGTAGTGTCGGAGTTCCCTGATCTCTTTCCACGGGAACTGCCCGGCATGCCACCCACTCGGGAGGTAGAGTTCACCATCGAGCTGCTACCTGGTACCAGACTGATAGCCAAGGCACCATACCGCATGGCTCCGGCGGAAATTATTGAGTTAAAGGAACAATTGAAGGACTTGTTAGACAAAGGGTTCATTAGACCCAGTGTATCACCATGGGGAGCGTCAATTCTCTTCGTGAAGAAGAAGGATGCTAGTCTCCGCCTCTGCATTGACTATAGAGAGTTGAATGCAGTGACTGTGAAGAATAAGTATCCACTACCCCGCATTGACGATCTGTTCGATCAGTTGAACGGAGCATCTGTGTTTTCCAAGATTGATCTCAGATCGGGGTATCATCAGATAGCCATTAAGGAGGGAGATATTGAGAAGACGACATTCCGGACACGATACGGCCTCTATGAGTTTACAGTGATGCCGTTCAGTTTGTCGAACGCACTGGCGAAGTTTATGGACCTGATGAACCGCTTGTTCCAGGAGCAGCTGGACAAGTCGGTTGTGGTGTTTATTGATGACATTTTGATATACTCGAAATCGAAGACTAAGCACGAGGAACACTTGAGGAGGGTATTGGAGATATTGAGGGAGAACCAGTTATATGCTAAGTTCTCCAAGTGTGAGTTTTGGCTTGACCAGGTCTCTTTCCTGGGTTATGTCATCTCAGATGCTGGGATCTCGGTGGATCCAGCAAAGATTGATGCCGTGCATACCTGGCCGAGACCGAAGACGGTTACCGACATTCGGAGCTTCCTTGGCTTGGTAGGTTACTACCGGCGGTTTGTTAAAGATTTCAGCAAGGTCGCAAAGCCGATGACCAGTCTGATGAAGAAAGATGCACCGTTCTTGTGGACGGCTGACTGTGAGAGATCATTCCAGAGTTTGAAAGACTCACTGACCACTGCACCGGTTATGACCATTCCAGACGGTACGGAGGGCTTTGAGGTTTACTGTGATGCATCCGGCAGAGGGCTGGGTTGCGTGCTCATGCAAATGCAAGGTGGTGGCATATGCTCCCGCCAGTTGAAGAAGACATGAGGAGAACTACCCCACACATGATTTAGAGCTGGGAGCTGTAGTCTTCGCTTTGAGATATGCGCCATTACTTATACGGGGTTAGTGTGACGATCTACACCGATCACAAGAGCTTGAAATATAATTCACTCAGAAGGAGTTGAATCTCAACAAAGGAGATTGGTTAGAATTTGAAAGACTATGACATTGACCTCCATACAAAGGAAGGAAGGCCATGTTTGTAGCAGACGCCCTACCGTCCAGCACACTCACTCCATTCGCTAGTCTCTTTCTCAGCTTGGTTGATGAAGTGCGAGAGGCTTAGAGTTGGCAGATGATGTATGAGAGAGGTCGACAAAGCTGACAGATGGTACCTTTGAGAGTCAGAAATATGACTTCGACTTCACACTAATGATCTAATCAGACTTAAGGGCCGGTTATGCATACCACGGGCAACACAGATCGAAAGACCGTATACTTATAGAATCACACTGTTCTTCAGTTTCCATCCATCCGGGAGCCTCTAAGATTTATAAAGAGATGAAGATCTATCCTGGTGGCCGGGAATGAAGACAGATGTTACTGAGTTCATCTTGAGTGTCTCACATCCAGAAGGTAAAATTTCGAGCACCGACGACCGGCAATGGTACAGTCGATGCCAATTCCGGTATGGAAGTTCCATGATATCTCCATGGACTTTTAGTTTGGACTCCCACGTGCTAGGGGAGGTCTCAACATGATATGGGTGGTGGTGACGCCTAACCAAAGTAGCCCATTCATACCGATGAAGGATACTTGGAAGGTGACCAAATTAGCTGAGTTGTTTGAGAAGAAATCATGAGACATCACGGGATATGAAAGACCATAGTGTCGGATAGAGATACCAGATTCCTTTCGAGGTACTGTGAGAGCTACTAGAGAAGCGTTGGTACAGAAACTGAAGCTGAGTACCCCGCGTTCCTCCTTAGACATGTCCAGACTGAGCGTACGATTCAGACACTCGCGTGGACATGTGCCTAGACTTCCAGGCAGTTGGATTGACAAATTACATCCTGATCGGTTTCATACAACAACAGCTATCACGCTTCGATCAAGATGGCACCTTTCAAGCGTTGTAAGTACGGTACACCATGTCGTACACCGCTCTGCTGGGATGAGTCGAGTGAGACAGTCATTATGGACCACCAATTTTAGAACAATTAATGCTGAAGTTCAGCAAATCAGGGAGAATATCAAAGCGCTCAAGATAGGCAGAAGTCGTATGCTGATGTTCGACGACGATACCTTGAGTTCACAGTGGGCGACCGGGTTTTCTGCGGGTATCACTGATGAAGGGTGTGTTTAGATTCGGGCAGAAGGGCAAACTGAGCCCTAAATTTTTTGGTCCTATGAGATTATGGAGCGGGTGGGCCCGATTGCTTTAGTAGGTTAATTTAACTTGCTGAACTGAGGTAAAGAGCATGATGTTTTTCATGTTTCACAGCTAAAGAAATACATGCAACCCCCCTCCCATGTGTTAGAACCGGAAACTTGACGTTGGAACCGAATATAAGATCCGTGGAGACTCCTCAGAGAATCTGGATAGTAAGACTAGGGACACTCGCCATAAGTCAATGCGACCGGTGAGGTTTCTCCTGGTCACCAGGATGTCGAAGAGGCCACATGGGAATTAGAGGATAATGAGATCGAATTACCCTTCATTGTTTACCGACTAGATCGTCTGTATAGGGTACGGGGCGTACCCCTTTTTAAGGGGGGTAGAGCTTCCTCGCTTTTGAGTTAGGAAACGAACATGTTTGTCGTTTGTTTGGTGTGTGTAAGATATGGTGTAAATTATTACACTTTGGTGTAAGTTTGAGATATGTATGATACTTATTATTGTATTGGTGGAAGACCTTGAGTCTTGAGATGTGAGTGAATGTGAATATAACACTAGTAGAAAAATGATTTTAAATGACGCACTTTAAACCACGGTTAAAAAAATAACCGTCGTTTAAAACATTATAAACCACGGTTCTTGGGGAAACCGTCGTTTATGTTGCATGCTTCATCAGATAATGACGGTTTTGTAAATAACCGTCGTTTATAACCACACGCTTAGAAGCAAAACGACGTTGTATTGGAACCGTCGTATAAAGCTACTATAAACCACGGTTCCTAATGAACCTCGTTTTAAATGTCACACCAACAATTTAAAACCACGGGTATTTTGAACCGTCGTTTATTGCTTCCGTCCATTAGCCTTTAAACGACGGTTTATCTAATAACCGTCGTTTAAAAGTCTTTAATTAAAACCCTCCTTTCTTCTTCTTCTTCCTCCGCGTTCTCTTCCTCTCTGGCGATGGCGATTCCCGACTCCCTCCTCTTTGCCGTCAAGCCACCACCCTCCACTCCACCGCCTCCTCTATTGCCGTCGAGCCACCCTCCACTCCACCGCCCCACTCCCGTCGATAACAAACGGGGACAGCTCGCCCCTCCACCGCCCCACTCTCGGTCTCGACTTCGCTAGCTCCACCGCGCCTCCCCTCTCCTTCTCTTCCAGTCGCGGGGACAACAGACGGGAGAACTACACCACCACCGCCCCTCCGCTCTCCACCATCGCCTAGCTCCCCCTCCAGTACCGCCCCGGCCACTCCTCTGTTTCGACAACAGACGCGCACCTCCGCCCCTCCACCGTCCCTCCTGTCAACCACCGAATCCCACTCGGTAAATAAACCGTAGCTATGTATTTTTTGATTAGTGGCTGATTTTGTGCTTTGAGGAGTGATTAATTATCTGTTATGTGGTTGTTGTGTGTCTCTGTATATGCAAGACAACAAAACTGAGAAGAAGAAATGTTAGAACATATGTAGTAGTGTAGTTAGAGTTGCTGTTTGTTGCTATTATTTGGTTGCTGTGTGTTCTCTGTATGCAAAGACAACACAAACTGAGAAGAAGAAATGTTAGAACATATGTAGTAGAATAAGAAATATCATGCATATTAATGATTAAAAACCCAAAGTAATTAATAAAGCATACCCTTGTTGGTGGTGTTAATATTGTTGTAAGTGTTGCTGTTTGTTGCTATTATTCTGGCGGGTGTTATGTTTACATATTATTAATTTTGTTGTACTTCTATTGTGTTGGTTTTTGCCAAAAAGTGTGGAGTATCTAAAAAAACGCAATGGTCATGCCCAAATGTTTTCCAGGATTTAACCTTTCTATTCTGCTACTTGTCGCACCATCTGCTGCTGTCAACCGCTGCCATGGTTTGCCTGATCAGAACCCACGGTAAAACACTTGCGTTTCTGATTATGATTTTAGAAACAAATACTTATATATTGTCACGAATAAACGTTGTACTAAATTCTGCTGTATTATGCAATCATTAGAATATATATTTGCATAGTGCGGTGAAATGTGAGATTAAGTTGAAATGGGGTGGTTGTTTTTGTTCATTGATCATATATATTATATATACTTGTCTGTCTGATATAATTCGTATGGTTTTACTAGAATAAATGTTCTTGCTGCTACTGTGTTTGTTTCTGCCTTAAAAAATGTGGAGTGTCTAAAAATACGCAAAGGTCATGCCGAATTTTTTCCAGAATTTAAGCTGATTCTAATTCCATCGAATTTAACTTTCTTCTTCATAATACTTACATTTTCATTGAATAGGTGTTTCTACGGTGAACAATCCCTCTTCCTTCCCATTTGTGACTTGATCATCCTTATCATCATTAGGTTAGTTTTTTAAAAATGTTATGGTTTATTCAAAATATATCTGTTTGTTATTTGTTCAATTATCTGCTGCTGTCAACCTCTGCCACCGGTTTGCCTGATCAGAACCCACGTAAATCACTTGTATTTCTGATTATAATTTTAGAAACAAATGTAATATAATGTATATATATATGTACATATATATATATATATATATATATACATATATATATATATATATATATCATATATATATGTCACAAATAGACGTTATACTAAATTCTACTTGTATTCTGCAATCATTAGAATATGTATTTGCATAGTGTGGTTGAAATGTGATGATGGGGTTGAAATGGGGTGGATGTTTTTGTTCATTGATCATATATGATCATATATATATATATATATATACATTTACTATATGCATACTTGTCTGTCTGATAATAATTCGTATGGTTTGCCGAGAGTTAATGTTGCTGCTATGTTTGTTAATTTCTGCCTTTAAAAAATGTGGAGTGTCTAAAAATACGCAAAGGTCATGCCAAATTTTTTCCAGAATTTAAGCTTGTTCGTTTGTTTAATATGTTCAATTATTCAAGTTTTTATAAAATTAAAACCTTATTCTAATTTCATTGAATAGGTGTTATATACTGCGCGCAAGAGCATTTGTCTACTTCTCCTTCTTCTGTGCTGTTCGCGCTAGCTGACCATCCAGTACTCATCAGGTTGGTATTTAAAATGTTTCAATTTATTTTTGTTTTTCTATTAAACAATGGAAAATCAATTCAAACATAGAATTACCTGTCTGAGATATACCTGATAGAGGTATGTCTTAGATAGTCCCTGTTGGGACTGTCCAATGACCTTTGATCTCACCATCTAGGTTGTGAATGAGTTAATAATATACAGTAGTTCAGTGATAATTTCAGCAGCATTACCCTAGTGTTCTTCTAGTGTACATATATATATGTGAATTGAAACGATTCGTATATATATATCTACACTAGGAGAACTGTAGGGTAATGCTGCCGAAATTATCACTGAACTACTGTATATTATTAACTTGTTCCTAGGTGAGATCGTAGGTGATTGGATAGGTTTAGGTTGTTAAATCTGTAAATAAAAAAAGAGGGATCAATGGAACGAGTTCACGACATCTCTGGTGTGTGTTGAAAAAGGAGATGGAGCGCTCAGTGATGTACAGTGACAGATTGGACATCAAGTACCTACAAGGGGTCAATAAATTTTGCAAAGTCCTTGTTGACAATCTTAAACCAAGGGATAAGGGATATATTCGATGTCCTTGTGTCGATTGCAAGAACGACTTCAAATACCGAGGTGTGGACAAGATTAAGGATCATCTGATTCGCAGAGGGTTTACAGATGATTATGAAGCCATAACAATACTGCATGGTCAACATTCAGTACAAGTGTTTGAATGTGCTGATAACGTTTGCAGAACAATCAGAAATGGATGCTTCACATTTTGGGGATACTCAAGATGATTCACTAGGTAGTGATTCAGATGATCAGGAGGACCTTAATGCAATGATGGAAGATGTTGAACAACATTTTTCCAACAAACCCAAATCATTCGAAAATCTGATGGAAGCATCAAAGGAACCGTTGTACAGTGGATGTGAAACGCAAACACAAAACAAATTGAGCGTTGTCTTAAAACTATTCAATCTGAAGGCGAGACATGGATGGAGTGATGTCAGTTTTACAGATCTTTTACAACTGCTGAAGAATGTACTACCAAAGGACAATGTGATACCCACAACAACTTATGAGGCAAAGAAGTTAATGTGTCCGATGGGTATGGAATATAAAAAAATACATGCTTGTCCAAATGGGTGTATGTTGTATTGGAAGGAGAATGAGTTGGATGACCATTGCTCTGAATGTGGGGAATCACGCTATGTAAAAAAGGGTGACAGAAACCACATAAGCACTAAAGTGGGCTCTCCTGCGAAGGTGTTGTGGTATCTACCGATAATTCCCCGATTCAAACGTTTGTTTGCAGTTCAGAAAGATGCTGAGAACCTCCGATGGCATGCTACCCATAGAAAGGATGATGGTAAATTGAGACATCCAGCCGATTCACCACAATGGAGAAACATTGACAGAATATACCCTCAATTCGGTACAGACCCAAGGAACTTAAGACTTGGTTTATGCACTGATGGGATGAACCCTTATGGCACTTTGAGCAGTATACACAGTACTTGGCCTGTTTTATTGACATATACAATCTGCCACCATGGTTGTGTATGAAACCCAGACATATTCTCCTCTCTCTGTTGATATCGGGTCCAAAACAACCGGGAAACAAAATTGATGTGTTTTTGCAACCACTTATTGACGATTTAAAATTGTTGTGGAATGAAGGTGCGACGGTGTATGATTCATATGGTATGGAAAACTTCACGCTCCGGGCTATGTTGTTTTGTACGATCAATGATTTCCCTGCATACGGTAACCTCTCGGGATACACAATTAAAGGAGCTCTAGCGTGCCCTATATGTGGAGATAGAACTTGCAGTATACGGTTAAAACACAGTGGAAAAAATGTGTACATGGGCCATCGGAAATTCCTTCCTAAAGGGCACAAATATCGTAAGATGACAAAAGAGTTTGATGGAAAAACGGATCATGCAGTCGCTCGACCACCACTATCTGCTGCTGAGACTTACAATCAGTTGAAGAATGTGGTGAACAACTTCGGTCCACCAATTAAAGCCACTGAAAAGAGCATCTGGAAGAAAAAATCAATATTTTGGGAACTTGAATATTGGCAACATTTAGAGGTGAGACATTGCATTGATGCTATGCACGTGGAGAAAAACATTGGTGAAAGTGTATCTGCGACACTACTAAACGTGAAAGGAAAGACAAAAGACCATTTAAAGGGTAGAAAAGATCTGGTTGAATTGGGTATACGAGAAGAACTCACGCCACAACAAAGAGGGAAAAGAACATTCTTGCCTCCCGCTTGTCATACATTATCCAAAGAAGAGAAAATAAGTTTTTGTAGTTCTCTTCGTCATATTAAAGTGCCATCCGGTTACTCATCGAACATAGCAAGTTTGGTATCAATGTCTGATCTGAAATTGGTAGGGATGAAGTCTCACGACTATCATGTGCTGATGCAGCACTTACTTCCGGTTGCTCTCCGTGGAATCCTTCCAGCTGATGTCAGGAAAACTATTACAAATTTATGTGTTTTTTTCAAAGGAATTTCGTGTAAAGTGCTTGATGTGGAGACGCTGGATAAACTACAGAATGACCTTGTGATCACCATGTGTCAGTTGGAAATGTATTTTCCTCCTTCGTTTTTTGATATTATGGTGCATCTACTTGTTCATCTTGTTAGAGAGATCAAACATTGTGGTCCGTTATACCTTCGATACATGTATCCGTTTGAGAGATATATGGGTATACTGAAAAAGAAAATGAAAAACCGTCGGCGTCCAGAGGGAAGTATAATTGAAGGGACAGTAACAGAGGAGGTAGTTGACTTCTGCACTCACTACTTACACGGTGTTGATGTTATTGGATTACCGAAAGCAAGACATGATGGCAGGCTTAAAGGGGTTGGTACCTGTGGGAAAAAATTATGCAGAGTTGATTTTGATACATTGAACAAGGCACATCTGGTTGTGTTGAATCATTCTGAAGTTGTTGAACCGTATTTCGATGCACACCTAGCCTACCTCAAAACAAAACACCCAACGATGAGTAATGCCAAATTAAAAAAAGAGCAGAATGCAACATTTGTTAAGTGGTTCAGACAGAAGGTGTTGTATGAAGATTCAAGGAACGTGGATGAAATGATCCAGTTGTTGGCACTTGGTCCAAATCTCGATGTGTTGTCTTATGAAGGATATGATGTAAATGGATTTTCGTTTTACACAGAACGTCAAGATTGTAAATCGACAAACCAGAACAGTGGTGTGCATCTTATCGCTTCACAAGACATTTTCACAGGAACAAATCGTAATACACTGAAGAACGAATATTATGGTGTTATTGAGGATATTTGGGTCTTGAATTACACTAGTTATGAAACTTGTGTATTTCGTTGCAAATGGGTGGACAACAAACAGGGATATCGTGAGGAGGATCATGGTATGAAGCTAGTTGATTTAACGACAGTGGCTCCTACTGATGAACCCTTTATCGTTGCATCAAAGGCAAAACAAGTATTCTACTGTCGTGATCAGTCTAATCCCAGATGGTCTATTGTAATGCAGAGTAAAAGATCGATAGTTGGGATTGATAATATTGTTGATGAGGATGAATACGACTGTGAAGATGAAACAGATGTACCTATTCGGTTGCCGATGGAGGTAGATAATGTAACTAATTTTGAATATCGAAGGTCCGACCACAACGAAGGATTGTGGATTGAACGATGAAATGTTATTTTGTAAGTTTGGTTGACAATATTATATTATTATTTTTTTTGTCATGTTTCAATATTTGATTCAGTAGATGTTCGTATTAACCTTGTTAATTGTTGATTATTTTTCAGATTATGGATCCTGACGATAGAGTCGAAGAGGACTTACTGTTGGGGTTGGATGATATTGACGATGACGTCCCTACTGAAGAACCACCAGCTCATCTACTTCGCAGGACACTCGGAAGGGACGTGGACCGACCCGTGGGTTGAAGGAGAAGAAAAATGCTCCCATCGATTTGTTCTGGGACAAGTACCTCCGACATTCTGGTGGGTCGAAGCAGCAGTTTGCTTCTTACTTGGGATTGATGGTAAAATCCCATTGTTCGATTAATAAGGATTGGAAGATCAAGAAAAGGCAGACAAAGACATCATGTGGCAGATGGTGCAGAAGAAATACAATGTCGCGGCTGAACTTCGGAAAGATTGAATCACTTTTAGCGACATCGCTGCGACAATTCAAGCATCGGTTGGTAGATGGTTGGATTAACAAACCGGGCTCCAAGAGGTCACCGCCGTGGGTAGTGTATGATGGTATGTTCACGGAGGAGGACTGGAAGATATTCTACGACCATCGCCAGACTGAAGAGTTTAAGGTACTTTTACAATTATTCTGTCTTAATTATTTAAGGAATAAAATTTAACAAATATTTTTTTTATTATGTATAACTTACAAATATACAAATTTTGTAACAGTTACGTCAAGAACAAGCGAGACGTAACCGGGCGAAGAATGTATATAAGCACTACATGGGGCGAGCTGGATATACGGGGCGGTTGGAGAAGTGGAAGAGCGAGGGCTTACTGACGAAGACGAATGAAGACGGCACTCAGTCAGTTGTTGATACTGTTGACGATGCAAGTAGGGTGCAGACATTTATGCTGGGGCGCATGAAGAAAAATGAAGAGGGAGTCTATGTGTTCCCGCAGAGCGAGACTGCTGAGTTGGCTTCAAAGATTGTAAGTATATATTTTAAAAGTTGTTGTTTACTAATTAGTAACTTCATTTCTAATATTTTTGTAATTTAAAATAGTCTGGATCTACTGATCGATGGGAGATGGTCCCGGCCCCTCCGTCTCAGGATGATCCACTGAATAAGGCCCTTGGGCAAAAGGATCATCCAGGGCGAGTGCGGGGGCTTGGAGGGGAAGTTCGCCAAAAAGACGTGTTTTCTACGTCTCGATCGAGAGTACCGCAGGCTGAAATAGAGAGAATGGTGGATGAACGGGTGCACGACCGGTTGGCGGAGTCGGAAAGACGTCACGCTGAGGAGCTCAGACGTCACGCTGAGGAGCGTCAAGCCTACGAGGAGCGCCTGCGAAGACTTGAGGCTTTAGTATTGGGCCAGGTGCATTCTCCTACACCGACACCTACTCTTACACCGGTCTGCTCCTACTGCGACGGCGGATACATCGATAGTGGCCGCGTCTCCTACACCGGCACCTACTGCTACACCGACGTCTGTTCCTACCACGACGGCGGATACTGTCGATGATCCTGCACCGACGTCTGCTCCTACCACGACGGCGGATACTCCGATGGTCGATCATCCTGCACCTTCTTCTCCTACCAGAGACACATTTCCTTATCAAAACCTTTCGGTTTGTTCTTTTTTCCTCCTTAGTTATTTTAACATTACTTTTAAAACAATATAATTTTATTAGCTTGCTTACTGTTGTGAGTTGATGTAGGTGGCTAAATCATGTCATCTGTTTCAAGTGTTGGATGTGGGACTGTTCATGTTGCATTCGGTCGGGTTTTACAGACCGGACCGAACACTGTAGTACATTTCAAGCCCATCCCACCTCTCCACGCTCGTGTGATGGTAGACGATATTGTGAAAGGTCATGAGGACTCTCCCCTTCCGTTGGAGTGGAATCAGTGGAGTAAAATAGTTCAAGCAAAATCTTCAGTTGTTCCATGGCCATATTCTCTCATTGATGTCAGTGACAAGGTAAACTATTTACATGCTTACTGTTCAGTTTTTTACTTGACTGTTGACTGATATGTTAATTATTTAATTTTGTATACTATTAGATTGATAAGGAATTAAGACCGGTTAAGAAGAGGAAAGTGGATAAGGGGAAGGAAGTTGTGAAATCAAATGAGGAGAGTCAGAGTGTGAGAAAGGAAGTGGTCAAGCCTTTCGATATGACTCCTAGGAGAGCCCCATTCTGACACCCAAGTATCTGAAGAAGTTGACAGACAAACAAAAAATGCTTATGACTTTTTCATGACGAAGCCACAGTCTGTCACCAATTTCAACATGAAAGTGTCTAAGCATGTTTTCCACTCCCCCGAGCCCAGAGATCTGATGATTACCGTGAGCGATCTAAGAGAATTTTTGATGGGAGACCTGCTTAACATCTCTGTGATTCAGGCCTATTGTCTGTAAGTATCTTTTAAATTATTAAATTATCTTTCATTTTTTTAAGCTATTTAACATATCTTATGAAAAAATGTTGTTTAGGTGTTTGACTAGTAGACTGCTAGCGAGCAAGAGATTATGTGCCCTCTCTTTCTTGTGTCCGCAATTGATGTCAGCAAATCAGGCCGCATTGGATGAGCAAGGATGTGTACAGCATGTGAGGCAGGGATTTTGTTCTGCGGTGCGAAGAAAAAGCAAATATTTGCTGATCCCATATCATCAGATGTAAGTACACAATAACTGGAATTTTTTGCTTCCTAATTGTGATATTTAATAATTGTTGTACAAAACATTCTTTGTTTTATCTGTGGCAGCAATCATTGGATGTTGTTGGTGTTGTGTATCGACACCTCATGCTTATTGATACTAGACCCATTGGGCGGCCCTGATGACCTTCGAGAGATCGCTGTAGAGAAATGTTTGAAGGAGTGAGTATTCAAAAATTTTAATGCATTCTGTATTTATTTTAAGCTTGTCCTAGATTATTGACAATAAATGGCTTCATTTTAAAATGCTGTATTTATGCAGGGGTCATAAGCTTGGTTTGAGTGATGTGAAGAAACCATTCTCCATCTTGGACTTCCATTACATACGTGTAAGTAATCATTTAATTTATGCGTTTTTGTATTAAAGTTAAACGTTTAATTTTTTGATCTATCTAAAGTTGGTAATCCATGGATGGTGTGATGACAGTGTCCTCAGCAGCCTGATTCACAAAGCTGTGGCTATTATGTGATGCGGTACATGTTCGAGATTGTACAAAATATTGACACGCTTGCTGATGATGACAAGGTAAACCATACCAATCAAAGTTTTAGTTAAAGTTATTGCATTTGAAATAAAATTGTGTACTAATGATGATCAGTTTCTTTTTATGGACAGATCGTTTCTTTTTTCACACAAGCAGGGAGCACGTATTCCAAAATCGATCTCAACTTTGTAAGAGATCATCTATCGCAGTTTTGGTGTAAAAATTACTTGAGTGTTACTTAGATCTTATCCTAGTGTAGTTAGACTTACACTTTTGTTGTGCTGAAGCAACGTAGACTCTCAAAGTTTGTAAAGTTCAACTCTCTCTTATTTTTGAAAGTTTGAATGGGTTTGTTTGCAATTCGTTTTCAATGTTGCAATTCAAACTGGCAACTTTGGTTTATGGTCATATAGTGTGGTTGGTTATCAAAGGGCAATACCAGTTGGATGCCCTGTACAGGTTGTATATGCGATTGTAAATTGTGGAAAACATTGTGGTAGAGGCTTAAAAAACAAAAAAACTAAAAAAAAAAAAAAAAAAAACCACGGTTACTTAAAAACCGTGGTTTAAAATTCAGTGGAACGACATTTTAAACCACGGTTTTCTACAGAACCGTCGTATAAAACATATACCACGGTTTTACAGACGAACCGTCGTTTAAAAGCCTGATATACCACGGTTACAAAGCCAAACCGTGGTATAAAATCGGTCTGATCCGCGACAAAAACAACAATTAAACGACGGTCATATAGAAACCGTGGTTTTAATCGCGATTTTAAACGACGGTTTTGAACCGTGGTTTATAGGCATTTTCGAATATACGACGCGCGTATTAACCACGGTTTGGAACCGTGGTATATAGGCTTTTTAACCGTGGTTTATAACATTTTCTGCACTAGTGTAAGATGTGGTGTTAAGATTAAGGGAATTGAGTACCGTGAACGATTAAGCATATATATGAACTTTGGGGACAAAGTTCTTTTAAGGGGGGTAGATTGAAATAACCCAAACCTATATATAGTGTTTAGATGATAAAATAAGGTATAAGAAGGCTAAATAATCCCTTAGAAACATTAAGAAACATTTTTAATCAAAGAAAACATAAGGAAACACCAAAAGAGCTGTTTAAGCAAAAACGTGCTCTAAGCTCGGAGAGACGTGGGTGAGCACCCAAATATCATTCTTAGACCTTAGTAATATCCTAATGGTCATGTTAGATCAATTACCAAAGAAAACCAAGCTTGAAAACAAGTTAAAACATAAAACATGCTTTAAGGAGTCTTAAAGCACGTTTTTGAAAAATTGTCTTGGAAAGGGGTTTTAAGTGGCTAAATGTCCATGGTTACTCCTTAATTAACTTTTGTACTAACTAGTATCACATTAGGAAGTCTAAATCAATAAGAAATCAAAAATTTCACAATTATGTGCACTAGTTTGTGAATAGTAATCAAATAGTGCCTAGTTTAGTTTTTAGTCAATTAAGTTTAGTTAGTTGGTCAAACAAGACCATGACTAGCTTAATTAAAAGGGGTGGCCGGTTTTTAAGGTGATTATTCACCACATTATCAAATAAGAAAAGAAAATAAGAGATAAAGTAAAAGTTACTATTGCTTTTAACATAAATATCCCACCTTTACTTATCTCTCTCCTCATCTCTTCATTATTCATCTTCTCCACCGATTTCTCTTGCTCTCTTCCTTCTCTTTCACGTAAAACTCAGCCTCCATGCTAGCTTCACCTATCTTTGACCATAGCTCACTCATCTTAGCTCCAAAACCAAAACAAAACACATATTCTTCTTAGTTAGCTCAAGCTCCTTCTTCCTATCTTTTCAAAACTTCAAGAGCCTCATTTTGGAGCCAAGGCAAACCGCCATTAGAGGAGGAAACTCAAGCTTGGAGACTCCATTAGCTTCTCCATTCTCTTAAGGAAAAAAATATGTAAGAAAAATGAAGTTCCCACCATTTCTTCACTTGTCCGAAAATTATCACTCATGGGGCTTCATGTTTATGCCTTTTTCTAGCTTGTTTTCTATTCTCCAAGGGCTAGAGCAGGTCCTTATTGCTTCATATCCAAGATTATTCTAAGACTCCAAGGTAAAACAATCAATTTAGTACCTTAAAGCACATTTTTAACCTAGGGTTTGTTCCTTAAGGATTATGTATTATATCGCACTCATTAGAGTCATTGGATATTGGTTAGAACATTGGAAAGGAGAGTTTAAGTGGTGATCGAGATTGCTCAAGGAAAAAGGCTAAGGAGGAAAGTTTGTGAGCTTGTGAAAGAACAAGGTAAATTACTTACCTTAAGGTGTTTTATTGTTTAAGGGGATGGGATTTAGATATGTGATGAGTTTAGTGTGGAGTTTACATTGGGAAAGAGTTATAAAAACCTAGGAGAAACAATGATTATACTTGTGAACTTGTGACTAAGGAGCAAATGAGAAAAGGAGATAGTTAAGAATGTCAAGGTGAAATATAAGAACATTTAAATTGCAATGGGAGCCTTGTTGTGTGTATTTGCAGGTCAAAGGCTATTTATATTGAGGAAATTCAGTGTTTAAGATTTATGCATTTAAGGGCCTAAGAGCCAAGTCATTTAAGGGCCTAAGTGCCAAGCAATTTAAGTTTATGCACTATATTGTGATGTAGTTTAGTTTTGGTGTATGATGTGTGTTAAGATGGTGTAATGAGAATTTGGGTGATAAAGATTGTTTGATGGTGAAAAAGTAAGTGTTTAAGTGTGACAATATACTAGAGAATCCATGGCAAAATTTAGTGAAGAATCTAAGTGTTTAAGATGTGTTAGGGGGATTTTATGACTAAGGAAGTGTTAAGAAACTTTAGGAGTTGTTTTGATGAAAAAGAATGAGTTCAAGAGGTTCTAGTGAACTAGGGCAACTTAGGTACGTCTAGGAGGAACTAGGGGTTACAATGGTTAATTTTAGGCACCAAGACCATGATAAAAGAAGTTAGAAAACTTGTGCAAGTTTGATGGGGATAAGGTGTAAAACTTTGAAATGGTTTAGGTGAGAACTAGAGTTTAGAATCTAAGGAAGTTTGATAAATGCAATAAGGGTGGAAAGTGGTGTACATGATGTGGTCAAGTTCTTAAGGAGGGAGCATTAGGTTAGTGAAAGTTCTAGGTGGATTATGTGTAAGAAGAGTAGGAAAAAAATAAGTGCTAAGTGTTGAGAGTTTTTGGTAAGAATTGAGTAAATGTTTGAGAAGATCCTTGGAAGTGTTTTAATGAGTTTGATGGATGTTATGAGGTGGGTTTAATGTGCCAAGATGGGGTTAGACCTATTAGGACACTTGTGGAAGAGTTTGGAGTTGAAAGAACAATTTAAGAGTAAAGTTTGTAGAGGACCGACCCAGGGTCCGACCCAGTTCTGGGTCGGTCGGACCATGTTAAGCCAGCCAGAATGTCTCTGGACTGGACCGACCCAGAGGGTTTTGGGTCGGTCGGCTTAGCTTTGGGTCGGTCGGGCAAAAATTCAACGTAGAAATTTGTCTCTGGAATGGACCGACCCAGAGGGTTTGGGTCGGTCAGTTTAGTTTTGGGTCGGACGGATGGTTTATAAAAGGAAAAAATTTCTGAGATGGACCGACCCATAAGGTCGGGTCGGTCGTGGGTCGGTCCAAAAGAATTGTTCGAACAAGAAAAAAATTACTGGGACGGACCGACCCAGGGGTTGGGTCGGTCGTTGGGTCGGTCGACCCTTAACACTTAAAAAAAAAAGAAATTTTAAGGATGTCTAATGGTACTAATGGTACACCATTAAGTGGGCAAAGATGATTAGAAACCTAAAGACCTAGGGGATTAAGTTAATTATAAACTTACATGTTTAAGGTTAAGATGTAAGATCAAGAATAACCTTAAGAGGTATTAGTTGGGGTTTAAGTAAGTTAAATAAGTTAAGTATGCATAGATAATTAATAATCTAAGTTGGATGAATTTTAGGACTTGAAAGTTTAGAACCCGGAGGAGAATTAAACAACGGGACAATCGACGGTGAACGGTACAGTCTTTCTTGTGACCTGCTTGCTAACGAGGTGTCCCTCGGCTTGTGTGCTATCTGTTTATTTGCTATGACTAATACAGGATAAAGCATGCAACCAGTTATACTTGTTCTCGTTGTGAATGTGTTTTCCTTACACTAACCCACGAGACTTGAGATTGTTACTAACTAAGGTTAGTACTTATTGAGTTAAGAAAAGGAGTTAAGTATTGGTACCTGTTGGTTAATACCCGTTAAGGTTTAACTAACACATGGTTTGTAAGATTTTCACTAACTGGAACTTAAGGGGGGAAGTGAGGAACCCGGGACTGACTCCGGTCATGCATGCTAAGGATAGGGGGTCGGTATCTGAATCAGATTCGTCCTCCGCTTAAGGACTTGTCTTCGGACTTGTTGCCTAGGGTCGTTTGCCGGCTCAGCTACACTGGACTCCCGTCCATGGTAGGTGGCATTAAGATGGTGCGGTAGGATCACCTAAATCCTAAGTTTAAGTTAAGCTACAACCATTCCCATTCTAGGAACGGTTTGTATACTGAGGTTAAGATAAGGTAAGACTGAGGTAAGTTAAGGAGAACTGAGGATAAGAGGAATCAGATCTGGAGGAGGTTATTACTAACCCACCTGTTAAGGGAACGCTTGAGTCGTTCATTTGTGTGTGAACTATGTATGTTCATTTGTGGTTATTTGATTTATTGCACTTCATATTATGATTATGTATCTAATCAATTTCCATGCTATCGACAATTAGTTGGCGTAGCCCCGTTTGCTTGGGGGCCATGAGAGGGCGTACCAGCATTCGTGCTGACCCCCTTTGGGGGCTGTTTTTACACTTGCAGGTAAGCGGCCCATGAAGTCATACCACGAGGGTAGGAGCGGTTAGACTCGGGATGGGTTATTTATTTTTGAGCACGGGTTGCGCATGTGCGCCCGTCTGTTTACATTTAAACTGATGTAAGTTTATGTTCATGACTTAGAAACTTAAACTCAGTTGGTTGGTGGTATTTTGGACGGTTGTATATTTTTGGATAAGTGTTGTAAATCGGTAAGGTTCGGTATATTCTAATGATCAGACCGTGGCAAGGTCCCGATGTTTGTTATTTCCGCTGTGACGTTTTGGTTAAGAGTTAAGTTTTGCGATAACCACGATTGGCTTTGGACGGGGTGTTACACCCGAAGAAAACGGATCCAAATAATGAATTAAAATGCTAAAAGAGCTTTAGCGCACATTTTTTGAGGAAACCCGGAAACATGACTTTAAGTGGTCAAACGAGCCCGTATAAATTATAAATGATTAAATAACAATAGTTAATCATTAACGGAAGCTTAACAAACAATAAAATTAAAGAAACAAGAAAATTCCAGAAAACGGGACCGGTTAGTGAATAGTACCAAAACCGGGTAAAATAACGAGCATTTTCTGTAAAAGACGAAAAACGCTCCATCTTACATATATATGTGGGGCCGGTTTTGTTAATAGAGCAGCCCCTCGACACACACATACAAGTAAATAAAGAAAGAAAGAAAAAGAAAGAAAGGAGGAAAAAAGTACAAAAAGCAAAAACCCCCTCTCTCCTCTCATTTCCCTCTTCTCTCTCTTCTTTCTTTCTTCCCCACCGTCACCTTCCTCCTTTTCTCTGGTTTGCTGGCATTTTTCTTCCCCTCCATGGCAGCTCACCTTCTCAAGCTTGCCCAAGCCTTATTAAAGCTCCAAATCATAAACAAATTACATATTCTTGCTCCCCTCATCATTCTCTACACTTCCCTCTTTTCAAAATCCAAAATTGAGGAAGTTCATCACCATGGGTTTTCCCCATTCAAAGAGAAAATAGCATCAATGGGTAGCTTGGAGTCTCCTCTCTCCATTAAGGTAAAAATCAACATGAAAAATTCATGTTTTCTTCATCTTCCTTTGTAGCTGATTTTTCCCCTTTGTAATGCCCTATTTTTTCTCTCTCTTTTGACCATAATTCCAACCTTGAAATGGTGGTGGAATCACCTTCTTGAACCAAGGGCTAGAACCCCTCTTAAAAGCTTCAAAAGGTAAACCCTAGAATTTGTGTTTTAAACACTTCAATGAATTAGTATAAATCTAAGGGTTAGTATTTTAATTACACTTGTTTTATGTGCCTTGGGTGATGGGAATGGAGTTTGGCAACTCCATTCCCCATATGGCCGATTATGTGCAAGAAAGAGAGAAGAAGAAGGATTGGAAAATAAAAGAAGAATTAAGAGCTTAAGGTAAGAGCTCCTCCATTATGCTAAATTATTATGCATTAGAGTAATGGGAATGGGTAAACTAATTAAAGAACCCAAAATATTGTATTAGTAATGTAGTAATGGAAGTTTGAGTATTTGTGAGCAAGTATGTGGATTGTTGACATTAGAGCCAAATAATTTATGTATGAGTATTGGTATTGTGGATTGAGGAAGTATTGATGATTTGGTATTGCCTTGATTGCTGGTAGGACCCTTGTATGGGTGTGACTAGAATGGGAATGAATTTGGTGAGAAAGTATGTATGTGGAAAAGTTAGAATTGTAGGTGAACTATGGAAAAATTTTGGTAGGAAGTGTGCATTTATGGATGACTTGTTGAATGGGAAAACCAAGGTATGTATTGGATTGAGTAAGGATGTTTAGTAATCATGGAGTAGTAGTTGTAGTGTAAGAATACAAAGATGTATCTGTAGCAAGAGGTGTTGAAATGTGTTGGAGAAACAAGGAAGAGTTAGTGTGTAGGACTTAGTGAAATGAGTATTGTACTAGGTAAGACTTGGGTTGAGTATAATGGAAATGAGGCAATGAAAGAGCCATAGGATTAGTGGGAAGAAGAAAGGAAAAATCTGTAGCATTTGTTGAAGAACAAAAACTGTAATAGTGGAGGAAAAATTGACAGTGGAATGTATTATGTAACAAATTTGTATAGAGATGGATTAGGTTAGTTTTGATTGCTTAATTAGGGTCAAAACACCCTAAATTACATGTAGGAATATTGGGGAAGAGATTGGTAGAAGTTTGGAGTTGAAACATAAGCCAAAAACAAGCTTATATGTAAATACTGCAACTGGTCCGGGTTTGTAAACCAGTACAGAAACCCGGACCAGGCATAAATCAATACAAAACGTAGTTCAGAATGGATGGTCCAGGTTTGTAAACTAGGACCTAAACCCGGACCACCCCATTTTTACACCCGAGAGGTATTCAGACCATGTGGTCCGGGTTTGTAAACAATTACACAAACCCGGACCACACATAAAACTTACCCGAGACTTTTGCAAAGTAGTGGTCCGGGTTTGTAAACTCGGACAGTAAACCAGACCACCTAAAATTCTTCACAGAAAGTGTTTTAAAGCTAATCTAAGGTAGGGTAATGATGGGTAATGATAGTATAAGATAATTAAGACATGATTAAAGATGTTTAATGGTCATTAAGGCTATAAACAAGCTTAGGAAGTAATTTTAAGTAAGTAACATAAGTAAAGGTATTTGGGTAACAAAGAGTTAGTAAGTATAAACTGGGAAACCTTAGAAAAATAGTACTTAAGGTTAATTATGGATAATTAACCACCCAACTATATGTATATGATAAGATTCGAATAGTCAAACACCGAAGGGAGTCGGTGAGTCCAAAATCAACGGTGAAAGGTATGATTTCTTCATGCTCTGTATCCTAACCTGGTTACCCCGATTTGTGTGCTTATTTGATCACCTAAATAAGATAAATGCATGAATCGGACTATAATGCACCTATTTGTGCTTGCTTATATTGTTCTTGCTATACTGTCTTGAATATTTAGTTTGTATAATTCATGAAATGAATGAATGAGAATGAATTGTATATGTACCTTGTCGTGTATTTGCGTATTGTATTATACCTTGGTATGGAAGTGTATGTGTGTAGTGTATCTTTGTGTGGTTGGATGTGTTGACTTCTACTAATTCCTAACTACCTAACTCCTAACGTAAGTATTGAGTAAATTGGAATGAGTAGAAGTCCGATATAGTTTCGGCCACGCGTGAGGATGAGGAGACACAAGATGTTGGATCCGATTCCTGGCTCTTAAACTTTTCCACGGCCCAAACCCCTTAAATGGGTAGCATCCTGGATTAGTGAGGCAAGTAAAACCCGGTGGTGGGACGGTGTAGTCCCTGCTCGGAGGTCCCACCGACTTAACTTGAGGAAATAAGTAAGTAAGTAAAGTATGTATGAGTAATGGCCTTGGCTGGTGTAAGTCATTGACCCCGATTAAAAGAGTAATCTCCACCCGATTAACCCGGGTGGATAAAAAGGAGCTAACCAGTATTGTGTATGTATTGCGTATGTGTATTTCGGTGCAGGTAAGTATGTATCGGTTGACTTGTATTGTCTTCCTTGTATGAATTGAAGTGTATGTATGTATTCCTTGTGTAGTATTGTAGTATTATGTATGAAAGCATGTATGTATGTATGAATAAAATGAATTGCATGTATTCGACCTAAGTAGTCGGTGTACCCTCGCTAGTACGCGGGGTATGTGGAAGTCATAGGCAGCGTAAGCTGAGCGCCTAGGGGTAATGTTTTTATTGTACAGGTACCGAAGCAGATATGGCGATGGTAAGAGACCGGCAGCTACACTTAGATAGCTAGGAAAGAATTGTAGATAGTAGAGGATTGAATAAGGCTAGTAGCCTTGGATGTAGAAGTGTACAAAGGGGTACACCCTTAAGTAATTGTAAGTATGTAGTTGTGAGGAATGGGTAGATGTCAGACTCTTAATGAGTATGCAAAAACTTGGAAGAAGTATTGTGTTTGATTTTGGATCTTAGTAAACTCGGTGTATTATGTTGTGTTGTATTATGGAGCATTTTATGAAATGGAGCATTGTAGTACTTGTAGGTAAATGAAGTATGTATTGTAATTGTGTAGTACTCGGATATTCCGGTCCATCAGACCGATGCTGTATGTAGTAGTAAGCCTTGTTAGTCACGTGGGTGGCTAAAGGCATTGTATCACCCTCCGTTGTGTAAGTATGTATCCGCTGCGTGAGTATGGATTTATGAGAAGATTGGACGGTAATGACGGTATTAGCGGTAGGGATGTTACAGTAGCCGAATGGGCTTGGCCACCAAGACAACAATTTGCTAGGAAGGTGACACCTAGCTCTTGTATTCATTGCTCTTAATGAATACTCTTGCTGGTTTCACCATGTTACGGCACGTAGAAACCCACTTAGTAATGCTGATCAGAACACATTAACTTATATTATATAATAAGGCTGAATATAAGTGAGTCCTACAAGTTAATATGGGTGGTTGCAATAAACTATCGATGACTAAGATTACTTGTCAACTTTAGAACTTTTTTTGGTCTATGGCTGGAGGCAATATTAAATTCCATTGATCAATATTCCTAGCTAAGTACCTTAGGTTATATTAGGAATAAAGAAAGGATGTGGTTTACAATTTATTCCATGCATTTTCTAGCACCTAATGTACATTGCACATGATAGGAATTTAATAGCTCCAATGGAAGAAAATGCAGTTGTTCTAAAATCTAGGTATTATGAAGCTACAAATAATTCACAAATATCACCAACTCTGATGTCTAAACTAAGGTTAGTCCTAAGGTAATGGCAAGAATAACCTATGGCGATAATGGAAATGTTAGGGGGTGTAACACCCCTAATCCTAATCTCCTATAATAATATCGCAAGTCGTAGCATAAACAAAATATAATTCGCAGCGGAAAATAAAACTAACCATCGTTTGGTGTTACACGCCGTCCCTCACCCATGTGAGTAACAAGAGAACCTTTTTCCATCAATCACTTCCAACTCTCCACCGCTGTGATGACCAGATACAGAGCAATCTTAAGGTTACAACCCAAATCCAAACCAACAAATGAGCAACTAATCCCAATGCAACAGTACCTAATAAGACTAAAAGATGTTTTATTGAAAATACATCCACTACCCTACGTCCCGCACTTCGGCTTCGTGTCTCTGCTCAGTAACCTGAAATGTTTGGCCCACTGAAGGGCTCGGCAAACTATATGCCGGTATGCTAAATGTAGTCTTAAATCATTTGGATCCCTTAAGTCGTTTAGCCATCTTGATATTAGATTCATTACATGTTGCACCGGTTTACAATAATAGTAACTACTGTAAATGTTTAAATAGACACATAACAATTCACCCAACAATATTATCACATAATCAGTAAACAACAACCAATAACCAATAACCAATACCAACAAGATACGCGTATTAATTAAACGTACTTGTTAGTTGGCCTCATGGCCCTTATCCTTTTTAACCAACCATTTAAACCTTCCAATTAATTTCCACCTCGGGCGTCATGTTAGGACAACCCTTAATAACTTGTTAATGGATAGTAGTCCCCTGGGTCCGAAATACATGGAACCATCCACCAGCTGACCCTTTGGTCCTGGACTTCTTAGATGCCTTGAAGGTGTCCAATTCGACCAAAGCCTGCACCAACAATAGTGCCCTCTGCTATCATTGAATGTAGATGTATGGATTCCCTTGAGTGACTCTTGATAGTAGTCCCTTGTAGTGATCACGCTGCGCAACCAGATAGTCGAAAGTAACTGGATTCCTCTCTTTGTTAGTTAGTCCTTTTTAATCAATGACACAAGATCCAATCCTTGAGTTTAAGACTATGGCAATGGACCGTCAGTTAGGTTCTCATAATACCTAAAGGTCACCTAGTCTTGTTCGAGTTTAGATGTATAAACTTCCAGTCATAAGACGTTCGCGTAAAAACAAAACGCAATGGTGTCGAGCAATACAGTATACAAGATCATATACATAAATCACAAATATCGCCCTTAGCAATTAAACACACAACGTCTGGACCTCAGGAAAATCCTTAGGACATTCAGACCACACAATTAACATACCGTTCACCGTGAAAGTTGATAGTGTGAAAGTTCTCGCTTAGTTGTTTCTCCCCCTAACGCTGTTGTACGTACATGCAAATACCGGGTAACGTTAATACAACTAGAGTTAACTATTACAATACTGTTGATACAGAACTAATACCCGTAGTATACTAACCCCGGATGTTCTTTATTTTCTCCACTTATTTAATAATGGTTCGAGGTAGTTATCAGTTCGTTATTTTATGTAGTGACTACATGTGATAATGAATTTCCACCGTATAGTATATCTTTGTAACACCCCATCTCAATCCAATCGTGGTTATCGCAAACTTAACAACATATATACAAACGTTGCAGCGGAATTAAACACACTCCAGGACCTTTCCACGGTCTGACTAATAGTATATACCGAACATTAGTGTACTAAATCTTAACCATTACGTATCCTCAGTACAAATTCTTCATATCCCATTACATCGTACACAACTTACTACATCTCCTACCAATCACTAAACGAGGGTACAGGCACAACTCGTACAACTAAAAGAAGGCAACCCAAAGTAAATTCTACCCGATTCTACTCTCAGGACTATCACCTTCTGTCATTCACCTGCGAAATAAAAACAGCCCCCAAAGGGGGTCAGCAAAATTGCTGGTATGATCCTCTCATGGCCCCCAAGCTAACGTGGCTACGACGACTAATTGTCGATAGCATGGAGGTTGATTAGATGCACAACATAATAAAAAGTGCAATAAACAACAAGCCACATATGAACAATCAAAGTTCAAACACAATGAATGACTTAAAAGCGTTCCCTTAATTAGTGAGTTAATCATTTAACTACATAAGTTATGTTTCCTCTTAATCTCAGTCCAACCTTATCTTACCTCAATCTTAAACCTTATATTAGTCTTAGAATACAAACCATTCTATAAATAGAAAGGGTTGTATCTTATCAAAATGTTTATTTTTGTCGGTCAAAAGCAACCCTAGCCAATGAGCTATTAACTCCATTGGTTGAATAAACATCTTAAGTTAAAATTAGGATTTAGGTGATCCTACCGCACCATCTTAATGCCTCCTACCTTGGACTGGAAGTCCAATGTAGTTGAGCCAACATTCGACCCTAGGCGACGAGTCCGAAGACAAGTCCTTAAGCGGAAGAAGGATCCGATCCAGATACCGACCCCCTTACCTTAACATGCATGACCGGAGTCAGTCCCGGATTGCTCACTCCCCCCAAGTTGTAGTTAGTAGAAGTCTCAAGGCAATGTTTGTTGGTCAAACCTCTTTCGGTTATTAACAAAGTAGTATTAGGAGGTGTTCATTGTTCTCATACAATTGTTTACTAAACATTGTTAGTAAGTTCTCAGAGATAAGTTGTGTTAGTGCATCACATTCACACAACATTATAATAAACTGGTTGCATGCTTTATCTTGTTTAGACGGCACACATAAACAAATAGCACAAAAGCCGAGGGATACCTCGTTAGCAAGCAGGTCACAAGAAAACCATACCGTACACCGTCGGTTGTTCGGTTGCTTACTCTCCTCCGGAATCCAAATACTCAAGCCCTAAAACATTTATTCAGTTTTAGGTTGTTAATTACTTTTCCGACAAAGCTAACTTACTTAACTCACTTAGTCACTAATGATCCCCATTTAACACCACTTAAGTTCTTATAAACTTAATCTTAAGTGAATCACTTCTCCTCATTCCTTATACCTATTCACCCACTTAATTATCATTGTTACTCACCAAACATGTCTTAAACAACCTTATATTATCATTACATATCATTCCCCATCTAGCACCTCTTAAATTCTTACTAACTTAACCTTAAACTCTTAAAACCATTTTACTTACCTCAATCTCTTAAGTCCTTATATGCTTATCTTTCTAATCATCATCACTCCTCTATTGTTGGACCACTAAGTCGTTGTAATTTAAACTCAATCTCATAAGTTAATCATTTCTCATTAGTGCTCATACTTGTCCACCATTCTAATGGTCATAAAATGTCACCAAACAAGGCCTAAACATCATCTAAAACCATTACCATCCAATCCCCCATCATTAGAGGCCAAAAACAATTTTTTTTTCTTTTTTTGCACTGGACCGCCCCTCTAGGGTGGTCCCAGGGGCGGTGAAATACCCCTAACCTTAAAAACATAATTAAATGATCTAGTAATGATCTAAGATGGTTAATAAACATATAAATACCATTGAGGAACAATATAAAGATCTCAACAAGGCAAAACATGCCTTATGATCGGAAAAGCCCAAAATGTGCTTTAAGACACCATAGAGATTGTATGACCTCAAATAGGATCCAAAGTGGATTCCTAAGTATTATAATGAAGTAATGAACATTATAAAACCATTCTCAAAGGAAATCAAGCTCTAAAACATGTTCTAACACAAAATGTGCTTTAAAATTCCTTAAAGCACGTTTTTGAGAAAATTGACTTTCTGAGTGGGTTTTGAGTGGTGTTAGGCATTGGATTAGACCTTGTTATACTAATGTACTATAATGTACCACATTAAAAGGTCTAAATCCAAGATTTCAAAAAAATCAGAAATATGGCACTCATTTGTGAATAGTAATCCAAATAGTGCATTTTTAAGCAAAATTGACTAAGTATAGTCAATGGTCAATGAATGACTCATCTATATCCATATGAGGTCGGCAGCATGGAGCAAGGAGGATAGCACAATAAGCGTTAATACAAATATCTAGCCAATTTGGTGAATCACCATTTACTATTCCATTTCTTACTTTTCATTCATTAAAACTCATTTTCTTTCTTTCTCTTTCCTCTTGTCCCATTCCAGCCAAGCCATTATGAATTTCAAACCCTCTCAAGCTGTGTTCTTTAGTGTTCAAGGCAAATCAATCCCATTTGCACCTAAGGTAATGATTTAAGGCTTATTTTAGCTCTTTTTCTTCATCTCTTCATTACCTACACTTGGAGCTCATGATCTATCACTTTCCATGGCTCATTCTAGCATTTTCAACCTTGAACAACAATCATTCTCGGCGGAAGCAAGTTTAGGGACCAAGGTTGCCAAAATTTACATTATAAGGTAAAAACATACCTTAAGCATTTCTATTCTCCATCCGGTTTTCTTCTTCTGATTTCTATGGATTTATTCACTCATAATATTCATATTTACATGTTAATTCAGTTGGTTAACCATTTGGAGCAAGGGTGGCCGAAAATCAAAGGAAATATCATTATTTAAGGCATTTTGCCAAGGTAAAACCTATTACCATAGCAGCTTGTTGTTGTCTAGCTGCTCCTTATGATTATATGGTGAATTTAACACCATGTGGTGTGTTTAATTCAGGCCGAAACCCTTTGGAGACTACCTTGCATTTTTAAGGTGATTTTTGCCTTAAATCTTACATTAATTGGTCTTTATGGTTAAGCTCATGCTTGGAGTATAACCATATCTTATTTTGGTGTATTAAACATGTGTGAGTGCTGTGGTGATTTTTCCTCCAAGATGCCGAATGGGTATAAGGGCTTTAAGTACATAAATCAAGGTATAAACACCTTAAACTTATGATTTTATGATTTTTAAGCATATATATTATATGTGCCGAGAGTGGAGTTGTTAATATGGGTGATTTTAACCTAAGAGTGGAAAAAAATGACTAAGATAAACTAAGCTAATCATTTAAGTGATTTAATTAACATAATGGTCAAATTATGACATTATGTGGGAAAAATAATTAAGCTACAACAAGGCCGAGAGCTTATATTATATTTTGAGCTATTTATGTGTAATTTTATGTTATAAAGCAAAGTTGTAATAAGGCCATGTCATTAGGCCATTTTATTTAAGTTTAAAAGCTTAATTAATTTATTTTATGCACTTACTATTAAGTAAGGGGTCAAAGCCGTAATTAATCAAACATTAGAGGGTTGTAGGTGAATATAGCCAAAAATTGGGATTTAAAATGTATTTAAATAAAAAATATAAGATTTTATAAAGTTTTGGGGTGAAATTGCAAATATTGAAAAGTTTGGGGTAATCTATGTAATTACCGAGAAAGTGGGGTCAAAATAATGTTTGGAAGTCAAACATTGACCAAGCAAAAGGCTTTGACCAGATTTGATGATTTATTAATTTAATTATCAAATTATACTAAGTTATGTATTAAAATGTAAAAATTACATAACATATGGGTATATATGATATTACCAAAAGTTTGGGGTATAAAATGGTATTTTATACACCTACAGGTCATTAGGAATTTTTAGGAATTTATTTGGTTAAATTTGGAGTTAATATGGATTATATAAGTATAATATATGATATTTTATATCATTGTTACATATGGGTAACATTTGTGGTAGAAGCCGTAAATATGGAAAGTATAAGGTTAGGAATGATATTTATAACCTTTTGGTATAGTTTGGTAATTTTTGGAGTTATATATAAGGTTTTATTAAGATACATGTATAATATATAGTTTTAATGACATTAGAAACTATATGTCATAAAATGGGGTTATTTAGTGAATATGGAAAGTTGGAGGGTTGAAAATTAATTTGAAGCAGGCCTAGGGTCTGTTCGGCAATTATAACACTTTATAACCATAGGTTATAATTATATTAAGGTTTAAGGATTATAATATAAGGTATATATTATAAGAGTGACAATGGAATATAATTTGGAGTTGATTTGTAAATTATGGAAGTATGGTGGAATTATAATAAAACCGAGAATGCTATGGGCTGTTTGGTATTTTATAACAATTTATAACTATAGGTTATAATTGTTTTAATGACATAAATGTCATAATATATGTTATATAACTATAATATAACATTATATAAATTATGTGGTAGATTTTGTAAATAATAGAGTACAAGGGTGCTGTTCGGAAATAATTGGATTTTAGAATAAAAATTTATAATATGGTTTTCAATGTTATAAAGGTTATAACATTTATAATGTAAGAAATATTCATTAAAAGAGAATGAATATATTATAAAGATTTACCATATAATAATGGTCCCATAATACATGTATATAAATAAATATATGTGAAATACCTCAAACCTTAGTATGTTGTTTAAACATTAAAATAAGGTATAATAAGACTAAAAAGTGTCTTAGAAACATTAGTAAACAATTTAAACCATAGAAAACACAATTAATTACCTTAAGTCAATTTGGGCAAAATGTGCTCTAAGCTTGGGATAGTCTTGGCTAAGACCTAATGAGCTTACCAAGACCTTATTTATATATTAATGGACATATTAAACCAATTACCAAAGAAAACCAGGCTTGAAAACAAGTTAAAACACAAAATGTGCTTTAAGGAGTCTTAAAGCACATTTTTGAAAAATTGTCTTGTAAATGAGTTTTGAATGGCTAAATGTCCATCATTACTCTTTAATTAACATGTGTACTACTTAGTATCACATTAGGAAGTCTAAATCAATGGGAAATAAAAAATTTCACAAATATGTGCCTTGTTTTATGAATAATAACTAAAATAAGCTAGTTTATAACATAAGTCTATATAAATAAGTTAAATGGTCAACAAAGACTAAAACACCCCTAGATGACTAATGAGGGCCGGTTTTTATGAGGTGATTCACCACCTTGCAAGTTAACAAGTAAATAACAAATGAAAAAGCAAGTTACTATTTGCTTTACTACTTAATATCTTCCAAAAGCAAACTTATCTTCATTCTCTCATTTCCCTAGCTTTCCCACGTCTTCTACCTTCCTTCATTCTCTCTTTCACGGTGATGCTACAGCAACAACATCAAACTCCATCTTCCATTGCCATTGTCTTCTAGCTCTCTTTACCAAATCAAAAACAAAGACCACCATTCTCTTAGTCTCATCAAGCTCTTCAATCCTATCTTCTCAAAATTCCAAGAGCTCCATTTCAGTGCCAAGAGGAATATCCATGGGAGGAGCTTGAGCTCATCTTTTCATATATTATTGTTCTCCTTTGCTTCTAGGTAAGGAAACTCAAAGAAAAATAACATTTCCTTCATGTTTATATGTTGTCCGAAAAACACCATTAATGGTGCCTTTACCTTGCTTGTTCTAGCTTCATTAGAATCTTCCAAGGGCTTGGTGGAGTCCTCTCTTGCTACATATCCAAACTCTCTTTCATATCCAAGGTAAAACAATCATCTAAATGTTCTAAGACAATATATGTATCTAGGGTTTACAATGAGATCAGGTATAAAGCTTGAATACTCATTACATTGCTTGTATATTGTTTAGAAGTTGACAAGAAATCAAACATCCTTACCGATTTTAATCAAGGAAACAAGAAAGAAGTTTGTGAGGAAAAAGAGGTAAATATGCTAACCTAATGTAGTTTAATGTCTTAGGAGAAATGAACTTATATTGCTTGTTAAAACTACTTAAAGAGCCAATGGTGTGGTATAAATAAAGAATTTCAAAACCGATCAAAAACTTTTGGGTTATTTTGCATAAGGGGTTTGTAATCTCTTCAGTTCCGGTTTCCATCATTCAGCTCTGTTTTTCAAGAGTTTCTGAATGTGGCAAGACACTCATCGATGGTTTTATATTCAGCCCTATTTTTCAAGGGTTTCTAAATCTACCATGAATTTTTTACAATGAAGAACAGGGAATTTAGGAGAAAAATAAAAGGAAAAACTCTCGTTTCTTGCTTTTATTTAGAGGCACTTTATGCGACCTCAAGGAATATATTGCTTTTCCTTTGGAAGAAGATTTTTTTCCTTTCTTTTTTCCTTCTTCTCTTTTCTTTTGCACAAAAACCCTTTTTAAGATTTTCACCCAAAAGCTTTTTCACAATTTGAAAAGAAAAGAAACAAATACCCAGAAGTACATAAAGGAAGGAATTAGGAGCAAGATCATATACTCATGTCAATTAAAAAGAATCAAAAAGTTAAAAACAGGAATCTATAAGACATTAGAAAGCTTACCTCTTGAGAGACAAGTTTTTAGTCATTCCTAATCTCATCTTAATCAAAAACATGCAAAAAGTTTAGTAAAACATTGATGAAACTCACTGCTTACGCATACTTTAAATAAAAACTTAATTTTTTTAGGGGGGATCCCTGCCCTACACTTGGCAGGAACACTGTCCCCAGTGTTCAAAAGAAACAAGAAATTTTGAAATTTGTAAAACTTTTTTTTTAAGAAAACTAAAATAACTATTTTGAAAGTACTAAAAAGACAAATCATAAAAAAAATAAAAGAGAAAAATTAAATGGTAAGAAAGGCTCCCCTGTTAGATATTGAAGGTGTGAGGAGGACCCGCCCTAAACTTAGCCTTTTAAGCTATTTGGCATTATCTGAGATCCTGGGCAGAATGGTGACCGAATTCGCATGCTCCCGTGGATTTGTTTGTGTTTGGGACGGGAGCCGACCTTGTTGTCGTGGTTGCGTCAGGAGTTGCTGTAATTGCAACTGCAACGATTTGTGCTCCTTGCGAATGGTCGAGAACTCATTGTGGGTGTCCTGGGTTTTGTTCATCAGGGCTGACATCATGTCACGAAGTTCAGCCAATTCAGCCTCCGATGATGATGCAGAATGGGATGGTCTGTATTGCCTTGGACCTCCCTGGTAGCCGGCTTGACTCTGGAAGTGTTGAGGAGGTTGATTCCCCTGTTTCCATGGCTGCCGATACCCTTGGTTACTCACATAATTGACTTCCTCAACATTTTGAAAGTCTGGCATATCAGTGCTCGGAGCGTGTGGTCGTGCACTAACCACATTCGCCTGTTGAGGAAGTTTGTTCATTGCTATTTGCTCCACCACTTTCTGTAGAGCGCTAACCTTTGTGGATGTTTGAGCATTGCTCTTCAACAATGCTCTTGACTTTGCATCAGTTTGTCGAATTTTGCATCACACTCTCCCACTTGATATAAACCAGCGGTACTACCCCTGGTTCCACCGGTGGCCCAATCCTTCATCTCTTCGCAAAGAGATTCAACCCCACTAAGGAATTGATCTCCAGGCTTCTTTAATATATCTGCACCGAGGGAGGATAAGATCATCGTCTTGCATTGATTGATCAATCCTTTGTAAAACAACTGAGATAGTTGTTCCTTGGTGAGGCCGTGGTGTGGACATGTGCGCAGCAACCCCTTGAATCTGTCCCAAGTCTCACAGATGTTCTCCGACCTAGGTTGTCTGAAGTTGTATATGTCGGCGATCATCTCCAGGGTGCGACTAGGGGGCATGAATTTGTCATAAAACTTGGTTGCCATGTCCTCCCATGTGGTGATGGTACTGGGGGTTAGACTGTGGTACCACTTGCTGGCGTTCCCCGTAAGGCTATGGGGAAAGAGAGAAAGTCTGGCGTATTGGAGGACATTATTTGTGGAGGTTAGGCTGTTTGTGTGTTGTAGAAATTTGGTGATGTGGAGCAAAGCATCGTCCGGGTTTGTACCGTCGAACATTCCCAACTCCTTGATGCATCGGATTTGATGATATGGCTTAAGTTTTTGCCATTCCTCGTATTCGTTTTGTGGAAGGAGAGGGAGGTCGATTGCGGGCTTTTGGCCTTGATTAGAAGGCCGGTTTATATTTCGGACGGTAGGTGCTGCCATTGATGTAGGAGGTAGGTGTTGGTGGTTTCTTCGTTGACGAATGGAGCGAAGAAGAGTCCTCTCGATTTCTGGGTATAAATCTGCTAAATCTTCAGGAGAATTCGTGGACCGTAGAAGCATTCACTTTGATAACTTCAGGAGGAGCAAGAGAAAACGTTATAATACTTGGTAATAATAAAAGAAATAATATAATGACATATTAAAATTACAAAAATTCAAGAAGAAATAAAGTTTTTGGTTATGCCGGACACGGTGCCGGGTGTATGGAACCCGGTATTGGACTTCCTCCAATACTGCGTGGTTGATAGTACCCGGTGTTGCGTCCGGTCTTCTACGAACTCAAAATTTTCAGTAAAGAATCAATAATTAAAAAGTATTAGAAGAGAGATCTAAGCGGATGGTGTAGGAAAAGAATAGAATACTATAAGGAATTTAACATTTTACAAAAATAATTTAAAACTGAAAATAATTTGAAACTGCCGGACAGGAAGCCGGGTTTGTTGTATCCGGCAGTGGACTTCCTCCGCTAATGCCGGGTTGAAGTTACCCGGCATACCACCCGGCGCGTTCAAACTCGAAAATAAAGAAAATTAAAATAGGAAAGGGAAAGGGAAGTTAACATAAAAGAGCAATGGAAAAGAATATTTATAGATAAATCAAAGATTCGAAAAAGGACAATGCGAAGTAAAAGTTGAAGTTTGAGTATGCCGGATTGTGCGCCTGGTAAACTCTATCCGGCGTAGGACTTCCTCCAAGATGCCGGATTCAGAACACCCGGCAATGTACCCGGCATATTCAACCGAAAATAAAATGAACAAATTAAATTAAGGAATCAAAGAATAAAGAATAACGAATAGGGCGTTTTACCGAATTTAGGACTTGGACTAATTCCAAGTCCCCGGCAACGGTGCCAATTTGCTAACAAAAAATTTGTAGGGATAAAAGGATATACAAAAGAATAAATAATAAACTAAACCTAAAGAAACCTACAACTCTACTACGGGTAGCAAATAAAAACCCGGTCAGAGTATAGTGTAAATATATTACGCCCGAGAGTATCGTACCCAAGGGACTTATAGAAAACTAGTCCTAATCCAGGTGAAAAGGCTATTCTATTGTAAGAGGGGGGAAAAGTAAATGTGATTCTAACTAAGAAAACTAATTAAACTAACTTTGATTTTGGAAGATTATCAATGTAAGGGAAACGTAAGACCAATAATCAAGGGTGGTAAGTCTCAAAGAGGATTTGGTCTCGTAAAATGCATATGCCGGGTGACATGCCGGACCTCCGCTACCCGGCAGATTCATGGCCTTGAATGTGCCGGACAACTTCCATCCGGCACTACATCCGGCAATGTACATTTCGTAAACAACACTTCCAGATTCGGTTCTGACAAAAGGAACTCAATATTCATACTTGCATCGTGCATAGCTAATGCCGCGAATACAAACAGAAATAATGGGAAATAAGAGATTAACCCTAAACCTTGCATCTTGATGCCCCTTCTTTCGGAACATTAAACTTAAAGATTACCAAAATCCTAATCTATCCTATTCTTGTCTTGTGAACATTAAATATGACTTAGAGATAAGAGAATAAATAGCTACTTCATTCTACTTTGCATGAAGACTAGAAATTGGGTTAAGAAACTTGAAAATTCCATAAATGGTCATAAGAGTTTTACAAGGAAATCTTCCCTAACCAAAAACCTAACAAGGATTCTGTATCACCATCCACACAACTACAAGAAGAGAATACAAAGGGGGAGAAGGGGATGTTAATAGCCTTAACCCGTCAAGGTCTTCTTCTTCTCTCGCGTGGATGAATCTGCAAACGTTCCTTGGACACCAACAGATGGAATGTGGCGGAAATGAAGTGTGAATGGCGTGGATTTGGTATGTTGAAGTGTGTCAAATTGCAGCCTTTCTCGGCCTATTTATAGGCATCAAATGTGTTTGTTGTCGGGCGTCGTGCCGGATCGTCAGTAGCCGGCACACGTGATAAATGCGCTCAACTGTTAACCGTTGAAACCGCCAATTCCGCGTGAAACAGTACATATGCCGGGTAGGAGATACCCGGCATCACACCCGCCACCATCCTAATCACCAACGGTCAATAACTGTTATCGCTTGGTCAACCGTGGCGACTCTTTACTTATGCTAGATGGAATCTACCCGACATCATGTTCGGTAAGGCCTTTGTTCTGTTCTGTGTTTATGCCGTGCAGGACCAACCCGGCATTGAGTCAGGCTTCAATTGAACTTTTGCCTAGAAAATCATTCTGTAACACCCCAACTACAAACACCATACTTGACAACATTTAGCAGCAGAATTACAACTCAACACTTAACTTAAACCATGGGTGTTACACGCCGTTAGACATCCACGTGGCTAACAAGGCTAATACATACATAGTGTACCGGTCAGATGGACAAGATTACCGAGCGCTACACTTTACATTACCAACCGTTTCCAAACTAAAATACATACATTTACATTAAAACCGTACCGAGTCTATTCTATCAGCTACCGATTATCAAACTTCGGTCTTACAACTCTTAAAACTACATAAACAACTAAATAGTATCCATGTTTATACAGCTACCCCGTCCTACTCTCGAACACCTGCCAGCTCCATTGTACCTGTAAAGTAATGGGGGCCCTCAAAGGGGGTCAACACCTTTGCTGGTATGGTAATCCCGCAGCCCGCATGCTACCGGGCCACGCACAACTAATTGTCGAGTGAGCATGCAGGTTATTTTATTTTAAGCACGCAAGAAAATTATAAACACATAACCTACTTATAAGCACACACATCCAATAAAAAGGATACAAACATAACATTCACACATCACATTGGTTAGATCACCTTATTGTATTCCTTGTCCCTTGAGGGCTCTACCTTAACGGGACTTAATTCTTACTAAGCAACACTCACCAAATTGATCGGGCTACAACTATTTCTTTCACTGAATTTGGGTTGATTTTGGTTATCAACTTACACAACATCACCGCACCTATCCCGTAACAACACGTACACAACACACCACCGTTCTTCTTAGGGAACATACACTTTACATAAGGTGTGTCGGACTAAATATAAGTCTGCACACCGTGCATGTTTACTTTACTTAGATGAGTCGGTCTTAATATGGATCTGTACCCATTATACACAAATCCCCTAGTCTGACGTGAGTCAGATAAATAGCCTTCATTAAGCTATCCCGGTCTTAATGTAGAACCGTACACATGATACACATATCCCCCTAGTCCAACGTGAGTCAGCTAAATAGCCTTGATTAAGCTTGAGGGTGGTTGTAATCCAAGAAGGAAAAACAACCATAACATAACAGAGTGGGAGTTAATTCACATATATACATCAACTCCCAAACAACACGCGTGACCGGAATGACCGAATTCCTCACCCCCCATAATATATACATATTAGTTAGAAGTTCCTTTATGGAACTTATCACATACATGCACCATTTGGTGTTACAAGTTTGGTTAATCACACACAAGGGAGGTAACATCCCATTCGACAAACATGGACAACAACATTCGTTAAACAACGATACATTAAACAAAGGCAACACGCAACACACAAAACCACAATATACAACTAAAGCACGATAGCCGTAGTTAGTACGTTCCCGTGGGTTGGGACGTTTAATCCGGATACCGAACTCTTATGTGATCCTAGCTACGGTTTAACACATAAATAAGGTTAAACGGTATCGGAATTATTTACGCCACATTAATGAATTACTATAAACTCATTTCATGCTTTATCTTGCAAGGTGGCAAACACACAGAAAAACAAGTTGGCATACAAGCCGGTGTAACCCGGTAGGACACAGGGTGCAAGAAAACCATACCTTACACCATGGGTTATCTACCTTGTTCCCGAGGATTTATTCCAACACATCACCTCACGCTCCTCGGGTAGCTTCCGAAACAACTAGTATTATTATTAAAACGTTTTATTAACAACAAGATCTTACGGTATGTAAACTTCTATTACTCCCGTACTTACCCCGTTATCCCGTTATTTCGGTTTAACTTTGTGTACTTTAACTCACACTTTTCTCACATCAAGCTAACACTTGTTTACACATTCTAAGGCCTTTACATGTCACCAAACAAGGCCTAAACATCATCTAAAACCATTACCATTCAATCCCCCATGTTTAGAAAAGGCTTAAAACAAAAAAAAATTTCTTCTCTGGTCTGGACCGCCCTTCTGGGGTGGTCCCAGGGGCGGTAACAACAGAAGCTACACGGTTTTTTTTTTCTTCTTTGCACTGGACCTCCCCACAGGGGCGGTCCAGAACAGACCCTATTTTAAAAACCGTTTTTCTACACATTCTGAACTCCAAATTCACCCCAACTTTTTTCCACTTATTCCACAATCTTTCCACATGTTTCCTACATGTTTAAACACCTTAAAACATGCATTAAACCTCTCCAAATCTTTGGTTAAATCCTTACTCCAATTCTTGCTCAATTTTCAACAAAATTTCATTCCCTCTTCCACATTATGCACACTTGTGCATTTCTAGCTTCTTCTTGCTAGTGTCTACCTCCTACCAAACTTACCAAACTACCTCATGACCATTCCAACTCATCCCTAGACCTTTGCACTTCTAGAACCCAAGTCCATCTTCATTTCCAAGATTGCGAGCACTAACTCTTTTTCTTGAAATATCAATGCTTTACAACACTCATTTGCTACAGATTTTATACACTCACATATCCATTCTCCATGTACCATTATAAGGCTATTAAACCACTCTACTCAACACTACAAACACCTAAGTTCTCCAATTCATTAAGTCATCTTAAAACACTTATTTTCTACTGAAATTTCACCATAACTTCCCCATAAACCTAACATATCCACAATTCATCAATTCTCACCAATTCTCTTACAACAATCCTAAACTAGCCACACATATAAGGGTCCTACCAGCACACATTAACCATTCAAAATTCATCCATAATCCTCCAAACACAACATAATGCATAATCATAAAATGCATGGCTCTTAGGCCCTTAAATCACCATTCAATCACAATTCTCTCTAATAGCTACCACACATTTCTAGTACCATTATTTGGGTTCCTTCTTTTCATTACCCAACCCAATATACTACAACATTAGGAATAGGTGTTAAGGTAGATTATTTACCTTGCTTCACAAATCTCTTCTTTTTCTTCCTTTCTCTTCTTTTCTTTTCCTTTCTATTCTTCCTTGAAAATCGGCCAAAGGCCATGGAGTTGCCCAAACTCTATTTCAATGCCCAAGTGGGAAATAAGAACTAAGTATATCCCTTAGGCTCATGGAAATTCTAAATACAAAAGAGAGTGTTAAAGCACCAATTTGGGTCATTACCTTTGGAGTTCTTGAAGAGGTTTCAAGCCTTGAATCAAAAGGAGGGTTCCTCCACCATTGGAGAGTTGAACCAATGCTCAAATCAAGAAAGAAAACAAGGCATTACAAAGGGAAAAATCGGTCAAGCCTAACAAAGAAGGAGAATTGAATTTTTCTTGGATATTTTTACCTTAGTAGAAAGAGGAGACCCCAAGCTCCAAGAAAATGCCATTTTCTTCATGAATGGGGGTATACCCATGGTGGTCAACTTCAACATTTTGGAATTTCAAAAAGAGGGAAGTGTAGCCCTTGGTGAGAGGAACACAAATATGTGTTTTGTTTTTTATTTGGAGCATTTATGTGGCTAGAGCAAGAGGATGAAGAGAGGCTGCCATGGGAGCTATTTTGGAGCTTCAAAATCGCCTGACAGGGGCAGGAAGGAGGGAGTACTCACGGTGGGAAATAATCAATCATCATCCAGATTCAACTTAATTCAAGTTACCTAGGGAATTTAAATCTCACTAGGTTCTATGTCGGTCTCATACCCCTTCATAAATCACAACACTGTATATATATATACTTTTATCAAAATACAATACATGGTTTTACATTTAGTATTATATGAACATACATTGTCGGGGTTTTAGTTCCCCGGGAGTTTTTTTACTCCCTCACACTTGTACTCTCACACAATAGTTAACAAAATAGACACACTTATTACAATGGTATTCACATCTTCTGTGCGCAATTATCATAATTAAGCCATGAATGAATGCGTATGTTTATGTAGCACACGTACCGATCATCCAAACAAATCATTTTGTGCTTTACACCCATAGTTCACGTACTCTTGTACGGTAAAACACACTAAGTGGTTTTGTGCTCTACCCCCCTTAAAAGGGATTACGCCCACGTAATCTATCACTGAACATTGGTTTAAAATGTTCTACCGTCGTGAAGTATTTTGACTTCCACGTGGTCTGTTGTACAATGCTCTCTGGTTGGAGGATCTTAAATTATTGGCGGTTTAGTCCTTGAACCAAGAATTCTCATTAGAGTTTATTTAACTCATAACTAGGTTCGATTCTAGCCTGTCACGCTTCTAGGCGTTTGATAATTAGCCATTTACTCATATTCATTATGCACATTCCACATTTGAATCACGGGTCTACTAGCTTCTGCTGCGCAACCCTGATAACTTTAGAGCTTAGTTTGCCCCATTCGTTATTTTTACTATATTGTAAATTCCCCATTTATCACCTTTATCTTGGTAATAATGGTTTCTCAACCGACGTGTGGTATCTCTTACTGTGAGCGAATTCGGTGAGTTACAACCTTTCTATCCACTTCCATGATAATTTACTGTGTATGCTGCTATGTATTTGACAATGGTTAACTTGATTTCTTCCGACTTACTGTCGGTTGAGATCGAGCTACTACCTAATGTGTAGTGCTCTCTCGGTTATTTCCCACACTTGAGGTATATTCCATACCGATATTTGGTATTCCGAGTTACTCCAGTCACATATTGTTAATCATGCGACCACAATTGGTTCTGTACCGGTACTCTTTCATTGGTACGACCTTGCATTTCCTATGCCCCGGTCTTATGACGTTATAAGCCTTTTGTTGTTCTACCACAATTAACATCTTCCCAATTCCTAGCTATCTCACTCGATCATTACCGCGCAAGTGCAATACCAAAACACTCGGTCATACAGAGTGCAGAGGCGTAAATTCTTGGCAGTAAATCTCTTATGGGATTGCAACAGGAATGAACACTGTGTTTTACTAAGATGCTTATCTCCTAATACTTGCTACTGGCTCACTGCCTAGTCTATTTGTTATCACTTACCATTGTATCTCTACTGAGTCTAACTCATAACTCTGCTTATTTGGCATACTATCATTTAACAATACTTATACAACGGTCGCTTACTGCGCACCGTGCTCTTTATAACACTGACTTACATGGCATCCACTGTCTTATTAGCTTCCACTCATATACTTTCATCCTTAATATCCTGGTTCATCTTTCATTTGAATGACTACTGAATACAATATTCCTCAAGTCTTTATGCTCCTGGAGCGTTGTTCACCCTACATTTAGCATCACACACCTATAGTGGTTGCTATTTGACTTATTACTCTTCCGGTCTCCACAACCGGTACAAACATTTCTTCTCATATTATTCTCAAATCACCCTGGGTAATAACAACATGGTCAATCTTTAAAATATTTCTTGAACTTGGTTCACATAACTACCGCTCCCGCGGTTTCACAATATCGAGAGGTATCCCCACTCTTAAAGCAGTGGTTTGTTCTCCGCTCCATTCACTTGTACAACATAAACTTCCATAATCGATTAAGTTTACATAACACATTTAATTTGTGGCTTATAAGCCTTACTGCCTCGAGCTCTGCTCATTGTAGGCTGTTCACACATTTACTTCTCTGCACAACATTACATGGTTTGGAGGTTGTGTTGGGCTCCATGATAAGGTTGTTGCATCACGCTCCTAGGAATGTCAGACTGCCTTCTGACGACTTATGTTTTAACCAAGTGTTAGTTTTCAACTCTTGTGTTTCTATCTCAATATTCCGATCAACTTCAGTTGACCTAAACACCCTTCAAGGATAGCTCTTGGGTGTTACTAGGTTATGCCATTACATCTAGCTTGTGTACGTTTAGTTAAGTACATCGCTTTGCGTTCTTTTCTGGGTTTACTATTCTCTTCTGTGAAGATCGATATTCTCTGGTAGTCTAGGTTATCATTCCGGGAGTTTCATCTCGTTCGTTGCACATTAATGTGTCCATATTAGGCATTGGCCTTACTATGTATAGACTGGGTATTTGTCCCAGCTATCATGTTTTATTCCTCAGGATTCATGAGACATATGAGATGTCTTTGCTTACTAGTCATTGCGCTCCACGCTTCTTGACTCATAAACATTTCCTTGAAATGGATTCACTAATTCCTTTAGTCTCGTTAACTTAACTGGGTTCCTTTACTTCAACCATTCTTGGCAATTCGTTGCTCTTGTTTAACTTTTACTGTTGACCGTAGTATGGAGTCGACTACTTCCCATGTTCCTGGCTCCACTCGTATACATATGTGGGGTACCGTACTGATACATTGCTACTTACCCGACTAACCCATAAGAAGGTCTATCAGGCCCACAAGCTCTCATCGGAGTGCAGTCGTCCCACAATTCAGTTAGTACACTCGTAGTGTCCGTCACACGCCTAGGTGAAGTATTCTGTTGTCAACTCCCTCATATCGTCCTATGATAATATGCATTCTGTGCTTCCCGAATTTAATCAAGGGAAATCTATCCACTGTCTGTATCTAGTTGAACTGCATCCCTTCCTCGGGTTAATACACTCGGGTTATAGGATTGTTCTAAAGTTGCTTGAAAGCAAATGGGTACAACTTACCTACTGTGTGGCGCTAAGGCCGGTGTAGGTCCTATGGTTTTGATTTTTAAAGAAAATACGAAGTTTGAGAAAAATTTAGGCTTAAAAGAAGCTTTGAGATGAATATGAGTTGGAAGAAAATTTGGGTGTGAAAACGGTTTGAAATAAATCCGGGTTTAGAAGAAAAACTGGGTTTAATAGAAAATTCTTCCCGGTATTTAAAACGTCTTTACGCTTTGACCAAGTCTAGCTTTCCGCTGACTGGTATATCTTTACATACAACGGTTAGGCCGCTAAACCCTTCCAGGTTTCACTCTTCAAATTCTTGGATTCTTGATTCCATAATCACTTCCTTTAACAATAGGGTACCTTACTAGGTACTTTATAGTCATTAAAATTTTCCCGAATAGCTCCACTATAGCTGCACTTGCCATGGCAAGTGCGCCATGCTGGCTAGTTGTCGGTTCAACACATACTGGTTCCGGTACTACTTTTATCATTACCGTGTTCGGTAGCCTTGTTGGCTCTTCCTTTGACCTTACATTTTGATAATAGAACATTCGAGCGACTCTCATTGGTCTTGACATGGTAGTCGTTAACTAGGGTGACTCTCCATTCACTTAACTCTGTGTTCTTCCTTAATGTTCGTCCCCACGCATTTGCCGTGGTTACCGAGACTTGGTTTTAATGTTCAGGTACTACTTCGTAGCCCTATTGAAGTATGTTTCCCTAATACTCCCACAGTTGTCTAAACTGTGATAATCGGGTATTACAGCCTCTTTGGCGTTGTAGGTTTGGAATCTTCCGTCCTTGACTTGTTCCTTAGTCGGTTACTATACCATTGTCGGTATTATTTAACATTTGTGTTCCCGTAGACATGTGTCTCGGGTTTGTTGATCCTTCATTGTCTGCTTCTGTGCACAGTTAGTGCTTCCTTTCTTGTTGGCTGGGTTTCCTCGACTGCTAGGCATGTCGACCCAAGTCGCCGGAAATTTTTGGTTCCCTATAGGTATGTTCTCAGTCCTCCGCTATTGAGTGCGGGTAAAATTGCTAAAACGGGAACCGTCTCCGGGGTTCCCAGTTCTTGGAATCTACTGTATTACATGTTTTGGTTCTTACTCAAACAATTCACAACAGCTAGTTCGGGTTCTTCCCGAGTATATGAGGACTTTCCATCTCTCTGGCGTTCTTTCCCGAGTTATAAAATAGGGATTGTAGAGGGCGGGAAGGATATTGTAGGTTTCCAGTACTCACCGGTAATTCCTAACTAGCGTACCTCTCACGCTATCACTCAACCCTTAACCCCAAAGTTCTAAAATCCTAACTCGGTACTTCCTAAGCTCGGTATTTCCAGTCATCAGAGCGATACTTCTCTCTGATACCACTTTTTGTAACACCCTAACTACAAACACCATACTTAACAACATTTAGCAGTGGAATTACAACTCAACACTTAACTTAAACCATGGGTGTTACACGCCGTTAGCCACCCACGTGGCTAACAAGGCTAATACATACATAGTGTACCAGTCTGATGGACAAGATAACCGAGCGCTACACTTTACATTACCAACCATTTCCAAACTGAAATACATACATTTACATTACAACCGTACCGAGTCTATTCTTTCAGCTACCGATTATCAAACTTCGGTCTTACAACTCTTACAACTACATAAACAACTAAATAGTATCCATGTTTATACAGCTACCCCGTCCTACTCTCGAACGGCTGCCAGCTCCATTGTACATGTAAAGTAATGGGGGCCCCCAAAGGGGGTCAGCACCTTTGCTGGTATGGTAATCCCGCAGCCCGCATGCTACCGGGCCACGCACAACTAATTGACGAGTGAGCATGCAGGTTATTTTATTTTAAGCACGCAAGAAAATTATAAACACATAACCTACTTATAAGCACACACATCCAATAAAAAGGATACAAACATAACATTCACACATCACGTTGGTTAGATCACCTTATTGTATTCCTTGTCCCTTGAGGGCTCTACCTTAACGGGACTTAATTCTTACTAAGCAACACTCACCGAATTGATCGGCCTACAACTATTTCTTTCACTGAATTTGGGTTGATTTTGGTTATCAACTTACACAACATCACCGCACCTATCCCGTAACAACACGTACACAACACACCACCGTTCTTCTTAGGGAACGTACACTTTACTTAAGGTGTGTCGGACTAAATATAAGTCCGCACACCGTGCATGTTTACTTTACTTAGATGAGTCGGTCTTATTATGGATCTGTACCCATTATACACATATCCCCCTAGTCCGACGTGAGTCAGATAAATAGCCTTGGTTAATCTATCCCGGTCTTAATGTAGAACCATACACATTATACACATATCCCCCTAGTCCGACGTGAGTCAGATAAATAGCCTTGGTTAAGCTTGAGGGTGGTTGTAATCCAAGAAGGAAAAACAACCATAACATAAAAGAGTGGGAGTTAATTCACATATATACATCAACTCCCAAACAACACGCGTGACCGGAACGACCGGATTCCTCACCCCCCATAATATATACATATTAGTTAGAAGTTCCTTTATGGAACTTATCACATACATGCACCATTTGGTGTTACAAGTTTGGTTAATCACACACAAGGGAGGTAACATCCCATTCGACAAACATGGACAACAACATTCGTTAAACAACGATACATTAAACAAAGGCAACACGCAACACACATAACCACAATATACAACTAAAGCACGGATAGCCGTAGTTAGTACGTTCCCGTGGGTTAGGACGTTTAATCCGGATACTGAACTCTTATGTGATCCTAGAGTCGGTTAGCTACGGTTTAACACATAAATAAGGTTAAACGGTATCGGAATTATTTACGCCACATTAATGAATTACTATAAACTCATTTCATGCTTTATCTGGCAAGGTGGCAAACACACAGAAAAACAAGTTGGCATACAAGCCGGTGTAACCCAGTAGGACACAGGTTGGAAGAAAACCATACCTTACACCATGGGTTATCTACCTTGTTCCCGAGGATTTACTCCAACACATCACCTCACGCTCCCCGGGTAGCTTCCGAAACAACTGGTATTATTATTTAAACGTTTTATTAACAACAAGATCTTACAGTATGTAAACTTCTATTACTCCCGTACTTACCCCGTTATCCCATTACTTCGGTTTAACTTTGTGTACTTAAACTCACACTTTTCTCACATCAAGCTAACACTTGTTTACACTTTCTAAGGCCTTTACATGTCACCAAACAAGGCCTAAACATCATCTAAAACCATTACCATTCAATCCCCCATGTTTAGAAGGCTTAAAACAAAAAAAAAAATTCTTCTCTGGTCTGGACCGCCCCTCTGGGGCGGTCCCAGGGGCGGTCCACAACAGAAGCTACATGGTTTTTTTTTCTCTTCTCTGCACTGGACCTCCCCACAGGGGCGGTCCCTAGGGGCGGTCCAGAACAGACCCTATTTTAAAAACCATTTTTCTACACATTATGAACTCCAAATTCACCCCAATTTTTTCCACTTATTCCACAATCTTTCCACATGTTTCCTACATGTTTAAACACCTTAAAACATGCATTAAACCTCTCCAAATCATTGGTTAAATTCTTACTCCAATTCTTGCTCAATTTTCAACAAAATTTCATTCCCTCTTCCACATTATGCACACTTGTGCATTTCTAGCTTCTTCTTGCTAGTGTCTACCTCCTACCAAACTTACCAAACTACCTCATGACCATTCCAACTCATCCCTAGACCTTTGCACTTCTAGAACCCAAGTCTAACTTCATTTCCAAGATTATGAGCACTAACTCTTTTTCTTGAAATATCAATGCTTTACAACACTCATTTGCTACAGATTTTATACACTCACATATCCATTCTCCATGTACCATTATAAGGCTATTAAACCACTCTACTCAACACTACAAACACCTAAGTTCTCCAATTCACTAAGTCATCTTAAAACACTTATTTTCTACCGAAATTTCGCCATAACTTCCCTATAAACCTAACATATCCACAGTTCATCAATTCTCACCAATTCTCTTACAACAATCCTAAACTAGCCACACCCATATAAGGGTCCTGCCAGCACACATTAACCATTCAAAATTCATCCATAATCCTCCAAACACAACATAATGCATACTCATAAAATGCATGGCTCTTAGGCCCTTAAATCACCATTCAATCACAATTCTCTCTAATAGCTACCACACGTTTCTAGTACCATTATTTAGGTTCATTCTTTTCATTACCCAACCCAATATACTACAACATTAGGAATAGGTGTTAAGGTAGATTATTTACCTTGCTTCACAAATCTCTTCTTTTCCTTCCTTTCTCTTCTTTTTTTTCCTTTCTCTTCTTCCTTGAAAATCGGCCAAAGGCCATGGAGTTGCCCAAACTCTATTTCAATGCCCAAGTGGGAAATGAGAACTAAGTATATCCCTTAGGCTCATGGAAATTTCTAAACTACAAAGGAGAGTGTTAAAGCACCAATTTGGGTCATTACCTTTGGAGTTCTTGAAGAGGTTTCAAGCCTTGAATCAAAAGGAGGGTTCCTCCACCATTGGAGAGTTGAACCAATGCTCAAATCAAGAAAGAAAACAAGGCATTACAAAGGGAAAAATCGGCCAAGCCTAACAAAGAAGGAGAATTGAATTTTTCTTGGATATTTTTACCTTAGTAGAAAGAGGAGACCCCAAGCTCCAAGAAAATGCCATTTTCTTCATGAATGGGGGTATACCCATGGTGGTCAACTTCACCGTTTTGGAATTTCAAAAAGAGGGAAGTGTAACCCTTGGTGAGAGGGACACAAATATGTGTTTTGTTTTTGATTTGGAGCATTTATGTCGCTAGAGCAAGAGGATGAAGAGAGGCTGCAGTGGGAGCTATTTTGGAGCTTCAAAATCGCCTGAGAGGGGCAGGAAGGAGGGAGTACTCACGGTGGGAAATAAGGAAAAGAGAAGAGAGAGAATAGAGAAATGAGAGGAGAGAGGTTACTTTTTACTTTTGCTTTATTTACTTTTGTTTTTAGTGAGTGAGGGAGTTGGAAGGGGGCTGGAATGTGGGTATACCCACCCATAGAAATTCCAGCTTTTTAATTGCAAGGGGAGAGAAGTATTTTGGGCTATTTACAATTAACACCCCATAAGTCCCCGTTTTTACACTATTCACTTACCGGAACCCGTTTTCCGGAATTTTCTCGTTTCTTTAATTTTAATGGTCCTTAAGCTTCCATTAATGTTTAATTATAGTTATATAGTCAAGCATAATTTTAATGGGTCGGTTTGACCACTTAAATTCACGTTTTCGGGTTTTCTCGAAAAACGTGCTTTAAGACTCCGTTAGCGTTTTAACTCATTATTTGGATCCATTTTCTTCCAGAATTTTTCCCACATGTTCTTAGTGTGTAATTAGGGTATAAAAATATATTTATAATTCTAGTGAAGGTTATATACCTTCTAAAATAATTAAATACGTGTTTTCACGTTTTGTGACTTTTGCGCATTTTCTTTTTCTTTTTGGTTTTTATTTCTTCACCAATGATCTTAAGGACTTAATTAGCCTTATAAAATTATAATTACATAATTAATTAACATATTAAGGTTTGGGGTATTTCACATTCCTTGTACAGAAAACTCAAAAAAACATAAGTCTGTACAAATAATATACTTTAACATATAATAAGCATAAATAACACATATATAACTCTATTTAGATAAATATAATACTAAATATAATGCACAAAATATGATAAGTCTGCGGCTTATCAGGGAGTTAGAAAAGTTGAATTATAACCTATTTTGCCTTCGAATTCAAGATGATTCTTCACGTTGGGATTCTTCGGAGGCTCCGATGGTGCCGGTTCCGGATTGAGCTCGACCCGAGCTTCTGGTTGTTGATTTTTGATGATGTTCTTCACGTTTTGGAGGTGGTTTGGTTGATGTTTGATGATTGTTGATGTGTTGGAAGTTGAAAATTTTGTTTAGATGGTGATTTTGGGGGATTTTTGATGTGATTTTGGTGCTTGGATGTGTAAAAACGTTAAGAGAATGAGACGGCTGCCTTCTTTGAGAGTCTATGGTTCTTGAGGTTCTCCTTTGATCATGGGATAAGGTTCCTTATATAGGCCTCCTTAAAGATAGAAAAATCCGGTAAAAACCGAGATTTACCGACGTTTTAGCTCAAGGGCTTCCAAAAGGAATTTGATTATAAAATTTTAAACATGGGTTAAGGATGATATTTCTCATTTTTCTAAAGTGGAATCAAATTTTTTGGATATTGGAATATTTTTCAATTCAATTTCTCATTAGATTCAATCAGAAATTGCTAGAAAATTACTGGAAATCCGAAAAATCAAAATTCCAATGCCAATATGCTTAAAATATCATCCTCTATCATGGGTTAAAATTTCAAAGCATTTTGAACTGATTTGACCCTTATTTAGAGGAGAGAGAAAGCCTATAGGGGGCTTAGGAGCCTTGAAAAATTACGAAAATGCCCCTGGGATGACTAAGTTGTCCCTAGTACTCTGAAATGTGCCGATCGAATTGGGAACCCTCGCTACTAGCCTATTAGTAGATACCCTCTTCGGGGGGGGGGTTGAAATTTTGGGTATAACAGATTGCCCCCCGTCAACTAGACTTTGTAATGGAAATGAAAAGGCACGCTTGAGTGATACCTCAAAATTTTGGATCTTAAATGACCCCACATGCAATTGAATTCCGATAATTTGTGTCGAGCTGTTCTAAGACGCTGACTACCTACGAGTAAAGTGGAAGGATGTCGAGCGATTCTAAGGCGTCGACCACCTAAAGGTAAGAATGAAGTAATGTCGGACTATTCTAAGGCGTCGACTACCTATACGGATGATATGATGTCAGACTATTCTAAGGTGTTGACTACCTATAATGAATGAAAAGGTGTCAAGCTATTCTAAGGCATTAACTGCCTATAGTTGATTTAAAGTTGGTGTGGGGTCGAGTTCTTCCACTCAGGTGAATTCGTCTACTCAGATGAGTTCCTCTACTCGGGTGAGTTCTTCTACTCTGGTGAGTTCTTCAACTCGGATGAGTTCTTCTACTCGGGTGAGTTCTTCTACTCTGGTGAGTTCTTCTACTCTGGTGAGTTCTTCTACTCGGGTGAGTTCTTCTACTCGGATGAGTTCTTCTACTCGGGTGAGTTCTTCTACTCTGGTAAGTTCTTCTACTATGGTGAGTTCTTCTACTCGGATGAGTTCTTTTACTCGGGTGAGTTCTTCTACTCGGTGAGTTCTTCTACTCTAGTGAGTTCTTCTACTCTGGTGAGTTCTTCTACTCGGATGAGTTCTTCTACTCGGATGAGTTCTTCTACTCTGGTGCTGGAAGGTGCAAGACTGCAAAGGTGATGGTCTTATGCAAATGTTGAAAACTGATTACTAGAGTGTCAAACATGGCAATGACGATAAGGTGTATGCAATCAAAATGTATGAAAGATACTTGTTCAAAACAGGAAACTGTTGGAAAAGGTGACAAACGTGGCAATGTTGAGGTGTTATGCAGAAGTTGTAAAATGCAACTAAAGTGCTTGTTGGAAGCTTGTCCAAAACAAGGAACTATTGAAAAATGTGCCAAACATGGCAATGATCAGGATTGGAAATTGTCCAAAGCAATGCATTGCTAGAACGTGTGCCAAACATGGCAGTGTTTGAAGAAAATTGAAATACCCCAAACCTTGATATGTGGTTTAAATATCAAACTATGGTATGTAAAGGCTAAAAAGTGCCTTAGAAACATCAGTGAACAATTTAAACTATAGTAAATGCAATAAAGCATTAAGATACGGCTTGAGCAAAAACATGCTCTAAGCTATGAGTGAACTTGGTTAGGACTCAAAGAGCCTACCAAGACTAAATAATATTCAATTGTGATTTAATAGGGCTAATTAAGTCCTTAGGAAACCTTGGTAGACATTGAAACCAAACAAAACACAAATAAATACCTTAAAGTCAATAAGAGCAAAAATGTGCTCTAAGCTTGGGATAAATTTGTATAAGACCTAATGGTCATACCTATACCTTATAAATATGTTAATGAACATATTAAATCAATTACCAAAGAAAACCAAGCTTGAAAACAAGTTAAAACACAAAAAGTGCTTTAAGGAGTCTTAAAGCACGTTTTTGAAAAATTGTCTTGTAAATGAGTTTTGAATGGCTAAATGTCCATCATTACTCTTTAATTAACATGTGTACTATATAGTATCACATTTAGAAGTCTATATCAATGGGAAATCAAAAATTTCACAACAATGTGCCTTGTTTTCATGAATAGTAACTTTTATAAGCTAGTTTGTAACATATAATGTTATAAGTAATTAAATTGGTCAACAAAGACTATAATACCCCTTATGTAACAAAGGGGGCCGGTTTTTAAGTGTGGTGACTCACCACTCTTGTTAACATATCAAATAAGTAAAGAATGACTAGTTAAGGTACTATTTGCTTTATAAGTTACAAATATCTTCTAAAAAGCAAGTCTATCTTCATTCTCACTTCCTTTCTCATTCACACGGTTCAAACCTTCTTCTTCCTCCCTTCTTGCTGTTCTCTCACGGTAATACAGCACCACCACCATGGAAGTCCATCTTTGATCTCTTGTAAAATCTAGCTCACTTATCCAAATCAAAAACAAAACCGCCATTCTCTCCTCTCATCAAGCTCTTCATTTCCATCTTCTCAAAACTTCAAAAGCCCCATTCCGGTGCCATGGAGTTCCACCATTGAAGGAGCTTGAGCTTGTCTTTCCACATATTATTGATCTCCTTTGCTTCTAGGTAAGGAATCTCAAAGAAAAATCAAGTTTCCTCCATGTTTTGTTGTTGACCGAAAATACTCATTGATGGAGCCCTTTGTGTGACTTTGTTCTAGCTTCATTCCAATCTTTATGGACTAGGTGGAGTCCTCTCTTCATAGATATTCAAACCCTCTTCAAAGATCAAGGTAAAACAAGTACATTAATGTTTTGAAACAATGTAAATCTAGGGTTTACAATGAGATGAAGCTTAAAGCTTGAATACTCATTATGTTGTTTGTACAATGTATAGAACTTGACAAGGAATCAAATACCTTACCGGTTTTATAAGGAAACGAGAAAGAAGTTTGTTTGGAAAAGAGGTAAATATACTAACCTAATGTTGTTTAATGCCTTAGGAGAAATGAGCTTATAATGCTTGTTAAAACTACCTAAAGAGCAAATGGTGAATGACTTAGTAAGGTGTTCTCAAGGAGACTAGTAAAGGAACATATGTCTTGGTGCGTGTAATTGCAGGTCAAAGGCTTATATATTGTGGAAATTCAGTGTTTAAGGTTTGTGCAATTTAAGGGCCTAAGAGCCATGTTATTTAAGGGCCTAAGTGCCAAGCAATTTAAGTTATGCACTATATTGTGATGTAGTGCTAAATGTGTGAAGTTTGTGTATAAAAATGTGTTTGATGGATTTTAGGTGTTCTTGAATGAAATAAGGTAAAAACCTAAGTGTTTGGATATGAGTATATACAAGAGAAGCTATGGCCAAATTTGGGAAAATGTGTAAGAAGTTCTAAGTGTTTTAAATGGTTTTGGTGAACTAGGAAGTGTGAAAGGTGAACAAATGTTTTACTTGGGAAGAAAACATGTATTAAAGTGATTTAGAGTAGATGTTAAGGTGTAGAGGAAACACCTTGTTATAGTGGTCATTATAGGTAAAATACCACTTAGAAATCTTAAGGAGAAAACAATATAAGTGTTAGGAATTTGGTAAGAAGAGAGTAAGTGTTTAAGGAGTTATAAAATGAGTTTATGGATGTTATATGAAGGGTTAAGGGTGCCAAATGATGTTAGAACACATTAGGAGGCTTGAGGAAAAGTTTGGAGAAAGTTTGATAAGTTTTGGACAACTTCTGATGTTGTCCGACCCAGTGGTCCGACCCAGGGTGGGTCGGACAGCCTCTGTTAAGTCACCCGTTGATGTTTCTGGAATGGTCCGACCCAGAAGTCTTGGGTCGGACATGGGTCGGACATCTGTGCTCTAAGTCTCTGGAATGGTCCGACCCAGATGGTTGGGTCGGACATGGGTCGGACATGTGTATTTAAAAGACGGGAAAAGTTTCTGGAACGGTCTGACCCAGCTGTGGGTCGGACGGTGGGTCGGACGGCCCAAAATTATGCAAAAAAAAAAAACAAGACAATGTTCTAAGGAGAATCAAAGTGATATTTTGGTATTAGAGTATGCCTAAGTTCATGTATGAAGTTTGGGTAATTAATGGAGGTGGAGAAATAGTGCAACAATGTTAGAAAAATGCAAATATAGCATTCTGTAGCTTGGGTCCGGGACTTGGTTAATGGTTAAAGTCCCGGACCATATATCAAAAACAGGCCGAGAGTTGTTCCATGTAGTGGTCCGGGACTTGGGGTGAGTACAAGGTCCCGGACCACCCTATTAAAAATGGTCGGGAGTCTCTGTAAGTGTTGGTCCGGGACTTAAGGTAAGGACCAAGTCCCGGACCACTCTAAAAATGTTGTTTTAGGTTATTAAAAGATGTCTAATGATGGGGATTGATGGATAATGATGTTATAAGGTTGTGTAGGACATGTTAGGTGAGTTATAGTCACAATTTGGTGGGTGAAAAGTTGAAGTAAAATGAAAGAGTGAAACATGTTTAAAATGTAAAGTTATTTAACCAAGTTAACGGGGAAAAGTTATAAGCATTAGACTTTAAACAAACATGTTACCCCAATATTAATAAAAGTACATGTAATGTTGTCAGTTGTTCGAGAATTGCTCGAGGAACATAAGTGGACGTGGTAAAGTGGACTCCGGTGACAGGTATGGTTTTCTTGCAACCTGTGTCCTACCGGATTACACCGGCTTGTATGCCAATGTGTTTTTCTGTATGTTTGCCACGTTGTAAGATTAAACATGTAATGAGTTTACAGTAATTCATTTATGTGGCGTGTACAACTCCGATACCATTTAACCCCGGAAGTGTTAACCTTAGTTGACTGAGTCTAGGATCACATGAGAGTTCGGTATTCGGAGTAAACGAACCGAACCATGGGACGTACTAACCACGGCTATGCGTGTGTTAATTGTGTGATATGTGTATGTGAATGTAGAGATCTCCCTTGTGTGTTTAACCCAGTTGTAATACTGTATGGTGTGTAGTTATGATAGACTCCATAGTGGGGTTCTAACTAATATTCTAAAGTAAGTATGTACTAACAGTGGTGAGGAATCCGGTTTGGCCGGTCGCGCGTTGTTTGGGAGTGGGTATCCTTCTTAGCCTTACCCTTCTCTCTGTTATGGTTGTTTCCCTCACGGGTTATGATCTCCCATTAGCTTATTCCAAAGGTTAGCTATTCTGACTTATGATCGGTTTAGGGGGAATATGTGTTTGTTTGGTGTGTTCGGGCCTCCAAACCCGAACCATCTTAACTTAAGTTACTCGTCCGACTATTAGGACAGTAATGAGTGTTGTTGTTATTGTATAACGAGCTTATCATGAGACTGGAAACATTCTTTAGGCTCACCAGTGTATAAACAATGTTGGGTCGGTTCCTAAGAGAACCATTCCCGTTATGTTATATATTTTGTTGTGATGCAATATCTATTGTGATGTTATGATGTACCCGTTGAAACGTGCAAAGTGTTGTATGTTTTGTTATGTGAGGAGTGTTATATGTCGTAAGATATGGAGTGTGTGGATCATGGATATGAATCCCAGTTTGTGATAAGAGGCGTTGAAGGATAACCAGATTAATGGGTAGTTGTCGTCTATTAAGGAAGTAGCTCCATTAGAGGAGAAACACTCTAGGAATAATGAATACCATGAGTGACTTATCAAATAAGGATATATTATCCGTTTGTTGAGCCCATTGAGGCGAAATGTTATGTGTTGTGTGTTTACAGTTACATGCATGATCTAAATATAACCAACCGCATGCTAGGACGACAATTAGTTGTGCGTGGCCCGGTAGCATGTGGGCTGCGGGATTACCATACCAGCAAAGGTGCTGAGCCCCTTGGGGGCCACCCTTTCTCTTCTTTTCCTATTTCAGGTACAAGGAGCTGGAAGCCGTTCGAGAGTAGGACGGGGTAGTCGTTGTACATGGGTAATCGTTTATGTGGTATATATACAGTAGGTGTAGTAAGACCGAAATTGTTATCAGCATTAGTTGTAAATACTCAGTATAGTTGGAAGGTGTATGTTGTTGTTGTGTTAATGGAAAGGGATAGTAATGTGTAGTCGCTCGGGAATTTAGCCCATCAGACCGGTACAATGCGTATGTATTAGCCTTGTTAGCCACGTGGGTGGCTAACGGAGTGTAACACCAACGAGTTAAGTAATGTGATGAGGTTTGTTTTTCCGCTGCAGTTTATTGTAAGTGTGTTAATGTTGGATGGGGTGTTACAATTGTTCAAGACAAGAAATTGCTGAAGGTGGTGCCAAACGTGGAAGTGTTTGAAGAAAATTCTATTTACTGAAAAGGAAAGTGAAATTATCATTTCCTGACTAAAGATTTCAGACTTGTAATTTATCTCCTAGGAGATGAACATGCTACCAGTGGGGTGTGGTGTTTGATGTGGAGATCTTTTGAGTGGCGATCAGGGCATATATGTGCTTGTGGTGTATGATGTGTAGGTAATGTAACACCTCACTCACAATCACGTAATAATCACTCACGTAGCATTAATAAACGACGTCTCACAGCGGAAGTCTCACAGTAATTAAATCTGACTCGGGTGTCACATGCCATTACTCACCCATACGAGTAAAGAAGCAGAAGTAAATTAAATACGAAACAACACTGGTAACAAATACATAACTGTAGTGATAACGAGATACTAGCCTATACATCAATCTAAACCAACTGTAACTTTAATGACAAGTGAGCGTCTTGGTATTCCCAAATGTATGCAACGTTATTAACTCATACTCATCCTAATACAACACTATATATGTCTCGTGCGGTAATTAAAATCCTAACTACCCGGGTCCCGCTCTTTGGCTTCCGCGATAATCAATACCTGCAGCAATGCCATAAAGGCTCAGCGATAAACGCTGAGTATGCCGAGCCTAGACCCTATTGGTCACTTAATAGTCATGGTCGCCATTATTAGGTTCATTACATGCTTTACCGATGTACAGGTATGATAAGAAGTAAACTCATAAATGACTGTAATTTAAACAATTAGAGCAGTCACTACAATTCACACACAACAGTCATTCCAATTGTACAAACATCATAACATTACATCAACCAACACAACAAGGAGTTAATTCACGCACGTTTATTAATTATCTCATATCACATCGGTCGGCCCCCCGGGCCCCCACATAACTCTTTAATTGGTTAGCACTGTCGGGCGTCAGTTAGGACAACCCGAAATACCTCACTTGGACAGTAGTCCCATGCACAACGACGTGCCCATTCTCTTAGCCTTTTTAAAAGAGTCCATATATTGCCTTTTTAAAGGCGCCCATGTTATCACCATACTAGTCGATCTATCTAGGCTCGATCAGGTTAAACCAGAGTAAGCCCGATTCGGGTTAACTCAAGAGATCTCAACGCGCGTCCAGTAGCCAATGACTAACTGGATTAAGGTCAACCATCCACATTTATCCACACTCCACTGTTGACTTAGTTAGTCAGTTAAACTGTTACAGTTTTAAATATGGAGAACATCACTTATTTATTGGCTGCCCTGTGGGTCTTACGCATGCCTAGAGTCATTCTAGGTAATAACCATGTTCGAGTCATGCTCTAGAGATCGACCATGTCGTATCTCATCCCTAAGTAATTTACTTAGGTTATAATATACATATATAATCATAACATTAGGTGTGTTACATCCATTAACAACAATCACAACACATTAAACGCATATGTGTTTTATATAAGTCGATCTATAGTCGACGTAGTATTAGTCCCGTAGGACGTTCGCGCATAATTAAATAATGCAGAAAGATAAACAATTAACATTCTGTAACACACATCCACACACACATACATACATGCTTCACACTCATTATGCAACACACATATCCGAGCCCAAGGAAGTCCTCAGGACATCTCGGATCAGACCCCTTTACATACCGTTCACCAATGACCTAGGTTGCGCAGTAGACCACTAGCTCGTCAAGCGCCTTCGTCAGTGATACGGTCTAAATAACAAACATAACATAAGTCAATCCACATGACCTATTTAAGTTCGGTACATCCGAATAACACAAGTAATCCCGACATTACATCCCTGGATTTCAATTATTATTTATTAAAGTACTGTTATACAAGACTCGTCACCCGTAGTACGTATTAATTACCAACATCCGGGTTTGCTTAAATGAGTCGGTTAAAAAGGCGCTTTAGTTATAGCGTATTCAAATATTATGATTTATTCCTTATACTTACGAGTATACGAATACATATTCCCGTTAATACTCAAGTCTTAGTTTAATCATTCGGGTTCGGTATACGAGTATACCTCTATAATATATAGTTGCATGGGTGCATGCAACGTTAATTCGCATCACAGATTATGCTCATGCGTCAATATTTTATGGCATTATTATTTAATCATTAAATATTGTACCATACATTATACATCTCATTATTCATTTACATAAACTATACTTTGATTTTGTAATTGTATGACTTATTGTATATAGTTATACTAATGTCATAACACTTGTCATTTACTATCATATGACATTAAAACCATATTGCATATATTTATATTTTATGCTCTCAGTTTCACATATATGTTTATATATGTTGTTTTTATTTGATTTAGTCATATAATATATAGTTGCATATATGCATGCACTATATTATATAGTCCCAACTTTACCATATAATTAATACGCATCTATTTTTTTAATATATGCTTGCGCATAGACATGTACTCACTTATACATTCATATTTCATGAGTTATACACTCATATTATATGTTACATTATTATCATCTTATGTAAGATGATTATTTCCATTTGTTGCATTATTTTATACAATTCTTATTAAGAACTTTATCTTAATATTATGTAGCATTTCATAGCATGTATTATAATTTCCTAAGGTTTATTTAAATACTAACCTTAGTTTATAAATTCTATTTCTCCATTAATTGTCACATTATTTCATGTGAACATTATTAATGATAATTGTTTCATTTAATCACATTAATACTATATAATATTTATAGTATTATATCATTGTAAACCATAGTTTATAAATTCATTTTCCAACTTTTACTACTTGCGCACAGCACCTTACTTTATTTAATTATGTTTTTTTACCACACATTTTATACAATGTTACATTAATATCATTATACCACATAATATGATATTTTACATTGCATTAAACATTATAATATATAGTTTTTGCAACAATATTTAATTACCGAAGGCACCACATATAATATACTTATTATTTCTTCATTTCCCATAGTTTCCATTTATTACAATATAACCACATATTTTTACCATGTTGTAAATACCATATTTTTATAACATTAAAACTTTATAACCAAAATATAACCTATGGTTTTAATAAAGCTATATTGTTGTCGTAAGGCATATGCTTTATAAATCTGATTTTTTTAACTTCCAGTATTTTTCCAATATTACAATATTGCCACATACTTAATAAATGTTAACATACACTTTATATTATGTCATTCTAACCTTATAATTAATACAACCTATGGTTATATGTTTGCAAAAATTTTGAACATCAATTATTTATTTTCCAGCACATTATGTTTTCCTTATTTACACATTTACCACATTTATCATAGCAAGTTACATATAGGTTATAACATATGGTATTAATGGTTATGATTTTGTATAACCTATAGTTAATACCAACTTATTTCCGAACAAACCCATTACTAGGTGTAATTTCTTTTTCCGCCCCCATACTTCCCTTATTTGCATATTAGCCACACATTATATAATATACTTTGTAAATGTCATAAAACTATATATTATATACTTTTATTAATATGGCCACTTATATAACTCTAAAAATTCCCAAACTTTATATTTAGGATATAAACTATAATATTAACCATATTAACCCATTATTTTCGCTATTTACCATTTATACACCATAAATTTTTATAACTTCCACTTTCAACTTGTGATATTGAAATACCCCAAACTAAGATATGGTGTTTAAGTGATAAACTAAGATATAAGGAGGCAAAATAATGCCTTAGAAACATTAAGAAACCATTTTAACCAAAGAAAACATAAGGAAACACTAAAAGAGCAGTTTAAGCAAAAACGTGCTCTAAGCTTGGAGAGACTTGGGGTGAGTACCCAAATATTGTTCTAAGACCTTAGTAATATCCTAATGGTCATTGTAAATCAATTAACAAAGAAAACCAAGCTTGAAAACAAGTTAAAACACAAAATGTGCTTTAAGGAGTCTTAAAGCACATTTTTGAAAAATTGTCTTGTAAATGGGTTTTGAGTGGCTAAATGTCCATCATTACTCTTTAATCAACATGTGTACTAATTAGTATCACATTAGGAAGTCTAAATCAATGGGAAATAAAAAATTTCACAACAATGTGCCTTGTTTTGTGAATAGTAACCAAATAATGCTAGTTTAAGACGTTAGTCAAAGCAAGTCAATTAAATGGTCAACAAAGACCATGACTAGCTTAATTAAAAGGGGGTGGCCGGTTTTTAAGGTGATGATTCACCACTTGATCAAATAACAAAAGAGAAGAAGAGAAAAAGTAAGTAAGGTTACTATTTACTTTTAAAAGAAATCTTACCTTGTAAGCCATCTCTCTCCTCCTTTCTTCATTCTTCTTATTCTTCACCGATTTTTTCTGCTCCTCTCTTCTTCTTTGACGTGAAGAACAACCCCATGCTAGCTCCACCTTCCTTTGTATACTACTTACTCATTTTAGCTCCAAAACCAAAACAAAACACATATTCTTCTTAGTTAGCTCAAGCTCCTTCTTTCTGTCTTTTCAAAACTTCAAGAGCCTCATTTTGGAGCCAAGGCAAATCGCCATTAGAGGAGGAAACTCAAGCTTGGAGACTCCATTAGCTTCTCCATTCTCTTAAGGTAAAGAAAGTGTAAGAAAATCTAGGTTTCCATCGCTTTTCTTCATGACCGAAAATACATACTCATGGGGCTTCATTTTAATGCCTTGTTCTAGCTTGTTTTCTACTCTTCAAGGATAAAGGAGGTCCTTCTTGCTTCATATCCAAGCTTTTCTTGAGAAACCAAGGTAAAACAATCACCTTAATACCTTAAAGCACATTTTAACCTAGGGTTTGTTCCTTAGGGTTAATGTATTATCTAGTACTCATTGGAGTCATTGGATATTGGTTATAACATTGGCAAGGAGAGTTTAAGTGGTGGCCGAGATTGAGCAAGGAAAAACCTAAGGAAGAAAGTTTGTAAAGCTTGAAAAAGAACAAGGTAAATTACTTACCTTAAGGTGTTTTATTGTTTAAGGGAATGGGATTTAGATATGTGATGAGATTAGTGTAGAGTTTACATTGGGAAAAGGGGTTATAAAACCTAGGAGAAAGAACAATGACTATACTTGTGAACTTTTGACTAAGGAGCAAATGAGAAAAAGGAGATAGTTTAAGAATATCAAGGTGAATTACAAGAAGCATTTTATTTCAATGGGAGCCTTGTTGTGTGTATTCACAGGTTAAAGGCAAATATGTGTGGAAATTAAGTGGTTAAGATTATTGTCATTTAAGGGCCTAAGTGCCAAGCATTTAAGTTTATACACTATGTAATGATGTGGTGTAGTTTTGGTGTAAATTGTGTGTTAAGGTGTTGTGATGAGAATTTGAGTGATATTGGTTGTTTGATGGTGAAAAGCCAAGTGTTTGGGTGCAACAATATACTAGAGAACCCATGGCAAAATTTAGTGAAGAACTTAAGTGTTTAAGATGTTCTAAGGAGATTTCATGACTAAAGAAGTACTAGGAAGCTCTAGAGGTTGTCTTGATGAAAAAGGGTGAGATTAAGGTGTTTAAATGACTTATAATGACTTAGGCATCACTATGAAGGATTTAGGAATCAAAAGAATGTACTTGGGTATTTAGGACTTAGGTAAATGTTGGTAAACAACTAGGAAGGAAATAATGAGTTGATGGATGGAAGTATAAGCTTATGAAGGAACCTTAAGTAAATGCATAAAAGAAGTTAGGAAACTTTAGTAAGTTTGATGTGAATGAGTGTAAAACTTTGAGATGATTTAGGTAGAAACTAGAGTTTAGAATTAAGGAAGGCTTGGAAATTGTAATAGGGGTGGAAAGTAGTATATAAGGTGTGGTCAAGTTCTTAAGGAGGGAACTTTTGGCTTGTAGGAGTTCTAGGTGAAAGGGATGTTGAAATGTAGGAAAGAAATAAGTGTTAAGTGTTGGTAGTTGTTGTAAGAATTGAGTAAAGGATTGGAATGATCTTTGGAGGTTGTTTTAATGAGTTTGGAGGATGGTTTAAGATGAGTTTAAGGGTCTAAATGATGATAGAACACATTAGGATGCTTGGGGAAAAACTTGGAATTGAAAGAACAACTTAAGAGTAAAGTCTGTAGTGGTCCGACCCAGGGTCTGACCCAGTTCTGGGTCGGACGGACCTCTGTTTAGCCACCGTAAATGTTTTTGGAATGGTCCGACCCAGGGGACTTGGGTCGGACATGGGTCAGACGGGAGAGTTTTAAAAGACGGAAAAATTTCTGGAATGGTCTGACCCAGTTGGTTGGGTCGGACGTGGGTCGGACAAGTGGAACTTTTCAAACCCGAAAGTTACTGGAAGGGTCCGACCCAGTTGGTGGGTCGGACGGTGGGTCGGACGACCCTTAACACTTAAAAAAAAAAGAAATTTTGAATTATAAGGATGATAATTGGTGATAAGGTATGCCATCGGTAGGGTAGTAATGATTAGGACCCTAAGAACCTAAGGGATTAAGTTAAGTTAAGTAAAAACCTTAATGTTTAAAGTTAAGTTTATAAGGTTAAGTGGCAAGGATTTAAGAGGGTATCGAATGGGAATCTTTAGGGACTAAGTGAGTTAAGTAGGTGCAAATAACTAATGGCCTGAAAATGAATCAATGTTTTAGGTTTGTGAATTGGGACCCCGAAGAAGGTTAAACAAACGGCAGACGACGGTGAACGGTACAATCTTTCTTGTGACCTGCTTGCTAACGCGGTGTCCCTTGGCTTGTGTGCTATCTGTTTACTTGCTATGACTAAGACAAGATAAAGCATGCAACCGGTTATAATTGTTCTCGTTGTGTATGTGTTTTCTCAACACTAACCCACGAGACTTGAGATTGTTACTAACCAAATTTAGTACTTACTAAGTTAAGAATAAGAGTTAAGTATTGGTGATTGTTGGTTAATACCCGTTAAGGTTTAACTAGCACTTGGTGTTTAAGATTTCTACTAACTGGAACTTGAGTGAGGAAACCCGGGACTGACTCCGGTCATGCATGCTAAGGAAAGGGGGACGGTATTTGAATCAGATCCGCCCTCCGCTTAAGGACTTGTCTTCGGACTTGTAGCCTAGGGCCGGTTGCCGGCTCAGCTACGCTGGACTCCCGTCCAGGGTAGGTGGCATTAAGATGGTGCGGTAAGATCACCTAAATCCTAGGTTTGAGATTAAGCTACAACCATTCCCTTCTAGGAATGGTTTGTATACTGAGATTAAGTTAAGGTTAAGATTGAGGTAAGATAAGGAACTGAGGTTAAGGAAATCAGGACTAAGGAGGGGGTTACTAACCCACTTGATAAGGGAACGCTTGTGTCGTTCATTGTGTGTGAGCTATATATGTTCATCTGAGGATTGTTGTTTATTGCACTTCATATCATGCTTGTGTACTTAATCAATTTCCATGCTATCGACAATTAGTCGTCGTAGCCCCGTTAGCTTGGGGGCCATGAGAGGGAGTACCAGCATTCGTGCTGACCCCCTTTGGGGGCTGTTTTTACACTTGCAGGTAAGAGGCCCATGAAGTCGCACCACGAGAGTAGGAGCGGTTAGACTTAGGATGGGTTTTTTATTTTGAGTACAGGTTGCGCTTGTGCTCCCGTCTGTTTATATTGAAACTGATGTAAATTTGTGGCTATGACTTAGATACTTATACTCGGTTGGTTGGTGGTATTTTGGATGGTGATGTTCTGGATGGTTGTTTACTTTGGATAAGTGTTGTAATATTATAAGGCCGGTATGTTCTAACGATCAGACCGTGGCAAGGTCCAGGTGTTTGTTATTCCCGCTGCGACGAATTCGATTAAGTGTTAAGTTTTGCGATAACCACGATTGGCTTTGGGCGGGGTGTTACAAAAAGTGGTATCAGAGCGTTGTTACGCTCTGATCAAGAAATACCGGACATAAGAAACCACCGAGTTAGGATATATGTTAAGGAATAAATGATGGGTTAAGGGTGTGAGAAGTTAGAGTGAGTATAGTCAGATGACCACTAATAAGTGTGGATCGTCTTTACCGTCTACGAACGTTATAAATTCGTTAACCGAAACAGTGGTGGATGCGAATCTAATGTGAGTTATGCTTGTTCAGATGTCAGGAAGGAGAGGCCAAGGCCGTCCCAGAGGCGACGAGACCGAGATACCAGAGGGGCAGACGATCGCAGAGATCGTAGCTGCCGCCTTAGGGCATATGAGCTATCAGCCAGGTGTGGGTGTACCACCTCCACCGCCGTAACCCCGGGAACCAAATTGGGTGAAGAGCCTTGCAGATCTTCGACCCGCACACTTTAAGGGGGAGACCGATCCTGCCAAGCTTGAGGCGTACATCTCCGAGCTGGAGACCACCTTCGAGACCCTTGACGTCCCTGCTGGGATCAAGGTGCGTCTGGCTGCTTTCTATCTGAAGGGGGCGGTAGGCGATTGGTGGAAGCTGGTGAGGGCCGAGCATGCGGCCGATCCAGAGTACGGCTGGGAGCAGTACACCGCCTTGATACGAGCAAAGTACTACCCCGCCCATGTCCAGACGAAGAAGCGCTTGCAGTTGGATGCGCTTAAGCAGACCGACAAGATGACGGTGGACGAGTATTACTCAGAGTTCACCGCCTTGCTCCGTCTTCTGCCAGGTCTTGGATACTCAGACCAGATCCTGGTGGACCGCTTCTATGGCGGGCTTAGCCATCGACTCCGCTACGGCATGGGGCCGACGAGTTACACTACCTTGCAGGTAATAAGAATGGTTGAGATTTGAGTAAGTAAATGAGTAAGATTTAGATTATGAGAAATAAGAGTGACTAATACTGAGGAATGCAGAAGTGCTATCATGCCGCTGCTATGTTAGAATAACCGTCGGCTGAGGGACGAGAATCTAAGAGGAAGATGCCGGTAAGAGCACATAGAGCCCAGTGGCAAGGTGGGTACAAAAACAGAAGTACCACCTCAGGCCCAGAAAAATCAGAACCAAAGGGGAAGAGGAAAAGAAAGGCTCCAGAAGAGCTATTGACATTGACAATGCCTAGCCGCTACACCCCTGCGCTCAAGGGCGCCAAAGGGTAAGGGATTGATATTGAGTGAGTTAAAAAGACAATTAATAACCGTTTGAGAAATGAGTACTAATATTGTGAATGGTCAGGATCTAAGACTGAGAAGGGAGCCGGTGGTGGCTACCACGACGCTACATCTGTAGTGGTGTCACAAGGACCACCCCGGGCTCGATTGCAAGGGGAATAAAGTGGAGTGCAACTATTGTGGGGTATACGGACACCGAGCATATGAGTGCTTCCAGAACCCCGCTAGCAGATCCTATAGGCCCGATACCAGGGGCAAGGGAAGACCGATCAGGGAGCTGGATCTGACGGTCAGAGGAAGGTGCAGCAAGCTGCAGACAAAAACCCACGGTGACCCAGAAGTCGGGACCCACACTACTTGGTGGACCGGGACGATGCCTGAACCCTCATCGAGGCCAGGTACCGCTATAACCATTTAGTGATAAAATTACCTGCTTACCGCATTATCATGCATGTTTGGTGAATTACTGAGTTAAGTAAGAATGAGATGAGATTAGAACCTAAGTGAGATATAACCTACTACCACTTTAGAAAGCTTCAATATCTGCTATCCAATACCGTGTACACCTAACCCGGAGCACACCGATATTGAAACCATAGACTTTCCAACCGAACAATGTCAGGTTATCCGCCCAAGTATGATTTTATTAAGGGGATACTTGACACCCGAAGCACAAATAGCCATCATCGGAAGATGCAATCAACTAGGAATGGGACCGAGAGGTTTTTACACACCGGAGTACCCAGGGGGAGCAAGGATGAAATTAAAAATGATGAGCTTAGGCAAGGATTGGAATCCGTATGCCAAGAACTACCAAACCACGAGGATGTAAGATGGAGTCTCACCACCGGGAATACCCGAAGAGTTCCATCCAGTTATTACACAAGTCGTGGAGATCGCTCAGCAGTTGGAAGCTGAACCGATTCCGGACATACAAGCAGACATTTGCATTGTGAACTTCTACGGGAAAGACGGGCGACTTGGACTACACCAGGATAAGGACGAGACAACAGAGTCTCTCGAAAGAGGGATACCCGTAGTGTCTTGGTCCATTGGGAATGATGCAGAGTTCTTATACGGCGAGCAGAAGCGTGCGGACCGTGCGAATAAGTTGGTACTTAAGTCTGGAGATGTATTAGTTATGGGAGGAGAATCGAGGATGTTATACCATGGGATTAAGAGAATCAAGCTGAATACAACACCGTCAGCAGTAATCAATGCGACACACATGAGACCAGGAAGATTAAACCTAACCTTTAGACAATATTAGACATGTAATGTTAGAATGAGATGAGGAATGAGATGTAAGACTTAAGCGCATGTTGTAAACAGGATGGTTATGAATAAAATAACAGTGTTGGTTATATAAATTGTTATGACTCTTGTTATACCATCAATACTCATGGAGCTTGTGAACACTATTAGGTTATGGACTCGGTACGGAAGGTGCGCTAAGCATACTTACAGAGGCACAGGCCGACGCCAGCGGTACTATCCTCACCGGCACCTTTCCGATTAATGGGATTGAGGAATCAGTTCTCTTCGACTCAGGGGCATCGCATACCTTTGTCTCGGCATCTTTCACGAGCAGGTTGGGGCTAGACACTGATGTGCTACCAGACTTCACGGTTACACTCCCGTCTAAGGAGAAGGTTCGTTGCACTCGTTACTACCGAGGAGCCATCATCAGAATTAAGGGAGAAGACTTTCCAGTCAGCTTTATTGAGTTCAGTGAGCTAGGATTTGATGTTATCTTCGGGATAAACTGGTGTGAGCGGCACAAGGGACGTATCCTCTGCGCCGAGCATAGATTACTGCTTAGGAGTCCGTCTGGGGTAACGATATCATACCGCCAGAGGCCTAGAGAGCCTTCGACTAAGATCATCACCGCCATGGCAATGTATAAGGAATTGAGGAGAAAAGAAGAAGTGTACCTCTGCTATGTACAGGACATAGAGAGAGACCCCGAGTTCGACCCCGACTTACCGGTAGTGTCGGAGTTCCCCGACCTATTTCCACGGGAACTGCCCGGTATGCCACCCACTCGGGAGGTAGAGTTCACCATCGAGCTGCTACCTGGTACCGGACCGATAGCCAAGGCACCATACCGCATGGCTCCGGCAGAAATGACTGAGTTAAAGGAACAACTGAAGGACTTGTTAGATAAGGGATTTATTAGACCCAGTGTGTCACCATGGGGAGCGCCAGTCCTCTTCGTGAAGAAGAAGGATGGTAGTCTCCGCCTCTGCATCGACTACAGAGAGCTAAATGCAGTGACAGTGAAGAATACATATCCACTACCCCGCATTGACGATCTGTTTGATCAGTTGAAGGGAGCATCTGTGTTTTCCAAGATTGATCTCAGATCGGGGTATCATCAGATAGCCATTAAGGAGGAAGACATTGAGAAGACGACATTCCGGACACGATACGACCACTATGAGTTTACAGTGATGCCGTTCGGTTTGTCGAACGCACCGGCGAAGTTTATGGATCTGATGAACCGCTTGTTCCGGGAGCAGCTGGACAAGTCGGTTGTGGTATTCATCGACGACATATTGATATATTCAAGATCTAAGGTTGAACATGAGGAACATCTGAGGAAGGTATTAGAGATACTGAGGAAGAACCAGCTATATGCTAAGTTCTCCAAATGTGAGTTTTGGCTTGACCTGGTCTCTTTCCTAGGTCATGTCATCTCAGATGCTGGGATCTCAGTGGATCCAGCAAAGATTGATGCTGTATGTACTTGGCCAAGGCCGAAGACTGTTACCGACATTCGGAGCTTTCTCGGTCTGGCAGGTTACTACAGGAGGTTTGTTAGGGATTTCAACAAGGTCGCGAAACCGATGACCAGTCTGATGAAGAAAGATGCACCGTTCTTATGGACGACTGACTGTGAGAGATCATTTCAGAGTTTGAAAGACTCATTGACCACTACACCGATTCTGACCATTCCAGACGGTACAGAGGGCTTTGAGGTTTATTGTGATGCATCCGGTAGAGGGCTGGGTTGCGTGCTCATGCAACATGGCAAGGTGGTGGCATATGCCTCACGCCAGTTGAAGAAACATGAGGAGAACTACCCCACACATGATTTAGAGCTGGGAGTTGTAGTCTTCGCTTTGAAGATATCGCGCCATTACTTATACGGGGTTAGTGTGACGATCTACACCGATCATAAGAGCTTAAGATACATATTTACTCAGAAAGTTGAATCTCAGACAGAGGAGATGGTTAGAGTTCTTGAAAGACTAGGACATTGACCTCCAATACAAAGAGGGAAAGGCCAATGTTGTAGCAGACGCCCTGAGCCGTCGAGCACACTCACTCCATTCGCTAGTCTCTTTCTCCAGCTTGGTTGATGAGGTGCGAGAGGCTCAGAGGACAGATGAGTACATGAGAGAGGTCAGACAGAAGCTGAAAGATGGTACCTTTGAGAGTCAGAAATATGACTTCAGACTTCACAACGATGATCTGATCAGACTTAAGGGCCGGTTATGCATACCACGGGGCAACACAGATTTGAAGGACCGTATACTTAGAGAATCACACTGTTCTTTAGTTTCCATCCATCCGGGAGCCTCTAAGATGTATAAAGACATGAAGAGGTACTTCTGGTGGTCGGGGATGAAGACAGATGTTACCGAGTTCGTCTTGAGGTGTCTCACATGCCAGAAGGTGAAATTCGAGCACCGACGACCGGGCGGAATGGTACAGTCGATGCCAGTTCCGGAGTGGAAGTTCCATGATATCTCCATGGACTTTGTAGTTGGACTCCCACCTGCTAGGGGAGGTCTCAACATGATATGGGTGGTGGTGGATCGCCTTACCAAAGTAGCCCGATTCATACCGATGAAGAATACTTGGAAGGTGACCAAATTAGCTGAGTTATTCGAGAAAGAAATAATGAGACATCACGGGATACCAAAGACCATAGTGTCAGATAGAGATACCAGATTCCTTTAGAGGTACTGGAGAGCTACCAGAGAAGCGTTGGGTACAGAACTCAAGCTGAGTACCGCGTTCCATCCTCAGACAGATGGTTAGACTGAGCGTACTATTCAGACACTCGAGGACATGTTGAGGGCATGTGCCTTAGACTTCCAGGGCAGTTGGATTGACAAATTGCATCTGATCGAGTTTTCATACAACAATAGCTATCACGCTTCGATCAAGATGGCACCTTTTCAAGCGTTGTACGGTAGACCATGTCGTACACCGCTCTGCTGGGATGAGTCGAGTGAGACGGTCATTATTGGACCAGAATATTTAGAGCAAGTTAAGGCTGAAGTTCAGCAAATCAGGGAGAACATGAAAGCTGCTCAAGATAGGCAGAAGTTGTATGCTGATGTTCGACGACGGGACCCGGAGTTCGCAGTGGGCGACCAGGTATTTCTGCGAGTTTCACCAATGAAGAGTGTATTCAGGTTTGGGCAGAAGGGTAAATTAAGCCCGAAGTTTGTTGGTCCTTATGAGATTACGGAGCGGGTGGGCCCGGTTGCTTATAGGTTGATTTTACCTGCTGAACTGGGTAAAGTGCATGATGTTTTCCATGTCTCATAGCTAAAGAAATACATGCACCACCCCTCCCATGTGTTAGAACCCGAGAGGCTGACTTGTAGTTGGACAGTAAGACTAGGGACACTCGCCACAAGTCAGTGCGACGGGTGAAGGTTCTCTGGTCTAACCAGGATGTCGAAGAGGCCACGTGGGAATTAGAGGATAAGATGAGGGCGAAGTACCCTTCTTTATTTACTGACTAGATCGTCTGTATAGGGTACGGCGCGTACCCCTTTTTAAGGGGGGTAGAGCTTCCTCGCTTTTGGGTTAGGAAACGAACTTGTTGTCGTTTGTTTGGTTGTTTAAGATGTGAATTTATGTAAGTTGCTACACTTTGGTGTTAAGTTTGAGTTATGTATAATACTTATGCATTGTATTTGAGATTGACCTTCGAGGCTTGAGATGTGTGAATGTGAATATAAGATGTGGTGTTAAGATTAAGGGAATTGAGTACCGTGAATGGTTAAGCATATATGTGAACTTTGGGGACAAAGTTCTTTTAAGGGGGGTAGATTGAAATACCCCAAACTTAGATATGGTGTTTAAGTGATAAACTAAGATATAAGGAGGCAAAATAATGCCTTAGAAACATTAAGAAACCATTTTAACCAAAGAAAACATAAGGAAACACCAAAAGAGCAGTTTAAGCAAAAATGTGCTCTAAGCTTGGAGAGACTTGGGTGAGTACCCATATATTGTTCTAAGACCTTAGTAATATCATAATGGTCATTTTAAATAAATTAACAAAGAAAACCAAGCTTGAAAACAAGTTAAAACACAAAATGTGCTTTAAGGAGTCTTAAAGCACATTTTGGAAAAATTATCTTGTAAATGGGTTTTGAGTGGCTAAATGTCCATCATTACTCTTTAATCAACATGTGTACTAATTAGTATCACATTAGGAAGTCTAAATCAATGGGAAATCAAAAATTTCACAACAATGTGCCTTGTTTTGTGAATAGTAACCAAATAATGCTAGTTTAAGACATTAGTCAAAGCAAGTCAATTAAATGGTCAACAAAGACCATGACAAGCTTAATTAAAAGGGGGTGGCTAGTTTTTAAGGTGATGATTCACCACTTGATCAAATAACAAAAGAGAAGAAGAGAAAAAGTAAGTAAGGTTACTATTCACTTTTAAAAGAAATCTTACCTTTTAAGCCATCTCTCTCCTCCTTTCTTCATTCTTCTTCTTCTTCACCGATTTTTGCTGCTCCTCTCTTCTTCTTTGACGTGAAGAACAACCCCATGCTAGCTCCACCTTCCTTTGTATACTACTTACTCATTTTAGCTCCAAAACCAAAACAAAACATATATTCTTCATAGTTAGCTCAAGCTCCTTCTTTCTATCTTTCTTGTGACATGCTTGCTAACGAGGTGTCCCTCGGCTTGTGCAACACCCCTACCGCTAATCCTATGCTTACCGTCCAATCATCCCAATAATCAAAGTTACTCGCAGCAGAAATACTACTTACTACGGCGGGTGATACAACGCCGCTAACCGCCCATACGGCTAGCAAGGCTATTACTACTTACAGTGACGGTCTGATGCCTAAGTATACCGAGCTACTATATTACTTACCAAAATACCACATACCGAATACTTACATCAATGGATTACCGAGTGCCGAAGTATATTCGATTACATCATTTCTACGTTCCCAAAAAGAATGAGTTTCTATCAGCTACTCATCTATACCAATTCCCATTCTATCAATATCCAAAAAGGTGTACCCCATGGTACACCGGCTAATCAAAAGCTACAGCCGTGTACTACTTAGTACACCAATCATAATTCATTGTTTACAACCAAAGGAAAACAAAAGAAATAGAACTAAGTCTTCACATCTTCATCCTTCGCGAGTACCTGCGTGTAGTAAAAACGGTGCCCCAAGGGGCTCAGCAAAAGCTGCGCATAAACTCCGCATATACCGAGTGCTAACAAGGGCACGCCGACTATTTGACGTCCACTAAACATGCAGTTCATTACTTTCATACATACATGCTTTGCATACAACTTACATACACATATATACATTACACAATCCAAGGCAGCAATACAATGTCATACAACATACTTACGTTCACAAGAGTTAGCCAAATTACGCATCCGGGTTAATCGGTATGCTATTTACTCTTTTACTCATTACCCCTTAATTATTCTTACTTTACTTACTTACTTCCATTTATTTACTTACTCATTCTTACTTACTTACTTTTACTCAAGTTAAGTCGGTATGACCTCCGGCCCGGGGACTACACCGTCCCACCACCGGGATTTACTTGACTCACCAATCCGGGATGCTACCCATTTAAGGGGTTTGGGCCGCGGACCAGTTTAAGAGTCAGGAATCGGATCCAACCTCTTGTGTCTCCTCATCCTCACACGTGGCCGAAACTATATCGGACTTCTACTCATTCCAATTTAATTACCAATTTAAGTTAGATTGGTTAGCTTGTTAGGAATCAGTTAGAAGTCCAATAACAAATAATAGTCGGTCACAATACATCATCTCATACATACACACATTCATTATCATCCATACATTTCATGAATTATACAAACTGAGATTAAAGACAACATTCACAACATACAACACTACATATTCACAAGTAAGCATAGTAACTCCGATTCGTGCATTTATCTTGTTTGGTGATCAATTAGCACACAACACACAAATCAGAGTAACCAAGGTAGCATACGGGGCATGAGGAATTCATACCGTTCACCGTCGTACTTGTATCCCAACGTTCCTCCGGTGTTCACAAATCAAATCCTATTATATACATACAATTGAATGATTAATCTAACTATCATTAACTAAACACGATTACTCTTTGTTTCCTAACTCATACTTACTATACCTTTACACTTCTTATACTTACTTATGGTTTACTTACTCTTTATTATTTTCAAACTTGTTTATACTCTTAATGACCTTTAAACATCCTTAATTAAGTCCTAATTATCTTATACTATCATTACCATTCACTTCCTTACCTTATTACCCATTTAATACACTTGTTTTCACAAATTTAAGTTGGTCCGGGACCTTGTCCAGGTCTTAAGTCCCAGACCACCTCATTACCAAAGTCTCGGGCGTTTTTAATACCCTGGTCCGGGTCCTTGTTCATGGGGTAAGTCCCGGACCAGAAGCTTGGTGAATTCTCGAACCGTTTTTATATGTGGTCCGGGAGTTGTACAAGGGACCAAGTCCCGGACCCAAATTCCAGTGAAGTCTCGGCCATTTTATTTGCATGGTCCGGGAGCTTATACGGGGACCAAGTCCCGGACCCAAGTTGCAGGGAAGTCTCGAACAAAAATCAGACGCGGTCCGGAACTTCTTACATAAGGTAGGTCCCGGACCCTGCTACGAATTTGACAGATTTTCCAGTTTTCTTTGTCTGTTACAACCCAAACTTTGCCTAATTAATCCCCCATTGTTCCTACACTTAATCCCACATATTTTAGCACCTAATTAGTCACCTAAACATGTTTAAATCCATTACTAATCTGTTACACCCTTTTATACTAATTCACTCACCTATTTCCTTAAGTCCTCATTTCAGCACTTACAATATCTTTCTAAGTTGTATTTGCTACAGATTTTAACCCTCACCTTCACATCTTTAGCTCCCTCTTATAATGTCATTTCTAGAGTTTACAATACACTAGTTATCTCTCCAAACCTACCAACCAAACAGCTCTAACAAAAATCTGTTACAAGTACATGGTTTCACCTAGTTTCTAGTTTTCTTAAGTGTTCTAATTCCAGATAAATTTTGACATAACCTCCCCTAAAATCTTACATTCTCACCACATCATGTATTCACATTTTGTTACCCATTTCACCTGTTTCAAAACAGCAATAATATACAAGCTCTCATACACCAATATCAACTACTAAACACTCTTAAAAATTCCTGCACTTAACCTCTCATTCCCAAATCTGTTTTGACAAGTTTTCAATGTCTTTTAAGGTTTCAAAACATTTGTATTCTCTTATACACTACTCCACCACTACACTACCATTTTACAATACCATTTTATACTTCCAAAATCTGTTACACAAACACATACAAAACTACACAAGGACAAGTATAATTTACCTTGTTATTTCACAAGCTTCTCCTTTCTTCCTCCTTCCTCTTACCACCGGTTTTAGCAACTTCAACAATCTTACACTACAGCCCATATACATACACATTTCAATACTAAAAACTAACTCTTAACCATTCTTTGAAGCTTAAGGTATATTTAGGGTTCAGAGATTTCATTACCATACAAGGATGTAGGTGATGCTTGGGATAGCTCAAGAACAATGTTTTCTCTCCTCCAACAAAGCCCAAAATCGGCTAGAGTACCAAAACAACCAACAAGGTTTTAGCTTAATTTCGTTTTGCCCTTAAAGGCTAGAAAAAGATGGAGTTTCAAGAAGATTTTTACCTTAAAAGAACAAGGAGAAGAAGGTGGTGCTAATGGTAGTCTTGAAGCTCCAAATGGGGCATACCCATAAAAACGAAAGTTCTCCTTTTCGATTTTTGGAATGAGGGAAATGTTCCTCTTGATGAGAGGATTCTAATGGTATAGTTTTTATAATTTTTGGAGCAAGTTTGGGCACTTAACAAGAGGAGAGAAGGGAGTATTTTTGTGGGTTGCTCAAAAGCTCCATTGTTGTCGCAGGAAGAAGGAAAGGAATAGAGAGGATGAGTGGGTTGGGTGCTGTACGTGAGAAGAAATGAGAGGGTAGGAGAGACAGAGTGTGAGAGTGGGGTAGTATAGGTTTGCTTTTTACTTTTTAATTTCTTTGTCTTTTTGCAAATGAAAAGGGGATTAAGAGGGTGTGTGGGGGATATAAAATCGGACACACACAGCCCCCATGTGGGTTTTGAAATCCTTTTTACATTATTGGACACATAAGTTTTGGTTATTTATGTTTCTACCCCACAGCTTCCCGTTTTTGACAGTTTTCACTAATTTCTCGTTTTATTGATTTTATTGGTTCTAAAGCTTCACTAATATTTATTAATGACTATTTAGTTGACCAAAATTGTTACAAGTCTATTTGACCCGCTTAAAGTCACGTTTTCCCGGTTACCTCGAAAAACGCGCTTTAATGTTCGTTAGTGTTTTTAACCCATTTTAAGGATTCGTTTTCTTCGGGATTTGCTCCCTAATATTTATTTAGACTTAATTAAGCTTCTAAAATTATTTATTAGCCTAATTAATTACTGTTCCTAATTACGGGGTATTTCAATCTACCCCCTTAAGAAACTTTGCCCTCAAAGTTGCTCAAGGCTAAAGGTTTAAGTAATTCTACTCATTAGGCAAACCAATTGCAATAATGTGTCTTACTACACCTATAAGGTGTTTACTTCCTTCCACATTGCAAGCATACACACTTCAAGCATCATACACAATTCACATACACAATCCATCATTTTCCATTCATGCCATTCCACAATACAACATAGCAATTCACAATACACATTACACAAACATCACACATCGTACATACATATCCATATACACACATTACACGTACATACACATACGCTCCGCACTACATGTGCTATCAAAACCTACTACAATACCAACGCACTAAGAAATGCTAACCCGGAGCAATGCAAAAGCAAAAGGGCTCTACCCCCCTTAAAAGGGGTACGACCCGTACCCGTATTACTAAATGCTAGACTCTCTAGTATATGAACAACTGTGGGTACTTAGCCTTCATGGCATCTTCCAGCTCCCATGTCGCTTCTTCGACATCATGGTTTGACCATAGGACCTTCACCATTCGTATAGACTTATGGCGAGTGTCTCTGGTCTTCCTATCAAGGATTCTCACGGGGGTTTCAACATATCTCATGGTCGGCTCAATGGATAGTCTCTCAGGCTCTAAGACATGAGAAGGATCAGCAATGTACTTCTTCAGTTGAGACACATGAAATACATCATGGACACGTCCCAAGTCCTTAGGTAATGCTAACCTGTAGGCTACAGCTCCAACTCTCTCGTTGATAGCATACGGCCCTACAAACTTTGGGCTCAGCTTGCCCTTCTGGCCAAAACGGAAGACACCCTTCATAGGTGAAACGCGCAAGAACACTTGGTCGCCCACTGCGAACTCAAGATCGCGTCGTCTCACATCCGCATAGGATTTCTGTCTATCTTGGGCTGCCTTCATATTAGCTCGAATCTGCTGAACTTCAGCTTGTACTTGCTCAAGATACTCCGGTCCTATGATGACCGCTTCACTCGACTCATCCCAACACAAAGGTGTACGGCAAGGTCTACCGTATAGAGCTTGGAAAGGAGACATCTTAATCGAAGCATGATAGCTATTATTGTAAGAAAACTCGATAAGATGAAGCTTATCTAACCAACTCCCCTGAAAGTCTAAGGCACATGCCCTAAGCATGTCCTCCAGTGTCTGGATGGTCCTTTCTGTCTGACCGTCGGTCTGAGGATGGAAGGCGGTACTCAACTTCATTTCCGTACCCAACGCTTCCCGTGTAGCTCTCCAGTATCTCAAAAGAAACCTGGTGTCGCGGTCAGATACTATAGTCTTCGGAACTCCGTGATGTCTGATAATCTCCTTGTTGAAAAGCTCTGCTAGCTTTACTACCTTCCAGGTGTCCTTCATCGGTATGAATCTGGCAACCTTGGAAAGGCGATCAACTACAACCCAGATCATGTTGAGTCCTCCCCTGGCAGGTGGGAGTCCTACAACAAAATTCGTGGAGATATCATGAAATTTCCACTCCGGAACTGGCATCGATTGTACCATTCCGCCCGGTCTACGATGTTCAAACTTTACTTTCTGGCATGTTAAGCATCTCAATACATACTCTGTCACATCTGACTTCATCCCAGACCACCAGAAGTACCTCTTCATGTCTTTGTACATTTTGGAGGCTCCTGGATGGACTGACAATGTGAAACTATGTGACTCTCGCAGGATACGATCCCTTAGCTCAGCATTGCTTCGCGGAACGCATAACCTGTCATTCAGCCGAATCAGACCATCTTCATGTAACTGAAAATCATATTTCTTCTTCTCAAATGTACCATCTGTGATCTTCTGTCTGATTTCGGTCATGTAAGGGTCGCTCAACTGAGCGTCTCGCACCTCGTCAACCAAGCTAGAAGAAGCGAGTAGTGAATGGAGCGAGTGTGCTCGACGGCTCAGGGCGTCGGCTACAACATTTGCCTTCCCTTCCTTATACTGTAAGTCGATGTCATAATCTGAAAGAAACTCCATCCATCTTCTCTGTCTCAAGTTCAATTCTTTCTGTGTGAACACATACTGTAAGCTCTTATGATCGGAGTAGATGGTGATGCTTACCCCATAGAGATAGTGTCGTCATATCTTCAAGGCGAAGACAATGGCTCCTAACTCTAAGTCATGTGTCGGGAAATTCTCCTCATGCTTTTTCAGCTGGCGGGAGGCATAAGCTACAACCTTGCCATGCTGCATGAGCACGCATCCCATTCCCTTGCCTGATGCATCACAATATACCTCAAATCCCTCTGTGCCCTCTGGAAGAGTAAGGATGGGCGCTGAGGTCAATGAGTCTTTAAGTTTCTGAAATGATAACTCGCACTCGTCTATCCATACAAACGGTGCATCTTTCTTCATCAATGTAGTCATGGGCTTAGCGACTTTCGAGAAGTCCTTTACGAATCTCCGATAGTAACCAGCTAGACCAAGAAAGCTCCTAATGTCGGTAACAGTCTTGGGTCTAGGCCATGATCGTACAACTTCAATCTTAGAAGGGTCCACTGAGATGCCTGCGCTCGAGATGACATGACCAAGGAATGATACCTGATCTAGCCAGAACTCGCATTTGGAGAACTTCGCATACAGCTGGTTCTCGCGCAGTGTCTCTAGTACTTTCCTCAAGTGGGTTTCATGTTCCTCTGCTGATTTTGAATATACAAGGATGTCATCAATAAATACCACGACTGAAGTGTCCAACTGCTCACTGAATAGTCGATTCATGAGGTCCATGAATTTAGCTGGTGCATTTGACAAACCGAATGGCATGACTGTGAATTCATAGTGGCCATATCTGGTGCGGAATGCCGTTTTCTCTATATCCTGCTCTCTGATAGCAATCTGATGATACCCAGAACGGAGGTCGATCTTGGAGAAGACTGATGCTCCTTTCAGCTGATCAAATAGGTTGTCGATGCGTGGTAATGGGTATTTATTCTTGACTGTAACCGCATTCAGCTCGCGGTAGTCAATACAAAGTCGTAGGCTACCGTCCTTCTTCTTCACAAAGAGGACCGGTGCTCCCCAGGGTGATACGCTTGGGCGTATAAACCCTTTGTCAAGTAACTCACGCAACTGCTCTTTCAACTCTGTCATTTCCGCAGGTGCCATGCGGTACGGTGCCCTAGCAATGGGACCGGTACCTGGCAAGAGGTCAATCTCAAACTCTACTGCTCTCTGAGGTGGCATGCCGGGTAACTCCTTAGGAAACACATCAGGATACTCAGTTACAACCGGTACATCGTCACTGAACTCTGGATCTCGCTCCAGGTCTTGTACATAACACAAGTATACTTCTTTACCTTTCCTGAGTTCCCGGTACATAGCCATGGCGGAGATGACTGTGGTCGAAGGCTCTCTAGGTCTCTGGCGGTAAGATACTGTAACCCTAGAAGGACTCTTGAGCAGCAATCGATGCTCGGCGCAGAGGATTCTACCCTTGTGCCGCTCCAACCAATTCATTCCGATTATCAAGTCGAATCCCAACCCATTGAATTCGATGAAGGAGATGGGAAACACTTCGTTTTTGATTTGGATTGTGGCTGGTTTGTAATACTTGGTGCACAGTACCCGCTCCTTCGATGGGAGAGTAACCAGGAAATTAGGTAGTTCATCCGCATCTAGCTTCAATCTCTTCACAAAAGATGGTGATACAAAGGTGTGAGAGGCGCCGGAGTCGAATAACACATTGGCTTCAATGCCATTTACTGGGAAGGTTCCCGTCAAGATGGTACCGCTTTTGCCGGCTTGTGCTTCGGTGAGGATGCTCAGGATACCTTCGGTACCGAGTCCACAACCTATTGAATTCAAGTGATTAAGTAATGATGGTGGACACAAGTGGAATTTAAATCAACACTGCTCTTTATTGATAAACCAACCGTCATACATACCGTGTCTCTAATACACGTTCCTAATACATTACATGATATTATGAATTTAATACTTCCTAAAGGTAAGGTTCAGGCGTCCTGGTTTCATGTGTGTGGCATTGATTATGGCCGGTGGTGCTGTATTCAGCTTGATCTTGTTGATACCGCGATACAGCAACCTAGAGTTTCGACCCATGACTAGGACATCTCCCGATCTCAATACCAATTTCTGTGCGAGGTCCACACGCTTCTGCTCGCTATACATAAATACAACGTCATCACCAATGGACCAAGACACTACGGGCACTCCTTGTCCGAGAGATTCCGCTGTCTCGTCCTTGTCTTGGTGTAACCCAAGTCTTCCTTCTTTCTCATAAAAGTTAACGATACAAAGGTCCGCTTCAAGTGTGGGGATCGGATCATATTCACATTGTTGTGCAATTTCTACTGCTTGTGTGACAAGTGTCTGAAATTCTGGAGGTATTGTCGGTGGCATTGCTCCGTCTTGTGTTCGTGTCTCTTGGTATGTCTTGGTATAAGGATTCCAATCCTTTCCCAAGCACATCATTTTCAGCTTCATCTTCGCTCCACCGGGAAATTCGGGTGTATAAAATCCACCAAGACCCGTTCCTAGTTCGTTGCATCGTCGGATGATTGAGATTTGTGCTTCGGGTGTCAGGTATCCCCTTAATAAAATCATACCTGGGCGGATGACCTGACACTGTTCACTGGTGTAGTAGTGATTGGTGATGTCGGTCTCTTCTTGATTCAGGTTTACCGGTATCGGATAACAGATACTAAAGCTTCCTTTGGTTATAAATTTCATCTACGGTGAGTACTAGTTTCAACTACTTCATTTCATGCTCATTACATATCCCAATTCATTCAGTCATGCATTCATTCAAACAGTTACTCTACTACTTAGTCATGCTTCTTCAAGGATTAAAGGTTCGGATAATTACCTGGGCCGGACTTAGAACCGGACCCGTCACGGTCTATGACATGAAGGACAGGCTGCCTCTGAGGTGCACCCCGCTGAGGTCCCCGGGATCCCGGTCCCTGTGGTGCCTGCTGGGCCGGTGCATCGCCAGATGCAACCTCCTTGCCTTCCCTTTGCTTGTAGCTTTGGAAGTTCCCTTTTGGCTTAGCATTCTCTGGGCACTTGTTAGCTGTATGTCCCAGCTTCTGGCAGTTGTAGCACTTGATATCTCTCCCATAGCAGTCCTTGCCGGGATGGTCCTGGTTGCACTTTCTACACACATATGTGCGGCCATCGGAGAAGGTTTTGGTGAAACCGGAGCCAGAACCTAAGGTTTAGAGGGTTAGCACATGTGTGCGCGGATATACTAGATATGATACTTATACAAATACGAGTTTGGATCAGAAGTTTACCCTTAGTTGGGTGTGATCTCAGTGGCTTCGCAGCCACCGGTGCAGAAGAACCGAGTTGAAGCAGCTCAACCGGTTTGCCCTGCTCAGCTTGGGCACTGCTTTCACTTGGAAATTTCTTTTGAGATTGCTGAAAGAAATTTCCCTTCTTCTTTTTCCAGCTCTTCCCCTGGTTCTGCTCCTCAGCACTGGTGTTTTTATTGTTGGCCTTGCGCTTAAGCGCGGTTTCTTCATCCCTTAGCTGGCAAGTGATCTCAACGCGAGAAGCCGCGTGATAGCACTCCTGAAGTTTCAGGTATTAGCCGGGATTCTTATTTAAAAGAGGATAAGGAAAAGATTTAAGGAATTTCAAGGAATTGAAATGGTACCAAGGGTTAAACTGATATTTACCTGGAGGGAGGTAAATCGAGTGTAGCCCATACCGTACCGCAGGCGATGGCTCAGACCGCCATAGAAGCGATCGACCAACACCTGGCCGGTGTACCCAAGGTCGGGTAGAAGACGGAGAATAGAAGTGAAGGTGCGGTAGTACTCATCCACAGACATCTTGTCTGTCATCTTCAAGGCGTCCAGCTCTAGCCTTTTCTTGGTCTTTACATGTTCCGGATAGTACTTGGATCGGAGGAGTGATGCGAAAGACTCCCAGTCGAATGTGGGGTCATTTACATGCTCGTGCTTGATTAGCTTCCACCAATCCATGGCTGCGACCTTCAGATAGTAGGCTGCAACTCTAACTCTAACTCCAGCAGGAGCTTCGAGGGTTTCGAACGCCGTCTCCATTTCGGAGATGTAGGCTTCGAGCTTAGCCGGATCACTCTCGCCCCTAAAGCAAGGAGGGCGGAGTTCCGCTACAGCTTTTACCCAGTTAGCTTCTCTGGGTGGAGGGGGAGGGATTGGCCCCGCTTGAGTTTGCAGGTTTTGTTGGTTTTGTTGCATAGCTTGGATCACTTGCGGTAGTATATGTGCTACCGTGACGGCGACGATCTCAGCTATCGTCTGCGCGCCCGGTCCGTCATTGGCCCCTCCTCTAGGGCAACTTGGACCTCTTCCTGACATCTGAATAATTAACATCCACATTAGGCTTTGCAAGATATGACCTAAGGGTCTTGAATTTAAAACAAGGTATCGTTCTTAAGAACGTCAAGGGTATCCGTTGTTAACAACGGTAGTTCCTAGTTAGGTTTCTAAGTTTCCGTCTTAAGACGGTTGAAATCCTAACTCGGTAATCCCTATGCTCGGTAACTATGGACATCAGAGCGTAACTACGCTCAGATACCACTTTTTTGTAACACTCCTACCGCTAATCCTGTGCTTACCGTCCAATCATCCCAATAATCAAAGTTACTCGCAGCGGAAATACTACTTACTACGACGGGTGATACAACGCCGCTTACCGCCCATACGGCTAGCAAGGCTATTACTACTTACAGTGACGGTCTGATGCCTAAGTATACCGAGCTACTATATTACTTACCAAAATACCACATACCGAATACTTACATCAATGGATTACCGAGTGCCGAAGTATATTCGATTACATCATTTCTACGTTCCCAAAAAGAATGAGTTTCTATCAGCTACTCATCTATACCAATTCCCATTCTATCAATATCCAAAAAGGTGTACCCCATGGTACACCGGCTAATCAAAAGCTACAGCCGTGTACTACTTAGTACACCAATCATAATTCATTGTTTACAACCAAAGAAAAACAAAAGAAATAGAACTAAGTCTTCACATCTTCATCCTTCGCGAGTACCTGCGTGTTAAAAATAGTGCCCCAAGGGGCTCAGCAAAAGCTGCGCATAAACTCCGCATATACCGAGTGCTAACAAGGGCACGCCGACTATTTGACGTCCACTAAACATGCAGTTCATTACTTTCATACATACATGCTTTGCATACAACTTACATACACATATATACATTACACAATCCAAGGCAGCAATACAATGTCATACACCATACTTACGTTCACAAGAGTTAGCCAAATTACGCATCCGGGTTAATCGGTATGCTATTTACTCTTTTACTCATTACCCCTTAATTATTCTTACTTTACTTACTTACTTCCATTTATTTACTTACTCATTCTTACTTACTTACTTTTACTCAAGTTAAGTCGGTATGACCTCCGGCCCGGGGACTACACCGTCCCACCACCGGGATTTACTTGACTCACCAATCCGGGATGCTACCCATTTAAGGGGTTTGGGCTGCGGACCAGTTTAAGAGTCAGGAATCGGATCCAACCTCTTGTGTCTCCTCATCCTCACGTGTGGCCGAAACTATATCGGACTTCTACTCATTCCAATTTAATTACCAATTTAAGTTAGATTGGTTAGCTTGTTAGGAATCAGTTAGAAGTCCAATAACAAATAATAGTCGGTCACAATACATCATCTCATACATACACACATTCATTATCATCCATACATTTCATGAATTATACAAACTGAGATTAAAGACAACATTCACAACATACAACACTACATATTCACAAGTAAGCATAGTAACTCCGATTCGTGCATTTATCTTGTTTGGTGATCAATTAGCACACAACACACAAATCAGAGTAACCAAGGTAGCATACGGGGCATGAGGAATTCATACCGTTCACCGTCGTACTTGTATCCCAACGTTCCTCCGGTGTTCACAAATCAAATCCTATTATATACATACAATTGAATGATTAATCTAACTATCATTAACTAAACACGATTACTCTTTGTTTCCTAACTCATACTTACTATACCTTTACACTTCTTATACTTATGGTTTACTTACTCTTTATTATTTTCAAACATGTTTATACTCTTAATGACCTTTAAACATCCTTAATTAAGTCCTAATTATCTTATACTATCATTACCATTCACTTCCTTACCTTATTACCCATTTAATACACTTGTTTTCACAAATTTAGGTTGGTCCGGGACCTTGTCCAGGTCCTAAGTCCCGGAACACCTCATTACCAAAGTCTCGGGCGTTTTTAATACCCTGGTCCGGGTCCTTGTACATGGGGTAAGTCCCGGACCAGAAGCTTGGTGAATTCTTGAACCGTTTTTATATGTGGTCCGGGAGTTGTACAAGGGACCAAGTCCCGGACCCAAATTCCAGTGAAGTCTCGGCCATTTTATTTGCATGGTCCGGGAGCTTATACGTGGACCACGTCCCGGACCCAAGTTGCAGGGAAGTCTCGAACAAAAATCAGACGCGGTCCGGAACTTCTTACATAAGGTAGGTCCCGGACCCTGCTACGAATTTGACAGATTTTCCAGTTTTCTTTGTCGTTACAACCCAACTTTGCCTAATTAATCCCCATTGTCCTCACTTATCCCACATATTTAGCACCTAATTATTCACCTAAACATGTTTAAATCCATTACTAATCTGTTACACCCTTTATACTAATTCACTCACCTATTTCCTTAAGTCCTCATTTCAGCACTTATCTTTCTAAGTTGTATTTGCTACAGATTTAACCCTCACCTTACATCTTTAGCTCCCTCTTATAATGTCATTTCTAGAGTTTACATACACTAGTTATCTCCAAACCAGTACAACCAAACAGCTCTAACAAAAATCTGTTACAAGTACATGGTTTCACCTAGTTTCTAGTTTTCTTAAGTGTTCTAATTCCAGATAAATTTTGACATAACCTCCCCTAAAATCTTACATTCTCACCACATCATGTATTCACATTTTGTTACCCATTTCACCTGTTTCAAAACAGCAATAATATACAAGCTCTCATACACCAATATCAACTACTAAACACTCTTAAAAATTCCTGCACATAACGTGTCATTCCCAAATCTGTTTTGACAAGTTTTCAATGTCTTTTAAGGTTTCAAAACATTTGTATTCTCTTATACACTACTCCACCACTACACTACCATTTTACAATACCATTTTATACTTCCAAAATCTGTTACACAAACACATACAAAACTACACAAGGACAAGTATAATTTACCTTGTTATTTCACAAACTTCTCCTTTCTTCCTCCTTCCTCTTTCCACCGGTTTTAGCAACTTCAACAATCTTACACTACAGCCCATATACATACACATTTCAATACTAAAAACTAACTCTTAACCATTCTTTGAAGCTTAAGGTATATTTAGGGTTTAGAGATTTCATTACCTTACAAGGATGTAGGTGATGCTTGGGATAGCTCAAGAACAATGTTTTCTCTCCTCCAACAAAGCCCAAAATCGGCTAGAGTACCAAAACAACCAACAAGGTTTTAGCTTAATTTCGTTTTGCCCTTAAAGGCTAGAAAAAGATGGAGTTTCAAGATGATTTTTACCTCAAAAGAACAAGGATAAGATGGTGGTGTTAATGGTAGTCTTGAAGCTCCAAATGGGGCATACCCATAAAAACGAAAGTTCTCCTTTTTGATTTTGGAAAAGGGAAATGTTCCTCTTGATGAGAGGATTCTAATGGTATAGTTTTTATAATTTTGGAGCAAGTTTGGGCACTTAACAAGAGGAGAGAAGGGAGTATTTTTGTGGGTTGCTCAAAAGCTCCATTGTTGTCCCAGGAAGAAGGAAAGGAATAGAGAGGATGAGTGGGTTGGGTGCTGTACGTAAGAAGAAATGAGAGGTTAGGAGTAGGGAGAGTGGAGAGTGGGTTTAGTATAGGTATTTTGCTTTTTACTTTTTAATTTCTTTGTCTTTTTGCAAATTAAAAGGGGATTAAGAGGGTGTGTGGGGGATATAAAATCGGACACACACAGCCCCCATGTGGGTTTTGAAATCCTTTTTACATTATTGGACACATAAGTTTGGTTATTTATGTTTCTACCCCACAGCTTCCCGTTTTTGACAGTTTTCACTAATTTCTCGTTTTATTGATTTTATTGGTTCTAAAGCTTCACTAATATTTATTAATGACTATTTAGTTGACCAAAATTGTTACGAGTCTATTTGACCCGCTTAAAGTCACGTTTTCCTGGTTACCTCGAAAAACGCGCTTTAATGTTCGTTAGTGTTTTTAACCCATTTTAAGGATCCGTTTTCTTCGGGATTTGCTCCCTAATATTTATTTAGACTTAATTAAGCTTCTAAAATTATTTATTAGCCTAATTAATTACTGTTCCTAATTACGGGTATTTCAGCTTGTGTGCTATCTGTTTACTTGCTATGACTAAGACAAGATAAAGCATGCAACCGGTTATATTAGTACTTACTGAGTTAAGAATAAGAGTTAAGTATTGGTGATTGTTGGTTAATACCCGTTAAGGTTTAACTAGCACTTGGTGTTTAAGATTTATACTAACTGGAACTTGAGTGAGGAAACCGGGACTGACTCCGGTCATGCATGCTAAGGAAAGGGGAACGGTATCTGAATCAGATCCGCCCTCCACTTAAGGACTTGTCTTCGGACTTGTAGCCTAGGGCCGGTTGCCGGCTCAGCTACGCTGGACTCCCGTCCAGGGTAGGTGGCATTAAGATGGTGCGATAGGATCACCTAATTCCTAGGTTTAAGATTAAGCTACAACCATTCCCTTCTAGGAACGGTTTGTATACTGAGATTAAGTTAAGGTTAAGATTGAGGTAAGATAAGGAACTGAGGTTAAGGAAATCAGGACTAAGGAGGGGGTTACTAACCCACTTGATAAGGGAACGCTTGTGTCGTTCATTGTGTGTGAGCTATATATGTTCATCTGAAGATTGTTGTTTATTGTACTTCATATCATGCTTGTGTACTTAATCAATTTCCATGCTATCGACAATTAGTCGTCGTAGCCCCGTTAGCTTGGGGGCCATGAGAGGGAGTACCAGCATTCGTGCTGACCCCCTTTGGGGGCTGTTTTTACACTTGCAGGTAAGGTAAGAGGCCATGAAGTCGCACCACGAGAGTAGGAGCGGTTAGACTTAGGATGGGTTGTTTATTTTGAGTACGGGTTGCGCTTGTGCTCCCGTCTGTTTATATTGAAACTGATGTAAATTTGTGGCTAAGACTTAGATACTTATACTCGGTTGGTTGGTGGTATTTTGGATGGTGATGTTCTGGATGGTTGTTTACTTTGGATAAGTGTTGTAATATTATAAGGCCGGTATGTTCTAACGATCAGACCGTGGCAAGGTCCAGGTGTTTGTTATTCCCGCTGCGACGAATTCGATTAAGTGTTAAGTTTTGCGATAACCACGATTGGCTTTGGACGGGTGTTACATATATTATATATAAACTTGGTTTAATTACTTACGTTATTAAATTTGGTCAAGGCACCTAATATGGTCCTGGTTGACCCATTGACCACCAGTTTGACCCATAATTTCTTTATTCACAGTTTTGTCCTAAAATATCCAGAATTTACATTTTAACCCCAATTTTTTTGCAAAACTTTATAAAATTCATTTTAATAACTTTTAATTCATGGTTTACGGCAATAATTATTACTTAGCCTCCTAAATTTATTTTATTTCCATACTAATCCCAACTTTCATTCGGTGATCTTAATCTTTATTTGAAATTCATTTTAAGCTTATTAAAACATAAAATTAAATGGCCTAAATTATATGGCTTTAGCATAAATCTAACTTATATATAAATTGTTTATAAATGTCACAAAAGACATAATGGCTTACGGTTTTGGTATATTCTTGTAACAATATTTTATAAATTGTGTTTCAACCATTTAATTAATTTCCATGACATTATATGTCATCTAAACCTTATATTATCAACTAAAAATGTAATAAAACATTATAATACATAGTTAATCCATTTTGAGCTCTAGCAACTTACGGCTTGTACTAAACTTGCCCATATATTTTATAAATCGTGTTTAATCCTCTTAATTTATTTTCATGGCATTATAAGCAAACTTATAATCTAAATAAGCTAGCCACATAATATATAATATTTTAATACATAATTTAATCATTTACACCAGCTGTTACCCACGACTAATAACACATATGTATACTAATGATATGAAAACTTTAATATATATATTAGTTTAGTATACTCACTTGATTAACAAGTACATTATTCAGCCAAGCCTACTCCAAGATCACGGCTTAATTTGCCAACTTCCACACACACTTGTTCTTCCCACTTTGGCAGAAATTTTCTCCTTTTTACAGCACACATACGCCACATTTTTTGCAAGAAAACAAGTAGGTATTAGTCATCTTACCACCAAGGGTATTTAAGGATTAAATTAGGCTTAATTTAACTAGATTTTTACCTTGATAATAGGAGACTTAGGCAGGCTGTTACGCCTTGTTACAAAGGCTTAAAAATGGAGTTTGTTGCTCCATATGAAACAGCACATGAGGAAGCCCACTTATCCACTGAAAAATGACCTAAAGATAGACTAAATCAGCTGGAGAAACCAAGGTAAGGTTTCAGAAATTAAGAGGGAACTTATTGCTTGTTTTTACCATGAAAAGGCTAGTTTGGACCCTCCTCTTTCCTTCCATGAACTCAGCCGTGAAACCCTCTTTCCTTGCCAGCAAACATGAGATAATATGGTGAATGAGAAGAGGGTCAACTACAACAAAGGAAGGGAGGAGAAAGAGGAAGAAGGAGGTGACTTCCATGCTTTAAGACCTTACCAAGGTGAAGAGTCCTCATCCATGGAGGCTAGCTGCTACTCTCGGTTGATGAAGAGAAAAAGAGGGGTTTGGGACTGAAGTTTACGGCTGGGAAGATAAGAATGGAGAGAGAAGTTGATTCTTGCCTTATGAAGTAAGATAATTTAGAATAGGAATTAATCTTTGATGAGTCATCAAACTCCATAGATACTTCTATGTTGTAGCAGATACAAGAGGACTTAAGAAGGGGATTACGGTGGTTGTTCTCGGCTGGGACAAGGAATGAGTGGATAAGATAATTTCATTATCTTATAAAATAACATAAAGTCACTTTTTTTTGAATAGTTACTGTTGCATCATCAATTGGAAGGTGTGTAGTTAGCTTAATGAAGAGGAAAGACCCCCCTAAGCTGGCGGAAGTGGTATAGTCAGGATAAAGAAGATTAGCTTGACTTGTGTTACATTATATGTAACGAGAAAATGGAATTCTCTTAAAAAGTAGCCCATGCTGACTCATTATCAATAGAGTTTAAATTGATAATAGATAAGGCTGATTCAATTAACGGTGGAAGTGATTGGTTAAGGTGGGAAGAGGTGAATTTGACTTATTAAAGTAATAACTAGTAAATATGCTACTTTATGATAAAGGTGTTTGTAAGCCACAATAAGTATAAGTATGGCCGGTTATTTGATAGGGGATAATAACCCCGTTATACGGCATATGATGGTCAAAGTCAAAGGAGAGAGTTTGACCCTTGACTAGATTAAAGAAATCTCCCTTCTTGCTGTTATTGGGGGTCTCCCGTAGGAATGTTTGGTTCCATGGGTTTCCTGCCCAATGGGTATGGGTTCGTGTATCGTATTGGCAAGTGTTTATTATTTTATCCTAACAGGAGATAGTTCACATTATAATAATAGGTGATGGTTTTCCACCTTTTGTTGTTGAGTATATTGTTGATAACAGTTAGTTGATTTCTTTACGAGAGTCCATGAGTTTTCGTATTTGTAAGTTTGTTATTGTTCGTTATTCCTTTATTGGAGTTACTTATATACTGGGTCCAACTGTTGTGTGAGCCTCGATTTTAAACCCTATCCTATGTTGATTAAAGTTGATTAGGATCTAACCGGGTTTTAGGTCCACTTATAACCTAAGATTAATAACTATGTCATATAACAATAATTATTAAAACCTAAGCTAGCTCACTGGAACCTATTATTAGTCGCCACCTAATTTTAACCTAGATCAAATTAGGAAAGGACAGTTCAGGTTCGGGGGATTGGTATACAACTTATTTAGGGTTCAATTACTTTCATTACCCCTCCTAGGTCGTTTTTCCCCTACTTTGTTTTTTTACGGCTTACTACAAAGTTGTTTTAACCTAAGTGCGTGCTTCTGTTTTTTTTTATTTTAAAATTTTTGACAGAAAATAAAAGTGAAAATTGCAATTTCCAAAACTAGGTTTCGGAGGCAGAATTAGGTCAAATTGTGTTTCCGTCCGAAGCCACGGACCTAATGTCCGTAACCACGGACCCTAGTTAACCTATGTAAAAATAAAAGTCGAATTAAACAAAAAACAAAAATTTGAAAAGTCTGGGGCCACAGACAGGATGTCCGTAGGCCCGGACATAGTTTAGCAAAACCTAAAATTTTAAAATCCCGCCGCCGTCCGTGGGTGTCCGTGGCCACAGACAACCCGTTCGTGGTCTCGGACCATAGGTTCGAGGTCCCAGACCACCCACGGACAAGGGTTTTCTGGGGGTTCCCGACGGTGTTTTCGGTTAAAAAATTATGCACGTGTAGCCTGAAAGATATACAATACGTTAGTAATAGAAAGATTGCAGTTTGAAGTATGATTATGCACAAAACTTAAGAAACAAAGTAACAAGGCAGAAGCAAAAGTAATTAGCAATACTGAAGCCGAAAAGGGTTGGTTTGAGCCCAAAATTTAACAGAGAGTTAATAACGTTCTGGGGAGTTAGAAAAGTAGAATTATAACCTGTTTTACCTTCAGATTCATGGTGTTTCTTCACGTCAGGATTCTTCGGAGGCCTCGTTGATAGCTGAAATACCCCAAACCTTAGTATGTTGTTTAAACATTAAAATATGGTATATTAAGACTAAAAATAGTCTTAGAAACATTAGAGAACAATTTAAACCATAGAAAACACAAATAAATACCTTAAGGTCAATAAAGGCTAAAATGTGTTCTAAGCTTGGGATAATCTTGGTTAAGACCTATTGAGCTTACCAAGACCTCATTTATATATTAATGAACATATAAACAATTACCAAAGAAAACCAAGCTTGAAAACAAGTTAAAACACAAAATGTGCTTTAAGGAGTCTTAAAGCACGTTTTTGAAAAATTGTCTTGTAAATGAGTTTTAAGTGGCTAAATGTCCATCATTACTCTTTAATTAACATGTGTACTACTTAGTATCACATTAGGAAGTCTAGGTCAATGGGAAATCAAAAATTTCACAACTATGTGCCTTGTTTTAGTGAATAGTAACTAAAATAAGCAAGTTTATAACATAAGTCAAATAAGTAAGTTAATTGGTCAACAAAGACTAAAACACCCCTTACTACTAAATGGGGGCCGGTTTTTATAAGGGTGAGTCATCTCCCCCTTGTTAGTTTATCAAGTAAGCAAAATTAATAAAGCAAGTCACTATTTACTTTTACTTTAAAATCAAAAAACTAGCTACTTATCTTCATTCTCTTCTTTCCCTCTTCATTTCCCACGACTCCAACCTCTCTTCTACCTCATTCTTGCTCTCCATTCACGGTTTTGCAATAGTACCACCACCATATATCATCTTCAACCTCTTGTAACTCCTAGCTCACTTTGCCAAATCAAAAACAAACACCACCATTCTCTTTGTCTTGCCAAGCTCTTCATTCCTAACTTCTTAAAATTCCAAGAGCTCCATTTCGGTGCCAAGAGGAATCTCCATGGGAGGAGCTTGAGCTCATCTTCTCACATATTATTGTTCTCCTTTGCTTCTAGGTAAGGAAACTCAAAGAAAAATATCATTTCCTTCATGTTTGTATGTTGTCCGAAAAACACCATTAATGGTGCCCTTTACCTTGCTTGTTCTAGCTTCATTTGAATCTTCCAAGGGCTTGGTGGAGTCCTCTCTTGCTACATATCCAAACTCTCTTTCATATCCAAGGTAAAACAATCATTTAAATGTTCTAAGGCAATCTATGTATCTAGGGTTTACAATGAGATGAAGCATAAAGCTTGTATACTCATTTCATTAATTGTATATTGTTTAGAAGTTGACAAGAAACCAAACATCCTTACCGATTTTTAAACAAGGGAACAAGAAAGAAGTTGTGAGGAAAATAGGTAAATATGCTAACCTAATGTAGCTTATAATGTCTTAGGAGAAATGAGCTTATATTTCTTATTAAAACTACTTAAGGAGCAATTGGTAAATGACTTAGAAAAATGCTCTCAAGGGCTTAGTAAAAGGCATAAGTATTGTTAGGTGTATTTGCAGGTCAAAGGCAAATATATTGTGGAAATTCAGTGTTTAAGGTTTATGCATCTTAATGGCCTAAGAGCCATGCTATTTAAGGGCCTAAGTGCCAAGCAATTTAAATTATGCACTATATTGTGATGTAGTGTTAAATGAGTGAAGTTTTGTGTACAAGAATGTTCTTGTTGGATTTTAGTGTTCTTGATTGTTTAATGGTGAAAACAATGTGTTTTGGCTTAGTAATGTTCTAGGAGAGTTCATGTCAAAATTTAGGTAATGTACAAGAAGTTCTAAGTGTTTAAGCAAGATTTGGTGAACTAGGAAGTGTTAGAAATGTTTAGGTGTTTACTAGAGGAGAAGTAATGTCTTAGGTGTTCTAGGAAACAAAAAGGACTTAGACATCAAGTAGAAGTTTTGGTTAGGAAGAAAAGATGCTTGGGAGATGATGTTGTAGTGGTGAGAAAACATTTGGGAATAGTGGAAGTTATAGGAATGAAACACCACATAGAAATTTAGTGAAAAACATCACAAGTGTAAACCTTTTTATGAGAATTTGTGTAATGCTTGAGGAGGATTTTGATGAATGATTTAAGGAGTTTAATGGAGGTCTTAAGGTGTGTTTGAAGTGCCCAAATAAGGTTAGAACATACTAGGATATATGAGGTGAAGTTTGGAGTTAAATGGGCAATTAAAAACAAGGGTCTGGAGCAGACCGACCTTGGGGACCAGACCTGCAAGGTCGGTCGAGCCCATTTTACCCTGCGAGAAATGGTTTCTGGAATGGACCGACCTTGGGGACCGGACTTGCAAGGTCGGTCGGGCGTGGATTTTTAGTACGGATTGAGTCTCTGGAATAGACCGACCTTGGGACCGAACTTACAAGGTCGGTCATGCCTACATTTTTGTACACAAGTGAGTCTCGGGAATCGACCGATCTTGCGACCGGACTTGCCAAGATCGGTCGGGCCTGAGTTTTCAAAAGGGAAAAACTCTCGGGAATAGATCGAACTTGTGGACCAAACTTGCAAGGTTGGTCGGAGTAGATTTTTTAACGGTAATGTGTGTTCTGGAATGGACTGACCTTGTGTAAGGTCGGTCGGACCAAAACTTATAAAAAAAAAAAACAAAGAGTGGCTTAAGTAGTTAACCCTAGGGGGTATGATGAAGGTAAACAAGGATAAGTTTGAGGACTAAAACATGTCATGTAACCATGTTAAACACTTAAAAATTTGAAGTTAAGTAAGTTAATTAACCGACATTCTTAATTATGTATAGGAGTGGCCTACGGTGAAAATCAATCGAAGCAAGGACCAAGGTATGGTTTTCTTGTAGTCTGTTGCCTACCGGTTTACACCGGCTTGTGTGTTGTTTGTTTTTCTGTGTGTTTATGACCTTGTAAGACTTAAGTCATGTAATGAGTTTACTGTTGTTAAATATTATTGTATTGTTAAGTATGACTCTCTCTTCCTTGTGTGTGCATAACAAGACTTAACCAATTGTTTGTGATTTGTTAATTGAGTTCAATGTTGAACTTCTAACAAGTGCTAACGGGGAAGTGAGGAGTCCGGTCTGTTCCGGCCACGCGTGTGAGTATGGGAGTTGATGTCATAACCGGTTCGATTCTCTCTGTATGTTATTGGTTGTTTTTCCAATTTGGTTTCCAACCTTCCCTTTAGCTTAACCAAGGCTATTTTACTGACTCACGTCGGGCCACAGGGGCATACTATGTGTTGTTTGGTGTGCTTGGATCACTATATCCGAGGCACCTTGTGTTAAGTTATCCGTTCAATCTAACAAGACGGTAACAAGTTATGTAACGAGCTTAGCATGAGTTTGGCAACATTCTCTAGGCTCTCCATGGGAACTAATTGTGTTGGTTCATTTCCTAAAGGGAATTGTTCTTGTGTGTTATGTGTGATGTTGTATGTAATACTCTTGCGATGATATATATATATATGATGTATGTTTAAAATGAATATGTCATCATGACAATTAGTTGCGCGTATCCGGTAGCCGATGGGCTGCGCGTTAACCATACCAGCCAAGGGTTGCTGACCCCCTCGGGGGCTCCATATTTCTTTTACTGCAGGATGAGGATCGAGGAAGCGGAATGGCTATAGATCCTAGGTTGCAGGAATACTTTTGGTTATTGTTGGATGTTAAGCCCGGGATGCGCCTGTGCTCCCGTGGCGATATATTTTGGTACCGTTGTAGTACAGTGACGGTCGTTGACAGTTCATAGTGACAGTTTGTGATGTACAATTATAGTTATGGATGTAGTTACAAACTCGGTATTATGTTAATGTATTAAAGGATATTAGTTCTATGCTCGGGAGTCTGATCATCAGACCGATACGCTTGTATTTATTCTGCCTTGTTCACCACGTGGGTGGTTAACGGCGTTGTAGCACCGAACCGTTTAGTTATTATTTAGTTGTTATTTCCGCTGCGATTTTGATTATTGTTAAGTGCGTAGTAGGGGTGTTACAAAAAGTGGAATCAGAGCGTAGTATCGATTTGATGGCTGGAATACCGAGCTTAGGAATATACCGAGTTAGGAAATCTAGCTATAGTTGCCTAAGAGAACAGTTGTGGAAAGGTTAACCACTAACTAAGTGTGGAAATACCTTATTGTCGGGAAGATGTTACAACTGTTGGACCGATAAGTGTGCAAGCACAGTGCTAATAAATGTTCATGTGAATTCAGATGTCAGGTAGACCACGAGGTTGAGGCCGCGGACGCGGTACTGGTGATACTGGGAACCAGGGGGAGAACCCTACGGCACAGGTCATGGCCGACGCTGTTACGGGCGCCGTAGCCCAGATGGTCCCACAGTTGGTAGCTGCGATGCAGCAGCAGCAAGGCGGAGTGGGTCAACAAGGGCCACAACCGTAACCACAGCCGCGCGAGACCAATTGGGTCAAGGCGTTGGCGGATTTGAGACCCCTGTCATTCAGTGGGGAGACCGACCCTAGTAAGCTGGAGGCGTACATCTCCGAGATGGAGACCGCTTTCGAGACCTTGGATGTTCCTACTGGTGCCAAGGTTCGACTAGCCGCTTACTACTTGAAGGGATCGGCTCAGAGTTGGTGGAAGCTGGTAAGGGAGGGCAGAGTTGGTGATCCTACCTTCCAGTGGAGGGAGTACACGGCCCTGCTGCGAGCCAAGTACTACCCGATCCATGTGCAAGAGGCCAAGCGCCTAGAGCTCGACAACTTGAGGCAAGGGATAAGATGACGGTTGATGAGTACTACACCGCTTTCATCGGACTTATCCATCTGCTGCCGGATCTGGGTTACTCAGACCGGATCTTAGTGAAACGTTTCTATAACGGATTGAGCTACCGCCTACGCTACGGTATGGGGCCAAGCGGGTATACTACCTTGCAGGTAATAAACTACAGTATGAAGTGAATAAGTGTGTACAGTGCGTTAATGTAATTGTGAGTTTAAATTGTGGGGCATAACTAACACCCTAAATGAAATACCCCAAACTTAAATATAGTGATTAAGATTATTCTAATCCTTATTTAAGAGCCTAAAAATGCTTAGGTAATATTGGTAAGGAAAAATAAATCCAAAAGAAACAATAAACGCTTAAAAAGCGAAAAACGCTAAATAAGCGTTAGACAACTGTATGAGTTATGCGACCTCGGTTAGCGTATTATATGAATCCTAAAGGTTTAAAAAGACCTAAATAATATATGGGAACAACTCCCGAAGAAAACGGATTCAAATAATGTATTAAAACGCTAATAGAGCTTTAAAGCACGTTTTTCGAGGAAACCCAAAACGTGACTTTAAGTGGTCAAATGGACCCGTAAAAATTATGAAGCATTAAATAATAATTATTAAGCATTTATGGATGTAACACCCCAACTCAATCCAATTGTGGTCTCGCAACTTAACAATATATATATACACATGTCACAGCGGAATTCTTTACAATCCAGGACCTTGCCACGGTCTGACTACAGAATATACCGAACATTAGTCTAACAACCTAACCATTTACTTAACCTTCTTACAATCCACTCACAACCTATACATCTTACTAACTCAAATTGCCATACGAGTGTACATGCACAACTCGTAGGCCACACTGATCCCTTAACAGCTGTATCCTCTTCTTACTCTTGTGACAGCCGCCTCCTGATGTTCACCTGTGTAGTAAAAAGAAGCCCCCGAGGGGGTCAGCACGAATGCTGGTACGATCCTCTCATGGCCCCCAAGCTAACGTGGCTACGACGACTAATTGTCGATAGCATGGAGGTTGATTAGATGCACAACATAATAGAAAGTGCAGCAAACAACAACTCAGATATGAACAATCAAAGTTCACACACAATGAACGACTTAAATGCGTTCCCTTAATTAGAGAGTTAGTTATTTAACTCCTTAAGTAATGTTCTCTCTTAATCTTAGTCCATCCTTATCTTACCTCAATCCGATTCTTATCTTAATCTTAGAAACAACCATCCTTTAATCAGGAGTGGATGTAGCTTATCTTAATCTTAATATTACAAGTCATCCTTTAAAAAGGAATGATTGTAACTTAACTTATTCTTACCTTAATCTTAATCTTAATGATACAAATCATCCTTTAAAAGGAATGATTGTAACTTATCTTAATCTTAACTTAATCTCAATATACAAACCGTTCCTGGAAGGGATTGGTTGTAACTTATCTCAGTCTTAGGATACAAACCATTCTTTAATTAGAAATGGTTGTAACTTATCTCAAACCTTATCTCAATCTCATCTCAGTTCTTATCTCAATTAAGTCAACCGTTCTTTAATTAGAATGGTTTGTACCTTAATCCATTGTTTATCTGTCGGGTCACGTAACCCTAGCCAATGAGTTATCAGCTCCATTGGTTTACATAAACAATATTTATTAGAATTAGTTGGGCATTTAGGTAGATCCCACTACACCATCTCAGTATGCCTCCCTCCTAAAACAAGAAGTCCGGGGAGGTCGAGTCTATTTGTCGACTCTAGGCGACGAGTCCAAGGACAAGTCATCTTGGAAGACGGTATTTGATAAGGATACCGACTTCCCCCAATACACATGTGCGGTACCATTCCGGATTCCTCACTCAAGTTCAGTTAGTAATAGTCTCAAGACCATGTTTGTTGGTTAACCTCTTTCGGTTCATATCGTCCCTCATTAGGGGGCGTTCCTTATTCTCACTCAATTTCTTACTAAACATTGGTTAGTAAGTTCTCACGGTATGTTGTGTTAGTTTTCAAACATCACACAACAACACAATATATATATAATATGTTCCGGTTGCATGCTTTATCTTGTTTAGTGAGCACACAAAACAAATAGCACACAAGCCGAGGGACACCTCGTTAGCAAGCAGGTCACAAGAAGAAACAACTGTACCGTTCACCGTTGGCCGTTTGGTTGCTTACTCTCTTCCGGAGTCCAATTTCCAAGTCCTAAAAACATTCATTCAGTTTTAGGTTGTTAATCACTTAACTTAATTCAACTTACTTAACTTACTTAACTTGCTTAACTCTTAATGACTCCGACCTAACACCTCTTAAGTCTTACAACTTAATCTTGAACTTTCAAGTTTATACTTAACTTAACTTAATCTCTTAAGTTTTTAGGGTCCTAATCATTACCACCCTACCAAAGGTATTCCTCATTACCCATTACCATTCTTAGAATTCAAAATTCCTTTTTTTTTAAGTGTTAAGGGTCGACCGACCCACCGACCGACCCAACCCCTGGGTCGGTCCATTACAGAAACTCTTCCGTCTCTTGAAACCCATCGACCGACCCAGAGCTAGACTGACCGACCCAAACCCTCTGGGTCGGTCCCTTACAGAACCCATTTTCCTACTTAAACCTTGCCCGACCGACCCAAGGCTAAGCCGACCGACCCAAACCCTCTGGGTCGGTCCAGTCCAGAGACGTTCCGGCTGGCTCAACATGGCCCGACCGACCCAAAAACTGGGTCGGACACTGGGTCGGTCCACTACAGATTTTCCTCTTTAATTGCTCTTTCAATTCCAACTCTTCCACAAGTGTCCTAATAGGTCCAACACCATCTTGGCACCTTAAACCCACCTTATAACCTCCACCAAACTTATTAAAACAACTTCAAAGATCTTCTCAAACTTTTACTCAATCCTTGCAAAAACTCCTAACACTTGTTAGTTATTCCCTTTTCTTTCCAACATGTACATTATATCTTAAACTTCAACTAACCAAAGTGTTTCTTTCCAACCCATATAGCTCCTCCTTAACATCACTACATACATCTCTGCTTTGCTCAATCCTTCCAAGGTCATCTTGCATGTCCATGCACAATTTCTCTTCTTTTATTTGTTACTCAACACTCCTAAACTCTTGAGCTTACTTATACATTGCTTTCCATTACCTTAAACACCTTAACATGGTTCTTCATTTACCCTGACCATGTAACACCCTCCTTAAACATTCCCACTCTTTTTATACATCATTCACCATTCTCATGATCATACTCTCTTTACATTCCCAGTCACTTTCCTTGACATTTGACGACATTCTCCCACACCTTTCTCTTCCAGATTCTTACACAAGTCCTACTTCTCCTCATACCATGACTTTGGTGTGTTCAATACACCCACCTAAACTCTAACTTCCTCATAGACCATTCTAGGTCATTCTCATCCTTAAGAACTCCTTAGTTAACTCATTTCCACTCAAATTCTTCATAATGACTCTAGTAAATCCTAGGTCATATTAATTTACCACCATCACCTAAACACTTATTTTCTACTCAAATTTCGCCATAGCTCCTCTAGTATATCCTTATGCCCAAATGCATTGTTTTTCTCACACAATAATCTCACACACACACACCAAGTCCTTTCTCATCTTATTTTCTCACCCAAATCAACTTATTCACATCATACTCAATATATTGCAAAAATCTTAAATTGCATAGCACTAAGGCTCTTAAATGACATGGCTCTTAGGCCCTTAAATGACTTAAACTTAAACACTGAATTTCCCACATATAAAAGCTTTCAACCTGCAAATACACCCATCAATCTCATAGTAGTCATAATGCTCTTAAAATCCACCTTAACCTATATTACTAACTCATTCTCATTAGCTCCTTAATCACAAGTTCATAAGCTTGTTTAAGTTCTTTTTCCTTAGGTTATATAACCCAATACACAATGTGAGCTCTAAGCCGCATTGGTATCCACTTAAACTCATCCCTTAATACTTAAACCACCATTAGGTAAGCATTTTACCTTGTTTTCTCAAGCTTATCTTAACTTCCTCCTTAGACCTTCTTCTTGCATGAATCTCGGCCTCCACTTAAATTCCTTTTGCCAATGTTCTAATCAATATTTAAGGACTCATATGAGTACTAAACAATGCACTAACCTCAAGGAAAAAAACCTAGGTTAGAAATGTGTTCTAAGGCATAAAAGTGGATGATTACCTTTGAAGTCTCAAGGTAGACTTTGGCATTGAATGAAATAGGACCTCCACTAGTCCTTGGTGAATAATTCAAGCTAGAACAAGGCATAAAAACATAGCCCCATGAGAAGGAATTTTCGGCCATGTACAAGAAATGATGGAAAAATGGTTTTTCTTACATTTTCTTTACCTTAAGAGAATGGAGAGAGAAGTAATGAGCTCTTCAAACTTGATTTTCCTCCATCAATGGAGTTTCCTCTTGGCACCAAAATGGAGCTTTGAAAGATTTGAAAAGATAGAAAGATAGGTCTTGACCTAACTAAGACAAATATGCAATTTGTTTTGGATTTGGAGCTTGGAGTTGTATTTGGCAAGTGATTGAAGATGGAGAACCCATGAATGAAGCTCTCTCGGTTTGGAGCAAAAGAAGAGAAGAAGAAATCGTGTGGAGAAGAGGAATGAAGAGAGAGAAGAAGAAAAGGTAGGCTAAGGTAAGATATTTGCTTTAATAAAGCAAATAATAACTTCTTTACTTCTATCTTCTTTTCTTTCTCATTTAATGACTCATGTGGTGACTCCCCACATAAAAAAACCGGCCACCCTCTTAATATAAGGCTAACATGGTCTTTGTTGACCAATTAATTGACTTATATTGTTTAAAACTTAAACTAATCACTAAATAGTTACTATTCACTAATCAAGGCACATAATCGGGAAATTTTGATTTCCCATTGATTTAGACCTCCTAATGTGATACTAATTAGTACACATGTTGATTAAAGAGTAATGATGGACATTTAGCCACTCAAAACTCAATTCTAAGACAATTTCTCAAAAATGTGCTTTAAGACTTCTTAAAGCACATTTTGTGTTTTAACTTGTTTTCAAGCTTGGTTTTCTTTGCTAATTGATTTAAAATGACCATTAGAATATTACTAAGGACTTACCAAGATATTTGGGTACTCACCCAAGTCTCTCCAAGCTTAGAGCACGTTTTTGCCCTAATTGCCTTAAGGCATTTCCTTGTGTTTCCTTGGTTTAAATTATCTACCAATCTTTCTAAGGCATATTTAGCCTTAATACATCATGATTTGATTTTCTTAGCATACTTAGGTTTGGGGTATTTCAATCTACCCCCTTAAAAGAACTTTGTCCCCAAAGTTCCCATGCATCTTATATTTATTAGAATACATGCCTTACCTCATTCCTTAGATCATATAGATCACACTTATGTACTTAATCTCATTGGATCATTGGATCCACCATATTCTCATACTTAAATATCACACAACATGCTTAAGTATGTGCAACACTCAAAATTCTTTTGTTCCTTTGGTGATTAAAACATTCACATAACTTCCAACGTATTCTCCCATGTCACCGGTCCGTAGACAATGGCTCATTCGTCCTCGTCACCATGGGCCAGAATACAAAACACGCTGCTCTCCCCATGTCACCGGTCCGAAGACAAAGGCTCGTGCGTCCTCGACTTCATGGGCGAGACTCAGTAAAAAGGTAATCCTTTTTACGAGGTCACGTGAGGAATAATTCCTCTAATTAAAAATACAAGCAACTCCAATTTCATTTTATCCTAAGGCCTCTATCCTTAGTGTGATTTAATTGTGACCACTGGTAGGGAGTTTCAGGAATAGTCCTACCCTGATGTGATCAGCATCAGTGTAGAACCATCCTTCCACTCCAATTTGTGTTCGGTTTCCCTTGATTCCTAGAAAATCAAGTTCCACCTCCACGTCATTTTCAAACATCAGATAATTCACTAATGTCCAATTTCTATCTTTTTAGTTCTTCTAATCATAATCAATACATCTCCAAAGTGTGAACTCATTCCCTCATATATTCCTTATTCCTTAAGTCTCCTTAATCCTCTTCCTTAATTCTCTTAACTTGTACTCACACCGGAGTTAAACAAGATAGATACTTAATATGTATGGTATTCACATCTTCTGTGGTGTAATAACCATGATTTATCTCAGAATGTTTATGTAAAACATATTCTCAAATTATTTGTGCTATGCACACGTAGTAGTTATGTACTCAGTACACAAACATACGCTAAGCGGTTTTCGCCCTACCCCCCTTAAAATGGATTACGCCCACGTAATCAGCGTTACATCATCTTTGAACATAATTCAAGATGTCTAATTCTCACCAAGCATTCTAGCTTCCACGTCATCTATCTTACTTATAATTCGATCAGAAATGACTTAGTCTCTGTATCGAGGATTCTTAACGGTACTTATACCGTATTCTTAACTTAGTTTGGTAATCTCAAAGTAGTGGTCTGCTAGCTTCGCTGCGCGACTCTGATGTTCTTAGGCTTAACTGCTTCACTTATCTTTTTGGCATTGTATATCCTCCTGCCTCCTTACAGTTTAGGTATATTGGTCTCTCAATGGACACGTGTTATCTTTATATATACACGGCCTTAGTGAGTTGTAACTCGTCTATCCATTCTCCTTGAAGATCTTATGTTCATACTCTTAGTGTTTTCTCGAATGTCTAAGTTTTCTCTCCAACTGACCTTTGGTCTGAGGATGATCCTCAATCTGAAACTACTGTTTAGTGCGTATCGCACTTTACAGTCTTAATCTCTACATCTTAAGACATGTCCAATGTCTGTACTTAACAATCTGCTCTTCGCACTTCATAGTCCTTAATTATCTGCTCTCCGGTTCCTCTGTGTGCTGGTTCAACTGAATTCTTCTCCTCGACTGTTTGTTGTGGTAGTAGCTGTTCTGTCTGATCTTGCGTCGTTGTCCGTGGTACGGAGTCGACTACCTCCCGTGTTCCTTACACTACTCGTTTACATGCATGGGGTACCTTACTGGTACATTACTACTTACCCAACTAAATCATAAATGAGCGTGTCAGGCTGCAAGCCCCTGTGGGGTGCAGTCGTCCCACGTCTCGTTTCGTTTTAGTAAACTCATAGTGTCCGTTACACGTTTAGCTATTGCTAATTATGAAGTATAGTTGTCGATCTCCTCTTTCATCGTCCATAATAACATTTATTGTTCTTCTTGAAGTTAATCAAGGAAAATCCATTACTGCGTTCTTGGGTATGGTATGCTCCAGCTCCTCTGTATTCCGTATTGATTCTATTTCTTAGTAGTTAGGTCTCTTTCCATAGAGCCTCTTATCTTCTTTCTCATATTCATTCTATTAGGAAAGCACTTCCAGTTCCTTAAGGAATGGGTAGTGTGCTTCCTGCGAAATCTTACCTAACCAGGTCCAGACTATGGAATCAACGCTCAGCGCTAATTCAGTACCATCTACTTTTTCTTATTATTATTTAATTGGTCTAATTTATAATTTCATTGCCTCTGTGTCAATATTTGACGGCTCATACCTAACGGTCGCTTTACCGCGCACCATGACTTAATCACTTATCTAACTATTGTACTCACGGCCACTACTACCGTGGTAGTTGGCCCTTACCAGCTGCCCATTGATGGTGCAACCTCTTATTCAATTATTCTAATGTCTTACCTTTACTCAATCCCTCTGGTGGTGTAAACACACTGGGAGTTCTTTCATTCCGGTATTGGCGGTTGTCGTACCGTGTTGTAAAATAGTTGACTCTTGATATGAAGATGTTCTGCTCCAATCTCAGATTCGTAAGTAAGCTAATTTCTTTCACTTTCTCTCATCCTTAGTGATGTTATCAACCATGTAGTTCAACTGGTTACTGAAGAAGTCGTCCACTGAATCACAAGCTCTTCTGAGCATTGATTAATTGACGTGCCATAATGTGCAGTCACAATGTTTATCTCTGTCCATTACAAATTCTTACATCCTGGGTGTTGGATATGGGGTCTATCTGTGCAACCTTCCTTATTACTCAAGTGTATCTGGTGTGTTCTAAGGTAATCTCAAGTTCATAGTTTCCATTTTCTAAATAAAGTGTATTTTATCTCTAATATGTGAAAGCCCTTTTGAGGGGTTCATTCCCACTCATGGCCTCACAACAAGGAGAGGTATCCCCCCCACCCTAAAGGCATGGTTCGTTCTCCGCTACCGCCATTAGCATTATCTCAATGTTCTCATTGGTACCCTTTTTGGTAATGTTCTTCCATTCTAAGTTAGTTGGTTGGTAACCGTTCATATCTACAAATTGTAGTCCCTTCGTGGCTTAATTGACAAGCTCTATTCTAAACTTACGGCGCCTCAGGCTCTGATGTGGTTAACATCCTGGCTCGTAGGCTCTTAACGCTTATGTCTCAGTTCATTATTTGTACTCTTACTCATCTGTAGGTTATCCTCATAAACTTTTGGTCCTTGGAACACCATCAATCATTGGTTACATACCAAATGTAGTATCGGTTTTATGATAAGTTGTTTACATCCCGCTTCCTGCTATGGAAGTTGCTCGGGTGATCTGAGGTTACTTAATGTCTTTGACAACACTGTCATTTTACTAGACTTATGTATTTTGGCATTAAGGATAAGTTCGTATTAGGCGTTTGCCTTACGGTGTCCAAGTTGGATATCATCCTGGCATCTATACTTCTATATCAACGCTTCGTTCAACTTCCGTTGATACGCCACCCGTTGATGATCAATCATACTTTGGGTGTTAATGAGTTAGACGAACAGCATAAACTGTTATTCATCAGTTTGATGGCTCGGGACTATGCCCGCTCTGTGGTTATGGGGTAGTTCCTCCGGGCTTTTCTTTTCCAGGGTTGTACGACTTTAATCCTTTGTAGGTTATAGCTTACGTCGTTTATTTCTTGTATCCTTGTTTTCTGGGTTTTCCAACATCTTCATTGAAGAATGTTGTTTTGGTATTCTTAATGGTCACTCTGGGAGTCTTATCCCGTTTTCGTTGTAAGTCGATACTTCAACAGTCTCAATGGTATCTTATAATACATCCCTTGTATATCATTGCTTATATAGTGTTTTTGCTCGCATTTCCGAGCGATCTCTTAGGTTTTCCCCTTGGAGTTCGGGATTGTGTTCTTATCGTACTGTCGGTTGTTGTTGTAGTGGTTTATACCGTTGCTAATATTTATACGGTTTAATATTTTGTCCAAGTTATGCTCCCAGCAGACTGGTGTGTCATCTCATCTCTTCATGGTCAGGCCGTCGGGCCTTCCCAGGGTCTTATTTTTCTGTTCTTATGGATTTACAATCCGGTATTAATATGCGTTTCAACTGTAGTGTTCTCCTATCTTGCCATGATGGCTTTCCGTGTAGTTTAACCGTGGTAGCACTTGCTATGGCAAGTGCGCCATGCAGGATGGGTTATTGGTACAAGGTACATCGGTAGTGACACTTCCTTCTAATTTCCATGTAATTGGTAGTCCTCGGGACTCCTTCGATAATATCTTATTTTGGATAACCGTCCATCCGGCAGTTTCCTTGTTGTTTGACAGTACTGTCATTTATCAGGGCGTTCTTCTTTATGAGAGAACCCCTTAATATTTTCTTATGTCTTAATCCTCGCCCTTGTCTCCACACATCTTGTTGTGGTTACTAAGTAATGATTGTCCTTTAGGCACTACATCGTAGTCCTATTTCGGTAAACCATTTATATGAGTTCCCGTTCCTTAACTGGACCTTCCAGTAATCTTAATCCTCATGCTCTGTATTATCTCACTGTTATTCTCCTTCGGACCACTGTCCGGTACTCACTTCGTTTCCCTTTTCCTTTCTATTGCACCCGTGGTGCTTTCCTTATCATTGGTATGGCGGGTTATTTCGACTGCGTAGCATGTCGACCCATGTTGCCGGTAATTACCGTTCTTTTACTGGTAAGGTTCCATGGTAGCGCCTGTGTTCTCTGTTGCACTCCATTAAAATCTCCCAGTTTTCCTTAACTGTTATGCCACAAGACGTTTCTCGTATTGCTTACTGTTAGCTAACTGCCAGATCGGGTTTCCCCGAGTAAGAGAAGGCTTTCTTCTCTCTGGCGTTTGTCCACATTTTTAGGGTTAGGGATGTGGAGGGCGGGCCTAGGCACTATGGATATCCGGTAAACACCGGGGAGTCCTGGCTAACGCACCTCACACTCTATCTCTCAACCCTTAACCCATAACTCACTCTCAGCCTCAATATCCTCCTAAGTTCGGTATTTCTTGTCTTCAGAGCGTAACTACGCTCTGATACCACTTTTGTAACACCCCAACTCAATCCAATGTGGTCTCGCAACTTAACAATATATATATACACATGTCACAGCGGAATTCTTTACAATCCAGGACCTTGCCACGGTCTGACTACAGAATATACCGAACATTAGTCTAACAACCTAAACCATTTACTTAACCTTCTTACAATCCCTCACAACCTATACATCTTACTAACTCAAATTGCCATACGAGTGTACATGCACAACTCGTAGGCCACACTGATCCCTTACAGCTGTATCCTCTTCTTACTCTTGTGACAGCCGCCTCCTGATGTTCACCTGTGTAGTAAAAAGAAGCCCCCGAGGGGGTCAGCACGAATGCTGGTACGATCCTCTCATGGCCCCCAAGCTAACGTGGCTACGACGACTAATTGTCGATAGCATGGAGGTTGATTAGATGCACAACATAATAGAAAGTGCAGCAAACAACAACTCAGATATGAACAATCAAAGTTCACACACAATGAACGACTTAAATGCGTTCCCTTAATTAGAGAGTTAGTTATTTAACTCCTTAAGTAATGTTCTCTCTTAATCTTAGTCCATCCTTATCTTACCTCAATCTGATTCTTATCTTAATCTTAGAAACAACCATCCTTTAATCAGGAGTGGATGTAGCTTATCTTAATCTTAATATTACAAGTCATCCTTTAAAAAGGAATGATTGTAACTTAACTTATTCTTACCTTAATCTTAATCTTAATGATACAAATCATCCTTTAAAAAGGAATGATTGTAACTTATCTTAATCTTAACTTAATCTCAATATACAAACCGTTCCTGGAAGGGATTGGTTGTAACTTATCTCAGTCTTAGGATACAAACCATTCTTTAAGTAGAAATGGTTGTAACTTATCTCAAACCTTATCTCAATCTCATCTCAGTTCTTATCTCAATTAAGTCAACCGTTCTTTAATTAGAATGGTTGTACCTTAATCCATTGTTTATCTGTCGGGTCACGTAACCCTAGCCAATGAGTTATCAGCTCCATTGGTTTACATAAACAATATTTATTAGAATTAGTTGGGCATTTAGGTAGATCCCACTACACCATCTCAGTATGCCTCCCTCCTAAAACAAGAAGTCCGAGGAGGTCGAGTCTATTTGTCGACTCTAGGCGACGAGTCCAAGGACAAGTCATCTTTGGAAGACGGTATTTGATAAGGATACCGACTTCCCCCAATACACATGTGCCGGTACCATTCCGGATTCCTCACTCAAGTTCAGTTAGTAATAGTCTCAAGACCATGTTTGTTGGTTAACCTCTTTCGGTTCATATCGTCCCTCATTAGGGGGCGTTCCTTATTCTCACTCAATTTCTTACTAAACATTGGTTAGTAAGTTCTCACGGTATGTTGTGTTAGTTTTCAAACATCACACAACAACACATATATATATAATATGTTCCGGTTGCATGCTTTATCTTGTTTAGTGAGCACACAAAACAAATAGCACACAAGCCGAGGGACACCTCGTTAGCAAGCAGGTCACAAGAAGAAAAACAACTGTACCGTTCACCGTTGGCCGTTTGGTTGCTTACTCTCTTCCGGAGTCCAATTTCCAAGTCCTAAAACATTCATTCAGTTTTAGGTTGTTAATCACTTAACTTAATTCAACTTACTTAACTTAGTTAACTTGCTTAACTCTAATGACTCCGACCTAACACCTTAACTTACAGTCTTACAACTTAATCTTGAACTTTCAAGTTTATACTTAACTTAACTTAATCTCTTAAGTTTTTAGGGTCCTAATCATTACCACCCTACCAAAGGTATTCCTCATTACCCATTACCATTCTTAGAATTCAAAATTCTTTTTTTTTTTAAGTGTTAAGGGTCGACCGACCCACCGACCGACCCAACCCCTGGGTCGGTCCATTACAGAAACTCTTCCGTCTCTTGAAACCCATCCGACCGACCCAGAGCTAGACTGACCGACCCAAACCCTCTGGGTCGGTCCCTTACAGAACCCATTTTCCTACTTAAACCTTGCCCGACCGACCAAGGCTAAGCCGACCGACCCAAACCCTCTGGGTCGGTCCAGTCCAGAGACGTTCCGGCTGGCTCAACATGGCCCGACCGACCCAAAACTGGGTCGGACACTGGGTCGGTCCACTACAGATTTTTCCTCTTTAATTGCTCTTTCAATTCCAACTCTTCCACAAGTGTCCTAATAGGTCCAACACCATCTTGGCACCTTAAACCCACCTTATAACCTCCACCAAACTTATTAAAACAACTTCCAAAGATCTTCTCAAACTTTTACTCAATCCTTGCAAAAACTCCTAACACTTGTTAGTTATTCCCTTTTCTTTCCAACATGTACATTATATCTTAAACTTCAACTAACCAAAGTGTTTCTTTCCAACCCATATAGCTCCTCCTTAACATCACTACATTACATCTCTGCTTTGCTCAATCCTTCCAAGGTCATCTTGCATGTCCATGCACAATTTCTCTTCTTTTTATTTGTTACTCAACACTCCTAAACTCTTGAGCTTACTTATACATTGCTTTCCATTACCTTAACACCTTAACATGGTTCTTCATTTACCCTGACCATGTAACACCCTCCTTAAACATTCCCACCTCTTTATACATCTTATTCACCATTCTCATGATCATACTCTCTTTACATTCCCAGTCACTTTCCTTGACATTTGACGACATTCTCCCACACCTTTCTCTTCCAGATTCTTACACAAGTCCTACTTCTCCTCATACCATGACTTTGGTGTGTTCAATACACCCACCTAAACTCTAACTTCCTCATAGACCATTCTAGGTCATTCTCATCCTTAAGAACTCCTTAGTTAACTCATTTCCACTCAAATTCTTCATAATGACTCCTAGTAAATCCTAGGTCATATTAATTTACCACCATCACCTAAACACTTATTTTCTACTCAAATTTCGCCATAGCTCCTCTAGTATATCCTTATGCCCAAATGCATTGTTTTTCTCACACAATAATCTCACACACACACCAAGTCCTTTCTCATCTTATTTTCTCACCCAAATCAACTTATTCACATCATACTCAATATATTGCAAAAATCTTAAATTGCATAGCACTAAGGCTCTTAAATGACATGGCTCTTAGGCCCTTAAATGACTTAAACTTAAACACTGAATTTCCCACATATAAAAGCTTTCAACCTGCAAATACACCCATCAATCTCATAGTAGTCATAATGCTCTTAAAATCCACCTTAACCTTATATTACTAACTCATTCTCATTAGCTCCTTAATCACAAGTTCATAAGCTTGTTTAAGTTCTTTTTCCTTAGGTTATATAACCCAATACACAATGTGAGCTCTAAGCCGCATTGGTATCCACTTAAACTCATCCCTTAATACTTAAACCACCATTAGGTAAGCATTTTACCTTGTTTTCTCAAGCTTATCTTAACTTCCTCCTTAGACCTTCTTCTTGCATGAATCTCGGCCTCCACTTAAATTCCTTTTTGCCAATGTTCTAATCAATATTTAAGGACTCATATGAGTACTAAACAATGCACTAACCTCAAGGAATAAAAACCTAGGTTAGAAATGTGTTCTAAGGCATAAAAGTGGATGATTACCTTTGAAGTCTCAAGGTAGACTTTGGCATTGAATGAAATAGGACCTCCACTAGTCCTTGGTGAATAATTCAAGCTAGAACAAGGCATAAAAACATAGCCCCATGAGAAGGAATTTTCGGCCATGTACAAGAAATGATGGAAAAATGGTTTTTCTTACATTTTCTTTACCTTAAGAGAATGGAGAAGCTAATGAGCTCTTCAAACTTGATTTTCCTCCATCAATGGAGTTTCCTCTTGGCACCAAAATGGAGCTTTGAAAGATTTGAAAAGATAGAAAGATAGGTCTTGACCTAACTAAGACAAATATGCAATTTGTTTTGGATTTGGAGCTTGGAGTTGTATTTGGCAAGTGATTGAAGATGGAGAACCCATGAATGAAGCTCTCTCGGTTTGGAGCAAAAGAAGAGAAGAAGAAATCGTGTGGAGAAGAGGAATGAAGAGAGAGAAGAAGAAAAGGTAGGCTAAGGTAAGATATTTGCTTTAATAAAGCAAATAGTAACTTCTTTACTTATCTCTTCTTTTCCTTTCTCATTTAATGACTCATGTGGTGACTCCCCACATAAAAAAACCGGCCACCCTCTTAATATAAGGCTAACATGGTCTTTGTTGACCAATTAATTGACTTATATTGTTTAAAACTTAAACTAATCACTAAATAGTTACTATTCACTAATCAAGGCACATAATCGGGAAATTTTTGATTTCCCATTGATTTAGACCTCCTAATGTGATACTAATTAGTACACATGTTGATTAAAGAGTAATGATGGACATTTAGCCACTCAAAACTCAATTCTAAGACAATTTCTCAAAAATGTGCTTTAAGACTTCTTAAAGCACATTTTGTGTTTTAACTTGTTTTCAAGCTTGGTTTTCTTTGCTAATTGATTTAAAATGACCATTAGAATATTACTAAGGTCTTACCAAGATATTTGGGTACTCACCCAAGTCTCTCCAAGCTTAGAGCACGTTTTTGCCCTAATTGCCCTTAAGGCATTTCCTTGTGTTTTCCTTGGTTTAAATTATCTACCAATCTTTCTAAGGCATATTTTAGCCTTAATACATCATGATTTGATGTTTTCTTAGCATACTTAGGTTTGGGGTATTTCAATGGAAGCTTAATAACCAATAAAAATAAAGAAACGAGAAAATTCCGGAAAAAGGGTCCGGTTAGTGAATAGTACCAATACCGGGTAAACTAACGAGCGTTTTCTGTAAAAGACGAAAAACGCTCCAGCTAGTAATACAGTAGGGGGCGATTTTTATTAGTCAAACAACCCCTCTCACACACATGTAACTAGCTAGCTAAATAAGAGAGCAAAAGCAAAAAGTAATAAAGTAAAAACTACTTTATACCCTTTCCTCTCACCTCACTCTCACATTTCACTCACCTCTCTCTTTCCTTCCTCCCCTCCACCGATTTCTCCTCCTCCCTCTCTGGTTTGGGCGATTTGGAGCTCCCCCAATAACAACAATGGCAACTTCATCTTCTTCTCCATGCTTCACCTCCATGTGAGCTCCAAATGTAAAAATAAATACATATTCTTGCTCCTCTCACTCTCCTCTACACTTCTCTCTTTTCAAAATCCAAAAATGAGGAAGTTTATTTTTGTGGGTATACCCCATTCAAAGAGAAAATAGCACCAAAGGGTAGCTTGGAGTCTCCTCTCTCCATTAAGGTAAAAATCTCCATGAAAGAACTCATATTTCTCCATCCTTACTCATAACCAATTTTTACCTCATTGTAACACTCCATTTTCTCCCTCTCTTTTGAGCATAATATCAACCTTGCAATGGTGGTGGATTCTCCTTCTTGAACCAAGGGCTAAAACCCCTCCTAAAACACTCCAAAGGTAAACCCTAGAATTTATATTCTAAACACTCCATTGAATTAGTGTTAATTTAAGGGTTAGCATTTTAATTGCACTTATTTTGTGTACATTGGGTGATGGGAATGGAGTTTGGCAACTCCATTCCCCATGTAGCCGATTTGGGCAAGAAAGAGAGAAGAAGGAGAAATGGAAAAGAAAGAAGGAATTAAGAGCTTAAGGTAAGAGCTCTTTCTTGAATGGTAAATTTAATGCATTAGAGTAATGGGAATGTGTAAACCAATTTAAGGAACCCAAAATATTCTATTGGTATTGTAGTATTGGAATTTTGGGTATTTGTGAATTAGTATGTGAATTATAGGCCTTAGGGCCAAGTATATAGTATATGTGTATTGGTTGTGTGGATTGAGAAAGTATTGAGGAATTTATATTTGTATGTGTGCTGGTAGGACCCTTGCAAGGGTGTGGCTAGATTAGGAATGAAATAAGTGAGATTGTGTAAGTGTGGCTAAGTGAGAAAAGTAGATGAACTATGGCAAATTTTGGTAGGAAGTATGTATTTAAGAATGACTTGGTGAATGGGAGAACCAAGGTGTGTATTGAAGTGAGCAGAGAGAATTTAGTAACCATGGAATGGTAGTTGTAGTATGAGGATATGAGAGTGCAAAATCTGTAGCAAAGAGTATTTAAATGCATTGAGGAAACTAGGAGGAATGAATGTACAAGATTTGGTGAAATGGAGATTGGACTTGGGTATAGATATTGTATTTGCCTGGAAATGTATTTGGGTTGCTGGGAGTAGCATTGGTAGAGGGAGTATTGAATGGTAAAGGTTAAAATGAAAATCTGTAGCGTAAGAGGAAAAGAAATTATTGTAAGTGTTGGAAGGAAGTGAGGAGAAATTGTGTTTGTGGATTTAGAAATGAGTAAGGAATTTGGTGGATGAACTAAGGCAATTTGGAGGGCCTAAGTAGTGTTTAAACATGTGGGATTACATGTAGGAAGATTGGGGAAACAATGGGAAAGTAAAACACTAAGAAACAGATTTTAAAACTGAAGTACTTGGCCGGACCGACCTTGGGACCGAACCCGCAGGTCGGTCGCGTCGCGCCCTAAAAATACACAGATGGGAAGTCTTCTGACTTCGACCGACCTTGGGGACCGAACTTACAAGGTCGGTCGAGTCGTAAATTGTGAAGGCCAGAGGTCTACTGGAATGGACTGACCTTGGGACCGAACTTGGGCAAGGTCGGCCGAGTCCAGAAAACTTGAACCCAGAACATACTGGAACGGACCGACCATGGACCGGACTTGCAATGTCGGTCGGGCCTGAAATTTCACGTAAGTAACCCACTGGAATGGACCGACCTTGGGACCGGACTTGCAAGGTCGGTTGAGCCTGGAATTTTTGCCTGATAGAAACTTACTGACTTCGACCGACCTTGGGTCCGACCCTGGGTAAGGTCAGTCGAGTCAAAACAAAAAAATAAAATAAAAATAATATGTTTTATTATATGACTATGGTAGTCATATGTATGTACATATATGCCTATACACATATATGCATATGTATGTAGTGATACACCATTAATGAGGTAGTAATGGTAAGAAAATAAGTAAATGAGTAAGAAAACAAATTAAGAAAGTTGTAAGTATAAGAACATTAAGTTAAACCGAAACAATGGGATACGGGTGTAGTAAGTAAGCATGTATGGTAAAACTTAGTATTAATAGAATCATTTGGCATGTAGTCATCGATTCGAGAGTAAAGATTCGAGGAACAAATGTGAACTAAGGAACAAGGGAGCACCCGATAAAGTAAATCAACGGTGAAGGTATGATTTTTCATGCTTTGTATCCTAACCTGGTTACCCCGATTTGTGTGCTTATGTGATCACCAATAAGATAAATGCACAAATCGGAATTATATTGCACTTAACTGTGTTTGAACTATTTTGTTCTTGTGTATCTTCTTGAACATTTAGTTTGTATAATTCATGAAATGTATGAATGGAAATGAAGAGTATGTGTAAGTAATGTGTACTTGTGTATTGTATGGATGTATGGAAATGAAGTACTGACTTCTACTAATTCCTAACAATCTAACTCCTAACATGAGTAATGAGTAAATGGAATGAGTAGAAGTCCGATATAGTTCGGCAACGCGTGAGGATATGGAAACACAAGAGGTTGGATCCGAATCCTGGCTGTAATCTTTTCCATGGATCAAATCCCTTGAATGGGTAGCATCCTGGATTAGTAGGCCACCCCAAAGCCCGGTGGTGGGATGTAGTAATCCCTGCCCGGAGGTCATACCGACTTAACTGGAATAAAGTAAGTATTGTATGAGTATCGGTCTTGACTATTGTAAGTCATTGACCTTGAGTAAATGAGTATCGAACACCCGATTAACCGGGTGTGTAAAGAAGCTAACAAGCCTTCTGTGTGAATTGGAGAAGTGTATCTCCGTATTGCGTATTGAGTATGTAACGAGTATGTATTGTGTATGTGTATTCTGGAAGATGGTAAGTAAGTATTGGTTGACTTGTATTGTCTTCCAAGCATGTATTATACTGTGCGAATGTATGTATACCTTGCATAGTATTGTAGTATCATGAGTGAAAGCATGTATGTATGTATGTATGTATGGGTTGCAAATGAATTGCATGTATTCGACCAAATGGTTGGCGTACCCTCGCTAGTACGCGGGGTATGCGGTTATCATATTCAGCGTAAGCTGACCCCCTAGGGGGAACGTTTTTAGTGTGCAGGTACCCGAAGCAGACATGGTCACGAAAGAGACTGGTGGACATGCCTAGATTACTAGGAACGAAATGTAGATTGTAGTAAATGGTATAAGGCTTGTAGCATTGAATGTAGAAATGTACCAAGGGGTACACTATTACGTAAGTTGCAAGTATGTAGTGGTGAGAAATGGGTAGTGGTTAGACTTTTAAAGAGTATGTAAGAACTTGGAGGAAGTATCGTATTTGTGAATGGAACTTAGTAAACTCGGTATGTGTAGTGTATTATCTTGTATTGAATTATGGAGTATTGTATTGAATGGAGTATTGTAGAACTCAGTAAGTAAAGGGAGTATGTATTGTATTTGTGTAGTACTCGAATATTCTAGTCCATCAGACCGATGTTGTATGTAGTAGTAGCCTTGTTAGTCACGTGGGTGGCTAACGGCATTGTATCACCCGCCGTTGAGTAAGTATGTAACCGCTGCGTGAGTACGAATGTATAAGGAGATTGGACGGTAATGACGGTATTAGCGGTAGGGGTGTTACAAAAAGTGGTATCAGAGCGAAGTATCGCTCTGATGACTAGAAATACCGAGCTTAGGAAATACCGAGTTAGGAATCGGAAGCTTAGGGCTAAGGGTTGAGTGTTGGCATTAGAGACATGCTAGATAGGAACTCCGGTGAGTACCGGATACCTACAATACCAGACCCGCCCTCCGCAAACCCATTGTATAACTTTGGAAAGAACGCCAGAAAGAAGGAAAGTCCTCTCATACTCGGGGAAACCCGATCTGGCAGTTGTGAAACAATCACACAGTAAACAAGGACCGACATATGGTAGATTCCAAGGATTGGAAGACCCGGAGATGGATCCGGGTTAAACAACAATACCCGCACTCAATAGCGGTTGAATGAGCACTCCAACCATAAGGAGGCTACAACTTACAACAGCATGGGGCGACGTGCTTAGCAGTCGCGAAACCTGGCTAGACAACCAACAGCAGGAAAAGAAGCACTAACCGTGCAACGAAATGGAAAAGGAACAGCAATGGAACCTGAGACACGAGTCTGCGGGACAACAGTAGCTAAATAATACCACCAATGGTATACCAACTGACTAAGGACATAGTCAGGAGTGATTAACTCCAAACTATAACGCCAGGAGGTTATAATACCTGGCCAACATAGCTCAGGCAGCTACAAGGACGTTCACGGGATACAATCCGACAGGACTACTAGAGTAGTGCCTAAATAAGCTAAGGCTCAATCACCACGGTAAACCAGTGGGAACGAGCAACAAGGAAAAACATAAGACGAATAAATGGGGATCTCCAAGGATTGGAGAAGTAACCCGGTCAAGGATAATCATGTCAAGACCAATGAGAAGTTACCTGGAAGAGCAAGTATTCCCAAACCTAGATCAATAAGATCAAGGGAAGAGTCAACAAGACCATTAAATATAAGTGGAAACCATACCAAGATTGGTATAGGATCACCGAAAAACCAACGGTACCACGCACTTGCCACGACAAGTGCAGTAAGAGCAGGGATATGTAGGGAAACTCTATCACACCACAGGTACATAGTAATGTACCGTGACAGCAGTGAAATAACTATAGGATCACAAATCCTGAAAACTAGAAGCATGAAACCTTGGGAAGGCCTGACGGCCCGACCACTGTAATTAGAACATACCAATCAGCGAGAAGCTGGACTTGGTCAGAACCTCAGACATGGCTATGCCATGAAGAGCTTCTTTTAACACTGAACCGTTGTTTTTAAAACCCAAACTTTTCTTTCAAAACCACAACCTTTCCTTCAAAACCTGGGATTTTAAAACCAGACCAATAGAATTACGGTGAGTATCATAGAATGATACAAGAGGAGCCGACAATAGAATACTTCACCTAGGGCGTGTGACGAGCACTACGAGTGTACCCAATTATGGGATGTGGGACAACCGCACTCCGAAGGAGCTTGTGGGCCTGACAGATAGTCGGGTAAGTCGTAACGTATCAATAAGGTACCCCACGTATGTATACATGTAGTGTACAAAACCCGGGAAGTAGTCAACTCCGTTCTACGGACCATGAGTAAGTTTAAACCAGAACAACTGGAACTCCAGTCGATCAAGGAGAAGGAACTCAGCTAAGAAGTAAGTATAAAAAACTCAGAGAATCCATCTGAGATAAGGAATAAGAACTAGGAGGTGCAAGGAGCACAGACTAGTAGGTATAGACATTGGACATGTCTCAAGGACTTCAAACAAATACATGACAGCTGGAAAGTATACCCAGCCTGAACACAGTGAGGCAAATGCCTAATGTGGATACAACAATCCTCTACAACGGGACAGAGTTCCCGAGAGCGATCACGAGATTACCACGAAGTATAATCCACCATTGGAGAGGATTTTAAACCTAGTCTTAAGCACTAGGAGCAAGTATAAAACAGTCTACCCAAGAACGGGAGACGTTATAACCCTAAAAGGGAAACTCAAGTACGATACCACAAGATGGTACAGTGGGTACAACATATCAAAAACATTAGCCAGATGTATCGGCGTGACCAACAACACCCAAGAGCGATACTTGAAGGGTGTCTGGATTAACAACAGTTGAACAAGCATCATGATAATAGCACATGGGCTAGAACGAACTTTCGGTTAGGACACCGAAAAGATTTCACTTAACAGGAAACACCCTAAATTACCAGAAGGCTCGGATTAACACCCGATTGCCAAAAGGGTCTCCTATGAACGGAAGTGTGATGTCACGACTTACCATGGAGCCTAGTAATACCTCCAACCTATGGGGTATACATGGAGTGGAAACATGCATAAGCAGCTTGCGAAGAGCATAACCTGCAGTAATAAGGCTTAAAAGCCATCAACCAACTATGATATGTAAACCTTAACGGGTGCATAACCCACACCATTTGATAACAAAACTTGCAAGAGATATCGTCTCATACGACAAGAAATCAACAACTGGACCATCAATTCAAGCCCAGCATCCTGAGTGGCTTGGAGTAGTGGCCAACTCAGTGTCACTGTCACTAGAGCATCAGTCTAGTATACAGTTGACAAGCTTTTAAGTACCTTCATGCCTTCTGTAGCAATGGTAGCATAGAGGCATAAGAATCGTGATAAATGCCAATATTGGCCTATTCCACATTTGGACACTACGGAAACCCGAGGAAAAGTACCCCTCGTTAATCGAAGACCACCAAGGTGGTGAAGATGTGAACCCTTAGAAAAGGCTTCCTTCTACTATAGCAATGAGCCTAGGCATATGGATATTGCCAAGAAGTGATGGGATAAGGAAATGAGATTTCCAAACCATTACGATTTAAAGGAGTAAGTATACTCCATATACACCCAAGTATGTGGTGAACCATTTTGTAAACACCAATGCGGTAAACCTTCTCATGAAACCTGTGAGTGGAGATAAACCCCTCCACAATCACTTACATTTATCAGTAATAAAATACTCTTCAAATAGAGAACGGAATTAGAGGACCCTTGAAGTTCCTTGGGATATTCGGTGATGTACATACAAAAGTAAACCACACAGCTAGTGCCATAACCAATGCCCAGCACTGGGAGACAATAATTGTCAAAGACAATCAATGTGAATACACATTGAACACCACAAATGACCGACGCTCAAGAGAGCTTATAACCCAATGAATTATCTCATCCTTGGTCAACCAAGATAATTGGTAAATGGTATCGTAAGTGATGGAAATAATGTGAGGTAAACCAACCTACACATGAGACCTAAACTGGAATGAAACATCTCCACATGGGGAAGATAATACCACTGCGGTATGCTAGGACAATCATCATACATATGAACTAGGAACCCCCTAGTGTAATTACACCATAAGGAAATGGTGCCAACGACAATAGTAATGAGTAAAGACGAGCTACCACAGTAACACAATCAGTAAGAACGATATTGTATAATGAGTAAGAATACGGTGCGCAACAAGTGACCACTATGAGGAAGGTGTTAGATAATGACACGGAGTATAAGTATGAGAAGACAGACAGAAATATTCCATCCTATCACATAAGTGACTTACTATCAAGCGTTTACGCCTCTGCACTCTGTATGACTGAGTGTTTTGGTATTGCACTTGTGCAGCTAATGATCTAATGGGATGGCTAGGGACATGGAGAATGTAAACCGTAGTAAATCCTTCTTTTCACCATAAACATGGCATAAGCTAGTTAGGCAAGCTGAGCAACAGACCGTGCGGCCTAATGCCACAGAAGCACGAAGAGTGTAGAACACACTAACAATCACAAGATGTGAATTCCATTGGAATAAAGGGTGAAAGGAGACTGAAGAAGTCACTAGGACCGATGCATAGAAAATGCAAGGTCATACAAGTAAAGGACACTTGTACTGAACCAGAGAACTGGTATAATTCAGAAGCTATTGAGAACAGAGGAAGTACTACAACTAAGTAGTGACTTAACCTCGCCCGACATAAGTCGGAGGAACTTAATGAATAATCGTGGAAGCACGAGTAGCATGTGCAGTAGACTACCAGAGAGCTGGTTACAATCTAAAACTAATTGAGTTCAAACACGGTAAAAGAATACCGCATTTGTTTAGTAAACCTTATTCCCATAATAGTCGGATAAAAAGGTGATGTATAGCACATTAAGAATAACACGAAGGGTGAGTAACCCAAGTTATCAGGGCCGCACACAGAAGCTAGTGGGCCCTAGATAGAAGATAATATACCTAGTGAGTATAATAGAATGACTATTAATGCCTTGAAGCCTGATAGGCTAGAACCGAATTAATTATGAGTTAAATAAGCTCATATAGGAATTCCTGGTGCAAAGACTAACCCTTTTGTATGGTTAAGACCCTTTGACCAGAGCATATTGTATAGTATATCGTAATGAAGCTAAACGCTTCAGATTGCCCAAATTGAGTAAACCAATGTTTAATAATAACATATGGTAGATTACGTGGGCGTAATCCCTTTTCGGGGGGTGTAGAGCGAAAACCGCTCAATGTAAGTTTCATAAATAAAACACATAAAACCATAATGTGCATAGCACAAATAAGAATCAAATGGATGATTGATACTATGTTAAATAAACATAAGTATTCATTCATATTGTAATTATGATAACTAGGCATGAGAGATGCAAATACCATGGGATGGATGTACCTATCTTGTAACCCCAGTGTAAAAGTATTAGTAAAGAAGAGTAGAGAGAAACTCTTTGGGAAATGATAATTCCTGTTGTGTATGCCCATTTGAACTTAGACATGGCACTACAATGCAAGAGTCGGTATAAAACCGATGTAGAACCCAGAGGAAATTGAGTTCCCTAGGTGATTGTCTTGAGACAAATGAGAATGAGTAGTGGACGGAGCTCCACAAGTATTGTATCCTTAAGGAAGTAGTACGGATTGACTATGAGTAGTAGAGGAATGTAGCCCATGAGTGGTGTATTCGTAAGTATGTTATTGGAAGTAAATTGAGGACAGCTGAATTTCATAAGTATTGTATTCCCTAATTAGAATAGTAGAGATAATAGGGAGTAATGGAAGAAAGTAGAGAAGATTGATGAAATGAGCACTTAGGCATCGAATTCTGAGGAAAGTATTTGGGAAGTAGATTGAGAATGATTGATGGACTGAATTCCATCCTTGGAGTGTATGAATTGGTAATTATCACTAGGAAGACTAAAAACATATAAATTGAAATAATTGAATTATCTTGTTTTGAAACTGATGTGAGAAGTCGAACTTGGTCCTGATCAGATCGAGGGAAACTGAACACAAATTAGGGTGAAAGATAGTTCAACACTGATGCTGATCACATCAGGGTCGAATAATTCTTGAAGCTCCCCTCAAGTGGTCTACAAGAATCACAACTAGGATAGAAGCAAGGAATAAATTGGAATTTGGAGTTGTGTGGTTTTAAAAAAATTCTAAAGTAGTAGTTGTGAAAGGATTTCTTACCTGGTGATGAAGGATGTGTGAGAAGCGTTACCGGAGAAGGTAGTAGTGTATCATATTGTATTCCAAGGGCAGCGGGACATAGAGGAGTCCGTGTCAGATGACCTGAGTGCCAGCGGGACTGTAGTGTATGTGTATTGCATGGCCTTGGGGATAGCTTGCACTGTATTGTATGTAATAAGTTTTGTAAAGGGAATAGGATGGCCGATAGAGAATATTGGAGGGAAGATAGGAAAGTATAATCGTATAGGTATGGGTATGGAAAGGAGAAACGTGAGGAGTAACGAATTTGGGAATTGTAAGGAGGAGGAATGTATGGCTTTGGTATATTAGGCAAGTATAACTGAGCAAAGTATTGTAACCCTATAACCTTGAGCAACTTGAGGACAATTCTTAAGGGGGGTAGATTGAAATACCCCAAACTTAAATATAGTGTGATTAAGATTATTTTAATCCTTATTTAAGAGCCTAATAATGCTTAGTAATATTGGTAAGGAAAAAAAAATAAATCCAAAAGAAAAATAAAAAAGCAAAAAAAAAAAAAAAATAGCAAATGTTGACAACTGTAAAGTGTAGGAGGTATGCGACCTCGGTTAGCATATATATGAATCCTAAGGTTTTTAAAAGACCAAAATAATATATGGGAACAACTCCCGAAGAAAACGATGATTCAATAATGTATTAAAACGCTATAGAGCTTTTAGAGCACGTTTTTCGAGGAAAACCCGAAAACGTGACTTTAGAGGGTCAAATGGAACCGTGAAAAAAATTATGAAGCATAAAACAAAGAAAAAATAAAGCAATATTGAAGAAGTAAAAACACATAAAAAAAGAAACGAGAAAAGGAAAAAGGGTCCGGTTAGTGACAAGTACGGCAATAATGGGAGGTAAACGAACGAGCGTTTCTGTTAAAAGAAAAGACAAAAACGCTCCAGTAGTATAATACCGTAGGGGGCCAATTTTTATTTGTCAAAACCCCTCTCACACACATTAACTAGCTAGCTAAATAAGAGAGAAAAAGCAAAATCAAAAAAAGTAATAAGAAAAAAGAAGTTTTATACTTTACTCACCTCACCTCTCACATTTCGCTCACTCTCTCTCTCTCTTTCCTCCCTCCACCCCCTGTCATTCCTCCCTCCTCCGCTCTGGTTAGAGGCCTGGACCCCCCTAATAAAACAACAAGACTGGCAAGAAATATAATCTCTGCTCCACCTCCAGTAGCTCCAAATGAAAAAAAAACAAAATAAACTATGCTCCTCTCACTCTCCTCTACACTTCTCTCTTTTCAAAATCAAAAATGAGGAAGCATTCGTGGGTACCCCCATTCAAAGAGAAAATAGCACAAAGGGTAGCTTGGAGTCTCCTCTCTAAGGTAAAATTAAGGAATGAAAGAAATATTCTCCATCCTGACTCAGAAAACGATTTTTACCATTGATAAATAACTCCTTCACCTCTAATTTGAGCATAATATTAACCTGCAACGGTGTTGATTCCTTCTTGAACCAAGGGCTAAAACCCCCTTTAAAACACTAATACCAAACCTTGAAAACCCTAGAAATTTCTAAGGAAAACTCCCTACATGAATCGAAGGGAAGTTATCCGGGTTAGCATTTAGAACACTTATTGTGTACATTGGGTGATGGGATGGAGATTGGCAACCCATCTGTCATCCCGAGTGGGAAAGGAGATTATGGGAAAGTTCCGGAGAAAATAGGAAAAGCAACGAGACGAAGAACTAAGTGGAAATGGAAAACTTTCTTGAAGGGAATTAAAGTTTAAGCAAGCATAATGGGAATGGGTAATGGTGTACCAGTTTAAGGAACCCAAAATATTCTATTGGTATTGTAGTATTGGAATTTGGGTATTTGTGAATTAGTGCAGACCTTTATTAAGAGTGGTTGGAATGGTGTGTAATTAAAACAAAAGAAAAGAAATTAAAACTCAAAAACTAGTAGGGGCTGCAAAAAAATTTCCGGTCGTAGTAGTATAGTAAAGTGTAAGCGACTGGATATCGAACCGTGGGACTAAGGGGAATTATTAAGTACCTAAGCTTTGCACAAGAGGGGGATTAATTGACTTGTTTTTGTAAGTAAAACAACAGATAAAATTTATTGAGTTGAAGATAAATTAAACGGAAACTCGGGTTCAGGTTTATATAATCTGATTAATTATGCTATCTCTACCGGTTTATTAAAATAGTTTGGCAAAATTCCTCTTATTATCTTAAGGTCCGATGAAAACTAATAAGAACTCGTTTACCAGAAAATGCAAGGTCCGATGAAAACTCAAGCAGGGCACTAGTGAACGACTTTGTAAAAGGAATAATATTCTTGCAACTGAGTACTAACTTATCCGAGATGAAAACAAGTTTCCTACAGTTTTACGGCTTAATTAACCTATCTGTTTGTCACCGATCAGATTAAAACAGATTTAGTAAGCTTTTTAATAAATTGATGAATTTATTAAAAAGGTGAGAGAAAAACTTTAATCATAACAAACTGTATTTAATTTACCGGTAGAATAAGAAATATAGATTACATAATAAACAAATTACGGCTAAACCTTCGCCCGGAGTAAATCCTCTTAGCCCAACATGATTAAAAGGACAGAATGAGAGAGAAAAAGAAATATCTGGGAAAGATAATTAATTCAGCTCCACTATCTTGACTGCTAATATTTGGGCAGAGGATGGACAGAACAACGGTATGGAAATGGAATGATTTTATGAAATGAGGTGTTGTATGGAATTTATGTGGATAATATGTGGATGAGATGTATGACTTTTGGAGAGTTTTATGGTATTTTTATGGAAGGAAAATGGCATAAGTTTGGGGTGGAATGAGATATGATTTAATGGAGGTTTGGAGGGTGGATTTATAGAGAAATAGGGTTTGGGGTAAGCAGGGGGTGGGAAGAAGGCGGTGGCATTTTCGTGTGAAGAGATAAGGTAATTATCTCTTCACACGGCTTCTTTCTTGCTGCCAAGTGGACATGTCCGGACCATGGTCCGGACCAGCTGGTCCGGACCATGTCGATTTTCTATTCTGGTGCGCTGGCGTGTGTTGGTCCGGACCAGGTGATCCGGACACTAGTCCGGACCAAGGGTCTTTTGCCTCTAAAATGTTCGTTTTAGCTCCGATTTGATCCCCGTTTTCGCCTACGCGTTTCGTCTCTTCGTGTACTTTGCTCCTAGCTTGGTTTTCCTCATATTCAACCAATAAATTTGTGAGATAATCAATAAAACATAAACTAGAGGAAAACTAACCAAAGTGGAGAAATGAGCAAGAAAAGTGCTAATATAATATATGAAATACACCTATAAAATATGCTAATTTGGACACTTATCACACCCCCACACTTATCTTTTTGCTTGTCCTCAAGCAAACCATGTACCCAAGTAAGTAGGGAATGCTCAATACTAACAAATATTTTATGAAAGGAGGTAGGATAAGGAGGTGAACAATACACGATCTTTAAACTTTTTCAAGGAGTGTGAAAAATCAACTGCTGGTGGCATAGGTGTGCTCAGGGTAAAAATAAAATATAGAGTGTTTGGGATGAACCGGAGTACTTCAATGCTTCTTAGTTAAGGTGACTTTGAGAACTTTTACCACGGCCAACTTCTCTCAAGAATGGGTATTGAGGAGAAAACAAAAGGAAAAATAGATTCATGCATTTGTTTCACTTTTGCATAAGAGATGAAAGATAATATTTTAGCATCAAGCTTTTGTATTTAAGAACACTTAACTCTCTTCGTTGGTTACCAATGGTGTCTCGCAAGTTCCTTCTTTATTTTATGTATATTTTTTAACAGAGAAGCACCCCTTAGCAATCCCTAAGAGAGAAGACAGAAAGAACCCCTGAGCAATAAAAAATCCAACCATTTGCAGATTATTTGGTCACACCGCATAAAAATGCTCCTCAAAAGTGATCAAATGAAATTTTTTAAATTTGTACCATTGATAAGTGTCCAAATGAGCATGATTTATAGGTGTATTTCATATATTATATTAGCACTTTTCTTGCTCATTTCTCCACTTCGGTTAGTTTTCCTCTAGTTTATGTTTTATTATTATCTCACAAATATATTGGTTTAACATGAGGAAAACCAAGCTGGAAGTAAAGTAGACGAAGAGACGAACACATAGACGCAAACGGCTCAGAAAACGGAGTCCAAACGAAGATCTAGAGCCGGTCAAAATTCGTAGAAGACTAAGCCGGTACGTAGAAGAAAACAGTGTGAAAACAGGACAAGAGACAAGGTGACGTCGTGGAAACGAACAGGCGGACACTCACACTTGCAACCGCCCATTAAGAGACGGACGTGGGAGGCTGCAACCGCCTATGAAGAGGCGGACGTGTGAGGCTTCAACCGCCTAAGAAGAGGCGGGCAAGACTATGGGCAACCGCCCCATATTGGGCGGACGCAACATGAAGAACCGCCTCAAACGAGGCGGACAACACACAAACCAACCGCCTAGCTACGAGGCGGACATGGAAGCGGACAGCAGCAGTAAATCAGTCGCGCCAGTTTTCTTCCCGTCGACTTCGCCCGTCGACTTGTTCTGCCATATCCATCTACTTCGCCCGTCGACACCTTATTTTCCTCAGCTCTGTCCCCTGCCAATTAAATGAAGTAATCAACTGAAAATAGAATCCTCACGCGGTGTCCCTTATCTGCTGCCTTCTTCCTTTCCCTATATAAACACACGTGAATCGATCCACCACCCAATCAATCCATCCACGACCCATAAATCCAGCCACGACCCAACTTCACCACATACCACAAATCACACGTCCATCCCATTTCTCTTCTTCCGCCTTCTCCATTTTATTTATTTCACATTCCACCACATCCACCTCTAGTCCTACGTACACAAAATAGCAGAGCGAGCTGGAGTGATTACAGATGATTTCTATTACTCTTGTTTCTGTTTTTCTATTTAATATGTTAGGCTAGTTACGTATACTCTGGGAATGGTTATTATGTGTTTGTATTAATTATGCATTATTTTTACTGGTTTTAATTATATACAGTTTGTTACGTTTTAAAGGTTATCTCGCACCTTTTAATAAATGTCATGAGTTTATTAAATTGCTTTCCTAAGTCTATTTTGATCAGACCGGTGATAAATAGATAGGTTAATTAAGACGTAAAACTGGAGGAAACTTGTTATGATTTAATAAGTTAGTATTCAGTTGCAAATGTAATTCCTCAAATGCTCCTCTGCCGTTTACAGGCATTTTGCTTGAGTTTTCATCAGGCCTTGCATTACAGGTAAACGAGTTCTTTCAAGTCTATGACTTAGACCTTAGAAAATAACAGGAACCATGCCAAATTATTAAACCAGTAGAGATAGCTTAATTATGCAGATTATAATAACCTGACCCAGAGTTCCATTTAATTTATCTGTTAACTTAGTTTATTTTATCTTTTCTTTTTATTTTTATTACAAGTCAATTAATCCCCTCCTGTGACACGCTTAGGTACTAGTATATGTATATTAGTCCCACGGTTCGACATCCGGTCGCTTACAATTTCACTATACTACTATGACCGGGATTTGTTTGCAGCCCGACGTTTATTTTGAGTTTTAATTTCTTTTCTTTAATTTTACACCAGTTTAACCACTCAGATTATAACGTCTGCAAAATGGCGCCGTTGCCGGGGACTAGTTTATTCTAGTCCCTAAGCCCCGGATTATTCACTTGTTATATTAGAATATTTTGTTTATATTATTTTTGTTTGTTGTTTATATTAATAGTCTTTTATATTTTTGTCTATTTTATTTTGTTGTTGTTTATATTAATTATCTTTTATATTTTGTTTATATATATTTTGTTATGTTATTAGTATGTGTGTTTCTAATTTGTTATTGTTTCAGTAGCCTAATCGGAAAAAAAAAACGAACAGAGGTGTGCCCGCCTAATTCCACGCGGACGACACTGAAGTCCGTTCCGCCTGCCAGTCCGCACCTCTGACCGCCTAGTCTCGCGCGGACGTCCCTCTGTTCAAAAAAAAAAAAAGAGACGCGTTCCGAAAAAAAAAAATTATTCTGTTCTTCTCCAACTTCTTCAATCTGTTTCTACTTCATTATATATTTTGTTATATTATTATTATGTTTGTTTTTAATCATTTTATTTCTAATCTCTTTCTGTAGTTTTGTTTTATATACAAAAACACAAAAAAAATGGAAATGGAACAGGTGTACGAGCAAGAGTTTTGCTTTTCACAGTATTTATACTGCTCCGTATGTGGGGGAGCTCATGATTATGAGGATTGTCTCATTTTACAAGAACAACTCTGGTTAGAAGATCAACCAGACTACCTGGAGAGAATAAACCAACAAGAACAACACCCCACTACGATGATGTAAGTTATTCTCTTCCCTCTACAATCGCCTACCGCCAATTTCCATCCTTCTCTGTGCTCTATCCAGAAAATGAGGATATTTATATCCTCGAAACATGAGAGAAGGAATTGCCATCACCTCCCGCCAATAGATCCAAACAAAACGCCACTATCACCTTTAAAGAATTAACTTTCTCTCAAGATGATTTAATCAGCGTTCTTTCTATGAGCCTCACCTACAAAAGGAGGATGTTTACATCCTCCAATTTGAGGAAGAAAAATCATCACCACCGGTCTTCTGTTAGAACTACGTTCCCGGCAGTACCTCCTCAAACACCAGATTTTGTGGAGTATTAATTTTCTTATTTTATATGCCGAGGTAACGTTTTGTTTTGATCCAGGATAACAGAGCAGGCGTCTAGCCAAAGACGTTAAAGAAGGGAAGCTTCCCGGGAGGCAACCCGGGTGTATTTTTATTTGCTTTTATGCTCTTTTAATTTTCAGGTTCTCTTTAAATTTTATTTTTGCTAACTTTTAACTCCGTTTGTAGTTTTGTTGCTTCTGGTGTCTTATGCAGGTGCACCTTCATTTCTACACTGCAACCAAGCTACGCTACTTGAGGCTGAAGCTCAAGTGTGGGGGAACTCCTTTAAACAACTAGCAAAAATAATATCAGGGGAGTACCAGTTTCTTTAATTATACTTTTATTTAAATAAAAACTGTAGAGGAGCGATTATGTGCTTAAATGATTATTTGTGATCTTTGTGTTATCTCTATTTTATCTACTTACCGAAAAGGTCTTCTGAAACCTTCCCTTGTTTTTCTGGTGAACAATGAGGACATTGTTCAATTAAGTGTGGGGGAGTGTGCCCTATTCGGTAACATTTTGTGCTTAAATGTTTAATCTCTCTCCTTATCATGCGTTTGTCCAATTCAAATATTATGGACCCTTTATATGTGGGTTGTTCTCTTTAGAATAAATATTGTTATGAATTGTAGGATAAATGGTACAAATTTTAAAATTTTGATTACTTTTGAGGAGCATTTTATATGCGGTGTGACCAAATAATCTGCAAATGGTTGGATTTATTGCTCAGGGTTTCTTTCTGTCTTCTCTCTTAGGGATTGCTAAGGGGTGCTTTTCTGTTAAAAAAAAAAAGAGAGAAAGAAAAAATAAAATAATAAGGGACTTGCGAGACACCATTGGTAACCAACAAAAGAGAGTTGAGTGTTCTAAATACAAAGGCGTAATGCCTACATTTTCTCATCCCTTATGCAAAAGTGAAACAAATGCATGAATCTATTTTTCCTTTTGTTTTCTCCTCAATGCCCATTCTTGAGAGAAGTTGGCCATGGTAAAAGTTCTCAGAGTCACCTAAAAGAAAACATTGAAGTACCTTAGATCATACCCCGAAACTCTATATTTTATTTTTACCCTGAGCACACCTATGCCACCAGCAGTTAATTTTTCACACTCCTCAATAAGTTTAAAAGATCATGTTTATCCTACCCTTCATAATAATATTTGTTAGTATTGAGCATTCCCTACTTACTTGGGTACGTGATTTTGCTTGATGACAAAAAAAAGATAAGTGTGGGGGTGTGATAAGTGTCCAAATGAGCATGATTTATAAGTGTATTTCATATATTATATTAGCACTTTTCTTGCTTATTTCTCCACTTCGGTTAGTTTTCCTCTAGTTTATGTTTTATTATTATCTCACAAATTTATTGGTTTAACATGAGGAAAACCAAGCTGGAAGTAAAGTAGACGAAGAGACGAACACATAGACGCAAACGGCTCAGAAAACGGAGTCCAAACGAAGAATCTAGAGCCGGTCAAAATTCGTAGTAGAAGAAATAAGCCTGTACGTCGTGAAAACAGGCGGACAAGAGACAAGGTGCTACGTCGTGAAAACAGGCAGATACTCACACTTGCAACCGCCCATTAAGAGGCGGACGTGGGAGGCTGCAAACCGCCTACGAAGAGGCGGACGTGTGAGGCTTCAACCGCCTAAGAAGAGGCGGACAAGACTTGTAAAGAATCAGTAAGCTTGCGAGAGAGAGTTTTAGAATGAAAGGAAAGACTTCTTTCTATTACTGAATCAATCGATGCAGCTAAAGACTAATACAGAGAGGAAATATAAAGCACGCTAATTAGCCGTTAATAAGACGGACTAATTGTACCGTTGCCTAACTTAAGAACAGAAGGAAACTATATAATATGTACACCTATACATATCCTAACACCCCCTCTCAAAGCTTACAGAGATGTAAGACTTTGCATACATGGGATTCATTCTGTTCTGATGTTATATAGGCCGGTAACTCAAATCTGTTTCATCCCCAAGTGGTTCTTGACATCTGAATATTCCCTTCCAGTCACTGTCTTGGTGAGAATATCTGCTAACTGCATGTGGGAAGGGACGAACTTCACTTCTATGAGTCCTTGTTGTATCATCTGCCTTACATAGTGACAATCTATCTCGATGTGTTTCGTTCTCTCATGAAACACCGGATTCCGCGCTATGTAGACGGCAGATTGACTATCTGATTTCAGTGGGATTGGTACTATTTCCTTTACTCCCAGATCATGAAGAATCCTTGTCAACCAGCTTATCTCTGCTGTCGCTTGTCTCATGGAGCGATACTCAGCTTCTGCAGATGAGAGGGCTACTGTCCCTTGCTTTTTCGCCTTCCAGGATAGAGGTGAGCCTCCCATCTCCACGAAGTACCCACTGATTGACCTCCTCGTGTTTGGGCATCCTGCCCAGTCTGCATCACAATGCATGCATTCAAAGAGAAGTTAGCAGTCTTATTAAAAAAAACCGTACCCTGCTGTACCCTTGATATACTTCAGTGTGTGGATAGCAGCTCTCCAATGCTCCTCTGTGGGTTTCTGCAAAAATTGACTGAGAGTTTGTATAGTAAAAAGAGGTCAGGACGGGTATGAGCAAGGAAGCTAATCTTTCCTACTAACTTTCTGTACAAAAGAGGTTCAGACAGAAATTTTCCTCTATCCTTTAGAAGCTTTGTGTTTAGTTCCAGGGGAGCAACTGCAGGTTTTTCATGTTCACAATGATATTCCCTCACAAGACTTTCAGCATACTGCTTTTGTACCATGACAGTTCCATTCTTGCAGTGAATGAATTGCATACCAAGAAAGTTACTGACTAGGCCTAAGTCTTTGATTTTAAACTCTTGATTCAGCTTCTGTTTTATGGTATTTATCATTTGGTTGTCATCCCCTGTGAGGAGGATGTCATCCACATAGACAGCCAGGAAAACAGAAGCTGTATTTTCAGTTTTTATAAAGAGGGAATAATCGTTTAATGACTGTTCAAAACCTAGATTTGTTAGAAAGAAACTTAGCTTTTCATGCCATTGCCTAGAGGCCTGCTTGAGACCGTAGAGGGACTTTCTAAGTTTACAAACTTTGTTTATCCCCTCTGTTTTGTATCCTAGAGGTAACTCCATATAAACTTCTTCTCTAAGGTCCCCATGTAGAAAAGCGTTGTTTATATCTAATTGATGAAAACATTAGTTTCTTTTGCATGCTACTGAAATCAAAGCACGAATGGTGGTAAATTTTACCACTGGGGAGAAGGTTTCTTGGTAATCTATTCCGTACTTCTGTGTGTAGCCCTTGACTACCAGCCGGGCCTTATGTCTTTCTAAAGTACCATCCCCCTTATATTTCAATTTAAACACCCATTTGCATCCAATAACTTTCTTTCCTTTTGGTAATTCCACCACTTCCCAAGTTCTGTTTCTTTCTAATGCATCAAATTCCTCCATCATAGCCTTGATCCATCTATTATCCTTAATGGCTTCATGATAATCAGATGGTTCTACTTCAGTTATTGTATCATTAGAAGTTTCAGAAACAGAATTAAAACCTGTGGTGGTTTCTCTGTGGGGCCAGATAATTCTTTTGTTTGGTTTTATCAGAGAGCAAAGGGAAAAATCATGTTGGTTTAGCATAACAGAGCTATTTATGGTAGCATTGCTTAGTCTATCATGCATTATAACAGAGAAGGGGTCTAAGTACTTAGCTGGATTTATCACTTCTTGTATTCTTCCTGCACTTCCCACAACATAATCATCCAGATACTTGGGTGCAGTTCTGCTTCTTTCTGGCCTCCTTGTTCTAATCTCCCGGGTAGCAGTAGCTTCTTGCTGTAGCCTTGCTCCTTCCTGTGTTGCCTCTGGTTGGGAGGTTTCAGTTACCCCTGTTTCATTCAAAAAGAAATTTCCTTCTTCCTGCTCATGGTCAGTATCAGTAAAAGGATAAACATAGGGTTGAATAGGGAAAATAGGAGTGTCCACAGATATTATGTCGGTCTCTTTTCTTATCTTTTCCTTTCTAAAAGGAAAGATGTTTTCATAAAACCTCACATCTCTGTTCACCTGAATCTTGTTATTGTCTAGATCAAAAACTTTATATCCCTTTTTGTCAGGAGCATAGCCAAGGAAAAGACCTTTAAAAGCTTTTGAGGCAAACTTGTCATGCAACTTATGATTATTATGAGCAAAAATCAGACACCCAAAACATTTCAGATCATCAAAGTTTGGTTTCTTGTTGTATAAGATCTCATACGGAGACTTTCCTGAAGTACTATCTAGGGGCATCCTATTTATGAGATAGACAGCTGTCAATATGCTTTCACCCCAGAATTTTATTGGTAAGCAAGAGTGAAACATCAGACTTCTAGCTGTCTCCAATATGTGACGATGTTTTCTCTCCACAACTCCATTTTGCTGTGGGGTGTGGGCACAAGTTAATTGGTGCTTAATTCCTTTTGTTTTAAGAAAATCTGATGTGTTCTTAGAGCTACCCAGTTCCTGAGCATTATCGGTCCTTATGCATCTAATAGTTTTCCAAACTGAACTTGTATCATGGCAACATATTCAATAATGAATTTGAATGCATCAGATTTGCAGCTTATTAGTTGGACCCAAGTAGCTGTGGAAGTATCATCAACAAAAGTTAAGAAGTAGGAGAAACCATCATGAGTTTGAACCTTATAAGGGCCCCATACATCGATATGAATTAAGTCAAACATTTCTGTGGCTGTCACACTTTTTCTAGGGAAGGGAGTTCTATGACTCTTTCCTCTACAACAAGACTCACAGAGAAATTGTCTTGACAAAGATGCTTATCAATCAGATTCAAACTTTGTATTTTATTGATGGGCAAATGACCTAATCTGTGGTGCCAAAGACTTAGCACATCATTACAATCAAAAGCAGAGATGAAACTATCTACCAGACCACTAAGAGCAACCTTGTTTTCCCTTCTTCTTCTAAACAGCAGTCTAGTAAGTAAATTCCTGAGGTTTGTCTTCCTATTTGATGCTCAAGCAAATTCTTAGAATCCTGAAACACGCAACAGGTTTTATCAAAATAAAATTTTCCAGGTAAGTCATCTGCTAGTCTAGCCACTGAAATGAGATTAAAATTGAAACTTGGGACATACAGCACATTGCTCAAAGTTATCAGTTTATTCAATTTGACAGTTCCAATTATATCAACTTTCTGTGGATGCCCATCAGGCATACTAACCACATGATCATGGCTCAGGTATGTGTATTCTATAAATCTTTCTAGATCACAACACATATGCTCAGAGGCACCTGAATCTATTATCCAGTCTGTCCTAGCCCTGCGGTTAGAAGTTTGAGTATTGGAACAAAACACAGCAGAACTATTGGAATGGTTCCTCATTTCGGGAATACAACCAAGATCATTATCAGAGACACAATCATGAAAAACATTCAAATAATCACAACTAGTATCACAACCAGACACACCAAAATCATTGACTTCAGAACAGGGATGACAAACAAGATCATCATTCTTGTTTAATACTGATTTCTCAGATACGCAGTCCTGATAGTTATGTAAGTAATCTCTACCAGATTCACAACTAGACACATCAGAACCATGGATATCAGTGCAAGGGTTAGGAAATATAGCCAAAGAATCACAACTAAACCTTTCAGAACTAGAATGTGCCTCGCAATTATCAGGGGCATATTTTTGGAAAACGCAATTCACAGTAATGTTATTACTAACATCAGAACAGTTATTATCACTTTCCCTGTTACACAAGACACAGTCTAATTTAGGGTTAGGGTTTAGAAACAAGTTACCGACAAAACCATAACTGGTGTTGCTCCTCGTTGTTTCTCCAATCCTTCTCCCTTACTTCTTGCTACATGTTCCAAGATCTGGTTGATCTCCTCCACACTGTACATCCTCGTTACTGATGTAGATTCTGTGCAGTCACTTATCCTGGATTCTTCTTGGCCTCCTCCTCTTGTCTCCAGTGTTGCGGCTGAGCTAGGTGGTTTCTTCCCTTTTGGAAATCGCCAGTTGGGTGGGTAACCAATTTTCTCGAAACATTTCTCCTCAGAATGTCCCGTCTTATGACAGTGCCCACATGTTTGAGTCGTTCTTCTTGAGTTCTTGTTTTGGAACTTACCGGGGGTTGTCGAACTTCTGGATCGAAAATCCGTGGCAAAAGAGACTGAGTTTTCCTCCGTGTGAATTCCTTTCTGTCGCTCTTCTTGGATTAGAAGAGAATAAATCTGCTGAACGGTGGGGAATGGAGTCATCATGAGTATATTTGCTCTAACCTGCCCGAATTTAGGGTTTACTGACATTAGGAACTGAATAGCTCGTTGTCGTCGGATATACTTCTTGAATTCGTCATCTCCAGAGCAGGTGCAGCTTGGCAAGGTCTCGGTGGAATCAATCTCGTCCCAGATTTCTTCACTTTGGTGTGTAGTAGCTTCGGATTGTATCTTCTCCTTGTTTGACAATCGCCAACTCCTGTTCGAGAGCGTAAAGCCGTGCGATGTTGTTTTCTTCAAACCTTGACTTCAATTCTTCCCAGACCAACTCCGCCGAGGTGTTGAACGCAACACTCTCCGCTATATCTCGCTCTAGGGCTGTCAGGAGCCAAGAGAGGACCATGTTATCGCAGCGCTTCCACTCTAAATGACGTTCCTCTGGGAACTTCTCCTTCCTTGTCGTCCCGTCGACAAAACCCACCTTGTTCCTAGCACTTAGAGCCACCATCATATTTCTCTTCCAAGCTGCGAACCCAGTGTTTCCGTCGAATTTCGACCCGGTAAGTAACATTCCCGGCTGATCTGAGTTTGGTAGGAAGAGTGGGTCGTTCTTTGTTTCATCGCTTCTGAGGTTTTCGATTCGTCGCCTCCGCTAAGACCTCCGACTTCCACATTCTTCTTCTTCCCCGATGGATCTTCATCCTCGACCATTTCCGGAACTCAAGAACTTAGTTTCGATCGATAGAAAAAACCCTAGATTTAGAGCCTATAGCTCTGATACCATGTAAAGAATCAGTAAGCTTGCGAGAGAGAGTTTTAGAATGAAAGGAAAGACTTCTTTCTATTACTGAATCAATCGATGCAGCTAAAGACTAATACAGAGAGGAAATATAAAGCACGCTAATTAGCCGTTAATAAGACGGACTAATTGTACCGTTGCCTAACTTAAGAACAGAAGGAAACTATATAATATGTACACCTATACATATCCTAACAAGACTATGGGCAACCGCCCCATATTGGGCGGACGCAACATGAAGAACCGCCTCAAACGAGGCGGACAAACACAAAACCAACCGCCTAGCTACGAGGCGGACATGGAAGCGGACAACAGCAGTAAATCAGTCGCGCCAGTTTTCTTCGCGTCGACTTCGCCCGTTATTCGCGTCGACTTCGCCCGTCGACTTGTTCTGCCATATCCATCTACTTCACCCGTCGACACCTTATTTTCCTCAGCTCTGTCCCCTGCAATAAATGAAGCAATCAACTGAAAATCAAATCCTCACGCGGTGTCCTTATCTGCTGCCTTCTTCCTTTCCCTATATAAACACACATGAATCGATCCACCACCCAATCAATCCATCCACGACCCATAAATCCAGCCACGACCCAACTTCACCACATACCACACATCATACGTCTATCCATTTCTCTTTCCGCCTTCTCCATTTTATTTATTTCACATTCCACCACATCCACCTCTAGTCCTACGTACACAAAATAGTAGAGCGAGCTGGAGTGATTACAGATGATTTCTATTACTCTTGTTTCTGTTTTTCTATTTAATATGTTAGGCTAGTTACGTATACTCTGGGAATGGTTATTATGTGTTTGTATTAATTATGCATTATTTTTACTGGTTTTAATTATATACAGTTTGTTACGTTTTAAAGGTTATCTCACACCTTTTTAATAAATGTCATGAGTTTATTAAATTGCTTTCCTAAGTCTATTTTGATCAAACCGGTGATAAATAGATAGGTTAATTAAGAGGTAAAACTGGAGGAAACTTGTTATGATTTAATAAGTTAGTATTCAGTTGCAAATGTAATTCCTCAAATGCTCCTCTGCCGTTTACAGGCATTTTGCTTGAGTTTTCATCAGGCCTTGCATTACAGGTAAACGAGTTCTTTCAAGTCTATGACTTAGACCTTAAAAAAATAACAGGAATCTTGCCAAATTATTAAACCAGTAGAGATAGCTTAATTATGCAGATTATAATAACCTGACCCAGAGTTCCATTTAATTTATCTGTTAACTTAGTTTATTTTATCTTTCTTTTGATTTTTATTACAAGTCAATTAATCCCCCTCCTATGACACGCTTAGGTACTAGTATATGTATATTAGTCCCACGGTTCGACATCCGGTCGCTTACAATTTCACTATACTACTACGACCGGGATTTTTTGCAGCCCGACGTTTATTTTGAGTTTTAATTTCTTTTCTTTTAATATACACCAGTTTAACCACTCAGATTATAACGTCTGCAAAATGGCGCCGTTGCCGGGGACTAGTTTATTCTAGTCCCTAAGCCCCGGATTATTCACTTGTTATATTAGAATATTTTGTTTTATATTATTGTTTGTTGTTTATATTAATAGTCTTTTATATTTTTGTCTATTTTATTTTGTTGTTGTTTATATTAATTATCTTTTATATTTTGTTTATATATATGTTTATGTTATTAGTATGTGTGTTTTCTAATTTGTTATTGTTTCAGTAGCCTAATCGGAAAATCAAAAAAAAACGAACAGGTGTGCCCGCCTAATTCCACGCGGACGACACTGAAGTCCGTTCCGCCTGCCAGTCCGCACCTCTGACCGCCTAGTCTCGCGCGGACGTCCCTCTGTTCAAAAAAAAAAAAAGAGACGCGTTCCGAAAAAAAAAAAAATTATTCTGTTCTTCTCCAACTTCTTCAATCTGTTTCTACTTCATTTTATATTTTGTTTATATTATTATTATGTTTGTTTTTAATCATTTTATTTTCTAATCTCTTTCTGTAGTTTTGTTTTATATACAAAAACACAAAAAAAAATGGAAATGGAACAGGTGTACGAGCAAGAGTTTTGCTTTTCACAGTATTTATACTGCTCCGTATGTGGGGGAGCTCATGATATATGAGGATTGTCTCATTTTACAAGAACAACTCTGGTTAGAAGATCAACCAGACTACCTGGAGAGAATCACTCAACAAGAACAACACCCCACTACGGATGTAAGTTATTCTCTTCCCTCTACAATCGCCTACCGCCAATTTCCATCCTTCTCTGTGCTCTATCCAGAAAATGAGGATATTTATATCCTCGAACATGAAGAGAAGGAATTGCCATCACCTCCCGCCAATAGATCCAAACAAAACGCCACTATCACCTTTAAAGAATTAACTTTCTCTCAAGATGATTTTAATCAGCGTCTTTCTATGAGCCTCACCTACAAAGGTGGATGTTTACATCCTCCAATTTGAGGAAGAAAAATCATCACCACCGGGTCTTCTGTTAGAACTACGTTCCCGGCAGTACCTCCTCAAACACCAGATTTTGTGGAGTATTAATTTTCTTATTTTATATGCCGAGGTAACGTTTTGTTTTGATCCAGGATAACAGAGCAGGCGTCTAGCCAAAGACGTTAAAGAAGGGCAGCTTCCCGGGAGGCAACCCGGGTGTATTTTTATTTGCTTTTATGCTCTTTTAATTTTCAGGTTCTCTTTAAATTTTATTTTTGCTAACTTTTAACTCCGTTTGTAGTTTTGTTGCTTCTGGTGTCTTATGCAGGTGCACCTTCATTTCTACACTGCAACCAAGCTACGCTACTTGAGGCTGAAGCTCAAGTGTGGGGGAACTCCTTTAAACAACTAGCAAAAATAATATCGGGGAGTACCAGTTTCTTTAATTATACTTTTATTTAAATAAAAACTGTAGAGGAGCGATTATGTGCTTAAATGATTATTTGTGATCTTTGTGTTATCTCTATTTTATCTACTTACCGAAAAGGTCTTCTGAAACCTTCCCTTGTTTTTCTGGTGAACAATGAGGACATTGTTCAATTTAAGTGTGGGGGAGTGTGCCCTTTTCGGTAACATTTTGTGCTTAAATGTTTAATCTCTCTCCTTATCATGCGTTTGTCCAATTCAAATATATAGACCCTTTATATGTGGGTTGTTCTCTTTAAGAATAAATATTGTTATGAATTGTAGGATAAATGGTACAAATTTTAAAATTTTGATTACTTTTGAGGAGCATTTTATATGCGGTGTGACCAAATAATCTGCAAATGGTTGGATTTATTGCTCAGGGTTTCTTTCTGTCTTCTCTCTTAGGGATTGCTAAGGGGTGCTTTTCTGTTAAAAAAAAAAGAGAGAAAGAAAAAATAAAATAATAAGGGACTTGCGAGACACCATTGGTAACCAACAAAAGAGAGTTGAGTGTTCTTAAATACAAAGCGTAATGCCTACATTTTCTCATCCCTGCAAAAGTGAAACAAATGCATGAATCTATTTTTCCTTTTGTTTTCTCCTCAATGCCCATTCTTGAGAGAAGTTGGCCATGGTAAAAGTTCTCAGAGTCACTAAAAGAAAACATTGAAGTACCTTAGATCATACCCCGAAACTCTATATTTTATTTTTACCCTGAGCACACCTATGCCACCAGCAGTTAATTTTTCACACTCCTCAATAAGTTTAAAAGATCATGTTTATCCTACCCTTCATAATAATATTTGTTAGTATTGAGCATTCCCTACTTACTTGGGTACGTGATTTTGCTTGAGGACAAGCAAAAAGATAAGTGTGGGGGGTGTGATAAGTGTCCAAATGAGCATGATTTATAAGTGTATTTCATATATTATATTAGCACTTTTCTTGCTCATTTCTCCACTTCGGTTAGTTTTCCTCTAGTTTATGTTTTTATTATTATTCACAAATTATTGGTTTAACATGAGGAAAACCAAGCTGGAAGTAAAGTAGACGAAGAGACGAACACATAGACGCAAACGGCTCAGAAAACGGAGTCCAAACGAAGAATCTAGAGCCGGTCAAAATTCGTAGAAGAAATAAGCCTGTACGTCGTGAAAACAGGCGGACAAGAGACAAGGTGCTACGTCGTGAAAACAGGCAGACACTCACACTTGCAAACGCCCATTAAGAGGCGGACGGGGAGGCTGCAACCGCCTACGAAAGAGGCGGACGTGTGAGGCTTCAACCGCCTAAGAAGAGGCGGACAAGACTATGGGCAACCGCCCCATATTGGGCGGACGCAACATGAAGAACCGCCTCAAACGAGGCGGACAACACACAAACCAACCGCCTAGCTACGAGGCGGACATGGAAGCGGACAACAGCAGTAAATCAGTCGCGCCAGTTTTTCTTCGCGTCGACTTCGCCCGTTATTCGCGTCGACTTCGCCCGTCGACTTGTTCTGCCATATCCATCTACTTCGCCCTCGACACCTTATTTTCCTCAGCTCTGTCCCCTGCAATAAATGAAGCAATCAACTGAAAATCAAATCCCACGCGCGGTGTCCCTTATCTGCTGCCTTCTTCCTTTCCCTATATAAACACACGTGAATCGATCCACCACCAATCAATCCATCCACGACCCATAAATCCAGCCCGACCCCCAACTTCACCACATACACACACATCACACGTCTATCCCATTTCTCTTCTTCCGCCTTCTCCATTTTATTTATTCACATTCCACCACATCCACCTCTAGTCCTACGTACACAAATAGTAGAGCGAGCTGGAGTGATTACAGATGATTTCTATTACTCTTGTTTCTGTTTTTCTATTTAATATGTTAGGTAGTTACGTATACTCTGGGAATGGTTATATTTTTGTATTTTTTTTTGTGTGTTTTATTAATATGGCAGTATTTTACTGGTTTTAAATAGAACAGTTGGTTAAGTTTTTTTAAGTTTTAAAGGTTATCTCGCACCTTTTAATAAATGTCATGAGGTTTATTTATAATTGGTTCCTAAGTCTATTTTGATCAAACCGGTGATAAATAGATAGCTTAAGTAAGAGGAAACTTGACCAGGAAAATTGTTATGATTAATAAGTTAGTATTCAGTTGCAAATGTAATTTCCTCAAATGCTCCTCTGCCGTTTACAGGCATTTTGCTTGAGTTTTCATCAGGCCTTGCATTACAGGTAAACGAGTTCTTTCAAGTCTATGACTTAGACCTTAAGAAAATAACAGGAACCTTGCCAAATTATTAAACCAGTAGAGATAGCTTAATTATGCAGATTATAATAACCTGACCCAGAGTTCCATTTAATTTATCTGTTAACTTAGTTTATTTTATCTTTTCTTTTTATTTATATTACAAGTCAATTAATCCCCCCTCCTGTGACACGCTTAGGTACTATTATATGTATATTAGTCCCACGGTTCGACATCCGGTCGCTTACAATTTCACTATACTACTACGACCGGGATTTGTTTGTAGCCCGACGTTTATTTTGAGTTTTAATTTCTTTTCTTTTAATTTTACACCAGTTTAACCACTCAGATTATAACGTCTGCAACCATTTATCCCACAATTCATAATAGTATTTGTTTTTAAAGAGACAACCTACATTAGCAGGGTACATAATTTTAATTTTTGAACAAATGCAAGATAAGCTGAGAGATTTAATCATTTTAAGCACAAAATGCCCTGAAAAGGGTTCTTCCCCCACACTTAAGCTCAAGCAATGCCCTCATTGCGTAGATGGAATTATATTAACAAGGCATGCAATTTGATAAAGGAGAGAGTGTGCTCCCCAAAATTCGTAGAGTGTGTAGAGCTCCCCCACACTTGAGTGCAGCTGTGGAATGTCATGAAATGTACCTGTAAAGAATATTCTACACAACCAGAAGAACTCAAGTAAAACCTGCATTTTATTATAACAAATAAAAGTGAAATATAGTACAACAAGAAAACAATATTAAATTTAAAGGAAAGACAATAGATAGATAGTGGGTTGCCTCCCACCAAGCTGCCCGGGTTTAACGTCTCTAGCTAGACGCATTTGACCAAGCTTAGGTTGGAGAAGTTTTGAGGGCGAGGTATCTGAACAGCTGGCGGTCGGAAGTTTGCACACTTTCTCAAACTTATGACATAGATGTGTCGTCTTCTATTCCTTTGGGCTGGAGGCTTCCTCGTATTCCTACACAAAAGAAATTGCTAACAAAGCATTATTATTTTCAAGAATACCAGCATACCTTTTTAGACGGGATCCATTGACTTTGAAGCATTCTCCTTTTTTATTCTGGAGTTCGTAAACACCAAAAGGAGTAGTTCCAACTACTTGAAATGGGCCAGTCCAGTGAGATTTGAGTTTTCCAGGAAATATCTTCAATCTGGAATTATAAAGCAGCACCCCGTCGCCAACCTTAAAGTCGCGTTTGTGGATCATTTGGTCATGGTGTTTCTTGGCGTGCTCCTTGTATATTGTCGCACTGTGGTATGCCTGATCTCTTAACTCCTCGAGTTCAGAAAGTTGAAGCTTACGCTTTTCTCCTGCGGCTTCTATATCGAAGTTTAGGGCCTTGAGTGCCCAATATGCCTTATGTTCCATCTCTACAGGCAGGTGGCATGATTTCCCATAGACAAGCTTAAAAGGAGACATCCCGATGGGAGTCTTGAATACGGTGCGGTAAGCCCAAAGCGCATCATCTAACTTTAATGCCCAATCCTTTCGTGATGAGTTAACCGTTTTCTAGAGAATCCATTTTAACTCACGGTTCGAAACTTCTGCTTGGCCATTTATCTGGGGGTGATAAGGTAGAGCTACCTTGTGACGTACCCCATACTTACCCATAAGTGCTTCAAATGAACGGTTGCAGAAGTGGGATCCTCCGTCACTGATAATAATTCTAGGCACGCCAAAATGGGTAAAGATGTGCTTCTTAAGGAATTTGGTTACGGTCTTTGAATCAGCATGATGACAGTGTATGGCTTCTACCCATTTGACACGTAATCCACTGCCACTAAAACATATTGGTGGCCCTGTGAGGAAGGGAAAGGTCCCATAAAATCAATGCCCCAACAATCAGAGAGTTCCACTTCTAGTATTCCCTGTTGTGGCATTTCATGTCTCCTAGATGTGTTACCCATTCTCTGACAATTATCACATTGGGTGCAGAATTGGTAAAGATCCTTGTGAAGAGTCGGCTAATAAAATCCTGAGGCCAGGATCTTGGCAGCGGTCCTTGTGGGTCCATGGTGACCACCGGCTTCCATGAGTGACAAAAATGCATGACGCTGTGAACCTCATCTTCAGGGAGACACCGGCGAATCAACCCATCCGCACAGACTCGGAACAAATATGGATCTTCCCAGAAATAATGTTTTGAATCAGAAAGGAATTTCTTCTTCTGGGAGTAAGATAGATCATATGGTATTGTTCCAGAGACTAGATAATTGGCCAAGTCCGCATACCATGACTCTTGTACCTTGGTGATAGAGAAGACAGTCTCATCGGGGAAGAATTCGTTAATAGGCACACTATCCGTAGGAGTTACTAACCGTGAAAGATGGTCAGCGACGACATTTAATTTTCCGCTCTGTCTTTGACTTCTATGTCAAATTCCTCCTGCAGTAGAAGAATCCAGCGTAATAAGCGAGGCTTGGCTTGGCATCTTGTTTTGCAAATAGGTATTTGAGAGCAGAGTGGTCTGTGTGCACTATGACTTTGCTTCCCCATAAGTACGACCTGAACTTATCAAGGGAGAATACTATAGCCAGAAGCTCTTTTTCAGTGGTAGTATAGTTCTTCTGGGCATCGTTTAGTGTCCTGCTGGCATAAGCAATCACTCTTAGAATCTTCTCTTTTTTCTAGCATAGAGCTGCCCCCACTGCATAGTCACTTGCATCACACATGATCTCAAACGGGAGAGACCAGTCGGGTGATATGACAACAGGTGCAGATGCCAGTTTTTGTGTTATTGTTTTGAAAGTAGCTGAACACTTATCATCAAAATAAAACGGGGCATCTTTCTGTAGCAGGTCGGTCAACGGTTTAGTGATTTTTGAGAAGTCTTGTATAAACCGTCGATAGAATCCTACATGCCCGAGAAACGCTCGAATATCTTTAACAGAGGTTGGTGCCGGTAATTTCTCTATAACCTCCACCTTGGCCTTATCCACCTCTATTTCTTCAGCCGATATTTTATGTCGAAGGACAATCCCGTCCTTGACCATAAAGTGACATTTTTCCCAGTTTAAGACGAGATTTGTATCCTCACACCGTCCTAAGATCAAATCAAGTTGTGCCAAGCATTTATCAAAACTAGAGCCATAGACTGAAGAAGTCATCCATGAATACCTCTATGCTCTGTTCGATGAAATCAGCGAATATAGCTTGCATGCATCGCTGGAAGGTAGCAGGGGCATTGCATAGTCCGTAGGGCATTCGTTTGTACGCAAAGGTGTCGTATGGACAAGTGAAAGTGGTCTTGTCCTGGTCCTCTAGTGCGATTGGTATTTGGAAGTACCCTGAGAACCCATCTAAAAAGCAGTAGTACTCTTGCCCTGCTAGTCTCTCTAACATCTGATCGATAAAGGGGAGAGGGAAGTGATCTTTCCTGGTTGCCAAATTTAAGCGCCTGTAGTCGATACACATGCGTCAACCAGTGATTTTTCTTTAAGGGATAGCCTCTCCCTTATCATTTACAACAACCTCGATGCCTCCCTTCTTCGGGACAACTTGTACAGGACCTACCCATGGACTGTCAGATATAGGATAAATAATGTTCGTGGCTAGGAGTTTCAGCACCTCCTTTTTAACTACCTCCTTTAGGTTAGGGTTTAGCCGACGTTAGGGTTGCCTGATAGACTTGTAGTTTTCCTCCATATAGATATGATGCGTGCAGTAGGAGGGATCAATTCCTTTTATATCAGCAATAGTCCACCCGATCGCTGTCTTGTGCTTTTTTAGCACTTCGAGTAGCCTTGTTTCCTCCTCCCCGGAATTCAAAGAAGAGGAAATAATGACAGGCAATGGTCATTTTCAGCTAAGAAGGCATACTTGAGTTTAGAAGGCAGCTCCTTAAACTCGAGCTCTGGTGGCTGCTCTACTGAGGGAATGGACTTTTGTGGTTCTCGGTCAAGTCTTTCGATTGGTGGCCGGTAGGCTTGATAACCTGCTTTTCCTTTTTCTACTACTACGCTAGCATGGCGTTAACTTCCGGATCCTCCACCTTTTCTTTTAGAGAAGTAACTAATACTTGCTCTAGCGGTTCAGTTTCAGCCTTCAGGACGGAAGATAGTGAATACATGTCCTCATCTGTAGAAAAATTGCCTTCCTCCTCTTCATCATCTGTTAATCCCACTGTCTTAGTGTGATGAGAAAAGTTAGAGCTTTTCTTCATCATTTTCTGCATGTCGAATTCGATCGTTTCATCCTCATATCTCAAAGTGATCTTTCCATCGTGGACATCAATTATGGCTTTGGCAGTACTTAGAAACGGTCGACCTAGAATCAGGGGAACCTCACATCGTCGTCCATTTCTAAAATGACGAAGTCAGCTGGAAAGATAAAGCGAGACACTCCAACTACCAGATCTCGACTATTCCCATTGGCTTGATTTCTGATCTGTCAGCTAGTTGGAGTTTGAAAGGAACCGGTTGCATCTCCCCTCCTTTAACTTACAAGAAGGTGGCGTAGGGCATGATATTAATACTGGCTCCCAGGTCGCATAAACCGCTTCCACAGTCCACTCCACCTATAAAACATGGGATAACGGGATTTCCCGGATCTGTTTGTTTGGGAGGGAGTGCTCGAAGAAGAGCAGCAGAGCATTCCTTCGTGAGGTGTACTGTTTCTTTTCCAGGTTTCTTATTTTTCTTTGTTAAGAGATCCTTGAGAAATTTTGCGTAGTTAGGAATCTCTTGCAAAACATCGATTAGAGGTATGTCGAGAGTCAGTTTCTTGAAAATGCTCAAGAATTTGGAAAACTGCTCATCTAGGTGTTTCTTTTTCATCCTGTTGGGAAATGGGAGTTCACTGTTTTTAGGAGATGAAGATGGAATGTCGATGGTTACTCGAGATGGAGATGGAGTAGCAGGTGTAGGAACTTGGATTTTTGAGGGAGGTGAGGCTGGATTGGCTGTTTCTTCTTCATCATTGATGTAGGCCTCTTCTTGATTTTCTTTTTCTTTTCTGGTAGCAAGTTCTCTTCCACTCCTTAGGGAGACTGCACTCAAGTTTGCTGATTGGAATGTGCCATCTTCTATAAGGATTGAATTTGCTTGCTCTTTTGGATTGGGATTAGTCTGTGAAGGAAAATGACCAGGTGGTCTTTGTTGGGTGAGTAACTGTTGAATCTGAGATTGCAAGGCTCTTTGGTCTTTGCGCAGGGCTGCGACCTCCTCTTGCGTATCTCGGGACTTACCCATCATCTCTTTAAACATCTCTTGCATTTGAGACATTTCAGATTCAGGATTCGAAGGAGGTTGAGTTGGTCGACTCAAAGAAGCATCATTGCCATAAGGCTGTTGCTGATACTGTCTTTGGCCTCCTTGAAAATTGGACTGAGGTCTGTAATTTTGAGATGTTTATAGTGTAGGTGGGTTTTGGATGTTGTCGGTGTTTGAGTAGCGAAGATTGGGTTGCATGTTACGTTGCCAAGGTTGCCTGTATCCTGAATTGTTGGTGATATAGTTTGCTTCCTCCGCTGCTTTTAATTCTTGTAGTTGGGGGCATTGTTCATAGTCATGAGGCCCACCACATTGTGTAAAGAGATAGCTGGAGATGATTGGGACAGAGGAGCATAGCCTGGAGGGATTGTAGATGATCGGGAAATCATCAACTTAGCTTGCTGGGGGTAGGAATTCATAGCCATCTGCTCAACCACTTTCTGTAGAGTACTTACTTTTGTTGCCTGCTGAGCATTGCTCTCCATGAGTTGCTCATGGCTTTTCATCAGCTGGTCAAACTTTTTATCACTTTCCCCAACATGGTATAAACCTGGAGTGCCACTCCTTGATCCACCGGAGGCCCAGTCTCTGATTTCTTCACAAAGAGACTCCATGCTATTCAGAAACTGTTCTCCTGGCTTTTTTAGAATATCAGCCCCTAACGAGGATAGTACCATTGTTCTGCACGGACCAATCAAGCCTTTGTAGAACAATTGTGATACTTGCTCTTTCGTCAGACCATGGTGAGGACAAGTCAGTAGTAGTCCTTTGAAACGGTCCCAAGTTTCACAGATGTTTTCCGTCCCTAGCTGCTTGAAATTGTAGATTTCCGCAATCATTTCCAGTGTTCTGCTCGGGGCAGGAATTTGTCATAGAACTTGGTGGCTATTTCATCCCAAGTACCAATGGTACTTGGTGTCAGGCTGTGATACCATTTGCTCGCGTTTCCCGTCAGGCTAAGAGGGAATAATGACAGTCTTGCGTACTGGAGTACTGCGTCGGTCGCAGTTAGACTGTTGGCATGCTGCAAGAACTTGGTAACATGTAACAGAGCTTCGTCAGGATTGGTGCTATCAAACATGCCCAACTCCTTTACACATCGGATTTGATGATATGGCTTAAGCTTCTGCCACTCATCGTATTCGGATGGGGTAAGGTGAGGAAGGATGATAGCAGGCTGTTGTCCTAGATTAGACGGCCTGTTAATGTTTCGAACAGTCGCTGGTGTAGATGCCATTTCGCTTCTGGGTTAGATTCTATCACTGTTGGCACGACTGTAGGGTCTAATCAGATGTGCATTTCTTGGGCTATTTTAGGAGCCTTCTATGTCTATTTTTTGTACCTATTTTAAAAATCCTTGTTAACATGATGCTTTAAGCAAAAAGAAAAAACATGGTACATGCCCCCGTTGCTGATGTTTTAACAATAGTTTTAGCTTTAACACACTGAAAATTTCAAAAAGCATATGTATTGTATAACTTTGTAGAATCATTCTTGTTTTACCTTTTCAATAAAGCTGTGGTTGCATGTTTTTGAAATTTGAGAAATTACGGAAATTCTGTGAAGAATATATGCACTTTCAGCTGTTAAAAAAAGGGGTACAATCTGATCAGTTAACCAAACTGAATCCTCTCTATTAGCCGATTTTTTCAAAACCTGTCACAGTTAAAACACTTGAACATTGGAAAACTTAATTTGTGTCTACTGCTGCCTATACTGCTTGCTGCTAGCCAACTCCAATTCTGGTTTATACCTGCTGCTGTAACTCATGAATGGTTGGACATGTTTTTTTACTTATCTACTGTTCTACGTGCAGCTTTTTCTTATGATCAATGTATGCCTTCGATTGTTTCTGCTAAACTGAACTATTGCCCTCTTACTTTCAAAAAGTACCACTTTTGCATGATGCATTCGTCATTGCTGCAGCATAACCGTTCCTATCACTCTGTAGCATATCTGTTCTTATCACTCCCCTATTTCAGTCTGGCTTGCTCTTTTACCATCAATAAAACCTGTTTTCAATGATGCAAAACCAAGAATATTTGGTAGCAAGCTGAGATTTTTCTTGGAGGAAAGCTATTAAAACCTATAATCCGTTTCTAGAATCTCAACCAAGTGAATGCAAAGGTGTTCTACAGTTACTCTTGCTCAAAATTGTTGTTTCAGCTTTGCCTTTTCCGATTAATTGTCTTTAAAATTCTTCTATTTTGCTGTTTTTACTTAACAATCTTTTCGGCATTAAAAATATTCAATTAAGATTCAGCATCATACTCTCACTTTTGAGCAAAACATGCCTTAAAAGTATAGTTTCCAGCAGTTTAAACTCCTAGGTAAAATACTACGTTTACATCCATTTTTGCTGCTAATTTTCTCTTCTTGTCTTTTCTTAATGTTTTCCACTGCTACAACTCTAGAATGATGAGAAAAGGTAGAAATCCAGTCAGCCGAGGAGGCATACCGGTTTTTTAGAGTTACAGACCTAAGAATATCATAAAAACCCACCATGCCGGCAGTCAACTTTGTGTTGACTCTGTTATCACCTAAAGGGGCACACTCATTCTCTGTCTAATCGAGTATGTTGTGTGAAAGATCAGCGAGAACCATTTCGCCTCAGATCGAGCGCGAAATTAAAGAAGAGGTCAGCAAGGACCATAGACTACAGCAAAGTGCAGTCACAGCCAGTATGAAATTTTTGCGCAGAAAGTCCCCGGCAAGATGAACGGGGTTGCTGAACAAGTAACAAATACCTGGTGTTGCTGCTCCAAGATCTGATCTGGTTAAATTAAAGAGGGAATCTTCCGGGGTAAAATGCAAAGAAGAGCTAACAGTGGGCTAAAAAAAAACAACAACTCTCTCATTATTCAGCACGGGTCTATACAGAAGGGTGTCCAAGCTCCCTCAAGTGTCGTGATTTCAAATTTAGGGCTGCTACCGAATCACCATCGATCCAAATTGGCAAAGTCCTCTTCCAGAAAGGGAACATAATGCGGCGGGCAGCTGTCAAAAGAGCTATTGAACAAAGTCCTAAAAAGAAATGACAGTGGACTTAAGAAGAAACATACTCTCGTTTCTCAATCCAGTCGGAGACTGTCACAAGATTGCCAGAAGAATATCCAGACTTCCTTCAAAAATCATGATATCAAACCTATTTAAAAAGCGTCGGGATTATCGGATTTAGATCGGTCAAAGGTGGGATTCACCTTCGCAGGGTTTACATAAAAGTTCAGGCTTCAGCACAACTATTGTGCGCAGTCTTCTGCCCAGAATAGCCTTCGATCAGATGCGGCCAAAGAAAGGAATGCAGCGATCAGAAGCTGTCCTGGAAGATAACAATCTAGTCTGGTTCAGAAACTTATCACCACCCACGATCATCATCCGAGCGCCCTTCCAAAAGACAATCAGAGAATTTCTCATATACGTAGGGCGGTTCGCAAAAAGCTTTACGTCAAAAAATGTTGGAAGAGTATCATCAAAAATCCATGGCGCTCTCATAGGCCCTCTGGTCCATGGCGCTTTCATAGGCCCTCTGGAAAAAATAACATCTACAGGCTATCATGCCTTGAAAGAAAGCATCAGCCAACGAGCCGCAGGTTCACGCCTTGAAAGTAAAAGAAAGCACCGAACAACGAGTCGCAGGCTATCATGCCTTGAAAGTAAAAGAAAGCACCGGCCAACGAGCCGCAGGCTATCATGCCTTGAAAGTAAAAGAAAGCACCGCCAACGAGCTGCAGGCACTTGTGCCTTGAAAAGTAACACTTTGGGTTGAAATGAAACCCGGCCATCGAGCCAACAAAAAAAAACCCATCTCTGGACCCATCAGGAGCTCTGGTCGCCTGTAAGGGTGCATTGTTAGGTGTGGGACACCGCACCATACTTGAATCACAAGTACCATCCTTTGGCTAGCATAAGCAAAGTTGGGAAAATATATTATCTATGTTCTCCCTTTAATGGAATTATCATCCTTTGGCTAGTAAAAGCAAAGACTTGATCATCATATTATTACACCCCTTTCAAAAAGGGAATTATTCTTATTAAAAGAACCATTGGTCTTCTTTATGAAGATCTTATTATGGACTTCTGGATTTCTGGCCTTCTTAAATATTATATATCAGAGCATCAGGGGATCCATCCATCAAGATATATTATCTCAAAGATTTATGTCCTAGAATTTCCAATTTGTCAGATTCAGAAGAAAGACACTTGTGGGACTTTTTGTTTGTACTAATTGTACCGACTTTTTGTAAGTTCATGTTTCTTTGTAAAAGCAAAAGAAAAAGAACTTGTGGGACTAGGAGATAGGAGAAAGGAAAAAAGAATGTAAATTTCGATCTCTCTTTTTGTATGTTCCACTTTTTTAAGTGCCAAAAAGTAGAACTTGTGGGACTGATGAGAAGGGCAAGAATGTGACGAAGACAAAAGGTCAAAGCGGTCCACACCTTAGACCCTGGCCCAGACCATGAGCCTCCTTCAGACCCTGTTCAGCCTCCAATTTGGGCACCAAGCATCAATCCGGGTCCTAGGCCGCATGACCAGGTCCTATATTCCCCCCGCACTCCATGATCGGGTCCCATATTCCGGCCCCGCACTCTATGACCGGGTCCCATATTCCGGCCCCGTGCCCCATGACCGGATCTCGTATCTCACACTTTGGGACCGGAAGGCTTTACAAGGAGAGATGTACCAAAATTAAGAAGGTTGCTCTAATAAAGTGATAACACATGTACAAGGATTAAGATATAGACTTCACCCTAAAACGTCTATAAATAGAGATAGGGGGCTCATTGGTAGGGGACACAAGATTAGAAGAGAGAGAAAAACACTAGAAAGCTCTCTAAAGTTGTAATACTAAATGAAGTAATAAAGATATTGCCAATGAGTGGATGTAGGCTGGATTATTAGCCGAACCACTATAACTCCCGTGTTCTACTAGTTTGTGGGATGCGAGGAACCAAATTATGTATTTTCAGTTTTGACTCGACCGACCTTACCCAGGGTCGGACCCAAGGTCGGTCGAAGTCAGTAAGTTTCGATTAGGCAAAAATTCCAGGCTCGACCGACCTTGCAAGTCCGGTCCCAAGGTCGGTCCATTCCAGTGGGTTACTTACATGAAAATTTCAGGCCCGACCGACCTTGCAAGTCCGGTCCCAAGGTCGGTCCGTTCCAGTATGTTCTGGGTTCAAGTTTACTGGACTCGACCGACCTTGCCCAAGTTCGGTCCCAAGGTCGGTCCATTCCAGTAGACCTCTGGCCTTCAAAATTTACGACTCGACCGACCTTGTAAGTTCAGTCCCCAAGGTCGGTCGAAGTCAGAAGACTTCCCATCTGTGTATTTTTAGGGCGCGACCGACCTTGCGGGTTCGGTCCCAAGGTCGGTCCGGCCCAGTACTTCAGTTTTAAAATCTGTTTCTTAGTATTTTACTTTCCCATTGTTTCCCCAATCTTCCTACATGTAATCCCACATGTTTAAATACTACTTAGGCCCTCCAAATTTCCTTAGTTCATCCACCAAATTCCTTACTCATTTCTAAATCCACATACACAATTTCTCCTCACTTCCTTCCAACACTTACAATAATTCCTTTCCTCTTATGCTACAGATTTTCATTTTAACCTTTACCATTCAATACTCCCTCTACCAATGCTACTCCCAGCATCCCATATACATTTCCAAGCAATACAATATCTATACCCAAGTCCAATCTCCATTTCACCAAATCTTGTACACTCATTCCTCCTAGTTTCCTCAATGCATTTAAATACTCTTTGCTACAGATTTTGCACTCTCATATCCTTATACTACAACTACCATTCCATGGTTACTAAATATCTCTACTAACTCCAATACACACCTTGGTTCTCCCATTCACCAAGTCATTCTTAAATACATACTTCCTACCAAAATTTTGCCATAGTTCATCTACTTTTCTTACTTAGCCACACTTACACAATCTCACTTATTTCATTCCTAATCTAGCCACACCCTTGCAAGGTCCTACCAGCACACATACAAATATAATTCCTCAATCCTTTCTCAATCCACACTACCAATACACATATACTATACACTTGGCCCCAAGGCCTATAAATCACATACTAATTGATAAGTGTCCAAATGAGCATATTTTATAGGTGTATTTCATATATTATATTAGCACTTTTCTTGTTCATTTCTCCACTTTGGTTAGTTTTCCTCTAGTTTATGTTTTATTGATTATGTCACAAATTTATTGGTTGAACATGAGGAAAACCAAGCTAGGAGCAAAGTACACGAAGAGACGAACGCGTAGGCGAAAACGGGGATCAAATCGGAGCTAAAACGAACATTTTAGGCAAAAGACCCTAGGTCCGGACTAGTGTCCGAATCACCTGGTCCGGACCAACACACGCCAGTGCACCAGAATAGAAAATCGACAGCTGGTCCGGACCATGGTCCGACTTGCCAGCAAGAAAGAAGCCGTGTGAAGAGATAATTACCTTATCTCTTCACACGAAAATGCCACCGCCTTACCACCCCCTTTACCCTATATTCTCTATAAATACACCTCCAAACCTCCATTAAATCATATCTCATTCCACCCCAAACTTATGCCATTTTCCTTCCATAAAAATACCATAAAACTCTCCAAAAATCATACATCTCATCCACATATTATCCACATAAATTCCATACAACACCTCATTTCATAAAATCATTCCATTTCCATACCGTTGTTCTGTCCAACCTCTGCCCAAATATTAGCAGTCAAGATAGTGGAGCTGAATTAATTATCTTTCCCAGATGATTTTTTTTTACTTCTCATTCTGTCTTTTTAATCATGTTGGGCTAAGAGGATTTACTCCGGGCGAAGGTTTAGCCGTAATTTGTTTAATTATGTAATCTATATTTCTACCGGTTAAATTAAATACAGTTTGTAATGATTAATGTTTTTCACTCACCTTTTTAATAAATTTCATCGATTTATTAAAAAGCTTACTAAATCTGTTTTAATCTGATCGGTGACAAACATATAGGTTAATTTAGCCGTAAAACTGTAGGAAACTTGTTTTCATCGGATAGTTAGTACTCAGTTGCAAGAATATTATTCCTTTTACAAAGCCGTTCACTAGTGCCTGCTTGAGTTTTCATCGGACCTTGCATTTTCTAGTAAACGAGTTCTTATGAGTTTTCATCGGACCTTAAGATAATAAGAGGAATTTTGCCAAACTATTATAATAAACCGGTAGAGATAGCATAATTAATCAGATTATATAAACCTGAACCCGGAGTTCCGTTTAATTTATCTTCAACTCAGTAAATTTTATCTGTTGTTTTACTTACAAAAACAAGTCAATTAATCCCCCTCTTGTGACAAAGCTCAGGTACTTAATAATTTCCCTTAGTCCCACGGTTCGATATCCAGTCGCTTACACTTTACTATACTACTACGACCGGGATTTGTTTGCAGCCCGACTATTATTTTGAGTTTTAATTTCTTTTCTTTTGTTTTAATTACACCAGTTCCAACCACTCTTAATAAACAGTCTGCAAAATGGCGCCGTTGCCGGGGACTTGATTTATTCTAGTCCCTAAGCCCCGGATAATTCACCTGTTATATTATAATAATCTGTTACTATTATTTTGACATCTGACTTTGGACATCTGACTACGGACATCTGACTTCTGACATCTAATTACTAACTCTTTATTTTATGGTCATTTAATTTTCTGTCATTTAATTTCCATTGTCCTTCAAATTTCCAGTATACTAACTACTAACTTAAATTTCTGTCATTTAATTTTCTGTCATTTAATTTCTGTCATTTTAATTCCATTGTCTCTAACTACTAACTTATAATTTCTGTACCTTACTGCTAACTTATAATTTCTGTCAACTAATTCCTAACATATTTATTTTAACAAATCACGAGTTTCTTTTTTCTGTTTTGAGTGGTGAATGCCTTTTACCAGGTCACACAGCTACCCGGAAAATATAATAATCACACGGTTGTTACATCCCAGAGATCGAGAGAACCTTTCTGCGCACCCTAAGGTAGATACGAACTCAACAAAACATTACCACCACAGTGATAGAATCTAACCCGGAAGCTGACATGGCATCTACACCAGCGACTGTTCGAAACATTAACAGGCCGTCTAATCTAGGACAACAGCCTGCTATCATCCTTCCTCACCTTACCCCATCCGAATACGATGAGTGGCAGAAGCTTAAGCCATATCATCAAATCCGATGTGTAAAGGAGTTGGGCATGTTTGATAGCACCAATCCTGACGAAGCTCTGTTACATGTTACCAAGTTCTTGCAGCATGCCAACAGTCTAACTGCGACCGACGCAGTACTCCAGTACGCAAGACTGTCATTATTCCCTCATAGCCTGACGGGAAACGCGAGCAAATGGTATCACAGCCTGACACCAAGTACCATTGGTACTTGGGATGAAATAGCCACCAAGTTCTATGACAAATTCCTGCCCCCGAGCAGAACACTGGAAATGATTGCGGAAATCTACAATTTCAAGCAGCTAGGGACGGAAAACATCTGTGAAACTTGGGACCGTTTCAAAGGACTACTACTGACTTGTCCTCACCATGGTCTGACGAAAGAGCAAGTATCACAATTGTTCTACAAAGGCTTGATTGGTCCGTGCAGAACAATGGTACTATCCTCGTTAGGGCTGATATTCTAAAAAAGCCAGGAGAACAGTTTCTGAATAGCATGGAGTCTCTTTGTGAAGAAATCAGAGACTGGGCCTCCGGTGGATCAAGGAGTGGCACTCCAGGTTTATACCATGTTGGGGAAAGTGATAAAAAGTTTGACCAGCTGATGAAAAGCCATGAGCAACTCATGGAGAGCAATGCTCAGCAGGCAACAAAAGTAAGTACTCTACAGAAAGTGGTTGAGCAGATGGCTATGAATTCCTACCCCCAGCAAGCTAAGTTGATGATTTCCCGATCATCTACAATCCCTCCAGGCTATGCTCCTCTGTCCCAATCATCTCCAGCTATCTCTTTACACAATGTGGTGGGCCTCATGACTATGAACAATGCCCCCAACTACAAGAATTAAAAAGCAGCGGAGGAAGCAAACTATATCACCAACAATTCAGGATACAGGCAACCTTGGCAACGTAACATGCAACCCAATCTTCGCTACTCAAACACCGACAACATCCAAAACCCACCTACACTATACATCTCAAAATTACAGACCTCAGTCCAATTTTCAAGGAGGCCAAAGACAGTATCAGCAACAGCCTTATGGCAATGATGCTTCTTTGAGTCGACCAACTCACCTCCTTCGAATCCTGAATCTGAAATGTCTCAAATGCAAGAGATGTTTAAAGAGATGATGGGTAAGTCCCGAGATACGCAAGAGTCGCAGCCCTGCGCAAAGACCAAAGAGCCTTGCAATCTCAGATTCAACAGTTACTCACCCAACAAAGACCACCTGGTCATTTTCCTTCACAGACTAATCCCAATCCAAAAGAGCAAGCAAATTCAATCCTTATAGAAGATGGCACATTCCAATCAGCAAACTTGAGTGCAGTCTCCCTAAGGAGTGGAAGAGAACTTGCTACCAGAAAAGAAAAAAGAAGAGGCCTACATCAATGATGAAGAAACAGCCAATCCAGCCTCACCTCCCTCAAAAATCCAAGTTCCTACACCTGCTACTACCCATCTCCATCTCGAGTAACCATCGACATTCCATCTTCATCTCCTAAAAACAGTGAACTCCCATTTCCCAACAGGATGAAAAAGAAACACCTAGATGAGCAGTTTTCCAAATTCTTGAGCATTTTCAAGAAACTGACTCTCGACATACCTCTAATCGATGTTTTGCAAGAGATTCCTAACTACGCAAAATTTCTCAAGGATCTCTAACAAAGAAAAATAAGAAACCTGGAAAAGAACAGTACACCTCACGAAGGAATGCTCTGCTGCTCTTCTTCGAGCACTCCCTCCCAAACAAACAGATCCGGGAAATCCCGTTATCCCCATGTTTTATAGGTGGAGTGGACTGTGGAAGCGGTTTATGCGACCTGGGAGCCAGTATTAATATCATGCCCTACGCCACCTTCTTGTAAGTTAAAGGAGGGGAGATGCAACCGTTCCTTTCAAACTCCAACTAGCTGACAGATCAGAGATCAAGCCAATGGGAATAGTCCGAGATCTGGTAGTTGGAGTGTCTCGCTTTATCTTTCCAGCTGACTTCGTCATTTTAGAAATGGACGACGATGTTGAGGTTCCCCTGATTCTAGGTCGACCGTTTCTAAGTACTGCCAAAGCCATAATTGATGTCCACGATGGAAAGATCACTTTGAGATATGAGGATGAAACGATCGAATTCGACATGCAGAAAATGATGAAGAAAAGCTCTAACTTTTCTCATCACACTAAGACAGTGGGATTAACAGATGATGAAGAGGAGGAAGGCAATTTTCTACAGATGAGGACATGTATTCACTATCTTCCGTCCTGAAGGCTGAAACTGAACCGCTAGAGCAAGTATTAGTTACTTCTCTAAAAGAAAAGGTGGAGGATCCGGAAGTTAACGCCATGCTAGCGTACGTAGAAAAAGGAAAAGCAGGTTATCAAGCCTACCGGCCACCAATCGAAAGACTTGACCGAGAACCACAAAAGTCCATTCCCTCAGTAGAGCAGCCACCAGAGCTCGAGTTTAAGGAGCTGCCTTCTAAACTCAAGTATGCCTTCTTAGCTGAAAATGACCATTTGCCTGTCATTATTTCCTCTTCTTTGAATTCCGGGGAGGAAACAAGGCTACTCGAAGTGCTAAAAAAGCACAAGACAGCGATCGGGTGGACTATTGCTGATATAAAAGGAATTGATCCCTCCTACTGCACGCATCATATCTATATGAGGAAAACTACAAGTCTATCAGGCAACCCTAACGTCGGCTAAACCCTAACCTAAAGGAGGTAGTTAAAAAGGAGGTGCTGAAACTCCTAGCCACGAACATTATTTATCCTATATCTGACAGTCCATGGGTAGGTCCTGTACAAGTTGTCCCGAAGAAGGGAGGCATCGAGGTTGTTGTAAATGATAAGGGAGAGGCTATCCCTTAAAGAAAAATCACTGGTTGACGCATGTGTATCGACTACAGGCGCTTAAATTTGGCAACCAGGAAAGATCACTTCCCTCTCCCCTTTATCGATCAGATGTTAGAGAGACTAGCAGGGCAAGAGTACTACTGCTTTTTAGATGGGTTCTCAGGGTACTTCCAAATACCAATCGCACTAGAGGACCAGGACAAGACCACTTTCACTTGTCCATACGACACCTTTGCGTACAAACGAATGCCCTACGGACTATGCAATGCCCCTGCTACCTTCCAGCGATGCATGCAAGCTATATTCGCTGATTTCATCGAACAGAGCATAGAGGTATTCATGGATGACTTCTCTGTCTATGGCTCTAGTTTTGATAAATGCTTGGCACAACTTGATTTGATCTTAGGACGGTGTGAGGATACAAATCTCGTCTTAAACTGGGAAAAATGTCACTTTATGGTCAAGGACGGGATTGTCCTTCGACATAAAATATCGGCTGAAGAAATAGAGGTGGATAAGGCCAAGGTGGAGGTTATAGAGAAATTACCGGCACCAACCTCTGTTAAAGATATTCGAGCGTTTCTCGGGCATGTAGGATTCTATCGACGGTTTATACAAGACTTCTCAAAAATCACTAAACCGTTGACCGACCTGCTACAGAAAGATGCCCCGTTTTATTTGATGATAAGTGTTCAGCTACTTTCAAAACAATAACACAAAAACTGGCATCTGCACCTGTTGTCATATCACCCGACTGGTCTCTCCCGTTTGAGATCATGTGTGATGCAAGTGATGACTATGCAGTGGGGGCAGCTCTATGCTAGAAAAAAGAGAAGATTCTAAGAGTGATTGCTTATGCCAGCAGGACACTAAACGATGCCCAGAAGAACTATACTACCACTGAAAAAGAGCTTCTGGCTATAGTATTCTCCCTTGATAAGTTCAGGTCGTACTTATGGGGAAGCAAAGTCATAGTGCACACAGACCACTCTGCTCTCAAATACCTATTTGCAAAACAAGATGCCAAGCCAAGCCTCGCTTATACGCTGGATTCTTCTACTGCAGGAATTTGACATAGAAGTCAAAGAAAGAGCGGAAATTAAATGTCGTCGCTGACCATCTTTCACGGTTAGTAACTCCTACGATAGTGTGCCTATTAACGAATTCTTCCCCGATGAGACTGTCTTCTCTATCACCAAGGTACAAGAGTCATGGTATGCGGACTTGGCCAATTATCTAGTCTCTGGAACAATACCATATGATCTATCTTACTCCAGAAGAAGAAATTCCTTTCTGATTCAAAACATTATTTCTGGGAAGATCCATATTTGTTCCGAGTCTGTGCGGATGGGTTGATTCGCCGGTGTCTCCCTGAAGATGAGGTTCACAGCGTCATGCATTTTTGTCACTCATGGGAAGCCGGTGGTCACCATGGACCCACAAGGACCGCTGCCAAGATCCTGGCCTCAGGATTTTATTAGCCGACTCTTCACAAGGATCTTTACCAATTCTGCACCCAATGTGATAATTGTCAGAGAATGGGTAACACATCTAGGAGACATGAAATGCCACAACAGGGAATACTAGAAGTGGAACTCTCTGATTGTTGGGGCATTGATTTTATGGGACCTTTCCCTTCCTCACAGGGCCACCAATATGTTTTAGTGGCAGTGGATTACGTGTCAAAATGGGTAGAAGCCATACACTGTCATCATGCTGATTCAAAGACCGTAACCAAATTCCTTAAGAAGCACATCTTTACCCATTTTGGCGTGCCTAGAATTATTATCAGTGACGGAGGATCCCACTTCTGCAACCGTTCATTTGAAGCACTTATGGGTAAGTATGGGGTACGTCACAAGGTAGCTCTACCTTATCACCCCCAGATAAATGGCCAAGCAGAAGTTTCGAACCGTGAGTTAAAATGGATTCTCCAGAAAACGGTTAACTCATCACGAAAGGATTGGCATTAAAGTTAGATGATGCGCTTTGGGCTTACCGCACCGTATTCAAGACTCCCATCGGGATGTCTCCTTTTAAGCTTGTCTATGGGAAATCATGCCACCTGCCTGTAGAGATGGAACATAAGGCATATTGGGCACTCAAGGCCCTAAACTTCGATATAGAAGCCGCAGGAGAAAAGCGTAAGCTTCAACTTCTGAACTCGAGGAGTTAAGAGATCAGGCATACCACAGTGCGACAATATACAAGGAGCACGCCAAGAAACACCATGACCAAATGATCCACAAACGCGACTTTAAGGTTGGCGACGGGGTGCTGCTTTATAATTCCAGATTGAAGATATTTCCTGGAAAACTCAAATCTCACTGGACTGGCCCATTTCAAGTAGTTGGAACTACTCCTTTGGTGTTTACGAACTCCAGAATAAAAAAGGAGAATGCTTCAAAGTCAATGGATCCCGTCTAAAAAGGTATGCTGGTATTCTTGAAAATAATAATGCTTTGTTAGCAATTTCTTTTGTGTAGGAATACGAGGAAGCCTCCAGCCCAAAGGAATAGAAGACGACACATCTATGTCATAAGTTTGAGAAAGTGTGCAATTCCGACCGCCAGCTGTTCAGATACCTCGCCCTCAAACTCTTCTCCAACCTAAGCTTGGTCAAATGCGTCTAGCTAGAGACGTTAAACCCGGGCAGCTTGGTGGGAGGCAACCCACTATCTATCTATTGTCTTTCCTTTAAATTTAATATTGTTTTCTGTTGTACTATATTTCACTTTTATTTGTTATAATAAAATGCAGGTTTTACTTGAGTTCTTCTGGTTGTGTAGAATATTCTTTACAGGTACATTTCATGACATTCCACAGCTGCACTCAAGTGTGGGGAGCTCTACACACTCTACGAATTTTGGGGAGCACACTCTCTCCTTTATCAAATTGCATGCCTTGTTAATATATTCCATCTACGCAATGAGGGCATTGCTTGAGCTTAAGTGTGGGGAAGAACCCTTTTCAGGGCATTTTGTGCTTAAAATGATTAAATCTCTCAGCTTATCTTGCATTTGTTCAAAAATTAAAATTATGTACCCTGCTAATGTAGGTTGTTCTCTTTAAAAACAAATACTATTATGAATTGTGGGATAAATGGTTGCAGACGTTATAATCTGAGTGGTTAAACTGGTGTAAAATTAAAAGAAAAAGAAATTAAAACTCAAAATAAACGTCGGGCTACAAACAAATCCCGGTCGTAGTAGTATAGTGAAATTGTAAGCGACCGGATGTCGAACCGTGGGACTAATATACATATAATAGTACCTAAGCGTGTCACAGGAGGGGGATTAATTGACTTGTAATATAAATAAAAAGAAAAGATAAAATAAACTAAGTTAACAGATAAATTAAATGGAACTCTGGGTCAGGTTATTATAATCTGCATAATTAAGCTATCTCTACTGGTTTAATAATTTGGCAAGGTTCCTGTTATTTTCTTAAGGTCTAAGTCATAGACTTGAAAGAACTCGTTTACCTGTAATGCAAGGCCTGATGAAAACTCAAGCAAAATGCCTGTAAACGGCAGAGGAGCATTTGAGGAATTACATTTGCAACTGAATACTAACTTATTAAATCATAACAAGTTTCCTCAAGTTTACCTCTTAATTAACCTATCTATTTATCACCGGTTTGATCAAAATAGACTTAGGAAACCAATTTAATAAACTCATGACATTTATTAAAAAGGTGCGAGATAACCTTTAAAACGTAACAAACTGTATATAATTAAAACCAGTAAAAATAATGCATAATTAATACAAACACATAATAACCATTCCCAGAGTATACGTAACTAGCCTAACATATTAAATAGAAAAACAGAAACAAGAGTAATAGAAATCATCTGTAATCACTCCAGCTCGCTCTACTATTTTGTGTACGTAGGACTAGAGGTGGATGTGGTGGAATGTGAAATAAATAAAATGGAGAAGGCGGAAGAAAGAAAATGGGATAGACGTGTGATGTGTGGTATGTGGTGAAGTTGGGTCGTGGCTGGATTTATGGGTCGTGGATGGATTGATTGGGTGGTGGATCGATTCACGTGTGTTTATATAGGGAAAGGAAGAAGGCAGCAGATAAGGGACACCGCGTGAGGATTTGATTTTCAGTTGATTGCTTCATTTATTGCAGGGGACAGAGCTGAGGAAAATAAGGTGTCGACGGGCGAAGTAGATGGATATGGCAGAACAAGTCGACGGGCGAAGTCGACGCGAATAACGGGCGAAGTCGACGCGAAGAAAACTGGCGCGACTGATTTACTGCTGTTGTCCGCTTCCATGTCCGCCTCGTAGCTAGGCGGTTGGTTTGTGTGTTGTCCGCCTCGTTTGAGGCGGTTCTTCATGTTGCGTCCGCCCAATATGGGGCGGTTGCCCATAGTCTTGTCCGCCTCTTCTTAGGCGGTTGAAGCCTCACACGTCCGCCTCTTCGTAGGCGGTTGCAGCCTCCCACGTCGCCTCTTAATGGGCGGTTGCAAGTGTGAGTGTCTGCCTGTTTTCACGACGTAGCACCTTGTCTCTTGTCCGCCTGTTTTCACGACGTACAGGCTTATTTCTTCTACGAATTTTGACCGGCTCTAGATTCTTCGTTTGGACTCCGTTTTCTGAGCCGTTTGCGTCTATGTGTTCGTCTCTTCGTCTACTTTACTTCCAGCTTGGTTTTCCTCATGTTAAACCAATAATTTGTGAGATAATAATAAACATAAATAGAGGAAAACTAACCGAAGTGGAGAAATGAGCAAGAAAAGTGCTAATATATATATGAAATACACTTATAAATCATGCTCATTTGGACACTTATCACACCCCCACACTTATCTTTTTGCTTGTCCTCAAGCAAAATCACGTACCCAAGTAAGTAGGGAATGCTCAATACTAACAAATATTATTATGAAGGGTAGGATAAACATGATCTTTTAAACTTATTGAGGAGTGTGAAAAATTAACTGCTGGTGGCATAGGTGTGCTCAGGGTAAAAATAAAATATAGAGTTTCGGGGTATGATCTAAGGTACTTCAATGTTTTCTTTTAGGTGACTCTGAGAACTTTTACCATGGCCAACTTCTCTCAAGAATGGGCATTGAGGAGAAAACAAAAGGAAAAATAGATTCATGCATTTGTTTCACTTTTGCATAGGGATGAGAAAATGTAGGCATTACGCCTTTGTATTTAAGAACACTCAACTCTCTTTTGTTGGTTACCAATGGTGTCTCGCAAGTCCCTTATTATTTTATTTTTTCTTTCTCTCTTTTTTTTAACAGAAAAGCACCCCTTAGCAATCCCTAAGAGAGAAGACAGAAAGAAACCCTGAGCAATAATCCAACCATTTGCAGATTATTTGGTCACACCGCATATAAAATGCTCCTCAAAAGTAATCAAAATTTAAAATTTGTACCATTTATCCTACAATTCATAACAATATTTATTCTTAAAGAGAACAACCCACATATAAAGGGTCTATAATATTTGAATTGGACAAACGCATGATAAGGAGAGAGATTAAACATTTAAGCACAAAATGTTACCGAAAAGGGCACACTCCCCCACACTTAAATTGAACAATGTCCTCATTGTTCACCAGAAAAACAAGGGAAGGTTTCAGAAGACCTTTTCGGTAAGTAGATAAAATAGAGATAACACAAAGATCACAAATAATCATTTAAGCACATAATCGCTCCTCTACAGTTTTTATTTAAATAAAAGTATAATTAAAGAAACTGGTACTCCCCTGATATTATTTTTGCTAGTTGTTTAAAGGAGTTCCCCCACACTTGAGCTTCAGCCTCAAGTAGCGTAGCTTGGTTGCAGTGTAGAAATGAAGGTGCACCTGCATAAGACACCAGAAGCAACAAACTACAAACGGAGTTAAAAGTTAGCAAAAATAAATTTAAAGAGAACCTGAAAAATTAAAAGAGCATAAAAGCAAATAAAAATACACCCGGGTTGCCTCCCGGAAGCTGCCCTTCTTTAACGTCTTTGGCTAGACGCCTGCTCTGTTATCCTGGATCAAAACAAAACGTTACCTCGGCATATAAAATAAGAAAATTAATACTCCACAAAATCTGGTGTTTGAGGAGGTACTGCCGGAACGTAGTTCTAACAGAAGACCCGGTGGTGATGATTTTTCTTCCTCAAATTGGAGGATGTAAACATCCACCTTTTGTAGGTGAGGCTCATAGAAAGAACGCTGATTAAAATCATCTTGAGAGAAAGTTAATTCTTTAAAGGTGATAGTGGCGTTTTGTTTGGATCTATTGGCGGGAGGTGATGGCAATTCCTTCTCTTCATGTTCGAGGATATAAATATCCTCATTTTCTGGATAGAGCACAGAGAAGGATGGAAATTGGCGGTAGGCGATTGTAGAGGGAAGAGAATAACTTACATCCGTAGTGGGGTGTTGTTCTTGTTGAGTGATTCTCTCCAGGTAGTCTGGTTGATCTTCTAACCAGAGTTGTTCTTGTAAAATGAGACAATCCTCATAATCATGAGCTCCCCCACATACGGAGCAGTATAAATACTGTGAAAAGCAAAACTCTTGCTCGTACACCTGTTCCATTTCCATTTTTTTTTGTGTTTTTGTATATAAAAAAACTACAGAAAGAGATTAGAAAATAAAATGATTAAAAACAAACATAATAATAATATAAACAAAATATAAAATGAAGTAGAAACAGATTGAAGAAGTTGGAGAAGAACAGAATAATTTTTTTTTTTCGGAACGCGTCTCTTTTTTTTTTTTTTGAACAGAGGACGTCCGCGCGAGACTAGGCGGTCAGAGGTGCGGACTGGCAGGCGGAACGGACTTCAGTGTCGTCCGCGTGGAATTAGGCGGGCACACCTCTGTTCGTTTTTTTTCCGATTAGGCTACTGAAACATAACAAATTAGAAAACACACATACTAATAACATAACAAAATATATATAAACAAAATATAAAAGATAATTAATATAAACAACAACAAAATAAAATAGACAAAAATATAAAAGACTATTAATATAAACAACAAACAAAAATAATATAAACAAAATATTCTAATATAACAAGTGAATAATCCGGGGCTTAGGGACTAGAATAAACTAGTCCCCGGCAACGGCGCCATTTTGCAGACGTTATAATCTGAGTGGTTAAACTGTGTATATTAAAAGAAAAGAATTAAAACTCAAATAAACGTCGGGCTGCAAACAAATCCCGGTCGTAGTAGTATAGTGAAATTGTAAGCGACCGATGTCGAACCGTGGGACTAATATACATATACTAGTACCTAAGCGTGTCATAGGAGGGGGATTAATTGACTTGTAATAAAAATCAAAAGAAAAGATAAAATAAACTAAGTTAACAGATAAATTAAATGGAACTCTGGGTCAGGTTTATTATAATCTGCATAATTAAGCTATCTCTACTGGTTTAATAATTTGGCAAGATTCCTGTTATTTTTTTAAGGTCTAAGTCATAGACTTGAAAGAACTCGTTTACCTGTAATGCAAGGCCTGATGAAAACTCAAGCAAATGCCTGTAAACGGCAGAGGAGCAGTTGAGGAATTACATTTGCAACTGAATACTAACTTATAAATCATAACAAGTTTCCTCCAGTTTTAACCTCTTAATTAACCTATCTATTTACTCACCGGTTTGGATCAAAATGACTTAGGAAAGCGGAATTTAATAAACTCATGACATTTATTAAAAAAGGTGCGAGATACCTTTAAACAACGAACAAACTGGATATAATTTAAACCAGTAAAAAAGAGCACCGGGAGTTATAGTGGTTCGGCTAATAATCCAGCCTACATCCATCTCATTGGCAATATCTTTATTACTTCATTTAGTATTACAACTTTAGAGAGCTTTCTAGTGTTTTTCTCTCTCTTCTAATCTTGTGTCCCCTTACCAATGAGCCCCCTATCTCTATTTATAGACGTTTTAGGGTGAAGTCTATCTCTTAATCCTTGTACATGTGTTATCACTTTATTAGAGCAACCTTCTTAATTTTGGTACATCTCTCCTTGTAAAGCCTTCCGGTCCCAAAGTGTGAGATACGAGATCCGGTCATGGGGCACGGGGCCGGAATATGGGACCCGGTCATAGAGTGCGGGGCCGGAATATGGGACCCGATCATGGAGTGCGGGGCCGGAATATAGGACCTGGTCATGCGGCCTAGGACCCGGATTGATGCTTGGTGCCCAAATTGGAGGCTGAACAGGGTCCTGAAGGAGGCTCATGGTCTGGGCCAGGGTCTAAGGTGTGGACCGCTTTGACCTTTGTCTTCGTCACATTCTTGCCCTTCTCATCAGTCCCACAAGTTCTACTTTTTGGCACTTAAAAAAGTGGAACATACAAAAAGAGAGATCGAAATTTACATTCTTTTTTCCTTTCTCCTATCTCCTAGTCCCACAAGTTCTTTTTCTTTTGCTTTTACAAAGAAACATGAACTTACAAAAAGTCGGTACAATTAGTACAAACAAAAGTCCCACAAGTGTCTTTCTTCTGAATCTGACAAATTGGAAATTCTAGGACATAAATCTTTGAGATAATATATCTTGATGGATGGATCCCCTGATGCTCTGATATATAATATTTAAGAAGGCCAGAAATCCAGAAGTCCATAATAAGATCTTCATAAAGAAGACCAATGGTTCTTTTAATAAGAATAATTCCCTTTTTGAAAGGGGTGTAATAATATGATGATCAAGTCTTTGCTTTTACTAGCCAAAGGATGATAATTCCATTAAAGGGAGAACATAGATAATATATTTTCCCAACTTTGCTTATGCTAGCCAAAGGATGGTACTTGTGATTCAAGTATGGTGCGGTGTCCCACACCTAACAATGCACCCATTACAGGCGACCAGAGCTCCTGATGGGTCCAGAGATGGGTTTTTTTTGTTGGCTCGATGGCCGGGTTTCATTTCAACCCAAAGTGTTACTTTTCAAGGCACAAGTGCCTGCAGCTCGTTGGCCGGTGCTTTCTTTTACTTTCAAGGCATGATAGCCTGCGGCTCGTTGGCCGGTTTCTTTCTTTTACTTTCAAGGCATGATAGCCTGCGACTCGTTGTTCGGTGCTTTCTTTTACTTTCAAGGCGTGATAACCTGCGGCTCGTTGGCTGATGCTTTCTTTCAAGGCATGATAGCCTGTAGATGTTATTTTTTCCAGAGGGCCTATGAAAGCGCCATGGACCAGAGGGCCTATGAGAGCGCCATGGATTTTTGATGATACTCTTCCAACATTTTTTGACGTAAAGCTTTTTGCGAACCGCCCTACGTATATGAGAAATTCTCTGATTGTCTTTTGGAAGGGCGCTCGGATGATGATCGTGGCTGGTGATAAGTTTCTGAACCAGACTAGATTGTTATCTTTCCAGGACAGCTTCTGATCGCTGCATTCCTTTCTTTGGCCGCATCTGATCGAAGGCTATTCTGGGCAGAAGACTGCGCACAATAGTTGTGCTGAAGCCTGAACTTTTATGTAAACCCTGCGAAGGTGAATCCCACCTTTGACCGATCTAAATCCGATAATCCCGACGCTTTTTAAATAGGTTTGATATCATGATTTTTGAAGGAAGTCTGGATATTCTTCTGGCAATTTCTTGTGACAGTTCTCCGACTGGATTGAGAACGAGAGTATGTTTCTTCTTAAGTCCACTGTCATTTCTTTTTAGGACTTTGTTCAATAGCTCTTTTGACAGCTGCCCGCCGCATTATGTTCCCTTTCTGGAAGAGGACTTTGCCAATTTGGATCGATGGTGATTCGGTAGCAGCCCTAACATTTGAAATCACGACACTTGAGGGAGCTTGGACACCCTTCTGTATAGACCCGTGCTGAATAATGAGAGAGTTGTTGTTTTTTTTTAGCCCACTGTTAGCTCTTCTTTGCATTTTACCCCCGGAAGATTCCCTCTTTAATTTAACCAGATCAGATCTTGGAGCAGCAACACCAGGTATTTGTTACTTGTTCAGCAACCCCGTTCATCTTGCCGGGACTTTCTGCGCAGAAATTTTCATACTGGCTGTGACTGCACTTTGCTGTAGTCTATGGTCCTTGCTGACCTCTTCTTTAATTTCGCGCTCGATCCTGAGGCGAAATGGTTCTCGCTGAATCTTTCACACAACATACTCGATTAGACAGAGAATGAGTGTGCCCCTTTAGGTGATAACAGAGTCAACACAAAGTTGACTGCCCCGGCATGGTGGGTTTATGATATTCTTAGGTCTGTAACTCTAAAAACCGGTATGCCTCTCCTCGGCTGACTGGATTTCTACCTTTTCCTCATCATTCTAGAGTTGTAGCAGTGGAAAACATTAAGAAAAGACAAGAAGAGAAAATTAGCAGCACAAACTGGATGTTAAACGTAGTATTTTACCTAGGAGTTTAAACTGCTGGAAACTATACTTTTAAGGCATGTTTTGCTCAAAGTGAGAGTATGATGCTGAATCTTAATTGAATATTTTTTAATGCCGAAAAGATTGTTAAGTAAAAACAGCAAAATAGAAGAATTTTAAAGACAATTAATCGAAAAGGCAAAGCTGAAACAACAATTTTGAGCAAGAGTAACTGTAGAACACCTTTTGCATTCACTTGGTTGAGATTCTAGAAACGGATTATAGGTTTTATAGCTTTCCTCCAAGAAAAATCTCAGCTTGCTACCAAATATTCTTGGTTTTGCATCATTGAAAAAGGTTTTATTGATGGTAAAAGCAAGCCAAGACTGAAATAGGGGTGTGATAGGAACAGATATGCTACAGAGTGATAGGAACGGTTATGCTGCAGCAATGACGAATGCATCATGCAAAGTGGTAATTTTTGAAAGTAAAAGAGGGCAATAGTTCAGTTTAGCAGAAACAATCGAAGGCATACATTGATCATAAAAAAAAGCTGCACGTAGATACAGTAGATACAGTAAAAAACATGTCCAACCATTCATGAGTTACAGCAGCAGGTATAAACCAGAATTGGAGTTGGCTAGCAGCAAGCAGTATAGGCAGCAGTAGACACAAATTAAGTTTTCCAATGTTCAAGTGTTTTAACTGTGACAGGTTTTGAAAAAATCGGCTAATAGAGAGGATTCAGTTTGGTTAACTGATCAGATTGTACCCCTTTTTTTTAACAGCTGAAAGTGCATATATTCTTCACAGAATTTCCGTAATTTCTCAAATTCAAAAACATGCAACCACAGCTTTATTGAAAAGGTAAAACAAGACTGATTCTACAAAGTTATACAATACATATGCTTTTTGAAATTTTCAGTGTGTTAAAGCTAAAACTATTTGTTAAAACATCAGCAACGGGGGCATGTACCATGATTTTTCTGCTTAAAGCATCATGTTAACAAGGATTTTAAAAATAGGTACAAAAAATAGACACTAGAAGGCTCCTAAAATAGCCCAAGAAATGCACATCTGATTAGACACTACAGTCGTTGCCTTATATTTGAACAATTAAGTGAACAGATTTTTAAAACAAGTCAAAATGTTTGCACACAGCTATAGTTAGTGCAAAAAGTGCTAACTAATATATACATTCAGTATGTTAGAAAAAACTAAATGGAAGAAAGCATGTGTAGTAATCTTATTGTTTCAGATTCTTAATAGCTGAAAAGGTAGTCTATGTCAGCAGAGAAAATATATGGTGAGGGTGTGTACTGGAACATCGTAGAAGTATGGTCTGTCAACAGGAAAAATCCTGGCCAGCTTTATAACAGCAAAAAGCAGTAATGGAAAAAATAAAATCACATACGAGATTTTTCTAATATCAGCAAACAAATGAACTATCTTTACTTACTGGTAACGTGCATTAGTAGCCCAAGTCAGAGAATGCATATGAAACAGGTTTTCACGTTCTGTATGACTCTCACCATTTCATTATAGCCGAAATAAGAGTAATTCAGGAAACACCATTACACGCTAACATTTTTCAGATTTTTAGATGGTCAAAACTGAATACTAGATCAAAACAGGCATACACCTCTTGTGAAAATCGGAAGCGAAATAAAATTATGAAACTGTTATATAATAGCTTGTTATACCCAAATTTTTGACCCCCCTGGTTAGGGTCTACGAGGTACTAGTGTTGTGAGAGGCATTTTAATCAAGCAGTGAGGGATTCCGGCTCGATCGGCGCGTTCCATGGCATGGGGAGCAGCTTCGTCACTTTCAGGGGCGTTTTGGTAATCTTTAAAGGCTCCTAAGACCTCCTATAAGCTTTCTCTCTCCTCCAAAGGATGCCAAAATCAGCTTGAAATGCTTTGATATTTTAACCCATGATAGAGGATGACATTCTAAGCATAATGGCGTTGGAATTTTGATTTTTCGAATTTCCAATAATTTTCTAGCAATTTCTGACTGAATCTGACGAGATTCAATTAAAAAATATTCCAACATTCAAAAGATTCGGTTCCACCTCAGAAAATTCATAATATCCATCCTTGACATGTGGTTAAAATTTCATAGCAAAAATTCCTTCGGGAAGTCTTTTAATTAAAATATCAAAAAATCTTACTTTTACTAGATTTTCTTTATCTTTAAGAAAGTCTATATAAAGGATAGGTTTTTTGGATAAAATCAGAATCTCATATGCTCAAGAACCCTAGAGAGTCAGAAAACACAACCTCCTCACTCTCTCTCACGTTTTCCAACACCCGCCCCACCCAAATCATACCGAAAATCCCTCGAAATCACCATCTAAACACGTTTTCCAATCCCCAAAGCACCAATAATCATCAAAACCCCACAAAACACCACCACAAAGCGTGAAGAACAACAAGAACAACCACAACACCAGAAGCTCGTTTCGAAATCCTTTCGGGTCTGCCATCAACGAAGCACTCAACGAATCCCGGTGTGAAGAATCGTTGTGAATCCGAAGGTAAAGCAGGTAGAAAACTCCACTTCCCTAATTCCCTACGGTATTATCTGTCTAGCCTCAAAATTTGGGCTCAAACTAACCCCTCTACGCTTCTGTATTGCTGTTGTTTAAGCTTATGTCCAATAACTTGTTTACCAAGTTTCGTGCTTAATTCGAATTCAAATTGAGAACTTTCAATCACTAACGCCTTGTAAATCTTTCAGGCTACCACACCCATAAAATTGAGCTCAAAGAAACATCCTCGGGAATCTTCGGAAAACCCCTGTCCGTGGGTGGTCCGTGGCCACGGACACCGACGGACGGCGGCGGGATTTTAAAAATTCAAAACTTAGGTTTTTTCTAATGATGTCCGGGCCCACGGACATCCTGTCTGTGGCCCCGGACTTTGCAAATTTTTGTTTTCCTTTAATTTCGACTTTTCTGTATATTTAGGTTAACTGGGGTCCGTGGTTTCGGACATTAGGTCCGTGGCTATGGACGGAAACGAAATTTGACCTAATTCTACCTCCGAAACCCTAGTTTAGGTAATTTTAATTTCCACTTTAATTTTCTGTCAAAAAACGCTAAAAACACAAAAAAACAGAAGCTCGCGCACTTAGGTTAAAACGACTCGTAATAAGCCGTAAATAAACTAAGTAGAGGAAAAACGACCTAGGAAGGGTAATAAAAGTAATTGAACCCTAATTAAGTCGAATATCAAGCCCCCGAACCCGAACTCTCCTTTCCTAATTTGATCTAGGTTAAAACTAGGTGGCGAATCATAATAGGTTCCAGTGAGCTAGCTTAGGTTTTTATAATTATTGATATATGACATATTTATTAATCTTAGGCTATAAGTGGACCTAAAACCCGATCAGATCCCAATCAACTTTAATCAACATAGGATAGGGTTTAAAATCGAGGCTCACAGACTGGTGACTCTGCTGGGGACAACTTCTTAATTTTAACTTGTTTAATCTTAAGAAAGAGGGCTTAACTCGAAAAATTGTTTATTTATGGCTTTATTACTTTGTTTGTTTACTTTTGTGCGCACTTTAATTTCTGTACCTTTGCATCATATGAGAGCGAGGGTCCGCACAAACCAGTTCCACCCCGGGACCCATCTAGGGTCCCCTGTCAGGGACTCACACTTTTAGGTGATGTGAATAAGCGGGGGAAAAGAGGAGGATGTCGTCTAACCACATCCCCTTATTACCTGGGCCTTAGCCCCAAGCGTTTTCCTGGCAGTGTCCTTACCCAGCCCATTGTTTGGTCAGTCAAAGACCCGCCGTAGACGCACACCTTCAGGTGATGTGAAAAAAGTGGGGAAGCCCAAAGAGAATGGTGTGCAAGCCCTATTCCTTTGTGGTGACCTGGGCCCAAGCCCCAAGCACCTCTCCGGATCGATCCATACCCAAATTGATTTAACCGTCAAGTGAGGACATGTTGAATTTGTGTGGGCCTTGTTTGCTTGTATGATCGGCCCACTACCCAGTCTAGAGATTGATTGGAACTTTTCCTACATCAACTCAGTCCAACCCGATATCGCGGCTTTATTGTTTGCGGCCCAAAGGCCCCGCTTGAGTTGAATGTGCGAGTTATTTGTTCGGGCTTCGGCCCAAAAGTTTAGATTTAGGTGATTTGTCTTTCAGCCCAATTTTAATTATCAATTTAGTTCTAGGCCCATGAAAAACAAATCCACCTAAAGCAGTTCATGAAGATCCATTAGGCCTTTCCATTTCAAGGTTAATTCTAGTCTAGGAAGACTTTTCACTTGGGCTTTGAACCAAGATCCTAGAAACAAGTATCATCTTTTGGGCCCAATCAGAATTACTTGGCCCAAATTCCAATTCACGTCAAGAACATGGTTTAGAAATCATTTTGACCCATGTGCTTTACCTCTAGCCCAAACACATTCTGGCCCAAGCGCCCAATTCTCAAAATATTCTCGCCCAAGAGCCACATTCTTCAAACATTTCTAGGCACCTCCCTTCCAACTCATTTCGGGCCTCAGTGCTTACCCACAATCTTCAAAACATTCTAGCTCATGTGCTTTTCTTGCAGCCCAAACAAGTTTTAACCTACAACTTCTTCACGGTCCAGAATTTTAGCTCAATCCATTTCTGTTTTCCAACAGATAGGCCCGAATCCCAAGTATGGCAGAGGGAGGAAACCCAGTCAGCATGGAGGCCCAGTTTGCAGCCTTAGAGCAGAGGTACAGAGCCGCCTTTGATGCCATGGAGGCTAAGTATGTCACCATCATCGAAGAGCTGAAAAGCAAAATCAATTCCCTTGAGGTTGGTCATCAGGAAAACATTTCAGGAAAGATTGCTGACTCTGGGAACGAGCATGACCACGTCGAAGCTAACTCCATTGGGGCCCAGGGTGCGCAAGGATTCGTAGGGGAAGCCGCCCCAGATCACCAGCTAACTGCAGAACTCGAGAAGGCTCTGAAAAGGATCGAGCGCATGGAAAAGGCTAGCAAGCCGGCTGGTTTTGATTACTCCTCTATGGCATCGTACCCCGAGGTTGATCTCCCCCCAAAGTTGAAGTTGCCCACACTTGCTCTATACAAGGGTTCCTCAGACCCGCAGGTCCATCTGGCGATGTTCGATAGGGAGATGTCCATCCTCAGGTTGAATGACATGCAAAAGGCCAAGGTCTTTGCCCGTTACCTCGATGAAACACCTCAACGTTGGTATTTGACTCAGAGGATGAACACCAAAACCTATGAGGAGGTCTGTGAGGCTTTCTTGCACCATTTCGAGTATGCTAAGAATCTCGAAGTCACCAGGTCCGACCTTGCCAGCACTCGGCAGAAAGACAGTGAATCAATGTCCGACTTCATCAAACGGTGGAGGATGAAGGCCGCTGCTATGCCTACAAAAATGGATGAGCAAGAACAGATTCGAATGATTGTGGACAATATGCAGAGACAATACAACAACGAGCTGAGTTGCACATACTTCCCTAATTTCGACATGCTGATGGGACAGGTAAGAATCATGGAAGAAAAGATTCACAAAGGCGAGCTGAAGCTGGAACAACCCAAAGCCCAGGGTGTGAGTATCGAGACCTTTAAGTCAGGACCGGCCAAAGCAGCTCAAGTTTCACACCAAGTAAGCACCATACAAAAACCCAGTGCTGTAAAGAACATCAAGGCCTCACCCCGATCCAAGAGGTTCTCTGCACCGAGACAGTTTACTGACATTGGCCGGCCTCTCAGTCAAGCACTCGTGAAGCTACAAGAGCTAGACCTACTACAGCCTCTCACACCTAGCCCTGGGATCACCCAAGCCGGGGAACATCTCCATCAGTTCTGCCAGTTTCATCAACTACCAGGACACAGTACTGACGACTGCAGAGCATTGAAGCACAAGATCGAGGACCTTATCGAGCAAGGACTCCAGTTTGTCGAGTAGGCTAGTGTCTAGTTGCATTTTGCTTTCTTAATTTTTCTTTTCTATTTTGTAAGGGGCTTATGATATTTCCATTTTAATGAGGCTTAGATGTTCGAATTTCAGTCTCTTGTCTTTTTGATTTACAATCTCAAGAAAATGGAAAAAATGTTTGTTCATTTTGCACCTTCAACCAAATCATCTTTCAAATAATGTTCATCTTCTGGCAATTGAATAAAATGATTTGTCTTTTTGTTTCCAAAAGGATGAACGTGTCCAACCAAATGCCACAGCTCACCCCTAAGCATCCAAACAAACCACATACAAATTGTTGTCATAAACCCTGGACTAATACTGGGGGCAATCTGAGTTTAAAGACCAACCACGATTATTTCTTTTGTTTAATTGTGTGAATAAGTCTCAGAGTGAGAATTCATGAGAGTGACTTGAGCGGAAAAACCATGAGTGAACGAGCGTGTCATTTTTACACGACTCCGGTGAGACCACATTCAAAGGTAGGGTAAACGGCATAACTCCGATCGAAGGAGATAATTTGTAAATTTACTCTTAGACCTGCGAAAAGTAACAAAGGATGGATACACAACTATCAGGAATGATGAAGCACCTAGGTACAGCACCACATAGCCAAAAGCTTGTGAACCCTGACATTAAACCCTAGGAACCCCAGTTGAGCCTTTCGTATATCCCTTTTCGATATTATGAGCTCCACAAAATAACCCAGCCAATGATGAATATCCGACCCGGTGACCAAAGGAAGCGAGGAGCCCGACTCTCAGATAACATTCTCATCAGTCCAAGGAAGCAATGCCGCTATCAGCATGACAAAGCGATCCGCAAATGGTCCCAGAGTGACACAGGATCAAGAGAGCTCACATCAAAACAACTCTCGAAGCCCAAAACCGGGAAACACAAGAACCCCGAAGGCAAAATCAAGAAAGGATAAAACAAAAAGGCAAACCCGGAGTGCCTCGGAGAAATCCAAATGATAAAGAGAAGAGAAATGGTGTAAAGGACAACTTCAAAGTCCAAGTCCAGAAGCTCAAAAACAACGTCAACACAAAGCAGCTAGACGACTTCAAGACAAGGAAGACGAATCTGAGAGAAGACGCAAAGCGCAGCTTTGGTCACCCCTTTAAGCTCCACATACCTCAAACATCCCTCCATGGTCCCGTTGTCTTTCATCACACCCCATGGCCACGTTATAAGCCTCAAAGACTTCCGACTTGGTAGTTGTGTAACCAATCATGTGAAAGTAACAGATCGAATGCGTAAATTCATCAAATATCAAATTCAATGGTCTAGATGTTGTGACCGTAAGTGAGAAACAAGTGTAAACACCAAACACGTCGAGTGTAGGTTAGGAAGCACCAAATCAGAACATAAGCCTTGACCCTGTGAGGATGAGACTCGTTCACACGTTAGATCAAAGAAAATACTGGGGGCAATCGATTGGAATGATCGATTGCCATGAACTCTAGCTCAGATTGTCTTAAGGGAAAAATACTGGGGGCAATTGTTGGTTCCAACAATTGCTATGACAACACCAATTGGAACCCAAAGTTCAAACATCACCACCATCATCCCACCACAGGCACACGTAAGCCCTTACCACCACATTAAGCACCTCAGGCCCACATAAGCCCTTACCTTCACTTCGTACACCACACAGGCCCACATAAGCCCTTACCTCCATACCTCCACTACACAGACCCACATAAGCCCTTACCTTCACATCATACACCATACCCCATCGGCGGCATGTTCATCTCGTAGGAGATAAATTACAAGTCTGAAGTCTATAGTTAGGAAATGATAATTTCACTTTCCTTTTTACTGTACAGAATTTTCTTCAAACACTGCCACGTTTGGCACCTCTTTCAACAATTTCTTGTCTTGAACAACTTTCCTTTAAACACTTCGGTTTCATAAACCTCACCATGGCCACATTTGGCACACTTTCTAGCAATGTCTTGCTTTGGACAATTTTTGATCCCTAACATTGCCATGTTTGGCACATTTTCCAATGATTTCTTGTTTTGGACAAGTTTCCTACATATACTTTGATTGTATTTTGACATGCACATCTTCATTGCCACGTTTGGCACATTCATAATCAACTTTCATCATGATCATTTGCATAAAGTTTACCTTGCATCATAGACCAGAGATACAGATTCTCACCCCGAAGATACAGATTCTTCAGAGATACAGATTCTCAGCCGAAGATACAGATTCTTCAGAGATACAGATTCTCAGCCGAAGATACAGATTCTTCAGAGATACAGATTCTCAACTGAAGATACAAATTCTTCAGAGATACAGATTCTCAGCCGAAGATACAGATTCTTCAGAGATACAGATTCTCAGCTGAAGATACAGATTCTTCAGAGATACAGATTCTCAGCCGAAGATACAGATTCTTCAGAGATACAGATTCTCAGCTGAAGATACAGATTCTTCAGAGATACAGATTCTCAGCCGAAGATACAGACTCTTCAGAGATACAGATTCTCAGCCGAAGATATGGATTCTTCAGAGATACAGATTCTCAACCGAAGATACAGATTCTTCAGAGATACAGATTCTCATCCATAGATACAGACTCTTCAGAGATACAGATTCTCACCCGTAGATTCAGATACAGATTCTCACCACGAAGATGCAGATTCTTTACAGATACAAATTCTCGCCTGAGTAGAAGAGCTCACCCTCAAGCTCGTCATAAGTCTTACCCACTTCCTTAGCACCTGCCACGTTTGGCACTCTCAGTCCTTAACCTTTTACACACACTTCGGAATAGGTTCCGGTCCCTAGGCGCACCTAGGTCATACAATTCATCATCACATTAAGCACATTTCACTCATTATAGGTAGTCAACGCCTTAAAATCGCTTGACATCATCTCATTTCCGCATTTTAGGTTGTCAACGCCTTAGAATCGCTTGACATTACTTCATTTCACTTTACTTATAGGTAGTCAACGCCTTAGAATAGCTTGACATCATCTCATTCATCATAGGTAGTCAACGCTTTAGAATAGTTTGACATCATATCATCATTGTAGGTAGTCAGCGCCTTAGAATAGCTCGACACAATTTATCAGTTTTCGATAACATACAGGGTCTTAGAAACATTTGAAATTTTGGGGTATCACTCAAGCATCAACTAGCCTTCTCACTTTCATTACAAAGTCTAGTTGACGGGGGGCAATCTGTTATACCGAAAATTTTGACCCCCCTGGTTAGGGTCTACGAGGTACTAGTGTTGTGAGAGGCATTTTAATCAAGCAGTGAGGGATTCCGGCTCGATCGGCGCGTTCCATGGCATGGGGAGCAGCTTCGTCACTTTCAGGGGCGATTTGGTAATCTTTAAAGGCTCCTAAGACCTTCTATAAGCTTTCTCACTCCTCCAAAGGATGCCAAAATCAGCTTGAAATGCTTTGATATTTTAACCCATGATAGAGGATGACATTCTAAGCATAATGGCGTTGGAATTTTGATTTTTCGAATTTCCAATAATTTTCTAGCAATTTCTGACTGAATCTGACGAGAAATTCAATTTAAAAATATTCCAACATTCAAAAAATTCGGTTCCACCTCAGAAAATTCATAATATCCATCCTTGACATGTGGTTAAAATTTCATAGCAAAATTCCTTCGGGAAGTCTTTTAATTAAAATATCAAAAAATCTTACTTTTACTAGATTTTCTTTATCTTTAAGAAAGTCTATATAAAGGATAGGTTTTTTTGGATAAAATCAGAATCTCATATGCTCAAGAACCCTAGAAAGTCAGAAAACACAGCCTCCTCACTCTCTCTCACGTTTTCCAACACCCGGCCACCCAAATCATACCGAAAATCCCTCGAAATCACCATCTAAACACGTTTTCCAATCCCCAAAGCACCAATAATCATCAAAACCCCACAAAAACACCACCAAAGCGTGAAGAACAGCAAGAACAACCAACAACCAGAAGCTCGGTTCGAAATCCTTTCGGGTCTGCCATCAACGAAGCACTCAACGAATCCCGGTGTGAAGAATCGTTGTGAATCCGAAGGTAAAGCAGGTAGAAACTCCACTTCCCTAATTCCCTACGGTATTATCTGTCTAGCCTCAAAATTTGGGCTCAAACTAACCCCTCTACGCTTATGTATTGCTGTTTGTTTAGCTTTGTCCAATAACTTGTTTACCAAGTTTCGTGCTTAATTCGAATTCAAATTGAGAACTTTCAATCACTAACGCCTTGTAAATCTTTCAGGCTACACACCCATAAAATTTGAGCTCAAAACACCCCCGGGAACCTTCGGAAAACCCCTGTCCGTGGGTGGTCCGTGACCTCGGACCTGTGGTCCGGGACCACGGACGGGTTGTCCATGGCCACGGACACCCACTGACGGCGGCGGGATTTTAAAAATTCAAAATTTAGGTTTTTTCTAATGATGTCCGAGCCCACGGACATCCTGTCCGTGGACCCGGACTTTGCAAATTTTTGTTTTCCTTTAATTTCGACTTTTCTGTATATTTAGGTTAACTGGGGTCCGTGGTTCGGACATTAGGTCCGTGGCTACGGACGGAAACGAAATTTGACCTAATTCTGCCTCCGAAACCCTAGTTTAGGTAATTTTAATTTCCACTTTAATTTTCTGTCAAAAAACGCTAAAAAACACAAAAAAACAGAAGCTCACGCACTTAGGTTAAAACGACTCGTAATAAGCCGTAAATAAACTAAGTAGAGGAAAAACGACCTAGGAAGGGTAATGAAAGTAATTGAACCCTAATTAAGTCGAATATCAAGCCCCCGAACCCGAACTCTCCTTTCCTAATTTGATCTAGGTTAAAACTAGGTGGCGACTCATAATAGGTTCCAGTGAGCTAGCTTAGGTTTTTATAATTATTGTTATATGACATAGTTATTAATCTTAGGCTATAAGTGGACCTAAAACCCGATCAGATCCCAATCAACTTTAATCAACATAGGATAGGGTTTAAAATCGAGGCTCACATAGCTAAAGAGGTAAAACATATTTACTACATATGTCATGCTGTGGCTTATACCAATATGCAAAACAGAAGAAATAAACGGGGGATAATCATGGTCATAAGTGTTCTTGTGACAGACCTGTCGATAGTAGTGAAAAAGTCATGAATAAAAGAAAGTCAAATGTCTATTTTAATAACAACTCATAGATCAGTTGTCAAAGCTCGGCATAATGAGGTTTATAATTAGAATGTTTAAATCAGAGAGAGTTTGTTTTTTTGTTAGCAGCAATACCAAAAGCGAAACTTTGAACACAACTTCAGTTTTAATTGAACATAAATATTTATTCCTGATCTTGATTAAGCAGGAAATCGAAGATAGATAGATAAATTGCACCAACAACAATTTGCAAGATAACTAAGTTGGGGCCATGTTTGAAGGTATTCACTCAGTTTTGGCCTTGTTGCGTTTTTTGAAGGCAAAATACTTGCCGTAAACTGTAACCAAAATTAGAAATGATGTTTGAAACCCAGTGATTTTTAGAAGCAAAAATAGATGCAGTGTAAACACTTGCTCCGTTCCATACTTTCCACTTGCAGTAATACCAAACAAAGGTTTTCACAGATTTTATTAAACTGACCAAAATTGGATTACATGTTGTTGTATAAACAGACGTCCAACATCTCAGGTCAAATCGTAATTATATATTAGAAGTGTCCACATAGCAGCAATATAAGTTTAGATGAGGTTTAAGAGCATACCCTGGCTGATGTGAATTGCTCAAATAGGTTAAAATAATCACCAGGAGGGACTTATACAATATTCCTACGCAATTTTGCTCTGGCAATGCGAAAAAAACAGACACCTTTAACAATTAAGGCTTCAGCACTAAATAACAGGAACAATCAATATTCTCATGTGTTCAGGGACGCATTGAAATTCATAAATTCAGATCCATACCATGGCCAGAATATACCCTTAAGATATAGTTTTAAGAGTTGTTACCTTGTTTCTGTGAAGAAAAAGGGAGATATAAACTTCAGAACTTTTGAACTTTACCGACTTCTTCGATTTGTACGGTCCAGAGTTGTGCGGAATGTGGCCGCGGCATACTGGTGCCCGGGGGGTTGCGACTCGCGCCCAGGCCTTATTGCTTTGCGAAGGAAGGTATTGAGAGGTACAAACTTTTGAAGACATTTTGATCGGCGATTCTTTGGTTGTAGATGAGTTTCTCTCCGCTAGGCTTGGCTACTCACAGCCCCAGATTTCTTTTCCTCTCTTGGTTCGTTTGATGTTCAGATTCTTCAGAATTTGAAGTGCTGGACTGTGCTTGAATTTGAGACTCCCGACTAGTCTGGAAGGAAGACGTCGTTTGGCTTTGAGTCGAGGATACCGTCCAGCCTTGTACTTGAGGATACGGTCAAGGATGTCTGAATTGTCTTCCGGTCATGGACTGCGATGCGGTCAAGGAAGTCTACCTGCCTTCCGGTCATGGACAGAGATGCGGTCAAGGAAGCCGAATTACCTTCCGGTCATGGATTGCGATGTGGTCAAGGAAGCCGGATTGCCTTCCGGTCATGGATTGCGATGCGGTCAAGGAAGCCGAATTGTCTTCCGGTCATGGATTGCAATGCGGTCAAGGAAGCCGAATTGCCTTCCGGTCATGGATTGCGATGCGGTCAAGGAAGCCGAATTGCCTTCCGGTCATGGATTGCGATGCGGTCAAGGAAGCCGAATTGCCTTCCGGTCATTGAAAGTTATTACGCCCGGTCGAAGTTGCTGAATTGCCGATGTTGCCTCCGGTCGATGCCGCGCCTGTCCTTGAGTTAAAATAGTGCTACGCCTGGTCGACGTTGCTCCTGGCGATGTTGCGCCTGATCGGGCTAAATTTCCTCGACTGAAGTCACGACGGTGCTACACCCGGCCGAGGCTGTGCTCGTCACCCGGCCGCCTGTCAGTCGCTTGAGGGTCACCACCCGCTCTTCAAAGGACTTTGTTTGAAATGTCCAGGCTTAATCTAAAGATGGCTCCCGTATCCTTTCAACTTTCAGGCTGGACGGGCTTGAATCGAGGCCTCGTTCGCACACTCACTGGGCTATAGTACCGACCGAAGTCTCTTTTCAAGCTTGCTCCCTTCCCAATTTTAGTCTCGTTAAGTTGAATTTGATCTTCTTGTCGATGAGATCTCTGAAGTTGACCCGTGACGAGTTGCAACGATGCCCGGTCATAAACCAGAGTGATTGTCCAGGCCTGAATGAGGGATTCTGAAGTTGAGCTATCCAGTCGCGTAGAGGAAATTGAATCGCGACATTGCGCTGTGCATCGATCTGATATGTTAGTCAGATCTTGGGTCATCGCCTAGGGTAGAGTGCTTCAAGGGAGGCTTTTCTTGTTACTCCGATTTTGCTTCTGTGTCGTCCCTGGTCGCTTCAAAAGGCGGTCCTCTAGGATACGGACAATCGAAACATTGCTGCGAAGGAAGAGAGTAAATTGTTGTGATAAACATGATTCTTATTAATGACGAATGAATTCTTAATTGTATAATATTGTAGAACTGAGCGATGTTAGATCGTGATTCCTAGATCTTTTTCAAGACTACGAAGCTTATTAAGACCGTCATTGAATGAGATTTCCATAACCTCTTGAACCTCCGTGGACTCGCCTACCGAAGCTTAATATTACGATCGATTTGGAGTATATTGCTTCTAAAATCGCTCGCTTGTCGTGATGACTTCACACACAGATCGTTCTTTTAAGTCAAGGCCGGGCTGGGAGTGATTTTCTCCACGATTAATGATGCTTTTATCTCTCTTGATTGATTGTTTTGTCGATTCAGGATCATCTTACAACGCATTTTTCACAAACTGCGGTCGGCTCGTGATCATCACTGAATATTTCGATCATCACTTTTTTGCCTGATCTGTCACGCGTCTAATATTTTGATTCCTAGCAAGGATCGAATGATGCAATCAACCTTTCTGGATGAATTCTAGCGAGCTTTCCTTTGTGACTTGATCTTCTGAAATGAAGGCGTGTGATTATCTTCGAGGTTGTGGTTGAGTCGCGAATATTTTGCTGAGGTTTCTAGTGACATCGTGTGGAACTCGTGGTTGCTCTTTGCTGTTCGATTCCCACAGACGGCGCCACATGAAAATACATAATTTGGTTCCTCGCATCCCACAAACTAGTAGAACACCGGGAATTATAGTGGTTCGGCTAATAATCCAGCCTACATCCACTCATTGGCAATATCTTTATTACTTCCTTTGGTATTACAACTTTAGAGAGCTTTCTAGTGTTTTTCTCTCTCTTCTAATCTTGTGTCCCCTTACCAATGAGCCCCCTATCTCTATTTATAGACTTTCTAGGGTGAAGTCTATCTCTTAATCCTTGTACATGTGTTATCACTTATTAGAGCAACCTTCTTAATTTTGGTACATCTCTCCTTGTAAAGCCTTCCGGTCCCAAAGTGTGAGATACGGGATCCGGTCATGGGGCACGGGGCCGGAATATGGGACCCGGTCATTGTAACACCCCATCCAAAGCCAATCGTGGTTATCGCAAAACTGAACACTTAATTGAATTCGTCGCAGCGGAAATAACAACACCTGGACCTTGCCACGGTCTGATCATTAGAGTATACCGGCCTTAACAATTACAACACTTATCCAAAATACATAACCAACCCAAAACCTCACCATCCATAATACCAACAACCAACCGAGTACAAGTAACTAAGTCATAATCACAACCTTACATCAGTTTAAATATAAACAGACGGGTGCACAGGCGCAACCCGAACTCAAAAATAAACATCCCATCCTAAGTCTAACCGCTCCTACTCTCGTAGTACGTCCTCATGGGTCTCTTACCTGCAAGTGTAAAAACAGCCCCCAAAGGGGGTCAGCATGAATGCTGGTACACCCTCTCATGGCCCCCAAGCTAATGGGGCTACGACGACTAATTGTCGATAGCATGGAAATTGATTACATACACAAGCATGATATGAAGTGCAATAACAATAACCACAGATGAACACATATAGTTCACAAACAATGAGCGACTCAAGCGTTCCCTCATCAAGTGGGTTAATAACCCCCTCCTTAGTCCTCATTTCCTTAATCTTAGTTCCTTACCTTACCTTAATCTTAATCTCAACTTAATCTCAGTATACAAACCGCTCCTGGAAGGGAATGGTTGTAGCTTAATTCGAACCTGGGATTTAGGTGATCCCACCACACCATCTTAATGCCACCTACTCTGGACGGGATTCCAGCGTAGCTGAGCCGGCAACCGACCCTAGGCTACAAGTCCGAAGACAAGTCCTTAAGCGGAGGGCAGATCTGATTCAGATACCGTCCCCCTTTTTCCTTAGCATGCATGACCGGAGATCGGTCCAGGGTTTCCTCACTCAAGTTCCAGTTAGTAGAAATCTTAATCACCATGTGCTAGCTAAGCCTTAACGGGCATTAACCAACAACCTCCAAACTTAACTCTTATTCTTAACTCAGTAAGTACTAAACTTAGCTAGTAACAATCTCAAGTCTCCCGGGTTAGTGTAAAGGTAACACATACACAACGAGAACAAATATAACCGGTTGCATGCTTTATCTTGTTTTAGTCATAGCAATTAAACAGGTAGCACACAAGCCGAGGGACACCTCGTTAGCACGCAGGTCACAAGAAAGATTGTACCGTTCACTGTCGATCGTCGTTTGTTTAACCTTCTCCGGGGTCCCAATTCACAAACCTAAAACATTGGTTCATTTTTAGGCCATTAGTTATTTGAACCTCACTTAACTCACTTAATCCCTAAAGATTCCCGATGAATATCCTCTTAAGTCCTTACCACTTACCCTTTTAAACTTAATCTTTTTAAACATTAAGGTTCTTACTTAACTTAATCCTTTAGGTTCTTAGGATCCTAATAACTACTACCCTACCAATGGCATTCCTTATTACCTATTACCATCCTTAGAATTCAAAATTTCTTTTTTTTTATGTTTTAGGCTCGACCGATCTTCCGACCGACCTTACCCAAGGTCGGTCCATTCCAGAACATATTACCGCTTGAAAATTCTACCTCGACCGACCTTGCAAGTCCGGTCCCCAAGGTCGGTCCATTCCCGAGAGTTTCCCCGTGGGAAATTTAAGCTCGACCGAATTTGCCAAGTCCGGTCCCATGTTCGGTCGATTCCAGAGACTTATTACAGTACAAAATTCTAGGCATGACCGACCTTGCAAGTCCGGTCCCAAGGTCGGTCCATTCCAGAGACTTAATTCCTTCACAAAATACAAGCCCGACCGAACTTGTAAGTCCGGCCCCCAAGTCCGGTCGGTTCCAGAAACTTTCTCCGGCAGTGTAAACTGAGCTCGACCGACCTTGCAGGTCCGGTCCCTAAGGTCGGTCGGCTCCAGAACCTTGTTTCTTAATTCTCTTTTAACTCCAAACTTCTCCTCATATATCCTAATATGTTATAACCTTATTTGGGCACCTCAAATACACCTTAAGCCAACCTCTAAACACTTTAAATCACTCACCAACATCCACTTTAATCATTATGCATCTTTCCTTGTAACCATGCCAACACTTGTAACATTTTCCACTAGGTTTCTAGGTGGTGGTTCATACCTAATGTGACCACTATGCCAAATGTTTCCCCACCACTATAACAATCTCCCAAGCATCTTCCACCATCTAAAACTCTTTTATGCATTAACCTAAAGTTCCTTCATAAGCTTATGCTTCCATCCATCAACACATTATTTCCTTCCTAGTTGTTTACCAACATTTGCCTAAGTCCTTAAGTACTCCAATACATTCTCTTGATTCCTAAACCCTTCATAGTAATGCCTAAGTCATTATAACTCATTAAAACACTTTATCTCACCCCTTTTTCCATTAGACAACCTCTAACACTTCCTAGTACTTCCTTAGTCATTAAATTCCCTTAGAACATCTTAAACACCTAAGTTCTCCTTTAAATTTTGCCATAGGTTCTCTAGTTTATAGCACCTCCTAACACTTGGTTTTTCTCCATCAACCAACCAATATCACTCAAATTCTCATCACAACACCTTAACACACAATTTACACCAAAACTACACTACATCATCATATAGTGTAAAAACTTAAATACTTGGCACTTAGGCCCTTAAATGACAATAATCTTAACCACTAAATTTCCACATGTATTTGCCTTTAACCTGCGAATACACACAACAAGGCTCCCATTGAAATAAAATGGTTCTTGCAATTCACCTTGATATTCTTAAACTATCTCTTTTCACAAGTTCACACACATGATCATTGTTTCTCCTAGGTCATATATAGCCCTTTTCTAATGTAAACTCTACACTAAACTCATCACATATATTAATCCCATTCCCTTAAACAATAAAACACCTTAAGGTAAGTAATTTACCTTGTTCTTTTACAAGCTTTATAAGCTTTCTTCCTTAGGTTTTTCCTTGCTCAATCTCAGTCACCAATATGTATCTCCTTGCCAATGTTCTAACCAATATCCAATGACCCCAATGAGTACTAGATAATACATTAACCCTAAGGAACAAACCCTAGGTTAAAAATGTGCTTTAAGGTATTAAGGTGATTGTTTTACCTTGGTTTCTCAAGACAAGCTTGGATATGAAGCAAGAAGGACCTCCTCAATCCTTTGAAGAGTAGAAAATAAGCTAGAACAAGGCATTAAAATGAAGCCTCATTAGCATGTATTTTCGGTCAAGAAGAAAAGTGATGGAAACCTAGATTTTCTTACACTTTCTTTACCTTAAGAGAATGGAGAAGCCAATGGAGTCTCCAAACTTGAATTTCCTCCTCTAATGGTGGTTTGGCTTGGCACCAAATCAAAGCTCTTGGAGTTTTGAAAAGATAGAAAGAGAGAGCTTGAGCTAACTAAGAGGAATATGTAATTTGTTTTGGTTTTGGAGCTAAAATGAGTAAGTAGTGTGCAAGAGAAGATGGAGCTAGCATGGAGATGTGCTTCACGTTAATGGAGAAGGGAGAGAGCAGCTCAAAACCGTGGGAAACAAGAGAGAATGAAGAGGTGAGGAGAGAGGTGAGTAAATGAGATATTTATGTTAAAAGGGTGAATAGTACTTTTGCTTTATAACTTCTTTATTTGCTTAATGACTAACAAAGGTGGTGACTCACCTTGTAAAAACCGGCCCCCAATAAGTAACAAGGGGTACTTAAGTCTTTGTTGACCAAATATCTCACTTATATTGACTTATGTTATAAACTAGCTTAATTAATTTACTATTCACAAAACAAGGCACATTGTTGTGAACTTTTTTATTTCTCATTGATATAGACTTCCAAATGTGATACTATATACTACACATGTTAATTAAAGAGTAATGATGGACATTTAGCCATTCAAAACTCATTTACAAGACAATTTTTCAAAAATGTGCTTTAAGACTCCTTAAAGCACATTTTGTGTTTTAACTTGTTTTCAAGCTTGGTTTTCTTTGGTAATTGATTTAAAATGACCATTAGGATGTTACTAAGGTCTTAGAGCAATATTTGGGTACTCTCCCAAGTCTCTCCAAGCTTAGAGCACGTTTTTGCTTAAACTGCTCATTTGGTGTTTCCTTATATTTTCTTTGATTAGAAATGTTTCCTAATGTTTGTAAGGAATTATTTAGCCCCCTTATAACTTATTTTATCATTTAAACACCATCTCTAAGTTTGGGGTATTTCAGTCATAGAGTGCGGGGCCGGAATATGGGACCCGATCATGGAGTGCGGGGCCGGAATATAGGACCTGGTCATGCGGCCTAGGACTCGGATTGATGCTTGGTGCCCAAATTGGAGCCTGAACAGGGTCCTGAAGGAGGCTCATGGTCTGGGCCGGGGTCTAAGGTGTGGACCGCTTTGACCTTTTGTCTTCGTCACATTCTTGCCCTTCTCAAAAACGAAAAAAAAATAAAATAAAAATAATATGTTTTATTATATGACTATGGTAGTCATATGTATGTACATATATGCCTATACACATATATGCATATGTATGTAGTGATACACCATTAATGAGGTAGTAATGGTAAGAAAATAAGTAAATGAGTAAGAAAACAAATTAAGAAAGTTGTAAGTATAAGAACATTAAGTTAAACCGAAACAATGGGATACGGGTGTAGTAAGTAAGCATGTATGGTAAAACTTAGTATTAATAGAATCATTTGGCATGTAGTCATCGATTCGAGAGTAATGATTCGAGGAACAATATGAACTAAGGAACAAGGGAGCACCCGATAAAGTAAATCAACGGTGAAGATATGATTTCTTCATGCTCTGTATCCTAACCTGGTTACCCCGATTTGTGTGCTTATGTGATTACCAATAAGATAAATGCACGAATCAGACTTATATTGCACTTAACAGTGTTTGAACTATTTTGTTCTTGTGTATCTTCTTGAACATTTAGTTTGTATAATTCATGAAATGTATGAATGGAAATGAAGAGTATGTGTAAGTAATGTGTACTTGTGTATTGTATGGATGTATGGAAATGAAGTACTGACTTCTACTAATTCCTAACAATCTAACTCCTAACATGAGTAATGAGTAAATGGAATGAGTAGAAGTCCGATATAGTTCGGCCACGCGTGAGGATAAGGAAACACAAGAGGTTGGATCCGAATCCTGGCTGTAATCTTTTCCATGGATCAAATCCCTTGAATGGGTAGCATCCTGGATTAGTAGGCCACCCCAAAGCCCGGTGGTGGGATGTAGTAATCCCTGCCCGGAGGTCATACCGACTTAACTGGAGTAAAGTAAGTAAGAAGTAAGTATTGTATGAGTATCGGTCTTGGCTATTGTAAGTCATTGACCTTGAGTAAATGAGTATTGAACACCCGATTAATCTGGGTGTTAAAGAAGCTAACAAGCCTTCTGTGTGAATTAGAGAAGTGTATCTCCGTATTGCGTATTGAGTATGTAACGAGTATGTATTGTGTATGTGTATTCTGGAAGATGGTAAGTAAGTATTGATTGACTTGTATTGTCTTCCAAGCATGTATTGTACTATGCGAATGTATGTATACCTTGCTAGTATTGTAGTATCGTGAGTGAAAGCATGTATGTATGTATGTATGGGTTGCAAATGAATTGCATGTATTCGACCAAATGGTCGGCGTACCCTCGCTGGTACGCGGTGTATGCGGTTATCATATTCAGCGTAAGCTGACCCCCTAGGGGGAATGTTTTTAGTGTGCAGGTACCCGAAGCAGACATGGTCACGGAAGAGACCGGTGGACATGCCTAGATTACTAGGAATGAAATGTAGATTGTAGTAAATGGTATAAGGCTTGTAGCCTTGAATGTAGAAATGTACCAAGGGGTACACTATTACGTAAGTTGGAAGTATTAGTGGTGAGAAATGGGTAGTGGTTAGACTTTTAAAGAGTATGTAAGAACTTGGAGGAAGTATCGTATTTGTGAATTGAACTTAGTAAACTTGGTATGTGTAGTGTATTATCTTGTATTGAATTATGGAGTATTGTATTGAATGGAGTATTGTATTGAATGGAGTATTGTAGTACTCAGTAAGTAAAGGGAGTATGTATTGTATTTGTGTAGTACTCGGATATTCCGGTCCATCAGACCGATTGTTGTATGTAGTAGTAGCCTTGTTAGTCACGTGGGTGGCTAACGCATTGTATCACCCGCCGTTGAGTAAGTATGTAACCGCTGCGTGAGTACGAATGTATAAGGAGATTTGACGGTAATGACGGTATTAGCGGTAGGGGTGTTACACTAAATATAGGAGTGCTACCATGCCGCTGCTATTGTTGAGATCACCGTCTGTCTGAGGGACGAGGAGAGTGCGCTCAAGCGCAAGGCCATAAGTGAGGGTCAAGGTACGTAAGGGCATGGGGAGGAAAGAAGAAGAAGCCATACCCCCAGTCCCAGAAAGGACAGCAACAGGGTGGCAAGGGCCAGGCCCAGACCACCACTGCTGAGGAGCCTCTGCAGCTCACCTACGCATATGCGGCCAAGCCTTTACGCTCTTACCCACCCAAGGGTAATTAATCAAATTCGAATGCCGAATTCTAGTGTGTGTTGTTATTTTGTGAAGTATGTACTGTGTGATGTGTTAGCAGCTAGCACGGGCTCTGGACTGGAGCGCCACTATTACTGTAAGTGGTGTAACGGAGACCACCCCGGCAAAGACTGCAAGGGTAATGATGTGCAGTGCCGATACTGCAAGAAGATGGGGCACCGCGACTACGAGTGCTGGCAGAACCTGAATAGCAGAAACTACAGGCCTAAGGAGCAATGGAAGGGTAAGGCTACCGTGACTACCGATGGCCCGAAGACGGCTAATCAGCCACCCCCAGATCAGAGGTACACATATTCCCAGAAGGGGAAGGGGTCGGGATCCGGCAAGTGGTGGACCGGTCTTAGGCGCCAGGGCCCTCTTCTAGACCAGGTACCGCCTAAACTGTTAATGAAAAGTGATTGCATACCGCATTTCATGCATGTGTGTTAGTGAGTTTAAGTAAACAACCATGTAAGTAAACAGTTAAAGTATAATGTGAAAACACCTAATTAGGTAATTTGAAAACTTAGGAACCTTCAATATTTGTTATCCAATCCCACCCACACCAAACCCTGAAGAAGCCACCATCAGCATCACGACTTTCCAATGGAGCAATGTCAGGTCATCCACGTTATCCGACGATGCGACGAACTGGGAGCAGCACCCAGAGATTTCTACACACCCGAATACCCGAGCGGATCGAAGATGATTGAAATTGAAGATGATGTGCATGGGTAAGGACTGGAACCCTTACACCAAGACATATCAAGAAGTGCGAGCTGAAGATGGAGCAATTGTACCAAGTATACCTGAGGAGTTCCTTGCAATCATTAACCACACAGTGGGAATTGCTCAGCAAGCTGAATCAGATTCAATACCAAGGTTAAAGCGGACTTATGTATGTGAACTTCTACCAGAAAGGTGGACGGTTAGGATTACACCAAGATAAGGACGAGTCACCCCGAGTCTCTAAGTAAGGGAGTACCCATGGTGTCTTGGCCCATTGGTGACACCGCAGTGTTTGTGTACGGCGAGCAGAAGCGTGCTGATCTCGAAGGAGTTAGTACTGATATCAAGAGATGTGTTAATCATGGTGGGCAGTCAGGATGCTATATCATGGCATCAAGAAGATCAAACTGAATACTGCACCATCGGCAGTGATCAATGCCACACACATGAAACCCGGACGTTTGAATTTAACCTTCAACAGTTTTTAAAGTCTTATAATCATGTAATGATTAAGGAGGTGTGTATGTGTTAGTATGTCAACAGTGTAAGCCAACGAATGTCGTAAGAAGAGTGTGTTAATGAATAAAGTGGAGTTGTTCGAAGTATATCAACCGTGTTATTACCAAATACTTATTAGTTTGCCAATGAATTAGGCTGTGCACTCGGAACGGGAGGTATACTAAGTGCTGAAATGAGGCAGAAGCTGGCAAGAGCGGCAAATCCTCAGGTAACCTTTCCAGTCAATGGCGTGGACGCTTCGATCTTGTTCGACTCCGGAGCCTCACATACATTTATTTCGCTATCTTTTGTGCGAAGGCTGGGGTTTGACGGTGAAGAGATGCCTGACTTTCTAGTCACTCCCCGTCGAAAGAGAGCGATCAGGTGTACCCGCTACCACCAAAGATTTGTTGTGACGAATCAGGATGAAGAGTTTTTGATCGATATAGAGTTTGAGGGATTGGTTTTGATGTGATTGTCGGGATGAACTGGTTGAGAGGTACAAAGGGCAGATAGGTTGTGTCAGAGCATCGTCTGCTTCTTCGGAGGCGCCGTGGGCTGTTCTGGGGTTTCATTATCTTACGACAGAGGCCCAGGGAGCCTCGACTCAGATCATCACCGCCATGGCTATGTATCATGAAACTACGACAAGGGAATGATGTATACCTCTGCTATGTCCAGGACATAGAGAGAGACCCAGAGTTTAGTCCAGATGTGCCGGTAGTGTCGGAGTTTCTTGATGCATTTCCTAAGGAACTGCCAGGCATGCCGCCAGCACGGGAAGTAGAGTTTGAGATTGATTTAGTTCCGGGCACCGGACCAATTGCGAAGGCGCCCTATCGTATGGCTCCAGCAGGGATGATTGAGCTCAAGGACTTGGACTTTTGAAGTTGCCCTTTACACCATTTCTCTTCTCTTTGTCATTTGGATTTCTTCGAGGCACTTCGGGTTTGCCTCTTTGTTTTATCCTTTCTTGACTTCGCCTTCGGGGTTCTTGTGTCTCCCGGTTTTTTGAGTTTTGAGAGCTGTTTTGATGTGAGCTCTTTGGATCCTGTGTCACTTTGGGACCATTTGTGGATCACCTCGTCATACTGATAGCGGCTTTGCTTCTCTGGACTGATGAAAACGTTATCTAAGAGTTAGGCTCCTCGCTTCCTTTGGTCACCGGGTCGGTCATTCATCACGGGCTGGCTTGTTCTGTGGAGCTTTGCAATATCGGAAAGGGATATATGAAAGGCTCAGTGGGGGTGCCTAGGGTTTAATGTCACGGTTCACAAGCTTTTGGCCATGTGTGCGTACCTAGGTCTTCATCATTCCTGATAGTTGTGTATCCGCTCTTTGTTACTTTTCGCAGGTCTAAGAGTAAATTTACAAATGATCTCCTTCGGTCGGAGTTATGCCGTTTACCTTACCTTTGAATGTGGTCTCGTCGGAGTCGTGTATGAATGACACGCTCGTTCACTCATGGTTTTTCTGCTCAAGTCACTCTCGTGAATTCTCACTCTGAGACTTGTTCGCATATTTAAACGAAGGTGAAAGATGACGAACATAATCTCAGATTGCCCCTAGTTAATCCAGGGTTTATAACAACAATTTGACAAATGTAGCCTTGAAACGCTTCGTGGGTTGTTTGGATGTTTTGGGGTAAGTAGTGGTGTTTGGTTGGACATGTTCATCTTTTTAGAACAAAAGACAAGTCGTTTTGTTCAGTTGCCGAGAAATGAAAGTTTCATGAACGTTAGTTTTAAGAAATTTTAGCTAACGAGCAAGATGATTTGGTTGAAGATGCAAGGTGAACGAACACATTTCTTTTATTATCATTTTTGTGATTACAAACTGAAAAAGCCGAAAAACTGAAATTTTAAAAATCTAAACTTCATTAAAAGAGAATGTGATAAACTTCCCACAAAATTGAAAAGAGTAACACAACACTACTAGACTTTTGCCTATTCAACAAACTGGAGTCCTTGCTCGATAAGGTCTTCGATCTTGTGCTTCAATGCTCTACAGTCGTCAGTACTGTGTCCTGGTAGTTGATGAAACTGGCAGAACTGATGGAGATGTTCCCCGTCTTGAGTGATCCCAGGACTAGGTGTGAGAGGCTATATTAAGTCTAGCTCTTGTAGCTTCATGAGTGCTTGACTGAGAGGCCGGCCAATGATGGTAAACTGTCTCGGTGCAGAGAACCTCTTGGAGCAGGGTGAGGCCTTGACGCTCTGCTTTGCAGCACTGGGTTTTTTTATGGTGCTCACTTGGTACGAAACTTGAGCTACTTTGGCCGGTCCTGACTTAAAGGTCTCGATACTTACGCCATGGGCTTTGGGTTGTCCCTGCTTCAGCCCGCCTTTGTGAATCTTTTCTTCCATGACTCTTACCTGCCCTATCAGCATGTCGAAATTAGGGAAGTATGTGCAACTCAGCTCGTTGTTGTATTGTCTCTGCATATTGTCCACAATCATTCAAATTTGTTCTTGCTCATCCATTTTTGTAGGCATAGCAGCGGCCTTCATCCTCCACCGTTTGATGAAGTCAGACATTGATTCACTGTTTCCCTGCCGGGAACTGGCAAGGTCGGACCTGGTGACTTCAAGATTCATAGCATACTCGAAATGGTGCAGGAAAGCCTCACAAACGTCTTCATAGGTTTTGGTGTTCATCTTCTGAGTCAAGTACCAACGTTGAGGTATTTCATTGAGATAACGGGCGAAAACCTTGGCCTTCTCCATGTCATTCAACCTGAGGATGGACATTTCCCTATCGAACATCGTCATATGGACCTGAGGGTCTGAGGAACCCTTGTATAGAGCAAGTGTGGGTAGCTTCAACTTTAGAGGGAGATTAACCTCGGGGTATGATTCCATAGAAGAGTAATTGAAACCAGCTGGCTTGCTAGCTTTTTCCATGCGCTCGATTCTTTTCAGGGCCTTCCTTAATTCTGCAGTTAGTTGACGGTCCGGGACAACTTTCCCTACAAATCTTTGTGCATCCTGGGCCTCAACAGAGTTAACTTTGATGTAGTCACGCCCGTTCCCAGAGTCAGCAATCTTTCCTAAAATGTTTTCCTGATGACTAACCTCAAAGGAAATTGATTTTGCTTTTAAGCCCTTCGATGATGGTGACATACTTAGCCTCCATGTCGTTAGTGGTGGACCGATGTTTTTGTTCCAAGGCATCAAAGGCAGCCATGTACCTTTGCTCTAAGGCTGCAAACTGGGCCTCCATGCTGACTAGGTTTCCTCCCTCTGCCATACTTGGGATCTGGGCTTATCTGTTGGAAAACAAAAGTGGATTGAGCTAAAATTCTGGACAGTGAAGAAGTTTTAGGTAAAAACTTTTTTGGGCTGCAAGAAAAGCATATGAGCTGGAATGTTTCAAAGATTGTGGGTAGGCACTGAGGCCCGAAATGAGTTGGAAGGGAGGCACATGGGTTGGAATGATTCATGAGCTATGAACTGGTGCCTTGGCTGAAATGTTTGAAGAGCGTGGTTCTTGAGCCGGAGCGTTCTGAGAATTGGGCGCTTGGGCCAGAATGTGTTTGGGCTAGAAGTAAAGCGCATGGGCCGAAGTGATTTCTAAACCATGTTCTGGATGTGAATTGGAATTTGGGCCGAGTGATTATGATTGGGCCAGAAGATGATACCCATGTCTAGGATCGTGGGTCAAAACCCGAGTGAAAAGTCTTCCTAGACTAGAATGGGCCTCAAAAAGGAAAGGCCTGATGGATTTTTATGGATCGCTTTAGGTGGATTTGTTTTTTCATGGGCCTAGAACCAAATTGATAATTCAAATTGGGCCGAAAGAGAGAAATCACCTAAGTCTAAACTTTTGGGCCGAAGCCCGAATGACTCACATATTAAACTAAACAGGACCTCTGGGTTGCAAACAAATAGAGCCGCCCATTCGGGTTGGGCTAGGTTAATGTAGGAGAAGTTCCTATCAATCTCTAGGCTGGGGAATGGGCCGATCATACAAGCAAACAAGGCCCACACAAATTCAACATGTCCTCACTAGACGTTTAAATCAAACCAGGTATGGATCGATCCGGAGAGGTGCTTGGGGCATAGGCCCAGGTCACCTCAAAGGAATAGGGCTTTCACGCTATTCTTTTTGGGCTTCCCCACTTTTTTCACATCACCTGAAGGTGTGCGTCTATGGTCGGGTCTTTGACTGACCAAACAATGGGCTAGGTAAGGACACTGCCAGGAAAACGTTTGGGGCTAAAGCCCAGGTATTAAGGGGATGTGGTTAGACGACACCCTCCTCTTTTCCCTCGCTTATTCACATCACCAAGAAGGTGTGAGTCCCTAACAGGGGACCCTCAAACAGGTCCCGGGGTGAAATCGGTTTATGTGGACCCTCGCTCTCATATGATGCAAAGGTGTAGAAAATTAAAGTGCGCACGAAAATAAACAAGCAAAATAATAAAAGCCATAAATGAACAGTTTTCGAGTTAAGCCATCTTTCTTAAAATTAAACAAGTTAATATTAAAAAGTGGTCCCCAGCAGAGTTGCCAGTCTGTGAGCCTCGATTTTAAACCCTATCCTATGTTGATTAAAGCTGATTAGGATCTAACTGGGTTTTAGGTCCACTTATAACCTAAGATTAATAACTATTTCATATAACAATAATTATTAAAACCTAAGCTAGCTCACTGGAACCTATTATGAGTCGCCACCTAATTTTAACCTAGATCAAATTAGGAAAGGTGAGTTCGGGTTCGGGGGCTTGGTATACGACTTATTTAGGGTTAAATTACTTTCATTACCCCTCCTAGGTCGTTCTTCCTCTACTTTGTTTATTTACGGCATACTACAAAGTTGTTTTTAACCTAAGTGCGCGGTTATGTTTTTTTTTATTTTTAACATTTTTTGACAGAAAATAAAAGTGAAAATTGCAAGTACCTAAACTTGGGTTTCAGAGGTAGAATTAGGTCAAATTGTGTTTCCGTCCGTAGCCACGGACCAAATGTCCGTAACCACGGAACCTAGTTAACCTATGTGAAAAAAAAAGTCGAATTAAACTGAAAACGAAAATTTGAAACGTCCGGGGCCACGGACAGGATGTCCGTAGTCCCGGACATAGTTTAGCAAAACCTAAATTTTTAAAATTTTAAAATCCCGTCGCCGTCCGTGGGTGTCCGTGGCCACGGACAACCCGTCCATGGTCCCGGACCATAGGTCCGAGGTCTCGGACCACCCACGGGCAGGGGTTTTCTGGTGGTTCCCAACGGTGTTTTCGGCTAAAAAATTATGCACGTGTAGCCTGAAAGATATACAATACGTTAGTAATAGAAAGATTGTAGTTTGAAGTCTGATTACACACGAAACTTGACAAACAAGTAACAAGGCAGAAGCAAAAGTAATTTGCAATACAGAAGCCGAAAAGGGTTGGTTTGAGCCCAAAATTTAATAGAGAGTTAATAACGTTGTGGGGAGTTAGAAAAGTAGAATTATAACCTGTTTTACCTTCAGATTCGTGGTGTTTCTTCACGTCGGGATTCTTCGGAGGCCTCGTTGATGGCGGATCCGAAAGAACTTCGAACCGAGCTTCTGACCCCTTGTTGTTCTTGATGTTCTTCACGTTTTGGTGTTTGTTTTTTGGTGAGGGTTTGATGATGGCTGATGTTGTGGTCGTTGAAAAATATATTTTGGTGTTGATTTGATTTGATTTTGGTTTGATTGTAGCTCTGGAGTTCAAAACGTGAAGAGAATGAGACGGCTGCCTTCTTTGGGAGTCTAGGGTTCTTGAGGTTCTGATTTGATCATGGGATAAGGTTCCTTATATAGGCTTCCAAAAGGAATTTGATTATAAAATTTTATACATGGGTAAAGGATGATAATTCTGATTTTTCTAAAGTGGAATCGAATTTTTTGGATATTGGGATATTTTTAAATTCAATTTCTCGTTAGATTCAATCAGAAATTGCAAGAAAATTATTGGAAATTCGAAAAATCAAAATTCTAATGCCATTATGCTTCAAATGTCATCCTCTATCATGGGTTAAAATTTTAAAGCATTTTGAATTGATTTGACCCTTATTTGGAGGAGAGAGAAAGGCAATAGAGGGCTTAGGTGCGAAAAATTACGAAAATGCCCCTGGAGATGACTAAGCTGTCCCTAGTACTCTGAAATGTGCCGATCAAACTGAGAACCCTCGCTACTAGCCTATTAGTAGAGGCTCTCTTCCGGGGGGGTTGAAATTTTGGATATAACATGTTGTTTTCTTAGATTCATGTGCGCTGTTTGGCGCTTATTATTTACTAGCATATCATACACAGTGCTTACGGTATGTACCGTAGCTTTCTTTACCTCATTGTATTTTCCAATCATATCAGTTAACGTGGTACCGGACTCCGTGGCGAGGATGTGTGTATCCTTCCTTTATGGAAGTCCTTCTGGTATTTTGGTTCTAAACGTTTCTTGTTAGTCGTTATATTTATTTTGACCTCGTTTTCTTGGTACCCTACATTTAAGGTAACTAGAGGCGGTGTCCTCGTCCTCCCGGGCTTACGCCCATTTACTAGTACATTAAGTACTTGCTTTAACTCACGCTATTTAGCGTCTAGTTTAGTTGTTTTTTTTTGTATCATTGGTTACACCTGGGTATTTGTATTATTGTTTAGGGGATTAGCCATTGTTTAATCCACATATTTCATGCCACTGACAGTCGTACTAATAGTAGACGACGTGCCTTTACATAAACCCATAATTATCACTTTCATACTTGGAACTTGTCCAATGATTAGTATGATCATGATATTACACATAAGATTTAATCTTGATGTTTGTTCATTCATAATTGTACATAAGCGTACACGGCACTCCTTGGTAAAGGGAGTGCCCAGGGGTGGTAATATTTTTGCGTTAAACATTAATTCGCATTTATTGTTGCGAATGGTATTGGTAGTAACTGTAATACCCCGAATTTTTGTAGCCCTAATGGAAACCATAGTTCCTTAGGAGTTATTAGAGATCATTAGGAAGCCTTAGTGGTCGGGAATCAACCAAGAAACCCTGGAGAAACCCTAATTCAGAAAGTTCCGAAAAGCACTAAAATTTCGGTAAGTTATTTGGAGTTCAAGAAGCCCCGGTCAACTGTGGTCAAACCTAGGTCAACTTTGGTCTGACTTCGGTCAAACATTGGACATTGGTCAATGGTCAACTTTGACCATGATGATGTAGTGATGATGCAGTAGTGATGCAGTGATGATGCAGTGATGATGCAGTGATGATGTCGGCATGACATAATGATGATGTAAGCGTCGAGGTGTCAAGAGATGATTAGTTACACATGGTCCAATCAAGAGAAGACATGTGTCACCTTCATTAATGAGGGGCGGCCACACATGGATGGTGGAGATCAATCCAAGCAAAAATCTACGATCCGACGGCTGTAAGTGAAGACATCATTCTATTTTGTCTTATTCTCTTTATTAACCATGCCACTTGTCTCCCCCATTAATGTGGCCGGTTCTTAGGTGGAAGGATAGGATTTAATCTAGACAATTGTCACTAATCTAATGGCTTAGGAGGAGATAAGGACATATAAGTAATCATTAGCTTATATTTTTACAAATTTAAGCCATTTACATCTTACCTTCGGCCAAGATAAGAAGGAGGGGTCACGACCTCATCTCTTCATTCTATTCCTCACTCTCACGCCATTGGAGAACCATAGGAGCTCATAGAACACAACACCCACCATTAGAGAAGAGAATTCAAGCTAGAAATCAAGGAAAAACAAGATTTCAAGGAAGGAGAAGCAGCTGTTGACCTTGGGCGAATTGGTTGGTGGAATAAATTGATTCAATTAGCTAAAGAACTTGTAAGGTCGTGGCTAGAATGGCAAGGAGAGTCCAGGTAACACTTATGCTCACCATTTCTTTCTTTAAACCCTGATTTTGAGCTTTAACTCTTGTTAATGGTAACTTCCGAACCCTAGCTTCTCTTGAGCTGAAATTTTGACAGTGTTCTTAGTAGTTATTACTAGAATAATATCAAAATTCAGGCGAAAATACCTTTGGGAAGTAGGATAAGTCTAGGGAACTTTAGAGAGGAAAAATGTGTTTTAAGACTCCTTGAGTGATTTCGATGGGATTTTGTTGAGTTTGGTGTGTTATTCTACCTATATTAACTCATAATAATTGATTATAGGTGGTGGGAACTCGTGGTTAGACATAAAAATGCTAGGTCAAGGTGGGAGGGCTTAAATGGGGTTTTAAGCCTTGAGACTTAGTTAAATAGGTTCCCGAATTCATCTTGCCTTAAAATTTTAGGGTAGTCTTTAATAGTGAACATATGGTTATGGTCAAAAAATGAAGTCGAATGGAGATATTTAAGTCGGTTAGACATGGCAAGGGAAAATAATGAGCTTTAAGCTTTAGGAGTTGTTTAGATGAGTTTCCGACATGGGTTTGAGCTGAAATTTTGAGGGTATTCTTATATTTAGAATTTAGATCTATGGTCAAAATTCAGGTCGAAAATCACCTGGGAAGTTATTCGAATTGTTAGGAAGTGATTTGGGTCAAAGGTGTGCTTTAAGCTTGTATTAGTGTGATTGTGTGTTGGTTATTGGATTTAATGGTTTTTCTGGTCATTATAGTGCTAATATGACGTGTGGTTGAACTTTTAAGAGATGGTGAAGTGTAAAAGGTATAAGGAAGTCTTGTAAGGTTATATGTGTGCTAAAACTTGGAAAGAAGGAAAATTGTGTTTAAGTATGGTTTTGGGGTGTTTGTTGCTTGGTTTATCCTTGAAATGTTTGGAATGATATTGGTTTGACTATTTATCAGAGAATATGGTGTGGATACCTTAACCCCTTTTTAAGGGTGATTGTGTTGTAATATTCTTCTGAAAGGTTTTGGAAATGATTTTTGAGTTATCCTTGTGTTGAATGTTGATTTATGACTGATAAGAGATTGAGCTGGTTTCTGGTTGAGTGAATGGTATATTCATGGAAGGAGCTTATTATTACACGAATTGTGAAGAATCTATTCAAGAGTTTTACTACTTATTTGATCATGATTATGAATGTTGGATTGGAAGCTGCATTTTGTGTGATACTATGTGATGGTGGACTTGTTGGTTGGTTGGATGGTGATGTTGAGAAAGGCTATGGTTAGCCTCGTTGATAAAGGCTATGGTTAGCCTCATTGAGAAAAGCTATTTGAGCAACTGAATATTAAGTCATTTTATGGCTTGCCGTATTGGCGACTGATTATTAGACTCCTACCAATGAATTGGGGTCGTCCTATGATCTACTCTTTGAGCTATGGTTAGCCTTAGGGGGTGTGCACACTTAAGGACATAGGGCCAGAGAATTGAGATTTGTGGATTTCACTTTGTGATTCCAGTGGGGTGTTGAGATTTAACCGATTGACGAGGTACGAATGTGATGGTATTCCAAGGGCAGGTAAACTCTTCCGTGTGATATACTCTTATTGCATTCCTCTGCTTGTGTGATGATTTTGGATGCTTATTTGTTATGCAAAGAGTTTTAAAGAGAAAATGAATTTTACAGGGTGAGGTAATTGTTACTCAGTTTCGCTGATTTTGTGCAACCCCTTCGTGTGTTTGTTTGGATTTATGGTTGCAGGTGAAGTTAAATCTTTGTGTGATATTGCTCTTGAGCTTGGGACAAGGGAATGCGCCGACATAGCTAGGAATTTCATTTATTTGTAAGTGGCAAACTCCTTGGAGCATGTTCCGGGAGTTAGGTTGTAGGTGGATTAGCCTTAGCATCCACACTAGTTGGTGTGGGTGTGGCGGTAGCACTCCGGTTTGGCTTAGGTGTTATTTAGTCTTCCGCTGTAAAATATTGTAGGAAGTTGTGCAAAAAAATAAATAAATAAATTAGGGTGTAAAAACCGGGGTGTTACAGAGTGGTATCAGAGCCAGGTTAGGTCTTTAGGGAGCTTTGGCTAAGTTAAGAATAAATCTAGGCTTAAAAACTTGACAAGCCGTGGGGATGGGAATTGTTTTTGTTGCTTGTTACCTATTTGTTTGATTGTTTGGAATTAGTTGTGGTCGTCGGATAATTGGGGCTATACTAGGATTAAACTGGAACTTGTTTAATTGTGCAAATTGCTTGAATCTGACGTGGAAGGTTGACCTTGATCCTGGTCAGATCAAGGGAAACTGAAAACAAATTGAGGTGGAAGGATAGTTCAACACTGGCACTGACCATGGCAGGGTTGGAGGATTCCTGAAGCTTCCTGCAAGTGATCATGAAAAATTAGATCAGAGTAGCGCAGTGGAAGCGTGGTTGGTGTAAGACGTAGGTGTTGATTAATGGAGAAATAATTGAGGATAGTTTGATATTAATATCTGAGATTGATGCAATAGGACACTTAAAGTGTTTGACATGTTTATGTGATCAAAATTATTATCTTTTTGCTCTGTGGTGAATTATCTGAAGTAGGTGGATTGTTATTGTATGTGGCGAATGTTGTCACTTAAGTGGTGAATTATTTGAGGTGGTGGTTATTTGAGGTAATTATATAAATCACTTGTGGAGGTTGAGAATCTTTGTGTTTGAGGTTAGTACCTAAAGTTTCGGGAGAAACTTTCTTTTAAGGGGGGAGAGACGTGTGTAATAGGTGATGAGTGATGAAATAATTGACATGGTTATGTGTGTTAATATGCTTTATGTCATGAGGTATTGTGTGTTGGTTCATGTTTTAATGAATTGGATTACATAAGGAGAACATAAAGTTCGGGATTTTGTGGTTGGATACTTTTGAAAATAAATAGTTTGACACCATGTACGAGGTGTTGATATAATTATTGATATGATTAATATGATGTTACTCAGTATTTGGAAATTGACTTGTGTGCTTATGTGCTTGTGTGCTATGGTTATGTGACATTTATTTATGGCTATTTAATGCTTGGTGGTATTACCTTGTCGTCAAAAATTTGTATAAGTGTTTGGGTATTTGGTGATGATGGTAAACTTTGTGGTAAGCTAAGCTTCGGGGACGAAGCTTTTGTTTAAGGGGGGAGAATGTAATACCCCGAATTTTTGTAGCCCTAATGGAAACCATAGTTCCTTAGGAGTTATTAGAGATCATTAGGAAGCCTTAGTGGTCGGGAATCAACCAAGAAACCCTGGAGAAACCCTAATTCAGAAAGTTCCGAAAAGCACTAAAATTTTGGTAAGTTATTTGGAGTTCAAGAAGCCCCGGTCAACTGTGGTCAAACCTAGGTCAACTTTGGTCTGACTTCGGTCAAACATTGGACATTGGTCAAACCTTGGTCAATGGTCAACTTTGACCATGATGATGCAGTGATGATGCAGTAGTGATGCAGTGATGATGCAGTGATGATGCAGTGATGATGTCGGCATGACATAATGATGATGTAAGCGTCGAGGTGTCAAGAGATGATTAGTTACACATGGTCCAATCAAGAGAAGACATGTGTCACCTTCATTAATGAGGGGCGGCCACACATGGATGGTGGAGATCAATCCAAGCAAAATATCTACGATCCGACGGCTGTAAGTGAAGACATCATTCTATTTTGTCTTATTCTCTTTATTAACCATGCCACTTGTCTCCCCCATTAATGTGGCCGGTTCTTAGGTGGAAGGATAGGATTTAATCTAGACAATTGTCACTAATCTAATGGCTTAGGAGGAGATAAGGACATATAAGTAATCATTAGCTTATATTTTTAAAAATTTAAGCCATTTACATCTTACCTTCGGCCAAGATAAGAAGGAGGGGTCACGACCTCATCTCTTCATTCTATTCCTCACTCTCACGCCATTGGAGAACCATAGGAGCTCATAGAACACAACACCCACCATAGAGAAAGAGAATTCAAGCTAGGAAATCAGGAAAAAAAACAAGATTTCAAGGAAGAGAGCCAATCTGTTGACCTTGGGCGAATTGGTTGGTGGAATAAATTGATTCAATTAGCTAAAGAACTTGTAAGGTCGTGGCTAGAATGACAAGGAGAGTCCAGGTAACACTTATGCTCACCATTCTTATTCTTTCTTTAAACCCTGATTTTGAGCTTTAACTCTTGTTAATGGTAACTTCCGAACCCTAGCTTCTCTTGAGCTGAAATTTTTACAGTGTTCTTAGTTAGTTATTACTAGAATAATATCAAAAGTTCAGGCGAAAATACCTTTGGGAAGTAGGATAAGGTCTAGGGAACTTTTAGAGAGGAAAAATGTGTTTTAAGACTCCTTGAGTGATTTCGATGGGATTTTGTTGAGTTTGGTGTGTTATTCTACCTATATTAACTCATAATAATTGATTATAGGTGGTGGGAACTCGTGGTTAGACATAAAAATGCTAGGTCAAGGTGGGAGGGCTTAAATGGTGTTTTAAGCCTTGAGACTTAGTTAAATAGGTTCCCGAATTCATCATGCCTTAAAATATTTAGGGTAGTCTTTAATAGTGAACATATGGTTATGGTCAAAAAATGAAGTCGAATGGAGATATTTAAGTCGGTTAGACATGGCAAGGGAAAATAATGAGCTTTAAGCTTTAGGAGTTGTTTAGATGAGTTTCCGACATGGGTTTGAGCTGAAAGTTTGAGGGTATTCTTATATTTCGAATTTAGATCTATGGTCCAAAATTCAGGTCGAAAATCACCTGGTAAGTTATTCGAATTGTTAGGAAGTGATTTGGGTCAAAGGTGTGCTTTAAGCTTGTATTAGTGTGATTGTGTGTTGGTTATTGGATTTAATGGTTTTTTGGTCATTATAGTGCTAATATGACGTGTGGTTGAACTTTTAAGAGATGGTGAAGTGTAAAATGTATAAGGGAGCCCTGTAAGGTTATATGTGTGCTAAAACTTGGAATTATGTTTAAGTATGGTTTTGGGGGGTGTTTTGTTGCTTGGTTTATCCTTGAAATGTTTGTAATGATATTGGTTTGACTATTTATCAGAGAATATGGTGTGGATACCTTAACCCCTTTTTAAGGGTGATTGTGTTGTAATATTCTTCTGAAAGGTTTTGGAAATGATTTTTGAGTTATCCTTGTGTTGAATGTTGATTTATGACTGATAAGAGATTGAGCTGGTTTCTGGTTGAGTGAATGGTATATTCATAGAAGGACCTTATTATTACACGAATTGTGAAGAATCTATTCAAGAGTTTTACTACTTATTTGATCATGATTATGAATGTTGGATTGGAAGCTGCAGTTTGTGTGATACTATGTGATGGTGGACTTGTTGGTTGGTTGGATGGTGATGTTGAGAAAGGCTATGGTTAGCCTCGTTGATAAAGGCTATGGTTAGCCTCATTGAGAAAAGCTATTTGAGCAACTGAATATTAAGTCATTTTATGGCTTGCCTTATTGGCAACTGATTATTAGACTCCTACCAATGAATTGGGGTCGTCCTATGATCTACTCTTTGAGCTATGGTTAGCCTTAGGGGGTGTGCACACTTAAGGACATAGGGCCAGAGAATTGAGATTTGGGGATTTCACTTTGTGATTCCAGTGGGGTGTTGAGATTTAACCGATTGACGAGGTACGAATGTGATGGTATTCCAAGGGCAGGTAAACTCTTCTGTGTGATATACTCTTATTGCATTCCTCTGCTTGTGTGATGATTTTGGATGCTTATTTGTTATGCAAAGAGTTTTAAAGAGAAAATGAATTTTACAGGGTGAGGTAATTTACTTACTCTAGTTTCGCTGATTTTGTGCAACCCCTTCGTGTGTTTGTTTGGATTTATGGTTGCAGGTGAAGTTAAATCTTTGTGTGATATTGCTCTTGAGCTTGGGACAAGGGAATGCGCCGACATAGCTAGGAATTTCATTTATTTGTAAGTGGCAAACTCCTTGGAGCATGTTCCGGGAGTTAGGTTGTAGGTGGATTAGCCTTAGCATCCACACTAGTTGGTGTGGGTGTGGCGGTAGCACTCCGGTTTGACTTAGGTGTTATTTAGTCTTCCGCTGTAAAATATTGTAGGAAGTTGTGCAAAAAAATAAATAAATAAATTAGGGTGTAAAAACCGGGGTGTTACAGTAACTGTGTTACGGTAGAATTGTTGTTTCAGTTTGGTCTTACTGTGGACTGTCATGTTTTACAGGGTCCCTGGTGTTCATCACATGTTGGCGTAAACTTGGAGTATGTATTATTGGTATTGATTGTTATACGATCGTATTTCCTCTATAATTCTCTGTATGATTTAACATATACAAATGTGAGCTGTTAGTCACAGGCGTTTTTATTTAATACCTTATGGTTGAATTATTGTTAGCTGCTGTTGTTAGAATACTGCAGTTTGCATTTATTCTCACAGTAATTAATTGTGGCAACTTGTGAAGAGTCTCAGGAATCATCCGACCCTAATGTGATCAGCACCATTAGAACTATCCTTCCACCCCAATTTGCGTTCAGCTTCCCTTGACCTGTACCGGATCAAGTTCCACCTCCCACGTCCATAACAAGCCATTAAATAATTTACAAATCTGTCATAGTGCTTAGCTCGTAAGCCGTTGTTTTTGATTCACTATTGTTTAATGAAGATAGTTTGTTATGGGTTGGTGTATGCCCCTTTTTATTATGATGGTTGGACTCAACAGGTCCTTCGGAAGTTGTAAATTAGTAGTCACATTGTTGTATTCGAACAGTACGATTGTTTAGCGGTTATTGGTAGTCACAGTGTCGTACCAATGGTCTACATAGTTTACAGAACTCGTTTGTAACGATAATGATAATTGTAACTACAGTCGTAGTTGTCTGCAGCACTTGCAATAGCAAGTGCGCGGGGTAGACAGAATTATTAGTACATCGTTTAGCTTACCGCTTGCAGTGGCAAGCGTGCCATGCAAGTTGAATTGTTGGTTTTAGACCTGTTCGTCTTATGACCGTATTGGTTGCTCAAGTATCGTTAGAACGATTGTTCCTAAACAAGACAGTATTTTGATTGGAAAATTTTCATGTCCACATTGTTTTTAGATTATCCAAGTTCTACCTCACAGTAGACTTATGATAGCATAAACGCTCGGAATTTATCGTCACGACAGAGCTCTAGTGTTACAGTATTGTGTACACAAGATTAAGACGGGAATATAGATATGACAGGACGAGTGGACTTACAAAGTTCTCCACATTTACAATATAGTCTCAATTTACAGTTTGGTATTACAATACAATTGCATGGTAGTTAAAGGTCCCCATTACCGGCGACGGTCTTGCGGAACTCAAGATGCTCCCGATCCACTTGCCCTGATGTTTTGGAAGATCCTTTCTACGGCGTTTACCGTAGCAATGGCGCTCGCCCCCGGCGGTGCCTGTCGCCAATGCTTGGTCATTTATAAGTAAGGTAAGGTACTGAATTTTGTTAACGCTATAAGGATAAGATTTTATACTTTCAATATGGAGTCGCTTAGACGGTCTATCGGCCTTAGTTTCCCTCGTCCCGATATTCAAGGGTTCACATCATTCAGAAGTATTATGCTCATTGGGTTGTGACGGGAGGGGTACTGTCGGTAGTAGTCCGTAATGGATTTCCACATGAAAGTGGATTGTCGCCAATGTACTCACAACGTTCGTATGTCTCCTTATGACTAAGCTCTCAGCTGGTCCATACGGGAGTAATATTCCCGGGCCGTTATGCCCTTGGCCAGCTTCTTGGCCCGCACCACCACTAGACATCGGTATTACCGTTCGTCTTTCTTTTACTCGATAACTTCTCATATTACATTCCACACATTTGTGCACCTAAAGGGCTAACACTTGCAAGCCAAAGGCTTGCTAACACATCAGTTCACTTAAATGAAGACGTTTCGTACCTCACAAACGTTTCCCGTATTCCCAAGTCCTAGGCTCACTGTCTTAAATCCTATTATCTCGTCATCAGAGCGGTACTCCACTCTAATACCACTTTTGTAACACCCCACTCATAATCACGTAATAATCACTCACGTAGCATTAATAAACGACGTCTCACAGCGGAAGTCTCACAGTAGTTAAATCTCACTCGGGTGTCACATGCCATTACTCGCCCATATGAGTAAAGAAGCAGAAGTAAATTAAATACGAAACAACACTGGTAACAAATACATAACCGCAGTGATAACCAAATACTAGCCTATACATCAATCTAAACCAACTGTAACTTTAATGACAAGTGAGCGTCTAGGTATTCCCAAATGTATACAACGTTATTAACTCATTAACTTGTACTCATCCTAGTACAACACTATGTCTCGTGCGGTAATTAAAATCCTAACTACCCGGGTCCTGCTCTTTGGCTTCCGCGATAATCAATACCTGCAGCAATGCCATAAAGGCAAAGCGATAAACGCTGAGTATGCCGAGCCTGGACCCTATTGGTCACTTGATAGTCAGGGTCGCCATTATTAGGTTCATTACATGCTTTACCGGTGTACAGGTATGATTAGGAGTAAACTCATAAATGACTGTAATTTAAACAATTAGAGCAGTCACTACAATTCACACACAACAGTCATTCCAATTGTACGAACATCATAACATTACATCAACCAACACAACAAGGAGTTAATTCATGCACGTTTATTAATTATCTCATACCACATCGGTCGGCCCCCCGGGCCCCCACATAACTCTTTAATTGGTTAGCACTGTCGGGCGTCAGTTAGCACAACCCGAAATACCTCACTTGGACAGTAGTCCCATGCACAACGAGGTGCCCATTCTCTTAGCCTTTTCAAAAGCGTCCATATATTGCCTTTTTTAAGACGCCCATGTTATCACCATACCTGTCGATCTATCTAGGCTCGATCAGGTTAAACCAGAGTAAGCCCGATCCGGGTTAACTCAAGAGATCTCAACGCGCGTCCAGTAGCCAATGACTAACTGGATTAAGGTCAACCATCCACATTTATCCACACTCCACTGTTGACTTAGTTAGTCAGTTAAACTGTTATAGTTTTAAATATGGAGAACATCACTTATTTATTGGCTGCCCTGTGGGTCTTACACATGCCTAGAGGCATTATAGGTAATAACCATGTTCTAGTCAAGCTATAGAGATCGACCATGTCGTATCTTTGTAACACCCCAACTCAATCCAGATGTGGTCTCGCTACTTAACAGTATATATATAAACATGTCACAGCGGAATTCTTTACAATCCAGGACCTTGCCACGGTCTGACTACAGAATATACCGAACATTAGTACAACAACCTTAACCAATTACATATCCTTCTTACAATCCCCTCACATCCTATACATCTTACTAACTCAATTGCCATACGAGTGTACAAGCGCAACTCGTAGGCCACACTTAACCCGTAACACTTGTACCCCTTCTTACTCTCGCGACGGCCGCCTCCTGATGTACCTGTGTAGTAAAAACAGCCCCCAAAGGGGGTCAGCACGAATGCTGGTACGATCCCCTCATGGCCCCCAAGCTAACGTGGCTACGACGACTAATTGTCGATAGCATGGAGGTTGATTAAATGCACAACATAATAGTAAATGCTGTAAACAACCATCCAAATATGAACAATCAAAGTTCACACACAATGAACGTCTTAAATGCGTTCCCTTAATTAGAGAGTTAGTTATTTAACTCTTAAGTAATGTTCCCTCTTAATCTTACTCCATCCTTATCTCACCTCAATCTTAGTCTTATCTTAATCTTAGAAACAACCATCCTTTAATAAGGAGTGGATGTGGCTTATCTTAATCTTAATATTACAAACCATCCTTTAAAAAGGAATGGTTGCAACTTATCTTAACCTTACCTTAATCTTAATCTTATCTTAATCTCAGTATACAAACCGTTCCTGGAGGGGAATGGTTGTAGCTTAATTCGAACCTGGGATTTAGGTGATCCCACCGCACCATCTTAATGCCACCTACTCTGGACGGGAGTCCAGCGCAGCTGAGCCAGCAACCGGCCCTAGGCTACAAGTCCGAAGACAAGTCCTTAAGCGGAGGGAGGATCTGATTCAGATACCGTCCCCCTTTTTCCTTAGCATGCATGACCGGAGATCGGTCCCGGGTTTCCTCACTCAAGTTCCAGTTAGTAGTAATCTCAAGACCATATTTGTTGGTTAACCTCTTTTGGTTCATATCGTCCCTTATTAGGGAGCGTTCCGTAGTCTCACTCAATTCCTTACTAAACATTGGTTAGTAAGTTCTCACGGTATGTTGTGTTAGTTTTCAAACATCACACAACAATACAATAATATAATATATTTCGGTTGCATGCTTTATCTTGTTTAATGAGCACACAAAAACAGATAGCACACAAGCCGAGGGACACCTCCTTAGCAAGCAGGTCACAAGAGAATTGTACCATTCACCGTTGGCCGTTCGGTTGCTTACTCTCCTCTGGAGTCCAAATTCTCAAACCCTAAAACATTCATTCAATTTTAGGTTGTTAATTACCTTTCCAATAAAGCTAACTTACTTAACTCACTTAGTCACTAATGATCCCCATCTTACACCACTTAAGTTCTTATAAACTTAATCTTAAGTGAATCACTTCTCCTCATAACTTATACTTATTCATCCACTTAATTATCATTGTTACTCACCAAACATGTCTTAAACAACCTTATATCATCATTACCTAACATTCCCCATCATTTCCCGACCTTAAACAAAGTTTTTGGTCAATACAGCACCTTGTCCGAACTTGTGTCCGGACTTCCCAAGTTCGGACACTGTTCGAGACTCTAAGGGTGCAGATTGCCGAATGTCCGAACATGCGTCCGGACTTCCCAAGTTCAGACGTTGTTCGAGGCCAAACCAGAAAATAGAAATAGATGTGTCCGAACTTCTATGTCCGGACGGGTAGTTCGGACGCCAGTCGAAGATCAGAAGACTTACGCGCTCCAGGGCATGTCCGAACGTCCAAGTTCGGACGTTAGATCGGACGTGCCCAAACACCCATTTTCCTTATCTTTAAACTCTTACTCAACTCTTACCAAAATCCCTAACATCTATTATGTTTTATCCTCAGGTTTCTAAATGGCATCTCATGCCTATGTAACCATTATACCAAGGTGTTACTTCATCACCTTAACATCATCTCCCAAGCATCCTTATGCATATCCATTTGCTTTACTCAAACTTCTCAAAGCTATATGTAATCTAGCACACGCTTACATCTTCACAAGTCATTATACCTTATTTTTCCTTCAAATTTGTACAAGCTTCCTTAACCATGGTTTTGGTGCCTTAAATTCACCATTGTAACCCTTAGTCCCTCTAGACATCCCTAGGTCTTCCTAGTACTCAAGAACTCCATAGTTTATTCATTCTCACCAAAACAACACTTAATATTTCCTAGAACATCCTTAGTCATAAAATCTCCTGAGAACACCTTAAACACTACCCTTCATTTACCTTGACCAAGCAACACCCTCCTTAGACTTTTCCACCTCTTTTGTTCAACTTACTCACCATTCTCATGATCATACACTCTTATAACTCCCTAGCCATTTCCTTTGACGACTTACAACCTTTTCCTACAGTTTTACTTCTATCTCCCAAACCACTCATCACCTTCTAAACTGAACCCTTACTAGTCCTCTACTAGTTTCACCACCACCTACACAAGCTTCTCATAACTCTCCTTGTCTTACTCTCTGTAACACCCCAACCGCTAATCCTATACTTACCGTCTAATCGTCCTACTAATCTTACGAGTCCACAGCGGAAATATTACATACTTACTACGGCGGGTGGTACAACGCCGCTAACCGCCCATACGGCTAGCTAGGCTTACCTTACTTACAGTCACGGTCTGATGAACATAACGTACCGAGCTACTAAATTACTTGCCAAATTACCATACACCAAATACTTACATCGATGGATCACCGAGTATTAAAGTATATTCGATTACATCATTTCTAAGTTCCAAAAGAATGAGTTTCTAAGGCTACTCATCTATACCAATCCCCATCCTATCAAAATCCAAAAGGTGTACCCCATGGTACACCGGCTAATAAAAAACTGTAGCCTTGTACTACTTAGTACACCCATCATGAATTCATTGTTTACAAACCCAAAAGAAGGACAGGAAAATTAAACTTCGATTCTCCTAGTCTTCATCCTTCACGGGTACCTACGTGTAGTAAAAATGGTGCCTCAAGGGGCTCAGCAAACGCTGCGTATAAACTCCGCATATACCGCGTGCTAGCTAGGGCACGCCGACTATTTGACGTCCACTAAACATACAGTTCATTATTTTCATACATACATGCTTTGCATTCAACATACATGCTATACAATTCAGTACACAATTCAAGGCAACAATATCATAGCATATATCTCACTTACCTTCACAAGGTTAGCCAAATTATGCATCCGGGTTAATCGGAACGCTTTACTCTTTTACTCATTACTTACTTTTCTTCTTACTTTCATTTACTTTACTTACTCATTCTTACTTACTTACTTATACTCAAGTTAAGTCGTCGGGACCTCCGGCCCTGGGGACTACGCCGTCCCACCTCCGGGATTTACTTGACTCACCAATCCGGGATGCTACCCACTTAAGGGATTTGGGCCGCGGACCAGTTTAAGAGTCAGGAATTGGAGCCAACCTCTCGTGACTCCGCATCCTCACGCGTGGCCGAAACTATATCGGACTTCTACTCATTCCAATTTAATTACCAATTTAAGTTAGGATGGTTAGCTTGTTAGGAATAAGTTAGAAGTCCAAACTCATCACAATCGGTCACAGTACAATACATCATACATACACACATTCATATTCATCCAAACATTTCATGAATTATACAAACTAAGATTTAAGAAAAATATTCCCAACACACAGCACTACATATTCACAAGTATGCATATTAACTCCGATTCGTGCATTTATCTTATTTGGTGATCAATTAGCACACAACACACAAATCAGAGTAACCAAGATAGCATACGGGGCATGAGGAATCCATATCGTTCACCGTTGTACGTGTTTCCAAACGTCCTTCCGGTGTCACAAATCAAATCCTATGATATGCACACAATTGAATGGTTAATCTACCATTATTAATCTTAACTCAACTACTTTTGTGTTTACTAATCCATATTCACTAAGCCTTTACATACCTTACACTTATATCTCATTTTACTTACTTTCTATTACTTGTCCTTAATTTACATACACATATATATACATATGTATAGGTGGGTATACATATATATATACATATATTTATACTAGTTATAAGCTTACTGTTTTTTTTTGTAAGCATAGGGCCGTCCGACCCACCGTCCGACCCAAGCCCTGGGTCGGACCATTCCAGTAAAGTTCGTTCCCAGAAATTTACCCTGTCCGACCCAGCACTATTCCGTCCGACCCATACTCTCTGGGTCGGACCATTCCAGAAGGTTTTGGTCCTGTCGTCCATGCTCCGTCCGACCCACGTCCGACTCACCGTCTGGGTCGGACGAAGTCAGAAACTTCGACATTGTAAAAATTTGCATGTCCGACCCATGTCCGACCCACGGACCTGGGTCGGACCATTCCAGAAGTTCATGGTCCGTTGTTTAAGCCATGTCCAACCCACGTCCGACTCACGGCTCTGGGTCGGACCATTCCAGAAAGTTTGGTTTTCGTTTCTCAAGCCCCGTCCGACCCACGTCCGACTCACCGTCTGGGTCGGACGGAATCAGAACCTTGCTACAGATTTTATTTTTCTTTCCCAATTTCACCCATTGTTTCCCCAATCTTCCTACATACATCCTAACATGTTTTTGTGCAATTTAAACACCCTAAATCATGCTAATTCATTTCCTAATTCATTACACAACTCTATACTAACTTATATACACAATTCTCTTAATTTCAACTCAACACTTACACAGTTTTCTTCCTTAATGCATTTTGCTACAGATTTTGATACTAACACTCTCCATCTACCACTCCCTCTTCTAATGTCATTTCTAACACCTCTAATACATCACAACTACATTAACTATCTCTCCCCATCTTCCCTCTATCTATCTATCTCAAAATCTGTTACAACTTACATCATTCACCTAGTTTAAAACTCACTAAGTGTTCTAATCCTAGATAAATTTTGCCATAACCTCCCCTATATTTTTACACTCTCACCACATATTCTAGTTCACATTTCAACACCCATTTCACCTGTTTCGATAGACAAGCTCTCATATACCCACAACAACACTAAACCACTCTTAAAATTCCTGCACATTAACACTCATTCCCAATCTGTTTTGATAAATTTTAAAATGTCATTTAAGGCTTCAAAACACTTGTATCTTCCTATACATTACACTACTAATATATTACCATTTCCATTACTCATTTCAAACTACCAAAAACTGTTACATACATATATATACCAAGTTACACAAAAGAGTGTTCTTACCTTGTTTTTCTTCTAGATTTTCTTTCTTTTTCTTTCTCCTTCCTTCTCTCTCTCTACCGGTTTGTAGTCTCAATTCCTCTAACACTACCAACATTTATATACACCATTCAATACTAAGAACTAGCCCTAACCATTAATCAAGTTTCAATCTAGGTTTTAGGGTTTAGAAAATTTATTACCTTCCAAGAGTGCAAATGAAGCTTGGAGTGGTTCAAGAACAATATTTCCAACTCCACCAACAAGCCAAAATCGGCTAGAGCAAGAGGAAGAACAAGGGTTTAGTTCATGAATTTCGTTTTGCCTTTGTGGCTAGGAAAACAATGGAGTTTTGAGAATATTTTTACCTTAGGAGAACAAGGAGAAGGAGGGCCTTCTAATGGTGGTGTTGAAGCTCCAAATGGGACATACCCATGAAAACGAAAATGGTTGTTTTCGAATTTTGGAAGGATGCAAATGTAGCTCTTGGTGAGAGGATTACAATGGTGGTATTTTTATAATTTTTGGAAGGGCTTGGAGAGAGTTACAAAGGAGAGAAGTAGAAGTTTGTGGGTGTTTCTATTTCCACCATGGAAATCGCATGAGGTAGGGGAAGAAGAAAAGAGAGAGTGAGGAGGGGTGTGTTCACGTGAGAAGAGAGTGAGGGGTAGGAGAGAGAATTGCAAAAGTGAGTGTGAGAGTAATAAAGTGAGGTGAGTGTTATTGTTTTTGTCTTTTATTAATAAGAGAGGAATAAAGAGTGTGTGAGAGAGAGAGGAGGGGGAAATAAAGCCCATCGGCTGCACCCCACACACACACAAAAATTTTACTTTTTATTTCAAAAGTGGACACATAAGTTTGTGTTAATTATGTTTCTACCCCACAACGTCCTGTTTTTGACAGTTTTTACTAATCTCTCGTTTTATTGATTTTATTGGTCCTAAAGCTTCACTAATATTTATTAATGATTATTTAGTTGACCAAAATTGTTACAAGTCTATTTGACCCGCTTAAAGACACGTTTTCCCGGTTACCTCGAAAAACGCGCTTTAAGGTTCGTTAGTGCTTTTAATCCGTTTTAAGGATCCGTTTTCTTCGGGATTTGTTCCCTAATAATTATCTATACTTAATTAAGCTTCTAAAATACTTATTAGCCTAATTAATCACTATTTTTAATTACAGGGTATAGTTCACACCTAAATCATCTTAAAGCATTATACACCATTCCCTCTAGATTTTTGCTCAAGTCTTAACATTCCTCATACCATGTCTTTGGTGTGTTCAATACACCCACCAATCCTCTAATTCTTCCTAGACAACTCTAGAAGAACTCCTTCATTAACTCATTTCCACCCAATTTTCTTTTCATGCTCCCTAGTAAACCCTAGGGCATATTAACTCACCACTACCACCTAAACACTTATTTTCTACTCAAATTTCGCCATAGCTCCTCTAGTATATTCTCATGCCCAAATGCTTTGTTTTTCTCACACAATAATCTCTCACACACCAAGTCCTTTCTCATCTTATTTTCTCACCCAAATCAACTTATTCACATCATACTCAATATATTGCAATAATCTTAAATTGCATAGCACTAAGGCTCTTAAATGACATGGCTCTTAGGCCCTTAAATGACTTAAACTTAAACACTGAATTTCCCACATATAAAAGCTTTCAACCTGCAAATACACCCATCAATCTCATAGTAGTTATAATGTTCTTAAAACTCATCTTAAACTTATATTACTAACTCATTTCCTTTGGCTCCTTAGTCACAAGTTCTCAAGCTTATTTAAGTTCTTTTTCTTAGGTTATACAACCCATTACCTAATGTAAGCTTTAAGCTACATTAGTACTCATCTAAAACTCATTCCTTAAACCTTAAACCACCATTAGGTAAGTAATTTACCTTGTTTTCTCAAGCTTATCTTAACTTCCTCCTTAGACATTCTTCTTGCATGAATCTCGGCCACCGCTTAAACTTCCTTTGCCAATGTTCTAACCAATATTCAATGACTCACATGAGTACTAAACAATACACTAACCTCAAGGAATGAAAACCTAGGTTAGAAATGTATTCTAAGGCATAAAAGTGGATGATTACCTTTGAAGTCTCAAAGTAGACTTGGGCATTGAATGAAATAGGACCTCCACTAGTCCTTGGTGAATAAAACAAGCTAGAACAAGGCATAAAAAACAAAGCCCCATGAGTAGTAAATTTTCGGCCATGGTGAGGAAGTGATGGAAACATGATTTTTCTTACATTTCCTTTACCTTAAGAGAATGGAGAAGCTAATGAGCTCTTCAAACTTGATTTTCCCCCATCAATGGAGATTTCGCATGGCTCCAAAATGAAGCTTTTCCAATTTTGTAAAGATAGAAAGCTAGAGCTTGAGCTAACTAAGAGATATATGTGTTTAGTTTTTGATTTGGAGCTAAAATGAACACTTGGTGAGCAATTGAAGGTGGAGCACCCATGGATGGAGCTCTCTCGGTTTGGAGCAAAAGAAGAGAAGAAGAAATCGTGGAAGGAAGGAGGAATGAAGAGAGAGAAGAAGAAAGGTAGCTTTAATGAAGATATTTTGCTTTTTAAAGCAAATAGTAACTTCTTACTTTATCCTCTTCTTTATAACATTATTTGACTACTCATGGTGACTCATCCTCCCTTAGAAAACCGGCCCCCTATTAATTAAGGCAAGTCATGGTCTTGTTTGACCAACTAATTAGCTTATATTGATTAAAACTTAAACTAGTCACTATTTGGCACTATTCACTAATTAGTGCACATATTTCTGAAATTTTTGATTTCCCAATGATTTAGGCTTCATAATGTGATACTAATTAGTACACATGTTGATTAAAGAGTAATGATGGACATCTAGCCACTCAAAACTCAATTCTAAGACAATTTCTCAAAAATGTGCTTTAAGACTTCTTAAAGCACATTTTGTGTTTTAACTTGTTTTCAAGCTTGGTTTTCTTTGGTAATTGGTTTAAAATGACCATTAGAATATTACTAAGGTCTTATCATGATATTTGGGTACTCACCCAAGTCTCTCCAAGCTTAGAGCACATTTTTGCCCTAATTGCCCTTAAGGCACTTTTTGTGTTTTCCTTGGTTTAATTTGTCTACCAATCTTTCTAAGGCATATTCTAGCCTTACTACATCATAATTTGATGTTTACTTAGCATACTTAGGTTTGGGGTATTTCAATCTCGTCCCTAAGTAATTTACTTAGGTTATAATATACATATATAATCATAACATTAGGTGTGTTACATCCATTAACAACAATCACAACACATTAAACGCTATGTGTTTTATATAAGTCGATCTATAGTCGACGTAGTATTAGTCCCGTAGGACGTTCGCGCATAATAAAATAATGCGGAAAGATAAACAATTAACATTCTGTAACACACATCCACACACACATACATACATGCTTCACACTCATTATGCAGCACACATATCCGAGCCCGAGGAAGTCCTCAGGACATCTCGGATCAGACCCCTTTACAAACCGTTCACCAATGACCTAGGTTACGCAGTAGACCACTAGCTCGTTAAGCGCCTTCGTCAGTGATATGGTCTAAATAACAAACATAACATAAGTCAATCCACATGACCTATTTAAGTTCGGTACATCCGAACAACACAAGTAATCCCGACATTACATCGCCGGATTTCAACTGTTATTTATTAAAGTACTGTTATACGAGACTCGTCACCCGTAGTACGTATTAATTACCAACATCCGGGTTTGTTTAAATGAGTCGGTTAAAAAGACGCTTTAGTTATAGCGTATTCAAATATTAGGATTTATTCCTTATACTTACGAGCATACGAATACATATTCCCATTAATACTCAAGTATTAGTTTAATCATTCGGGTTCGGTATACGAGTATACCTTTATAATATATAGTTGCATGGGTGCATGCAACGTTAATTCGCATCACAGATTATGCTCATGCGTTAATATTTTATGGCATTATTATTTAACCATTAAATATTGTACCATACGTTATACATCTCATTATTCATTTACATAAACTATACGTTGATTTTGTAATTGTATGACTTATTGTATATAGTTATACTAATGTCATAACACTTGTCATTTACTATCATATGACATTAAACCATATTGCCTATACTTATATTATATGCTCTCAGTTTCACATATATGTTTATATATGTTGTTTTTATTTGATTTAGTCATATAATATATAGTTGCATATATGCATGCACTATATTATATAGTCCCAACTTTACCATATAATTAATATACATCTATTTTTTTTAATATATGCTTGTGCATATGCATGTACTCACTTATACATTCATATTTCATGAGTTATACACTCATATTATATGTTACATTATTATCATCTTATGTAAGATGATTATTTCCATTTGTTGCATTATTTTATACAATTCTTATTTAGAACTTTATGTTAATATTATGTAGCTTTTCATAGCATATATTATAATTTCCTAAGGTTTATTTAAATACTAACCTTAGTTTATAAATTCTATTTCTCCATTAATTGTCACATTATTTCATATGAACATTATTAATGATAATTGTTTCATTTAATCACATTAATACTATATAATATTTATAGTATTATATCATTGTAAACCATAGTTTATAATTTCATTTTCTAACTTTTACTACTTGTGCACAGCACCTTACTTTATTTAATTATGTTTTTTTACCACACAATTTATACAATGTTACATTAATATCATTATACCATATAACGTGATATTTTACATTGCATTAAACATTATAATATATAGTTTTTGCAACAATATTTAATTACCGAAGGCACCACATATAATATACTTATTATTTCTTCATTTCCATAGTTTTCCAATTATTACAATATAACCACATATTTTTACCATGTTGTAAATACCATATTTTTATAACATTAAAACTTTATTACCAAAATATAACCTATTGAAATACCCCAAACCTAGTTATGTTGTTTAAACACCTAAATATGGTGTAATAAGACTAAAAAGAGTCTTAGAAACATTGTAAACAAAATTTAACAAAAGAAACCCAAATGTGCTTTTAAAGTCAATAAGAGCCAAAATGTGCTCTAAGCTTGGGATAAACTGGTTAAGATCTAGTGAACTTACCAAGACCCATTTCTATACTGATGGACTTATTAACCAATTACCAAAGAAAACCAAGCTTGAAAACAAGTTAAAACACAAAATGTGCTTTAAGAAAGTCTTAAAGCACTTTTTGAAAAATTGTCTTGTAAATGAGTTTTGAGTGGCTAAATGTCCATCATTACTCTAAATATTATAGTGTACTATATGTATCACATTTGGGTGGCTATATTAATGGGAATCAAAAATTTCACTTCTAAGTGCCTTGTTTAGGGGAATAGTGATTTTTTCAAGCTAGTTTTGTAACATATGTTGTGTTAGTAATTAAATTGACAACAAAGACTAAAACACCCTCATTATAATTTAGGGGGCCGGTTTTCTAAGTGTGGTGACTCCCCACTCTCTAGTAATAAATAAGTAAGAGAAAACTAATTAAAACTACTTTTTTACTTTGTTACTACAAATACTTCTTAAAAGCAAATTCTATCTTCATTCTCATTTCTTTCCTTCACTTCCCCACGGTCCCAATCTTCTTCTTCCTTCCTTCTTGTTGTTTCTCTCACTGTAATGATCACCACCACCATAACAAACTCCATCTTTGACCTCTTGCTAATCTAGCTCACTTGTCCAAATCAAAAACACAACCCACCAATCTCTTCCTCTCATCAAGCTCTTCATTCCTATCTTCTTAAAACTTCAAGAGCCCCATTTCGGTGCCAAGGAGTTCCACCATTGGAGGAGCTTGAGCTTGTATTCTTACATATTGTTACTCTCCTTTGCTTCTAGGTATGGAATCTCAAAGAAAAATCATGTTTCCTTCATGTTTTTTGTTGACCGAAAATACCATTGATGTAGCTTTTGGTGTGACTTTGTTTTAGCTTCATTCCAACCTTTCAAGGACTAGGTGGAGTCCTCTCTTCATAGATATCCAAACTCTCTTCAAAGACCAAGGTAAAACAACTACATTAATGTTTTTGAAACAATGTAAAATTAGGGTTTACAATGAGAAGAAGCTTATAGCTTGAATACTCATTATAATGTTTGTATATTGTTTTAGTACTTGACAAGGAATCAAATACCCTACCTACCGGTTTTTTATAGGAAAACAAGAAAGAAGTTGTTTGGAAAAGAGGTAAATCTACTAATTTAATGTTGTTCAATGCCTTAGGAGAAATGAGCTTATAATGCTTGTTAAAACTACCTAAAGAGCAAATGGTGAATGACTTAGTAAAGTGTTCTCAAGAGCTTAGTAAAAGGCATATGTGTTGTTGATGTATTTTCAGGTCAAAGGCAAATATATTGTGGAAATTCAGTGTTTATGATTTATGCATCTTAAGGGCCTAAGAGCCATGTCATTTAAGGGCCTAAGTGCCATGCAATCTAAATTATGTACTATTTGTGATGTGGTGCTATATGAGTGAAGTTTGTGTATGAGAAAGTGCTTGATGGATTTTAGTGTTCTTGGTGTGTTGGTTGGTGAAAACAATGTATTGGTTTAGTAATGTTCTAGGAGAACCTATGTCGAAATTTAGGTAATAAATGAGAAGTTCTAAGAGTTCAAAGGAGTTTGATAAGTTAGAGGTTGTTTTAGATTGGTTTAAGTGTTGTTCTTGTGAAAGAAAAATGCATTAAGGATTTAGGATGTAACAAGGACTTAGGCATGAGCTTGAGTGTTTTAGTATGTACCACAAGTCTTTTTTGGACTTAGGTAAAGACTTAGGCAAACTTTGGTAAAAATAAGGAGGATTGTGAATTTGAAAAAGGGATTTCAAAAGACATAAGGAGTTAGTTGTGAGAAATGTTTGGGAGATGATGTTAAATGAGAGAAAACATTTGGGATAGTGGTTATCATAGGTATGAAAACCATTGGGAAACTAAGGAGGAAATAACCTAAGTGTTAAGGAATTTTACAAGGAATAAGTAAAGGCTTAAGGAATTAGAAATGAGTTCATGGATGTTGTATGTGGATGTAAGGGTACCAAATGTTGTTAGGACGCATTAAGGCTTTAGGAGAAGTTTGGTGAAGATTGACAATTTGGGTAAGTTTGAGGACGTCCGACCCAGGGGTCCGACCCATTTTGGGTCGGACAGCCTCTGTTAGACGTTAGGAAATTGTTTCTGGAATGGTCCGACCCAGAAGGTTGGGTCGGACATGGGTCGGACGGTCATATTTCAAAGGAGGGAAAATGTTCTAATGGTCCGACCCAGAAGGGTGGGTCGGACATGGGTCGGACATGATGTTCTGAGGTCGATGAAATTCTCTGTATGGTCCGACCCAGTCGAGTGAGTCGGACGTGGGTCGGACATGTCTCTAGAATGGTCCGACCCAGAAGGTTTGGGTCGGACATGGGTCGGACAAGGTAAGGTTCTTCAGACCCGAAAACCACTGGAAGGGTCCGACCCAGTTGTGGGTCGGACATACCAAAACTTTTAAAAAAAAAAGAAAGAATGTGACTATGTAGTTAACCCTAGGTGTATAATGAAGGTACCTAGGGTAAAGTTAGACATTAAACATGTCAAATAATTATGTTAAACACTTAGTAAATTCGGAGGTTATTAAGTTAATTAACCGACATTCTTGAATCATGTATAGGAGTGACCTACGGTGGAAACAAATCAAGGCAAGGACCGAGGTATGGTTTTCTTGCAGTCTGTTGCCTACCGGTTTACACCGGCTTGTGTGTTGTTTGTTTTTCTTGTGTTTATGACTTTGTAATATTAAGCCATGTAAAGAGTTTACCGTTGTTAAATACATTATGTTGTTGAGTATGACTCTCTCTTCCCTTGTGTGTGTCTAACAAGACTTGACCTATTATTGTGAATTGTTTGTTGAGTTCAATGATGAACTACTAACAAGGGCTAACGGGGGAAGTGAGGAGTCCGGTCTGTTCGGCCACGCGTGTGAGTTTGGGAGTCGATGTCATAACCGGTTCGATTCTCTCTGTATGTTATGGTTGTGTTTCCAAGGCTATTTTACTGACTCACGTCGGGCCACAAGGGCATACTATGTGTTATTTCGGTGGGGGCTTGGGTCACTATATCCGAGGCACCTTGTGTTAAGTTAACCATTCAATCTAACAGGACGGTAACGAGTTATGTAACGAGCTAAGCATGAGCATGGCAACATTCTCTAGGCTCTCAATGGGGACTAACTGTGTTGGTTCTCTTCCTATAAGGAATTGTTCTTGGTGATGTATGTGATGTGTGTACAATACCCATGTTATGTTATATATGTATAAGTTGTGTGTTTTAAAATAAATGCCATGTCATCATGACAATTAGTTTGCGCGCATCCCGGTAGCCGATGGGCTGCGCGTTAACCATACCAGCCAAGGGTTGCTGACCCCCTCGGGGATCCTATTTCTTTTACTGCAGGATGAGGATCGAAGAAGCGGAGTGGCTCTAGAGATCCTAGGTTGTAGTTTACTTTGAGTACTTTCGGATGTTGGCCCGGGATGCGCCTGTGCTCCGAGGCGTGTTATATATATGGTTATGACGGTTTACAGTGACAGTATACAGTGAAAGATTATGTAAACACTCGGTATTTTGTTGATGTATATATATGGTTATTAGTTCTATGCTCGGCAGTCTGATCATCAGACCGGTACACTTGTATTTATTCAGCCTTGTTAACCACGTGGGTGGTTGACGGCGTTGTAGCACCAATCGTTTAGTTATTGTTTAGTTGTTTATATTCTGCTGCGATTCCAAATAATGTGAGGTGCGTAGTAGGGGTGTTACAAAAAGTGGTATCAGAGCGTAGTATCGCTCTGATGACTAGAATACCGAGCTTAGGGATATACCGAGTTAGGAAACCTAACTACAGATGCCTAAGTGAACAGATTTGGAAAGGTTAACCACTAACTAAGTGTGGAATTACCTGGTTGTCGGGAAGATGCTATAACCATTGGACCGATAAGTGTGCAAGCATAATGCTAATGAAATGTTCATATGAATTCAGATGGCAGGTAGACCACGAGGTAGAGGCCGCGGGCGCGGTACTGGAGGTATGGGTGACCAGGGCGATGATACTACGGTACAGACCATGGCTGAGGCAGTAGCAGCCGCCGTAGCCCAGATGGTACCCCAGATGGTTACTGCTTTACAGCAAGGGCAACAGCCCGGAGTTCAGCCACCACCACCACCGCCACGAGAGACCAATTGGGTCAAGGCGTTGGCTGACTTGAGACCGCCATCATTCAGTGGGGAGACCGATCCCCGTAAGCTCGAGGCGTACATCTCCGAAATGGAGACCGCCTTCGAAACCCTAGCAGTACCTGAGCAGGTCAAGGTACGACTTGCTGCTTATTACTTGAAGGGCTCGGCACAGAGCTGGTGGAAGCTTGTGCGAGAGGGCAGAGTTGCCGACCCGACTTTCCTATGGAGGGAGTACACGGCTCTGCGGCGAGCCAAGTACTACCCCATACATGTGCAAGAGGCCAAGCGCCTGGAGCTGGACAGTTTGAGGCAAGGGGATAAGATGACGGTAGATGAGTACTACTCAGCCTTCATCGGACTTATCCACCTGCTACCGGATCTGGGTTACTCAGACCGGATCCTTGTGAACCGTTTCTACAACGGACTGAACTATCGCCTACGCTATGGCATGGGGCCTACTGGATATACCACTTTGCAGGTAATGGAACTACAGTGTAATGTGAATAAGTGTGTACGATGTGTTAATGTGTTGTGAATTTAATTGGCGGGGCATAACTGACACCCTAAATATAGGAGTGCTATCATACCGCTGCAATTGTGGAGATCACCGTCCGTCTGAGGGACGAGGAGAGTGCACTCAAGCGCAAGGCTCAGAACGAGGGCCAAGGCACGCAAGGGCAGTGGGGAGGGAAGAAAAAGAAGTCATACCCCCAGTCCCAGAAAGGACAGCAACAGGGTGGCAAGGGCCAGACCCAGACCACCACTGCTGAGGAGCCTCTGCAGCTCACCTATGCGTATGCGGCCAAGCCCCTACGTTCTTACCCACCTAAGGGTAATTGCCTAATCCTGTGTGATAAGTTAGAGTATATGTTGATAAGTTGTGGGACAAGTATTGATTGTGTATTGTGATAGCAGCTAGCACGGGCTCGGGACCGGAGCGCCACTATTACTGCAAGTGGTGCAACGGCGACCACCCCGGCAAGGACTGCAAGGGTAACGATGTTCAGTGCCGATATTGTAAGAAGATGGGTCACCGCGATCACGAATGCTGGCAGAACCCGAACAGTAGGAACTACAGGCCCAAGGGGCAATGGAAGGGTAAGGCCACTATGACCACCGATGGCCAGAAGACGGCAAACCAGCCACCCCCAGATCAGAGGTACACAGAGTCCCAGAAGGGGAAGGGGTCGGGGTCCAACAAGGCCACCCTGAATGTGGTGGACCGGTCTGAGGCGCCAGGGCCCTCTTCCAGACCAGGTACCGCCTAAATTGTTGAATGTAATAAGTGTCTGCATACCGCATTTCATGCATGTGTGTGAGTGAGTTTAAGTAAACAACCATGTGAGTAAATAAATAAAGTATAGTGTGAAAGTCACTTAATTAGAGTACTTTAAACTTAAAGGAACCTTCAATATATGTTATCCAATCCCACCCACACCAAACCCTGAAGAAACCACCATCAACATCACCGACTTTCCATTGGAGCAATGTCAGGTTATCCAGCCAGGTATGATACTCTTAAATGGATACTTGACACCGGAAGCACAAATCCATATCATCAGACGATGCGACGAACTTGGAGCAAAACCAGGAGGTTTCTACACACCCGAATACCCGAACAGAGCAAGGATGCAATTAAAGATGATGTGAATGGGTAAGGACTGGAACCCTTACACCAAGACATATCAAGAAGTGCGAGCTGAAGATGGAGCAACGGTACCAAGTATACCTGAGGAGTTCCTTGCGGTCGTTAACCACGCCGTGGGAATTGCTCAACAATTGAAACGGATTCAATTCCAAGTGTGAAAGCAGATCTATGTATTGTGAACTTCTACCAGAAAGGGGACGGTTAGGTATACACCAAGACAAGGACGAGTCACCCGAGTCTCTAAGTAAGGGAGTACCCGTGGTGTCTTGGTCCACTGGTGATACCGCAGTGTTTGTGTATGGCGAGCAGAAGCGTGCTGACCTCGCAAAAAAGCTATTGTTGAAATCGGGAGATGTATTAATCATGGGTGGGCAATCAAGGATGCTATACCATGGCATCAGAAAGATCAAACTGAATACCGCACCGTCGGCAGTGATCAATGCCACACACATGAAACTCGGACGTTTGAATTTGACCTTCAGACAATTTTAAGCTTTGTATAATTATGTGATGTGATAAACCAGTGTGTATTAAGGATGTTGTAAGTGTAAATCATGGCGACAGTATAAGCCAATGAATGTTGTAAAAAGAGTGTGTTAATGAATAAAGTGGAGTTATTGAAGTATATCAATCGTGTTGATACCCAGTACTTATTAGTTTGCCAATGAATTAGGCTGTGCACTCGGAATGGGAGGTACACTGAGTGTCTGCAATGAGGCAGAAGCCGGCAAGAGCGGCACAATCCTCACCGGTACCTTTCTAGTGAATGGCGTGGATGCATCGATCTTGTTCGACTCTGGAGCCTCACACACATTCATTTCGCTATCTTTTGCGAAGAGGCTGGGGTTAGATGGTGAAGAGATGCCAGACTTCTTGGTCACTCTCCCATCAAAAGAGCGGATCAGGTGTACCCGCTACCACCGAGATGCTGTTGTAAGAATCAGAGGTGAAGAGTTTCCGATCGACTTGGTAGAGTTCGACGGACTTGGATTTGATGTGATTGTCGGGATGAACTGGTTGAAGCGGTACAAGGGTAGAATCCTATGTGCCGAGCATCGACTGCTTCTTCAGAGTCCATCTGGGGTTACCATATCATACCGCCAGAGGCCCAGGGAGCCTTCAACACAGATCATCACCGCCATGGCTATGTATCGTGAGTTACGACGAGGAAGTGATGTATAGCTCTGCTATGTCCAGGACATAGAGAGAGACCCAGAGTTTAGTTCTGATGTGCCGGTAGTGTCGGAGTTTCCTGATGTATTTCCTAAGGAACTGCCGGGCATGCCGCCAGCACGAGAGGTTGAGTTTGAGATTGACTTAGTTCCGGGTACTGGACCCATTGCGAAAGCGCCTTATCATATGGCTCCAGCAGAGATGACAGAGCTCAAGGAGCAGCTGAGAGACCTACTCGACAAGGGCTTTATCCGCCCTAGTGTTTCACCATGGGGAGCGCCGGTCCTCTTCGTGAAGAAGAAGGACGGTAGCCTCCGCCTGTGTATTGACTATCGAGAGCTGAATGCTGTTATGGTGAAGAACCGTTACCCTTTACCACGCATCGACGACCTATTTGATCAGCTGAGGGGAGCATCAGTATTCTCCAAGATAGACCTACGTTCCGGATACCATCAGATTGCCATCCGTGATAGTGATATCGAAAAGACAGCGTTCAGGACTAGGTATGGGCACTATGAGTTCACAGTTATGCCGTTTGGCTTGTCAAATGCACCAGCAAAGTTCATGGACTTAATGAACCGTTTGTTCCAAGATCAGTTGGACAAATCAGTAGTAGTCTTCATCGATGATATTCTTGTGTATTCGAAATCAAAAGGTGAGCACGAAAGCCACCTGAGAAATGTGTTACAAACATTGAAGAGGAATCAGTTGTATGCAAAGTTTTCGAAATGTGAATTTTGGTTGAACCAAGTATCCTTTCTTGGACATGTGATTTCTGAAGCCGGGATCGCTGTTGATCCGGCAAAGATAGATGCAGTGCGCACCTAGCCTAGGCCGAAGACAGTTACCGATATCAGGAGCTCCCTCGGTCTGGCAGGCTATTATAGGAGGTTTGTGAAGGACTTCTCCAGTGTCTCGAAGCCGATGACTTCCTTGATGAAGAAGGATGCACCATTCGAGTGGACAGTCGACTGTGAGAGTTCTTTCACGAGTCTCAAGGATGCTCTAACATCTGCTCCGGTTCTGACATTACCAGACGGTCCAGATGGGTTTGAGGTCTATTGCGACGCATCAGGCAGGGGTATGGGTTGTGTGTTGATGCAACACGGGAAGGTCGTGGCTTACGCCTCCCGACAGCTGAAGAAGCATGAGGAGAACTACCCTACCCACGACTTAGAATTGGGTGCCATTGTCTTCGCACTGAAGATATGGCGACATCATTTATATGGGGTAAGTGTGACGATTTATTCTGACCACAAAAGTCTAAAGTACTTGTTCACTCAGAAGGAGTTGAACATAAGGCAAAAAAGGTGGGTTGAATTTCTGAATGACTACGATATTAATCTACAATATAAGGAGGGTAAGGCAAATGTGGTAGCTGACGCATTGAGTCGCCGAGCACACTCTCTCCATTCGCTAGTCTCCCATACTGGCTTGGTTGAAGAGGTGCGGAGTGCTCAGATGACGGATCAGTGCATGATGGAGATTAGACAGAAGCTTATTGATGGCACATTCGAGGGTCAGAAGTACGACTTCAGACTCCACGATGATGACCTGATTAGGCTTAATGGCCGACTTTGTATACCCAGGAGTAGCGCTGAGTTGAAGGAGCGCATATTGAGTGAATCCCATTGTTCTACTACTTCGATTCACCCCGGAGCTTCAAAGATGTATAAAGGTATGAAAAGATATTTTTGGTGGACTGGAATGAAAAAGGATGTGAATGACTATGTGTTGAGGTGTCTCACTTGTCAGAAGGTCAAGTTTGAGCACCGACGGCCTGGTGGTATGGTACAGCCAATGCCAGTGCCTGAGTGGAAGTTCCATGACATATCTATGGACTTCGTAGTAGGGCTTCCACCTGCAAGGGGAGGTCTGAATATGATTTGGGTTGTTGTTGACCGACTGACCAAGGTGGCCCGATTCATTCCGATGAAGGACACCTGGAAAGTGGCAAGACTGGCAGAACTCTTCGATAAAGAAATTGTAAGACATCATGGTGTACCAAAGACAATTGTATCTGACAGAGATACCAGATTCTTATCCAGATATTGGAAGTCTACACGAGAGGCATTGGGTACTGAACTGAAATTGAGCACTGCGTTTCACCCACAGACCGATGGTCAGAGTGAGCGCACCATTCATACACTTGAGGATATGCTACGTGCATGTGCACTTGACTTTCAGACCAGCTGGATTGATAAGTTACATCTGATCGAGTTTAGTTACAATAACAGTTACCATGCTTCGATCAAGATGTCTCCCTTCCAGGCATTGTACGGTAGACCATGCCGTACGCCATTATGCTGGGATGAGTCGAGTGAGACGGTCATTATAGGACCAGAGTATCTTGAGCAAGTTCAGGCAGAAGTTCGCCAGATCCGGGCTAACATGAAAGCAGCTCAAGATAGACAGAAGTCGTACGCAGATGTGCGCCGACGCGACCTAGAGTTCGCCGTGGGCGATCAAGTATTTTTGAGAGTATCCCCCATGAAGGGAGTATTCCGTTTTGGCCAGAAAGGCAAGTTGAGCCCAAAATATGTGGGGCCTTATGTTGTGACGGAGCGGATCGGCCCGGTAGCTTATAGACTTGATTTACCCGCTGAGCTGGGCAAGGTACATGATGTATTTCATGTGTCCCAGTTGAAGAAGTATATGTCTCATCCGTCTCATGTGCTTCAGCCTGAAAGGCTAACTTTAGAGCCGACCATGCGATCAGTGGAGACTCCGGTACGGATTCTGGACACTAAGACTCGAGACACTCGCCATAAGTTCTGTGAGACTGGTGAACGTTCTCTGGTCTAACCAGGACGTTGAGGAGGCCACTTGGGAGCTGGAAGATAAGATGAAGGCGAAGTACCCGTCATTGTTTACTTCTTAGTGTTTGTATGTATAGGATACGGGGCGTACCCCTATTTAAGGGGGGTAGAGCCGTTTCGGTAATGTGTATGACATGTATTTGTATACATTGTCTGTGTTGTGTTGTCATGTTGTTAATGTTACAGACCGTTGAGTCTGAATGATGTTGTGACGTTTTATTATTTATACCATGTGTCCGATGTAATGTAAAGATGTTATTAATGTGATATGGAAGTGTTGTTGATATGTGTTCTCATGTTCTAATATTTAGGTTATGTGGAAGTATGAACTTTGGGGACAAAGTTCTTTTAAGGGGGGTAGATTGAAATACCCCAAACCTAGTTATGTTGTTTAAACACCTAAATATGGTGTAATAAGACTAAAAAGAGTCTTAGAAACATTAGTAAACAAAATTTAAACAAAAGAAAACACAAATGTGCTTTAAAGTCAATAAGAGCCAAAATGTGCTCTAAGCTTGGGATAAACTTGGTTAAGACCTAGTGAACTTACCAAGACCTCATTTATATACTGATGGACTTATTAAACCAATTACCAAAGAAAACCAAGCTTGAAAACAAGTTAAAACACAAAATGTGCTTTAAGAAGTCTTAAAGCACATTTTTGAAAAATTGTCTTGTAAATGAGTTTTGAGTGGCTAAATGTCCATCATTACTCTTAAATATATGTGTACTATATAGTATACATTGGGTGGCTATATTAATGGGAAATCAAAAATTTCACTTCTAAGTGCCTTGTTTAGGTGAATAGTGATTTTTATAAGCTAGTTTGTAACATATGTTTGTTAAGTAATTAAATTGACAAACAAAGACTAAACACCCTCATTATAATTTAGGGGGCTGGTTTTCTAAGTGTGGTGACTCACCACTCTCTAGTTAATATAATAAGTAAGTAAGAAAACTAATTAAAACTACTTTTTACTTTATTACTACAAATATCTTCTTAAAAGCAAATTCTATCTTCATTCTCATTTCTTTCCTTCACTTCCCACGGTCCCAATCTTCTTCTTCCTTCCTTCTTGTTGTTCTCTCACGGTAATATCACCACCACCATAAAAACTCCATCTTTGACCTCTTGCTAAATCTAGCTCACTTGTCTAAATCAAAAACAAACACCACCAATCTCTTCCTCTCATCAAGCTCTTCATTCCTATCTTCTCAAAACTTCAAGAGCCCCATTTCGGTGCCAAGGAGTTCCACCATTGGAGGAGCTTGAGCTTGTATTCTTACATATTGTTACTCTCCTTTGCTTCTAGGTAAGGAATCTCAAAGAAAAATCATGTTTCCTTCATGTTTTGTTGTTGACCGAAAATACACATTGATGTAGCTTTTGGTGTGACTTTGTTTTAGCTTCATTCCAACCTTTCAAGGACTAGGTGGAGTCCTCTCTTCATAGATATCCAAACTCTCTTCAAAGACCAAGGTAAAACAACTACATTAATGTTTTTGAAACAATGTAAAATTAGGGTTTACAATGAGAAGAAGCTTATAGCTTGAATACTCATTATAATGTTTGTATATTGTTAAGAACTTGACAAGGAATCAAATACCCTACCGGTTTTTATAAGGAAACAAGAAAGAAGTTGTTTGGAAAAGAGGTAAATCTACTAATCTAATGTTGTTCAATGCCTTAGGAGAAATGAGCTTATAATGCTTGTTAAAACTACCTAAAGAGCAAATGGTGAATGACTTAGTAAAGTGTTCTCAAGAGCTTAGTAAAAGGCATATGTGTTGTTGAGTGTATTTGCAGGTCAAAGGCAAATATATTGTGGAAATTCAGTGTTTATGATTTATGCATCTTAAGGGACTAAGAGCCATGTCATTTAAGGGCCTAAGTGCCATGCAATATAAATTATGTACTATATTGTGATGTGGTGCTATATGAGTGAAGTTTGTGTATGAGAAAGTGCTTGATGGATTTTTAGTGTTCTTGGTTGTTGGTTGGTGAAAACAATATGTATTGGTTTAGTAATGTTCTAGGAGAACCTATGTCGAAATTTTGGTAATAAATGAGAAGTTCTAAGAGTTAAAAGGAGTTTGATAAGTTAAGAGGTGTTTAGATTGGTTAAGTGTTGTTCTTGTGAAAGAAACATGCATTAAGGTGATTTAGGATTGAAATACCCCAAACCTTGATATGTGGTTTAAATATCAAACTATGGTATGTAAAGGCTAAAAAGTGCCTTAGTAACATCAGTGAACAATTTAGACCATAGTAAATGCAATAAAGCATTAAGACACAGTTTGAGCAAAAACATGCTCTAAGCTATGAGTGAACTTGGTTAGGACCCAAAGAGCCTACCAAGACTTGATAACATTTGATTATGATTTGATACGGCTAAATAAGTCCTTAGGAAACTTTGGTGGACAGTTAAACCAAATAAAACACAAGAAAATACCTTAAAGTCAATATGAGCAAAAATATGCTCTAAGCTTGGGATAATATGTATAAGACCTAATGGTCATACCTATACTTTATAAATATGTAAATGAACATATTAAATCAATTACCAAAGAAAACCAAGCTTGAAAACAAGTTAAAACACAAAATGTGCTTTAAGGAGTCTTAAAGCACGTTTTTGAAAAATTGTCTTGTACATGAGTTTTGAATGGCTAAATGTCCATCATTACTCTTTAATTAACATGTGTACTATATAGTATCACATTTGGGTGGCTATATCAATGGGAAATCAAAATTTCACTTCTATGTGCCTTGTTTAGTGAATAGTGATTTTTATAAGCTAGTTTGTAACATATGATGTTATAAGTAATTAAATGAGTCAATAAAGACTATATTACCCCTAGGCTTAAAAGGGGGCCGGTTTTTTAGTAATGAGTCACCAAACATGTTAACTTATTAAGTAAATAAAGATGACTCATAAGTTACTATTTGCTTTAAGTCATAAATATCTTCAAAACAAAACCAAACTCACTTCTCTCATTCTTTCTTCATTTCACACGGTTCCCTTCTTCTCCTACCTCTCTTCCTTCTGTTCTCACGGTGAAGCTACAGCACCAGCACCATTTCACCATCTTCCATTGTCAATATCTCATGACTCACTTAACCAAATCAAAACAAACACCACCATTCTCTTCCTCTCATCAAGCTCTTCATTCCTACCTTCTCAAACTCAAGAGCCCCATTTCGGTGCCATGGAGTTCCACCATTGAAGGGGCTTGAGCTTGTCTTTCCACATATTATTGATCTCCTTTACTCCTAGGTAAGGAATCTCAAAGAAAAATCAAGTTTCCTCCATGTTTTGTGTGTGACCGAAAATATTCATTGATGGAGCTCCTTGTGTTGCTTTGTTCTAGCTCCATTTGAATCCTTCAAGGACTAGGTGGAGTCCTCTCTTCATAGATATTCAAACACCCTTCAAAGATTAAGGTAAAACAACTACATTAATATTTTGAAATAATGTAAACCTAGGGTTTACAATGAGATGGAGCTTAAAGCTTGAATACTCATTATGTTGTTTGTATAATGTTTAGTAGTTGGCAAGGGACCAAATGCCTTACCAGTTTTGTAAGGAAACAAGAAAGAAATTTGGGAGGAAAAAGAGGTAAATATGCTATCTTAATGTGGTTTAAATGCCTTAGGAAAATGAGCTTGATTTGCTTAATAAAATACCTAAGGAGCCAATGGTGAATGAGCTAGTAAAATGCTCTCAAGGAGTTTATTAAGGGCATATGTATTGTTGGGTGTATTTGCAGGTCAAAGGCATTACTTATGTGGGAAATTCAGTGTTTAAGGTTATGCAATTTAAGGGCCTAAGAGCCATGTTGTTTAAGGGCCTAAGTGCCAAGCAATTTAAGTTATGCACTATATAGTGATGTAGTGCTTAATGTGTGAAGTTGTGTGTAAAAATGTTCTTGATGGATTTTAGGTGTTCTTGAATGAAATAAGGTAAAAACCTAAGTGTTTGGATGTGAGTATATACAAGGGAAGCTATGGCCAAATTTGGGAAAAGTGTATAAGGAGTTTAAGTGCTTAAATGAACTTGGGTGAACTAGGAATTGTTAGGAATGGATACATGCTTCATTAAGGAAGAAAACATGCATTAAGGTGTTCTAAGGTGCTACAAGGATTTAGGCATTACCTTGGAAGTTCTAGAAATCCAATGAGTATTTTTAGGATGTATTAAAAGTCTTGGAGAAGTTTGTTTAAGGTTTAGGTTATGATAATGTGCAAGGTGGGAATAATGTTTAGGTAAGGTTTTGAGAAAGGAACTTTGAGGAGTTTTGAAAAAGAAGGTTTGGTTAGTAAGAGAAGATGCTTGGGAGATGATGTAATGAAGGTGAGGAAACATTTCGGTATAGTGGTCATTTAGGAGAAACACACCTTAGGAAACCAAATGTAAATGTTACAAGTGTTAAGAGATTTTGGGTGGAAATTGAGTAACAAGTCAAACATGGAATTAGGAGTGTTTAAGATGATATTTAGACATTAGAATATACCTAGGAACATTTGGTAAAGTTATACAATTAATGGAGGTGGAGAACCAAGGTAACAACATTTGAAATGTTATCAGTTATAAGCATTAGACATTAAACAATCATGTTACCCCGAAGTTAATAAAAGTATATGTAATGTTATCAGTTGTTCGAGAATTGCTCGAGGAACATAAGTGGACGTGATAAAGTGGACTCCGGTGACAGGTATGGTTTTCTTGCAACCTGTGTCCTACCGGATTACACCGGCTTGTATGCCAATGTGTTTTTCTGTATGTTTGCCACGTTATGAGATAAATCATGAAACGAGTTTACAGTCGTTATTGTTATTGTATGTTTTCGTGCCGATACCGGTAACCTCAATGCGCTTGAAGGGCTAGTTAACCACTATTAGGTAAACGTAGGAGAAGGTATCCGGTAACAACGTTTCCGACTTAAGGAACGTTCTAACCATGGCTATGCGTGAGTTGGTTATGTGATGTTTGTGTGTGATGTTTGTATGTGAATGTATGACTCTCTCTTCCCTTGTATATGTCTAACAAGACTTAACCCAATGTTTGTGATTGTTTAATAAAGTTCAAAGTTGAACTTCTAACAAGTGCTAACGGGGGAGTGAGGAGTCCGGTCTGTTCCGGCCACGCGTGTGAGTATGGGGGTCGTTGTCATAGCAGGTTCGATCCTCTCTGTATGTTATGGTTGTTTTCCAATTTGGTTCCCAACCTTCCCTTTAGCTTAACCAAGGCTATTACTGACTCACGTCGGGCCACAGGGGCATACTATTGTTATGTTTGTTTCGGTGTGCTTGGATCACTATATCCGAGACACCTTGTGTTAAGTTAACCGTTCATTTAACGAGACGGTAACGAGTTATGTAACGAGCTTATCATGAGACTGGCAACATTCTCTAGGCTCACCAGTGTATTAACAATGTTTGGGTCGGTTCCTAAGAGGACCATTCCCGTTATGTTATGTATCTTTGTTGTGTTGCAATATCTATTGTGGTGTTATGTTGTGCACGTGGAAACGTGCAAAGTGTTGTTAAGTGTTGTTATGTAGTGTATGTTATATGTTGTAAAATGTGGAGTATGTGGATCATGGATATGAATCCCAGTTTGAGAAAAGAGGCGTTTAAGGTTAACCCGATTTAAGGGTAAGTGTCGTCTGTTAAGGAAGTAGCTCCATTAGAGGAGGAACACTCTAGGGATATTGAATACCTTGAGTGATTTATTAAGTAAGGATATATTATCCGTTTGTTGAGCCCGTTGAGGCGAAATGATTATGTGTTGTGTGTTACAGTTGCATGCGTGATTTAAGTATAATTAATCGCATGCTAAGACGACAATTAGTTGTGCGTGGCCCGGTAGCATGTGGGCTGCGGGATTACCATACCAGCAAAGGTGCTGAGCCCCTTGGGGGCCACCCTTTCTCTTCTTTTCCTATTTCAGGTACGAAGTGCTGGAAGCCGTTCGAGAGTAGGACGGGTAGTCGTTGTACATGGGTAATCATTTATGTGTGTGTATACAGTAGGTGTAGTAAGACCGAAATTGTCGTCGGCATTAGTTTATAAATACTCGGTATAGTTGAAAGGTGTACGCTGTTGTTGTTGTTAATGGAAAGGGATAGTATTGTGTAATCGCTCGGGAATTTAGCCCATCAGACCGGTACAATGTGTATGTATTAGCCTTGTTAGCCACGTGGGTGGCTAACGGCGTGTAACACCAACAAGTTAAGTAATGTGAAGAGGTTTGTATTTCCGCTGCAGTTTGTTGTAAGTATGTAAATGTTGGATGGGGTGTTACAAAAAGTGGTATCAGAGCGAAGTATCGCTCTGATGTCTGAATTACCGAGCTTAGGAAGTACCGAGTTAGGATTTAATTACTTTGGGTTAAGGGTTGAGTGATAGCGTGAGAGATACGCTAGTTAGGAACTACCAGTGACTACTGGAAACCTACAATATCCATCCCACCCTCCACAGTCCCTGTTTTATAACTTGGGAAAGAACGCCAGAGAGATGAAAGTCCTCTCATACTCGGGATACCCGATCTGGCTGTTATTACATACCTCTAAAGGTACGGAGAACCTGTCATACGGTAGATCCCGAAAACTGGGAATCCCGGAGACGGTCTCCATCTGAACAATGTTAACCGCATTTAATAGCGAAGAATGAAGAATCTTGTGTATAGAAGAATAGAATTTCCGGCAACCTGGGTCGACATGCCGAGCAGTCGAGAATAACCAGCTTGCAACGCACTAACCGTGCAACAGGCAAGAATTGGATTACCGAAAACCGAGACAAGTGTCTACGGAACCACAGTTGATAAGTAATACACCAACGGTATACCAACCGACAAGGGAACTACAACGTAGTGCCCAAACACGTGGAACAGGCTACAAGAGAGTACGATGTTAAGAAAAGGGGTCTCCCAGAATGGGAAACACCCTAGTTGATGATCGTCATGTGAAGACAGTGAGAAGTCACCTGGAAGAGTTATTATCAAGGCAGTAAGATCAGTGAGGGCCAACAAGGCCACTGATGACAGTATGGGTAAAAACAATACCACAACTGGTATGTGTTAAACCGATAGCCAGTTAGCATGGCGCACTTGCCATAGCAAGTGCTGCTATAACAGGGCTGTTCGGGAAAGTTATAACCACTACAAAGTATTTGGTAAGGTACCATAAAGTTAAATGTGATCGTCATAATAGTGGAAGGGCCTGTTAGCCTAACCCCTGTAATTGGAAGTACACCAGTCAGCAAGAAGCTAGACATGGTTAAGATAAGAAGATGTTGTGAAACCATGAAAAAATTTCTTTCAAACCAAGATTTATTCAAACCCTTTTCTTTTTAAAACCAGATTTTCTTTCAAACCAACACTTCTTTCCAACCTTCTTTTAAACCAAGCCAGTAAAACCAAGGACAGTTGGCGAGGATACAACAATGGATAAACTTTCCCTCGATTAAGTTCGGGAAGTAAGGAATGAATATTGTCACGGGACAATATAAGGGAGTTGACAACAGAATGCTTCACCTAGGCGTGTGATGGACACTACGAGTGTACCAACTGAATTGTGGGACGACCGCACTCCGATAGGAGCTTGTGGGCCTGACAGACCTACTTATAGGTTAGTTGGGTAAGTAGCAATGTATCATTATGGTACCCCACATATGTATACGAGTGGAGCCCGAAACACGGGAAGTAGTCGACTCCGTCTACGGTCAGCAGTATAAATCAAACAAGAGCTAGAGATTACAAGGAATGGTTGAAGTTAAGGAACTCAGTTAAGTTAACGAGACTAAGAGGATTAGTGAATTCCTCTCAAGGAAATGTTTAAGAGTCAGGAAGTGCGAAGTGCACTAACTGTAATGTAAAGACATCGTATACGTCTTAAAGATCCTCAGGGATAAAAATGATAGCTGGAACGGTGACCCAGCCTGTACATGGCAAGCAGATGCCTAATGTAGACACATTAATGTGCAATGAACGGGATGAAACTCCCAGAATGAGTACTTACACTACTAGGAAATGTTGATCGTCACGAAAGGAGATAATAAGCCATTTAAGAACGCAAACGGCGTGGCTAATGGAATGTACCAATAAGTGTGAAACAAATGTAAGGCATAACGTAACAACACCCAGGAGCAATCCTTGAGGGGTGTTCGCATCAACAATTGTTGAACGAAATGCACGATAGAAACACAAGGGTTGAAACTAACACCCAGTTTAGACATAAGTTGTCAGGGAACGGACTGACAATCCTAAGGGGCATTCCATGAAAGGAAACGGAATGCAACGACCTTGTCATGGAGCTCAAGGCAGCAAGGCTTATAAGCCATAAGCAAGATATGCTATGAAAATTTGAGTTAATTATAGAAGTTTATGTAATACAAGTAAATAGAGTGGTAAACGAACCACTGCATTAAGAGTGGGGATACCTCTCGATATTGTGAGACCGCAGGAGCGGTAGTTATGTGGATCAAGTTCAAGAAATATGTTAAGGATGGACGATGTTATTATAGAAAGAGAGCAGTTAGCTTAGTAGTATGTGCGTATAAAGGGAAACACCGAGCTGAATAATGCCGGCTTGTGACTCGAATGATCGATGCTCAAGGAGCATTCAGTAGTCATCCAAATGAGTGATGAACCATAATACGAATGATATAAGTTTATGTGTGGAAGTTGAGGTGACAGTAGATACGATATAAGCTGATGTTATACAGGGAGTAAGAGCACGGTGCGCAACAAGCGACCATTGTATAAATGTTGTTAAACGATAATGTAACAGATAAGACCAGTTATGAGTTAAACTCGGTGGAGATGCAAGATAAGTGATGTTAAACAAACTGAGCAATAAGCCAGTGGTAGGTACTGTGTGATGAGGAACTTAGTGTGAATTCCATGGCAAATCGCATAAGGGATTTACTGTCAAGAGTTTACGCCTCTGCACTCTGTATGACTGAGTGTTTTGGTATTGCACTTGCGCAGTAATGATCGAGTGGGATAGCTAGGAATTGGAAACATGTTAATTATGGAGGAATAATGTTATAATGGCCGATGCATAGGAAATGCAAGGCCGCACCTATAGAAAGTACTTGTACAAGACCAAATGTGGAGGCATGATTAACAGTAAGTGACTACAGTAGCACTAACTGTTAAATATCGGTATGGAATATACCCCAAATGTTGGAAATAGCTGAGAGAGCACTACACACTAGGTAGTAGCTCAATCTCAACCGACAGTAAGTCGGAAGGGAACAAGTCAATCATTGTGAAATACATAGTGGTATACACAGTAAATTGTTATGGAAGTGGATAGAAAGTGTATAACTCACCGAATTTGCTAAAGGTAAGAGATACCACGCGTCGGTTGAGAAACCAGTGTTACTAAGATGAAGGTGACAAGTGGGAATGTACAATACAGTAAGAATAACAAATGGGGCAATTAAGCTCTACAGTTATTAGAGTTTCGCAGCAGGAACTAGTGAGCCAGTGATTCAAGTGTTGAATGTGCCTGGTGAACATGAGTGAATGGCTAATTATTAATGCCTAGAAGCCTAACAGGCCAGAATCGAAACCGACTAAGAGTTTAAGCGAACTCCAATGAGAATTCTTGGTTTAGGAACTAAACCGCCAATATGGTTAAGATCCTCTAATCGGAATCCATTGTGTAATAGACCGCATGAAAGTTAAAACACTTCACGACGGCAGAACATTTAAGCTAATGTTTAGTGATTGATTACATGGGCGTAATCCCTTTTAAGGGGGGTAGAGCGCAAAACCACTTAGTGTGTATTACCGTACAAGTGTACGTGATTTATGTTGTGCATAGCACAAAATAATTTGTTTTGATGATTGGTGTGTGTGTTATGTAAACATACGCATTCATTCATGGTTTAATTGTGGTAATTACGCACAAAAGATGCGAATACCATTGTGATAAGTGTGTTTATTTGTTAACAGTGGTCTGTGGAGTAGAGAAACTTCCGGGGAACAAACCCCGACAGTGTATAAATGTGAAATGGTGTGTTGTATTTTGATAAAATATATATGTATACATATACTATATAGTGATTCAAGAAAGGGTATGAAACCGACATAGAACCTAGTGAGAATAAGATTCCCTAGGCAACATGATTAAAGTGAATGGAGGTAACTGATAGATGGAGTTCTATCCTTTGGAGATGTATGATCATGATTAGAATGATTAAAAAGATAGAAAATTGGAAATGAGTGATTTAATTGATGCTTGAAAATGAAGTGGGAGGTGGAACTTGATTTGCATGTGATCAAGGGAAGCCGAACACAAATTGGAGTGGAAGGATAGTTCAACACTGATGCTGATCACATCAGGGTTGGATGATTCTTGAAGCTCCCTATAAGTGGTCACAAATAACCACGCTAAGAAAAGAAGCAAAGAGCTTAAGTTGGACTTGGAGTTGTGTGTGTTTTCAAAAGGATTTTCAGTTGGTATTTATAAAACGTTGATAGATACATTACATAATTAAAGTTCTCTTACTTAACCTCACAAGGAAATTTTAAACTTAAGTGATTGTTTTGATCTCCCAAGGACACGGGGACGGAAGGTGTCCATCGCGACCGGGTTTTGCGGGATCACAGTGTATATCAAAGATATTTTTGATTGCAATACATGCTATGACATGTTGTTTGGTATGTGTGATAAAAGTTGTTTTGATTGGATTTCCTAAAAGTGTATGCTATCAAGACCTATGAGTCTAAATGTGTTGTGTTGCATAGACCTATGTGTCTAAAGACTGTTATGTTATCGGGACCTATGTGTCCAATGTTGTTATGTTACCCAAGACCAGTGAGTCAAAGGGGTTGTTATGTATGTGTAAGTGTTGTTAAGATACCCAGACCAAAGAGTCCGAGGTTATCATGTGGATATGTTATGTTATGTGTGGATGTGAATGTGTTGCCCGGACCATTAAGTCCGAGGTTGTGATGTAAAGTGTATTTGGTTATGGAAGTTTTTTTTCTATAAGTAATCCCCGTATTCTAATCCAAGATGTGAGGGAAGTGTAAACTTCGAGGACGAAGTTCTTTTAAGGGGGGTAGATTGAAATACCCCAAACCTTGATATGTGGTTTAAATATAAAACTATGGTATGTAAAGGCTAAAAAGTGCCTTAGTAACATCAGTGAACAATTTAGACCATAGTAAATGCAATAAAGCATTAAGACACAGTTTGAGCAAAAACATGCTCTAAGCTATGAGTGAACTTGGTTAGGACCCAAAGAGCCTACCAAGACTTGATAACATTTGATTATGATTTGATAGGGCTAAATAAGTCCTTAGGAAACTTTGGTGGACAGTTAAACCAAATAAAACACAAGAAAATACCTTAAAGTCAATATGAGCAAAAATGTGCTCTAAGCTTGGGATAAATGTGTATAAGACCTAATGGTCATACCTATACTTTATAAATATGTTAATGAACATATTAAATCAATTAACAAAGAAAACCAAGCTCGAAAACAAGTTAAAACACAAAATGTGCTTTAAGGAGTCTTAAAGCACGTTTTTGAAAAATTGTCTTGTAAATGAGTTTTGAATGGCTAAATGTCCATCATTACTCTTTAATTAACATGTGTACTATATAGTATCACATTTGGGTGGCTATATCAATGGGAAATCAAAAATTTCACTTCTATGTGCCTTGTTTTAGTGAATAGTGATTTTTATAAGCTAGTTTGTAACATATGATGTTATAAGTAATTAAATGAGTCAATAAAGACTATATTACCCTAGGCTTAAAAGGGGGCCGGTTTTTGTAGTAATGAGTCACCAAACATGTTAACTTATTAAGTAAATAAAGATGACTCATAAGTTACTATTTGCTTTAAGTCATAAATATCTTCAAAAACAAAACCAAACTCACTTCTCTCATTCTTTCTTCATTTCACACGGTTCCCTTCTTCTCCTACCTCTCTTCCTTCTGTTCTCACGGTGAAGCTACAGCACCAGCACCATTTCTCCATCTTCCATTGTCAATATCTCATGACTCACTTAACCAAATCAAAAACAAACACCACCATTCTCTTCCTCTCATCAAGCTCTTCATTCCTACCTTCTCAAAACTTCAAGAGCCCCATTTCGGTGCCATGGAGTTCCACCATTGAAGGGGCTTGAGCTTGTCTTTCCACATATTATTGATCTCCTTTACTCCTAGGTAAGGAATCTCAAAGAAAAATCAAGTTTCCTCCATGTTTTGTGTGTGACCGAAAATATTCATTGATGGAGCTCCTTGTGTTGCTTTGTTCTAGCTCCATTTGAATCCTTCAAGGACTAGGTGGAGTCCTCTCTTCATAGATATTCAAACACCCATCAAAGATTAAGGTAAAACAACTACATTAATGTTTTGAAATAATGTAAACCTAGGGTTTACAATGAGATGGAGCTTAAAGCTTGAATACTCATTATGTTGTTTGTATAATGTTTAGTAGTTGGCAAGGGACCAAATGCCTTACCGGTTTTGTAAGGAAACAAGAAAGAAATTTGGGAGGAAAAAGAGGTAAATATGCTATCTTAATGTGGTTTAAATGCCTTAGGAAAATGAGCTTGATTTGCTTAATAAAATACCTAAGGAGCCAATGGTGAATGAGCTAGTAAAATGCTCTCAAGGAGTTTATTAAGGGCATATGTATTGTTGGGTGTATTTGCAGGTCAAAGGCATTACTTATGTGGGAAATTCAGTGTTTAAGGTTATGCAATTTAAGGGCCTAAGAGCCATGTTGTTTAAGGGCCTAAGTGCCAAGCAATTTAAGTTATGCACTATATAGTGATGTAGTGCTTAATGTGTGAAGTTGTGTGTAAAAATGTTCTTGATGGATTTTAGGTGTTCTTGAATGAAATAAGGTAAAAACCTAAGTGTTTGGATGTGAGTATATACAAGGGAAGCTATGGCCAAATTTGGGAAAAGTGTATAAGGAGTTTAAGTGCTTAAATGAACTTGGGTGAACTAGGAATTGTTAGGAATGGATACATGCTTCATTAAGGAAGAAAACATGCATTAAGGTGTTCTAAGGTGCTACAAGGATTTAGGCATTACCTTGGAAGTTCTAGAAATCCAATGAGTATTTTTAGGATGTATTAAAAGTCTTGGAGAAGTTTGTTTAAGGTTTAGGTATGATAATGTGCAAGGTGGGAATAATGTTTAGGTAAGGTTTTGAGAAAGGAACTTTGAGGAGTTGTGAAAAAGAAGGTTTGGTTAGTAAGAGAAGATGCTTGGGAGATGATGTAATGAAGGTGAGGAAACATTTCGGTATAGTGGTCATTTAGGAGAAACACACCTTAGGAAACCAAATGTAAATGTTACAAGTGTTAAGAGATTTTGGGTGGAAATTGAGTAACAAGTCAAACATGGAATTAGGAGTGTTTAAGATGATATTTAGACATTAGAATATACCTAGGAACATTTGGTAAAGTTATACAATTAATGGAGGTGGAGAACCAAGGTAACAACATTTGAAATGTTATCAGTTATAAGCATTAGACATTAAACAATCATGTTACCCCGAAGTTAATAAAAGTATATGTAATGTTATCAGTTGTTCGAGAATTGCTCGAGGAACATAAGTGGACGTGATAAAGTGGACTCCGGTGACAGGTATGGTTTTCTTGCAACCTGTGTCCTACCGGATTACACCGGCTTGTATGCCAATGTGTTTTTCTGTATGTTTGCCACGTTATGAGATAAATCATGAAACGAGTTTACAGTCGTTATTGTTATTGTATGTTTTCGTGCCGATACCGGTAACCTCAATGCGCTTGAAGGGCTAGTTAACCACTATTAGGTAAACGTAGGAGAACGGTATCCGGTAACAACGTTTCCGACTTAAGGAACGTTCTAACCACGGCTATGCGTGAGTTGGTTATGTGATGTTTGGTGTGATGTGTTTGTATGTGAATGTATGACTCTCTCTTCCCTTGTATATGTCTAACAAGACTTAACCCAATGTTTGTGATTGTTTAATAAAGTTCAAAGTTGAACTTCTAACAAGTGCTAACGGGGGAGTGAGGAGTCCGGTCTGTTCCGGCCACGCGTGTGAGTATGGGGGTCGTTGTCATAGCAGGTTCGATCCTCTCTGTATGTTATGGTTGTTTTCCAATTTGGTTCCCAACCTTCCCTTTAGCTTAACCAAGGCTATTACTGACTCACGTCGGGCCACAGGGGCATACTATTGTTATGTTTGTTTCGGTGTGCTTGGATCACTATATCCGAGACACCTTGTGTTAAGTTAACCGTTCATTTAACGAGACGGTAACGAGTTATGTAACGAGCTTATCATGAGACTGGCAACATTCTCTAGGCTCACCAGTGTATTAACAATGTTTGGGTCGGTTCCTAAGAGGACCATTCCCGTTATGTTATGTATCTTTGTTGTGTTGCAATATCTATTGTGGTGTTATGTTGTGCACGTGGAAACATGCAAAGTGTTGTTAAGTGTTGTTATGTAGTGTATGTTATATGTTGTAAAATGTGGAGTATGTGGATCATGGATATGAATCAGTTTGAGAAAAGAGGCGTTTAAGGTTAACCCGATTTAAGGGTAAGTGTCGTCTATTAAGGAAGTAGCTCCATTAGAGGAGGAACACTCTAGGGATATTGAATACCTTGAGTGATTTATTAAGTAAGGATATATTATCCGTTTGTTGAGCCCGTTGAGGCGAAATGATTATGTGTTGTGTGTTTACAGTTGCATGCGTGATTTAAGTATAATTAATCGCATGCTAAGACGGCAATTAGTTGTGCGTGGCCCGGTAGCATGTGGGCTACGGGATTACCATACCAGCAAAGGTGCTGAGCCCCTTGGGGGCCACCCTTTCTCTTCTTTTCCTATTTCAGGTACGAAGTGCTGGAAGCCGTTCGAGAGTAGGACGGGTAGTCGTTGTACATGGGTAATCATTTAAGTGTGTGTATACAGTAGGTGTAGTAAGACCGAAATTGTCGTCGGCATTAGTTTATAAATACTCGGTATAGTTGAAAGGTGTACGCTGTTGTTGTTGTTAATGGAAAGGGATAGTATTGTGTAGTCGCTCGGGAATTTAGCCCATCAGACCGGTACAATGTGTATGTATTAGCCTTGTTAGCCACGTGGGTGGCTAACGGCGTGTAACACCAACGAGTTAAGTAATGTGAAGAGGTTTGTATTTCCGCTGCAGTTTGTTGTAAGTTTGTAAACGTTGGATGGGGTGTTACAAGGATGTAACAAGGACTTAGGCATGAGCTTGAGGTTTTAGTATGTACCAAAGTCATTTTGGACTTAGGTAAAGACTTAGGCAAACTTTGGTAAAAATAAGGAGGAAGTGTGAATTTGAAAAAGGGATTTCAAGAAAGACATAAGGAGTTAGTTGTGAGAAATGATGTTTGGGAGATGATGTTAAAATGAGGAGAAAACATTTGGGATAGTGGTTATCATAGGTATGAAATACCATTGGGAAACTAAGGAGGAAATAACATAAGTGTTAAGGAATTTTACAAGGAAATAAGTAAAGGCTTAAGGAATTAGAAAATGAGTTTCATGGATGTTGTATGTGGATGTAAGGGTACCAAATGTTGTTAGGAAGCATTAAGAGGCTTTAGGAGAAGTTTGGTGAAGATTTGACAAATTTGGGTAAGTTTAGAGGACGTCCGACCCAGGGGTCCGACCCAGTTTTGGGTCGGACAGCCTCTGTTAGACGTTAGGAAATTGTTCTGGAATGGTCCGACCCAGAAGGTTGGGTCGGACATGGGTCGGACGGTCATATTTCAAAGGAGGGAAAATGTTCTGTAATGGTCCGACCCAGAAGGGTGGGTCGGACATGGGTCGGACATGGATGTTCTGAGGTCGATGAAATTCTCTGTAATGGTCCGACCCAGTCGAGTGAGTCGGACGTGGGTCGGACATGTCTCTGGAATGGTCCGACCCAGAAGGTTGGGTCGGACATGGGTCGGACAAGGTAAGGTTCTTCAGACCCGAAAACCACTGGAAGGGTCCGACCCAGTTGTGGGTCGGACGGTGGGTCGGACATACCAAAACTTTAAAAAAAAAAGAAAAGAATGTGACTTATGTAGTTAACCCTAGGGTGTATAATGAAGGTAACCTAGGGTAAAGTTAGACATTAAACATGTCAAATAATTATGTTAAACACTTAGTAAATTCGGAGGTTAATTAAGTTAATTAACCGACATTCTTGAATCATGTATAGGAGTGACCTACGGTGGAAACAAATCAAGGCAAGGACCGAGGTATGGTTTTCTTGCAGTCTGTTGCCTACCGGTTTACACCGGCTTGTGTGTTGTTTGTTTTTCTGTGTGTTTATGACTTTGTAAGATTAAGCCATGTAAAGAGTTTACCGTTGTTAAATATCATTATGTTGTTGAGTATGACTCTCTCTTCCCTTGTGTGTGTCTAACAAGACTTGACCTATTATTGTGAATTGTTTGTTGAGTTCAATGATGAACTACTAACAAGGGCTAACGGGGGAAGTGAGGAGTCCGGTCTGTTCCGGCCACGCGTGTGAGTTTGGGAGTCGATGTCATAACCGGTTCGATTCTCTCTGTATGTTATGGTTGTGTTTCCAATTTGGTTTCCAACCTTCCCTTTAGCTTAACCAAGGCTATTTTACTGACTCACGTCGGGCCACAGGGGCATACTATGTGTTATTTCGGTGGGCTTGGGTCACTATATCCGAGGCACCTTGTGTTAAGTTAACCGTTCAATCTAACAGGACGGTAACGAGTTATGTAACGAGCTAAGCATGAGCATGGCAACATTCTCTAGGCTCTCAATGGGGACTAACTGTGTTGGTTCTCTTCCTATAAGGAATTGTTCTTGTGTGATGTATGTGATGTTGTGTACAATACCCATGTTATGTTATATATGTATAAGTTGTGTGTTTTAAAATAAATGCCATGTCATCATGACAATTAGTTTGCGCGCATCCCGGTAGCCGATGGGCTGCGCGTTAACCATACCAGCCAAGGGTTGCTGACCCCCTCGGGGGATCCATATTTCTTTTACTGCAGGATGAGGATCGAAGAAGCGGAGTGGCTCTAGATCCTAGGTTGTAGTTTACTTTGAGTACTTTCGGATGTTGGCCCGGGATGCGCCTGTGCTCCCGAGGCGTGTTATATATATGGTTATGACGGTTTACAGTGACAGTATACAGTGAAAGATTATGTAAACACTCGGTATTTTGTTGATGTATATATATGGTTATTAGTTCTATGCTCGGGAGTCTGATCATCAGACCGGTACACTTGTATTTATTCAGCCTTGTTAACCACGTGGGTGGTTGACGGCGTTGTAGCACCAATCGTTTAGTTACTGTTTAGTTGTTTATATTCCGCTGCGATTCCAAATAATGTGAGGTGCGTAGTAGGGGTGTTACACCTATGGTTTTAATAAAGCTATATTGTTGTCGTAAGGCATATGCTTTATAATTAATATTACCTATGGTTATATGTTTGCAAAAATTCCGAACAACACTTATTTATTTTCCAGCACATTATGTTTTCCTTATTTACACATTTACCACATTTATCATAGCAAGTTACATATAGGTTATAACATATGGTATTAATGTTTATAATTTTGTTTAACCTATTGTTTATACCACCTTATTTCCGAACAGACCCATTACTAGTTGTAATTTCTTTTTCCGCCCACATGCTTCCCTTATTTGCATATTAGCCACACTTTATATAATATACTTTTATAAATGTCACAAAACTATATATTATATACTTTTATTAATATAGCCACTTATATAACGCTAAAAATCCCAAACTTTATATTTAGGATATAAACTTAATATTAACCATATTAACCATTATTTTTCGGTATTTACCGTTTATACCCCATAAATTTTTATAACTTCCACTTTCAACTTATGATATTATTATATAAACTTTGTTTAATTACTTATGTCATTAAATTTGGTCAAGGCACCTAATATGGTCCTTGTTGACCCTTTGACCACCAGTTTGACCCATAATTTCTTTATTCACAGTTTTGTCCCAAAATTTCTAGAATTTACATTTTGACCCCAATTGTTTTGCAAAACTTTATAAAATTCATTTTAATAACTTTTAATACAGGTTTTACGGCAATAATTATTACTTAGCCTCCTAAATTTATTTTATTTCCATAGTAATCCCAACTTTCATTCGGTGATCTTAATCTTTATTTAAAACTCATTTTAAGCTTATTAAAACATAAAATTCAATGGCCTAAATTATATGGCTTTAGTATAAATCTTAACTTATAATATAAATTGTTTATAAATGTCATAAAAGACATAATGGCTTACGGTTTTGGTATATTCTTGTAACAATATTTTATAAATTGTGTTTCAACCATTTAATTAATTTCCATGACATTATATGTCTTTAAACCTTATATTATCAACTAAAAATGTTATAAAACATTATAATACATAGTTAAACCATTTTGAGCTCTAGCAACTTACGTCTTGTACTAAATTGCCCATATATTTTATAAATCATGTTTTAATCCTCTTAAATTATTTTCATGGCATTATAAGCCAACTTATAATCTAAATATGCTAGCCACATAATATATAATATTTTAATACATAATTTAATCATTTACACCAGCTCTTACCCACGACTAAAAACACATATGTATACTAATGATATGAAAACTTTAATATATATATTAGTTTAGTATACTCACTTGATTAACAAGTACAATATTCAGCCAAGCCTACTCCAAGCTCACGGCTTAATTTGCCAACTTCCACACACACTTGTTCTTCCCACTTTGGCAGAAATTTTCTCCTTGTTACAGCATACATACGCCACATTTTTTGCAAGAAAACAAGTAGGTATTAATCATCTTACCACCAAGGGTATTTAAGGATTAAATTAGGCTTAGTTTAACTAGATTTTTACCTTGATAATAGGAGACTTAGGCAGGCTGTTACGCCTTGTTACAAAGGCTTAAAAATGGAGTTTCTTGCTCCATATGAAACAGCACATGAGGAAGCCCACTTATCCACTGAAAAATGACATAAAAAGAGACTAAATCAGCTGGAGAAACCAAGGTAAGGTTTTAGAAATTAAGAGGGAATTTAATGCTTGTTTTTACCATGAAAAAGGCTAGTTTAGACCCTCCTCTTTCCTTCCATGAACTTAGCCGTGAAACCCACTTTCCTTGACAGCAAACATGAGCTAATATGGTGAATGAAAAGAGGGTCAAACTACAGCAAAGGAAGCGAGGAGAAAAAAGAAGAAGGAGGTGACTTCCATGCTTTAAGACCTTACCAAGGTAAAGAGTCCTTATCCATGGAGGCTGGCTGGTGCTCTCGGTTGATGAAGAGAAAAAGAGGGGGTTTGGGACTGAAGTTTACGGCTGGGAAGATAAGAATGGAGAGAGAAGTTGATTCTTGCCTTATGAAGTAAGATAAGTTAGAATAGGAATTAATCTTTGATGAGTCATCAAACTCAACAGATACTTCTATGTTGCAGTAGATACGAGAGGATTTAAGAAGGGGATTACGGTGGTTGTGATAAGTGCAAAACATATAGACTTATTAAGGTTTAATCACCTTATTATTTGCAGCATTTTAAGTAATGTTTCTCACTTATCTTAGGTTTTTCCTATAATTATGTTGTGATATAAACTGATGTATTATATGTGTTTAAATGTAGGAAAAAGGCCATATAAATAGATATAACAAGAGGGATTAAAATAAGTCACACGACATGCAGTGCTAAGCCTTACCCGCCGTGTCACGTCCGTGGTGTGTCCGCAGAAGATAGGCCGGACATAAGAAAGACCGTGGCTGTTCCGCAGAGAAAGGGCGGACAAGGCTAAGGAGCGTCCGTGGAAATAAGGCCGGACTGAGGGCGGACAAGGGACTGGAAATTAGCCACGTCCGTGGCTTGTCCGGGGAAGAAAGGGTGGACAAGACTAAGCCACGTTTGTGTCCTGTCCATGGAAATAAGGCCGGACAAGAGACAGAGCTGCGTGTGAGACGCCCGCCAAAATTAACATGGACGCATGTCGGCACTGTTATCTTCAATTATCCACCGTCTGTTTATTCCACCGAGATTAATCTCACCTAATGCATGAGACTTCTGCATGGTCTCATCTCATCTACTGCACCGCCATCCTTATCGTCTTCTTCAAATTCCTCTGCTATATAAACCCATTCCTCCTCTCCTATACGGGTGTCAATCCATCATCGATCCACTACACCATAAATCACACGTTCATCCCATTTCTCTTCTCCCTTCTTCTCCATTTTGTTTTCTTTTCATTCCACCATATCCACCTCTAGTTCAACGTATACAAATAGCAGAACAAATCCAGGAGTCGATGATTTCTACTACTCTTGTTTCTGTTTATCTATTTAATATGTTAGGCTAGAATATTTATACTCTGGGAATGGTTATTATGTGTTTGTATTAATTATGCATATATTTTATCTTTAGTTTTTAATACAGTTTGTTACAATTAAAGCTTATCTCTCGCCTTTTTAATAAATTACATGAATTTATTAAAATGCTTTACTAAGTCTATTTTGACCAGACCCGTGATAAATAGACAGGTTAATTAAGACGTAAATCTGGAGAAAGCTTATTTTCATAAGTTAGTATTATCAGACGCAAATATAATTTATCACACTTAATGTCCGTTTACATGTGTTTTGCTCGAATCTAGATAAGACCGAGCATTTTCTGGTAAATGAGTTCTTTTGGGTCTATGATGTAGTCCTTAAGATATTAACAGGAATTTTGCCAAACTATTATAATAAAACCGGTAGACATAGCATAAAAGAGTAGACTATATAAACCTGAACCCAGAGTCCCGTTAAATTTACCTTTTACTTAGTTTATTTTATCTTTCCTTTTTATTTATTTAAACAAGTCAGTTAACCCCCCTTTTTGTGACAAAGCTTAGGTACTTAATAATTCCCCTTAGTCCCACGGTTCGATATTGTAACACCCCATCCAACATTAACATACTTACAATAAACTGCAGCGGAAGAACAACCTCATCACATTACTAAACTCGTTGGTGTTACACGCCGTTAGCCACCCACGTGGCTAACAAGGCTAATACATACACAATGTACCGGTCTGATGGGCTAAATTCCCGAGCGTCTAGACATTACTATCGATTTCCATTAACAACAACAACAACTTACACCTTCCCACTATACCGGGTATTTATAGCTAATGCCGATAACAACTTCGGTCTTACTACACCTACTGTACATATACAACATAAACGATTACCCATGTACAACGACTACCCGTCCTACTCTCGAACGGCTTCCAGCACTTCGTACCTGAAATAGGAAAGAAGAGAAAGGGTGGCCCCCAAGGGGCTCAGCACCTTTGCTGGTATGGTAATCCCGCAGCCCATGCTACCGGGCCACGCACAACTATTTTCGTCTTAACATGCGGTTGATTATATTTAAATCATGCATGTAACAGTAAACACACAACACTTAACATTTCGCCTCAATGGGCTCAACAATCGGATAATACATCCTACTTAGTAAGTCACTCATGGTATTCGTCATCCCTAGAGTGTTCCTCCTCTAATGGAGCTACTTCCATAATAGACGACACATACCCCTAAATCGGGTTATCCTTAAACGCCTCTTATCACAAACTGGGAATCATATCCATGATCCACACACTCCATATTATACAACATATAACATACACTACATACAACACCTACAACACTTTGCACGTTTCCACGTGCACAACACATAATACCGCAATGGATATTGCATCACAACAAACACATAACATAACAGGAATGGTTCTCTTAGGAACCGACCCAAACATTGTTTACACACTGGTGAGCCTAGAGAATGTTCCAGTCTCATGATAAGCTCGTTATACAATAACAACAACACTCATTACCGTCCTAATAGTTGGACGAGTAACTTAAGTTAAGGCGGTTCGGGTTTGGAGGCCCGAACACACCACACAAACACATGTTCCCCCTAAACCGATCATAAGTCAGAATAGCTAAGCTTTGGAGTAAGCTAATGGGAGATCATAACCCGTGAGGGAAACAACCATAACAAAGAGAAGGGTAAGGCTAAGAAGGATACCCTCTCCCAAACACGCGCGACCGGCCAAACCGGATCCTCACTACTGTTAGTACATACTTACTTTAGATAATACTTAGAACCCCACTATGGAGTCTATCATAACTACACACCATACAGAATTACAACTGGGTTAAACACAAGGGAAATCCCTACATTCACAAACACATATCACTCAATTAACACACGCATAGCCGTGGTTAGAACGTCCCATGGTTCGGGTCGTTTACTCCGAATACCGAACTCTCATGTGATCCTAGACTCAGTTAACTAAGGTTAAAACATGCCGAGTTAAATGGTATCGGAGTTGAACACGCCACATATATGAATTACTGTAAACTCATTACATGTTTATCTTACAACGTGGCAAACATACAGAGAAAAACACATTGGCATACAAGCCGGTGTAATCCGGTAGGACACAGGTTGCAAGAAAACATACCTGTCACCGGAGTCCACTTTACCACGTCCACTTATGTCCCTCGAGCGATCTCGAACAACTGTTAACATCACATGTGTTTTTATTAACATCGGGGTTTGCTTGATTATTTAATGTCTAATGCTTAACTTTCCCCGTTAACTTTGTTACATAACTTTACATTTTAACTTGTTTTACTTTTACATTTTGATACAACTTTTCACCCACTTAATTGCCATTTAAACTCACCTAACATGTCCATAACAACCTTATAACATCATTACCTATCAATCCCCATCATTACATATCATTTCATAACCTTAAACCATGTTTTTTTGGTCCGACCGGACATGCCGACCGGACTTACCCAAGTCCGGTCGATTCCAGAACACATTTCCGTCAAAATTTTTTCTACTCCGACCGGACTTGTAAGTCCGGTCCTATGTCCGGTCCATTCCAGAAACTAATTCCCACAGGGTAAACTGGGCCCGACCGAACTTGCAAGTCCGGTCGCAAGTCCGGTCTGCCCCAGATCTTTGTTTTCCTTTTTACATTCAACTCCAAACTTCACCCATATATCCTAGTATACCCTAACCTCATTTAGGCACTTCAAACACACCTTTATCCATGTGCTAAACTCTTTAAATCACTCACCCAAAACCATTTTATCATTCACACACTTCTTACAAAGTTCCTAGCACTTGGGATGTTTTCTCCTTATGATTTATAAGTGGTAGTTCACCAATAATGACCACTACACCAAGGTGTTTCCTCTTCACCTTAACATCATCTCTCCAACTTCTTTTCTTACTAACTAAACCTCCTTTTTCACAACTTCTTGAATTCTTTTCTCAAAACCTTACTTAAACATCATTCTCCTTATTCATCACATTACCCAAACCTTAAACCAACTTCTCCAAGACTCAAATACATCCTAATAACACTCATTGGGTTTCTAGAACTTCCAAGACAATGCCTAAATCCTTATAGCACCTTAGAACACCTTAATGCATGTTTTCCTCCCAAGTAAAACATTTGTTCACCTTTTACACTTCCTAGTTCACCAAAACTTACTTAAAACACTTAGAACTTCTTACACATTTCCCAAATTTGGCCATAGCTTCTCTTGTATATACTCACATCCAAACACTTAGGTTTTTACCTTATTTCATTCAAGAACACCTAAAATCCATCAAGAACATTTTTACACACAAACTTCACACATTAAGCACTACATCACAATATAGTGCATAACTTAAATTGCTTGGCACTTAGGCCCTTAAATAACATGGCTCTTAGGCCCTTAAATTGCATAAACCTTAAACACTGAATTTCCCACATAAGTAATGCCTTTGACCTGCAAATACACCCAACAATACATATGCCCTTAATAAACTCCTTGAGAGCATTTCACTAGGTCATTTACCATTGGCTCCTTAGGTATTTTATTAAGCAAATCAAGCTCATTTTCCTAAGGCATTTAAACTACATCGAGATAGCATAATTACCTCTTTTCCTCAAACTTCTTTCTTGTTTCCTTACAAAACGGTAAGGCATTTGGTTCCTTGCCAACTACTAAACATACAAACAACATAATGAGTATTCAAGCTTTAAGCTCCATCTCATTGTAAACCCTAGGTTTACATTATTTCAAAAACATTAATGTAATTGTTTTACCTTAATCTTGAAGGGTGTTTGAATATCTATCAAGAGAGGACTCCACCTAGTCCTTGAAAGATTCAAATGGAGCTAGAACAAAGCAACACAAGGAGCTCCATCAATGAATATTTTCGGTCACACACAAAACATGGAGGAAACTTGATTTTTCTTTGAGATTCCTTACCTAGGAGCAAAGGAGATCAATAATATGTGGAAAGACAAGCTCAAGCTCCATCAATGGTGGAACTCCATGGCACCGAAATGGGGCTCTTGAAGTTTTGAGAAGATAGGAATGAAGAGCTTGATGAGAGGAAGAGAATGGTGATGTTTGTTTTTGATTTGGTTAAGTGAGTCATGAGATATTGACAATGGAAGATGGTGAAATGGTGCTGGTGCTGTAGCTTCACCGTGAGAACAGAAGAGAAGAGAAGAGAAGAAGAAGGGAACCGTGTGAAATGAAAGGAGAAATGAGAGAAGTGAGTTTGGTTTTGTTTTTGAAGATATTTATGACTTAAAGCAAATAGTAACTTATGAGTCATCCTTATTTACTTAATAAGGTAACATGTTTGGTGACTCACTACTACAAAAACCGGCCCCCTTTTAAGCCTAGGGGTAATATAGTCTTTATTGACTCATTTAATTACTTATAACATCATATGTTACAAACTAGCTTATAAAAATCACTATTCACTAAAACAAGGCACATAGAAGTGAAATTTTTGATTTCCCATTAATATAGCCACCCAAATGTGATACTATATAGTACACATGTTAATTAAAGAGTAATGATGGGCATTTAGCCATTCAAAACTCATTTACAAGACAATTTTTCAAAAACGTGCTTTAAGACTCCTTAAAGCACATTTTGTGTTTTAACTTGTTTTCAAGCTTGGTTTTCTTTGGTAATTGATTTAATATGTTCATTAACATATTTATAAAGTATAGGTATGACCATTAGGTCTTATACAAATTTATTCCAAGCTTAGAGCACATTTTGCTCTTATTGACTTTAAGGTATTTTCTTGTGTTTTATTTGGTTTAATGTCCACCAAAGTTTCCTAAGGACTTATTTAGCCTTATTAAATCATAATTAAATGTTATCAAGTCTTGGTAGGCTCTTTGGGTCCTAACCAAGTTCACTCATAGCTTAGAGCATGTTTTTGCTCAAACTGTGTCTTAATGCTTTATTGCACTTTACTATGTTTTAAATTGTCCACTGATGTTTCTAAGGCACTTTTTAGCCTTTATATAACATAGTTTGATGTTTAAACCACATATCAAGGTTTGGGGTATTTCAATCCGGTCGCCTCCACTTTACTATACTACTGTGACCGGGATTTTGTTTGCATCCCGACAGTTATTTTGAGTATTAATTTCTTTCTCAATTGTTTTAATTTCACCAGTTCCAACCACTCACAATATACAGTCTGCAAAATGGCGCCATTGCCGGGGACTTGATTTATTCTAGTCCCTAAGCCCCGGATAATTCACTTGCTATATTAGAATATTTTGTTTATATTTTTTTGTTTGTTGTTTATATTAATTATCTATTATATTTTGTTTATATTATTATTTTTGTTGTTTATACTAATTTCTGTCATTTAAATTCCCAGTCATTTAATTTTGAGTAATCTAATTTCTAACATTTAAATTCTGTCATTTAATTTCATTAATCTAACTTCTAACATTTAATTTCAGTAATCTAATTTCTAACATTTCAATTCTGTCTTTTAAATTCTATAATCTAATTACTAACATTTAAATTTTGTCATTTAAATTCCAGTTCTTTAAATTCTTGTCATTTAAATTCTGCCCTTTTTCTTTTAATTATTTACAACATTTATTTTGTTTTGTTTTATTTCTTTTTGTTTTATTGTCTTCGGTTTCAAAAAAACGATAGTTTAGGTGTGTCCAGCCTTAAAAAGCCGGACACAAACACGGACACACTATAAAATCATAAAAAAAAGAACGGAGCTCACGTCCGACCATAAAAGGACGGACGCAAGCCGGACGCAAGAAGCATCCGCCCATATTTGACCGGACGAAGGACGGACGCGCAGAGCTTACGAAAAAAGAAAAAGAGAATTTCTGGCTCCCAATTTTATTTCCTCTTCTTCTTCCCCGACGCCCAAACTCGACACCGCTACTCCTCCTCCTCATTCTCGACGCTGCTCCAACACCGACGCGCAGCCAGCGACCACCGCAGCAGCGACCAACACCGACGACGCGCAACTCCGACGCAGCCGCACCGCCGCAGCCCCGCCAACGCCAACACCATTTCCAAACAACGTTCCCAGGTTTTTCAAAAACACAAATTTCAGTTTTATCGATTTCGACATTAGACAGAAATTGTGAGTTTCGATTATTGATTGGGTTGTTTCTGTTGCTAATCTGGTGTGTATTGTGCACAATCGCGAGAAACCTTAGAAAATTGATAGGTTTGTGTGAAATTTGGGTGAATTCTGGAAATGCGGTTCGAATTAGGGTTCTTCATTCTGTCCGGGCTGGCGTCCGGCCTTGCATCCGGCCATCTAGACCCGGACGTGTATATATATATTAAAAAAAAATTCTAAGTTGTTTAGCCGATGCATTATAGTGCTCTGTTTGATATTAATTTAATTTTCATGCTGTTAATGTTTAGAGTAAATTACTCAGAACCCCCTTGAGGATTTAGGATATTACATTAACCCCCTTGTGTTTATCATAATTATGGTAACCACCTCAAGGTTAAGGTATCTTGACTACGAGCCCCCAAACTATAGACTTTGTTATTAGAACATTACTACGTGTGATCTATCAAATCACATAAATCATGCCATGCTGGACACACAAACGCTTAATCCAAACAACTACTACGCTATCTCATCTCCCACTTTTGATGCATTTTCGAGGCAAGGTTGACATTTTTAGGAAATAGAAACACATATTAGGATGTTTTTGTCCAGTTTGACATTATCAATGTGATTAAGCTGATAGGTCAACCGTAGTTAACTTCTTAATAACAAAGATATAGTTTGGGGGCTCGTAGTCAAAGATACCTTAACCTTGAGGTGGTTACCAGTAATTATGATAAACAGAAGGGGGTTAACTGTAATATCCCAAATCCTCAAGGGGGTTCTGAGTAATTTACTCTAATGTTTATTTACCTCTTAATTTCAAAATTTATTAGTATGGTTCGCACTCGTGGTGGACACTCTGGTACTACTAGGGGCAACTGCCCCGGTGCGTCCTCTTCTGCACCTCCTCCCCAGCCGACTCTTCGAGATGATGGTTTTATTTCAGCAGAGGCTCGTGCCTGGTATTATCAGGGTAAAGATTTTGTGATGGAGAGGCGAATAGCGCCTGATGTGATCGAGGCCACAGGGGTGGACACCCTGTTTGCTAGTTTTGGACATTCACGGGTCCTAAAGATGGGTGAGGGACTGTTCCTTTCAGCCATGGTTAGAGAGTTCTATCCGAATGCCCAGGCGGGTAACTAGAGGATTACTTCTTTCATCCGCCATCTCCCCGTCGAGATCACACCAGAGACCTTCTCCACTATACTACAGATGCCGGTTAGCCCAGACCATCTCCGGGGATTTATAGAGGATCACCTGCACAGATCGAAGGCGAGGTGGCTCCAAGATGTAGGTCGGACGACCCGATGTAGAGGGGAGGAGGACAAGGATGTCCTCCCTTACACGAGTTTCCCCACCTTGCTACAGAGACTACTTTTAGAGATCCTTAGTCATCAGATCCAGCCCCATGCCGCGATCGATGCTTCTGATGGGGATTGCGCTTTATTGGACTACTTCCTCTCGCCATCTCCACCCGCTCAGCGCGTCTCTATTCCACACATCATGTTCAGCCAGCTACATAAGGTGGTGTACTATCTTCGGACGAAGAAGAAGAAGATCACTCCTATTTTTCCCTTCTTTATCTAGCACCACCTTTGCCCTGTCCTTCTAGAGGGCTAAACACATGGATTAGAGGTCCGGACGGGAGAGCGCCCAGTCACATTGCAGACTGTGAGACGCTGGGGCTTCATGCGTTTAGATGACGGTACCTGGGTCATAGGTCGCACTGGTCGGTCTTCCACCGCTTCCTCCACTACAGCAGGGCCTAGTACAGGAGCTACACCTTCAGCTGATCCTGAGCCACCTTCCACAGCACAGGGAGATGAGCCCTACGAGCTGACGACCACCGTCATGCAGGCTCTTGCTCCTGTTCCGATACCTCTTATCCCGTCAGAGCTGCAGACCCAGCTTCAGGCCTTCCATCAGATGCAGTAGCAGATGCATCAGCGGTTTGAGAGCTTTGAGCAGGCCCAGCAGAGGGTGCTGGCTGAGCAGACTGCGCTCCGCGAGGCCCAGACACGGACGACAGAGCGCTTAGACCGGAGTGAGGATTTGCATGCACAGACAGCTCAGCAGCTTGAGCGGTCAAATGAGCAGCAGGAGCGGACGGCTCAGCTCATATAGCATCTCCTCGCTCAGACCGGCCAGGGACCACAGCAGCCACCACAGTGATCTTTCTTTCCTTTTATTTAGTTTTATATATCTCTCTTGTTCACTAACTTATTGTAAAACTTCTACTGTTTTAATCTTGTCATACTTTCTGTACTCAGGAGGTAACAGTTCACTTTTATTTTCTTGGTAATGCTTTTATTTTATGCAGTGCATTTTTATTTATGTATTTCCTCTTACTCCATCTACATCTTATATTTTTTGCTAATGCTTTTATTTTATGTATTTTACCTGCTATTTATGGTGCCACTTGAGTTCTACTGGCTATACAGGTTTTTCTTTTCCAAATAAATTTTATATTCAACATATAGCTGAACTCACATATGGAAAGCAACCTCAGTTGTTCTAGCAATTTTTGATGTCTCCCCGGTTGGACACTTGCGTGAACTTAAGTGTGAGGAACGTTTCACCCCTACCAAAGCTTTAAGTGTGAGGAAGGGCACCTTCCTCAATCTACGATACAAGAGGAGTCTCAGTTCCTTCTTTATTATATTAATGTTCAACCTACCTTACGTTTAAGCTTCTTTATTAATTTAATCCTTTATGAGTCTGGCATATTTTGGAAGGTCCTTTTCTTGATTTTATTTTGAACAATGAGGACATTGCTCCTCTCAAGTTGAGGAAGTAGAGACCTTTCCCTGAAAATATGCCAGTTGTTCGTTAATGCCACACTCGCTTTTTGCTACTCTAAGTGCCAACATTTTGGAAAAAATGAGTTAAAATAATTGTGGAAGTGTTTGAAATTAAGCCAAGTGACAACTGAAAGAGTCGTTTTGTTTAAAGGAGTTTGTATAAAATTATTTTTAATCAAAATACTCTATTTTCACTGAAAATACGATAGATATGCTAATTGTAAAAACCAATTTAGCTTAGCTTGGGATTTTGGAAATGATTGGAAAGTTGGAAAGAAAAGGATAAAGACAAGGTACTCCACTGTTTATAAATTTTTCTAAACCAAAAATAGGCCTCGTCTACCCGGTTATTAAGTCCTCCGGGGTGCCTTAACACCTATCTACCTAAGGTCTCGTGATCTGGGATAGAAGACCCAACACCGCTACAAGGATAGAGAGAAAAGTCTGGGGTACAGAAAAACAATGCAATATAAAAAAAATGTTTGTTTAGTATATACATTTCTACGTTCAAAAAAAAATGAAAGCAATAAATTGCAATTTTTATTTATAAATATGAGTACGTGGTGTTGAAAGGTATTACGGAATAAGGCATTACTTCACACCCCTTGTCATCCCGGGTTAGAGAACAGAAATTGGAGGAAAATCCCAGGTTAATCTAACTTGTTTTCTCCAATCTAGTTTTTCTATGCTTTTATAAAATTGCTCTTTTTCACTGTATGCAAAAACCTACTTCTGAGAGCAGAAATATTATTTCAATTGTCACTTTGCCTAATTCCCTTCTACACTTATTTAATCTTGTTTTATACTACCACTTCTTATTTTGCTTGAGGACAAGCAAAAGCTTAAGTGTGAGGAAGTTTGATAAGTGCAAAACATATAGACTTATTAAGGTTTAATCACCTTATTATTTGCAGCATTTTAAGTAATGCTTCTCACTTATCTTAGGTTTTTCCTATAATTATGTGGTGATATAAACTGATGTATAATATGTGTTAAATGTAGGAAAAAGGCCATATAAATAGATATAACAAAGAGGGATTAAAATAAGTCACACGACATGCACGTGCTAAACCTTACTGCCGTGTCACGTCTGTGGTGTGTCCGCAAAAGAAAGGCCGGACATAAGAAGAGACTGTGGCGTGTCCGCAGAGAAAAGGGCGGACAAGGCTAAGGCGCGTCCGTGGAAATAAGGCCGAACAGAGGGCGGACAAGGGACTGGAAATTAGCCACATCCGTGGCTTGTCCGGGGAAGAAAGGGCGGACAAGACTAAGCCACGTCCGTGTCCTGTCCATGGAAATAAGGCCGGACAAGACACAGAGCTGCGTGTGAGACGTCCGCCCAAATTAACACGGACGCAGGCCAGACACACCGTTTGTTTATTCCACTGAGATTAATCTCACCTAATGCATGAGACTTCTACATGGTCTCATCTCATCTACTACACCGCCATCCTTATCGTCTTCTTCAAATTCCTCTGCTATATAAACCCATTCCTCCTCTCCTATACGGGTGTCAATCTATCATCGATCCACTACACCACAAATCACACGTTCATCCCATTTCTCTTCTCCCGTCTTCTCCATTTTGTTTTCTTTTCATTCCACCATATCCACCTCTAGTCCTACGTATACAAATAGCAGAACAAATCCAGGAGTCGATGATTTCTACTACTCTTGTTTCTGTTTTTCTATTTAATATGTTAGGCTAGAATATTTATACACTGGGAATGGTTATTATATGTTTGTATTAATTATGCAATATATTTTATCAGTTTAGTTTTAATACAATTTGTTACGATTAAAGCTTATCTCTCGCCTTTTTAATAAATTACATGAATTTTTTAAAATGCTTTACTAAGTCAATTTTGACCAGACCCGTGATAAATAGACACGTTAATTAAGCCGTAAATCTGGAGAAAGCTTATTTTAATAAGTTAGTATTTTCAGACGCATATATAATTTCTCGCACTTAATGTCCGTTTACATGTGTTTTGCTCGAATCTTGATTAGACTGAGCATTTTCTGGTAAACGAGTTCTTTTGGGTTTATGATGTAGTCCTTAAGATATTAACAGGAATTTTGCCAAACTATTATAATAAAACCATTAGACATAGCATAAAAGAGCAGACTATATAAAGTTGAACCTAGAGTCCCGTTAAATTTACCTTTTACTTAGTTTATTTTATCTTTCCATTTTATTGATTTAAACAAGTCAATTAACCCCCATTTTTGTGACAAAGCTTAGGTACTTAATAATTCCCCTTAGTCCCACAGTTCGATATCTGGTCGCCTCCACTTTACTATACTACTGCGACCGGGATTTTGTTTGCAGCCCGACAGTTATTTTGAGTATTAATTTCTTTCTCAATTGTTTTAATTTCACCAGTTCCAACCACTCACAATATACAGTCTGCAGGTTGTTCTCGGCTGGGACAAGGAATGAGTGGATAAGATAATTTCATTATCTTATAAAATAACATAAAGTCACTTATTTTTGAATAGTTACCGTTGTGTCATCAATTGGAAGGTTTGTTGTTAGCTTAATGAAGAGGAAAGACCCCCCCTAAGCTGGCAGAAGTGGTATAGTCAGGATAAAGAAGATTAGCTTGACTAGTGTTACATATTATATGTAACGTGAAAATGGAATTCTCTTAAAAAGTAGCCCATGCTGACTCATTATCAGTAGAGTTTAAATTGATAATAGATAAGGCTGACACAATAAACGGTTGAAGTGATTGGTTAAGGTGGGAAGAGGTGAATTTTACTTATTAAAGTAATAAGTAGTAAATATGCTACTTTATTATAAAGGTGTTTGTAAGCCACAATAAGTATAAGTATCGCTGGTTATTTGATAAGGGATAATACACCCATTATACGGCATATGATGGTCAAGGTCAAAGGAGAGAGTTTGTCCCTTGACTAGATTAAAGAATATAAGTGCTATTTTGGGTACTATTCACAATCAAGGCACATATTTATGATTTTTTTGTAAAACTTTGAATTAGGCATTCTAATTTGGTACATTATGTCACATTAGTATATTTAAGGGTATTCAAGACCCTAAAATCAAACAAAACTCATTTTGGAGATAATCTCACAAAAATGTGCTTTAAGAAAGCTTAGTGCACATTTTGTGTTAAAGCTTGGTTTTAGGCTTAGTTTTCTTTGGTAACTGATTAGTTACGTCCATTACATTATTACTAAGCTTAGGAATTTGATTTGGAGTCAAACGGAGGTCACATGACCTTTAAAGCTTGTTTATAGCCCGTTTTGCTCTAAGTGAATTATAAGCGTGTTAATGCTGGTTCTTTGATGTTGGAGTGTTGTACAACGGCTTCATTACATTCATTAATGTGTTAATATGCTTAGGACAAAATTTTATGTCCTACGGAGTTCATTTGGGTATAGTGTCACCCGAAATGGTCAAAGGGTGCAATAATTGCTTTATGATGACCATTGTTGTTTTTAAATTGGTTTTAAGGCATGTTTAGACCTTAATTTAATTTATTAAATGTTTAATCAATGTTTGATTTAATTAGGGGTATTTCAGGTAAGGGCTTATGTGGGCCTGTGTAGTTGTGGTGTGGAGGTAACGGCTTATGTGGGCCTGTGTGGTGTATGATGTGAAAGTAAAGGCTTATGCAGGCCTGAGGTGTTTAATCTGGAGGTAAGGGCTTATGCGGGCCTGATATGTTTAATGTGGAGGCAAGGGCTTATGTGTGCCTGTGGTGGGATGGTGGTGCTCAGGCTTTGGTTTTCAATTGGTGTTGTCATGGCAATTGTTGGAACCAACGATTGCCCCCAGTATTTTTCCTTAGGACAATCTGAGCTAGAGTTCATGGCAATCGATCGGAATGATCAATTGCCCCCAGTATTTTCTTTGATTAAACGTGCGAACAAGTCTCATCCTCATAGGGTCAAGGCTTGCGCTTTGATGTGGTGCTTCCTATCCTACCCTCGACGTGTTTGGTGTTTGCACTCATTTCCCTCTCATGGTCATAACTTTTTTACCATTGAATTCGACATTTGATGGATTTACGCATTTGATCTGTTACTTTCATGTGATTGTACACACAACTATCAAGTCGGAAGTCTTTAAAGCTTATAACGTGGTCATGGGGTGTGATGAAAGACAACGGGACCTTGGAGGGATATTTTAGGTATGTGGAGCTAAAGGGGTGACCAAAACTGTACCCTGTGTCTTCTCTCGGAATCATCTTCCTTGTCCTGAAGTCGTCTAGCTGCCTCATGTTGACGTTGCTTTCGAGCTTCTGGACTTGGACTTTTGAAATTGTCCTTTACACCATTTCTCCTCTTTTTGTCATTCGGATTTCCTTGAGGCATTTCGGGTTTGCCTTTTTGTTCTATCCTTTCTTGACTTTACCTTCGGGGTTCTTGTGTTTCCCGGTTTCGGGCTTCGAGAGTTGTTTTGATGTGAGCTCTTTGGATCCTGTGTCACTCTAGGACCATTTGCGGATCACTTCGTCATACTGATAGCAGCGCTGCTTCTTTGAACTAATGAAGATGTTATCTGAGACTCGGGCTCCTCGCATCCTTTGGTCACCGGGTTGGAAATTCATCATCGGCTGGGTTATTTTGTGGAGTTCATAATATCGAAAAGGGGATATATGAAAGGCTCGGCGGGGATGCCTAGGGTTTAATGTCAGGGTTCACATGCTTTTGGCTATGTGGTGCTGTACCTAGGTGCTTCATCATCCCTAATAGTTGTGTATCCGTTTTTTGTTACTTTTCGCAGGTCTAAGAAAAAATTTACAAATTATCTCCTTCGGTCGGAGTTATGCCATTTACCTCACCTTTGAATGTGGTCTCACTGGAGTCGTGTAAAAATGGCACGCTCGTTCGCTCATGGTTTTTCCACTCAAGACACTCTCGCGAGATTTTCACTCGGAAACTCGTTCGCACATTTAAACAAACGACAAAAGATGACGAACTTAAACATAGATTGCCCCCTGTATTGATTTTGGGTTTGTGACAACAATTCGATAGATGTGGACCTTGAACCACTTTGTGGGTTGTTTGGATATTATAGGGTGAGTTGTGGTGTTTGGTTAGGCATGTTCATCCTTTTAGAAACAAAAAGACAAATCATTTTATTCAATTGCCAGAAAATGACCGTTTCATGAACTTTAGTTTTGAAAAATGACTTGGTTGAAGGTGCAAAACGAACAAACATTTTTTATTTTCTTGAGATTGTAAATTTAAAAGACAAGAGACTGAAATTCGAACATCTAAACCTCATTAAAATGGAAATGTCATAAACTCCTTACAAAATTGAAAAGAAAAATTAAGAAAGCAACATGCTACTAGACTCTAGCCTACTCGACAAACTGGAGCCCGTGTTCGATGAGATCTTCAATCTTATGCTTCAGCGTCCTACAATCGTCAGTATTGTGCCCTGGTAGTTGATGGAACTAGCAAAACTGATTGAGGTACTCCCCGGACTGGGTAACCCTGGGACAAGGCGTGAGAGGCTGTAGTAGGTCCAACTCATGTACCTTCATGAGTGCTTGACTAAGGGGTCGGCCGATGTCGGTAAACTGCCTCGGTGTGGGGAACCGCCTAGGTCGAGATGTGGCCTTGGTGCTCTGCTTTGAAACATTGAGCTGGCGCACATTGTTCTCCTATCGTGAAGCTAAGACTATTTTGGCTGACCCTGACTTAAAGGTCCCGACACCCATACCCTGAGCTCTTGGTTATCCTAGCTTTAGCTCGCCTTTGTGAATCTTTTCTTCCATGACTCTTACCTGCCCCATCAGCATGTCAAAATTAGGGAAATATGTGCAACTCAGCTCGTTGTTGTATTGCTTCTGCATATTGTCCACATTCATTCAAATCAGTTCTTGCTCATCCATTTTCGTAGGCATAGCAGCGGCCTTCATCCTCCACCGTTTGATGAAAACAAACATTGATTCACTGTTTCCCTGCCGGGTACTGGCAAGATCAGACCTGGTGACTTCAAGATTCTTAGCATACTCGCAATGGTCTAGGAAAGCCTCACAAACCTCTTTATAGGTTTTGGTGTTCATCCTCTGAGTCAAGTACCAACGTTGAGGTATTTCATCAAGATAACGGGCGAAAACCTTGGCCTTCTGCATGTCATTCAACCTGATAATGGACATTTCCCTATCGAACATCTCCAGATGGACCTGCGGGTCTGAGGAACCCTTGTATAGAGCAAGGGTGGGTAGTTTCAACTTTAGAGGGAGATTAACCTCGGAGTACGATTCCATAGAAAAGTAATCGAAACCAGCTGGCTTGCTAGCTTTTTCCATGCGCTCGATCCTTTTCAGGGCCTTCCTTAATTCTGTAGTTAGTTAGCGGTCCGGGATGACTTGCCCTACAAATCTTTGTGCATCCTGGGCCTCAACAGAGTTAACTTCGATGTAGTCACGCTCGTTCCCAGAGTCAGCAATCTTTCCTGAAATGTTTTCCTGATGACCAACCTCAAGGGAATTGATTTTCCTTTTCAGCTCTTCGATGATGGTGACATACTTAGCCTCCATGTCATTAGTGGTGGACCTATGTTTCTGTTCCATGGCATCAAAGGCGGCCATGTACCTTTGCTCTAAGGCTGCATGCTGGGCCTCCATGCTGACTAGGTTTCCTCCCTCTGCCACACTTGGGATTCGGGCTTATTTGTTGGAAAACAAAAGTGGATTGAGCTAAAATTATGGACCGTGAAGAAGTTTTAGGTAAAAACTTGTTTGGGCTGCAAGAAAAGCACTTGAGCTAGAGTGTTTTGAAGATTGTGGGTAGGCACTGAGGCCCGAAATGAGTTGGAAGGGAGGCGCCTAGAAATGTTTGAAGAATGTGGCTCTTGGGCCAGAATATTTTGAGAATTGGGCGCTTGGGCCAATTTGTGTTTGGGCTAGAGGTAAAGCAGATGGGCTGGAATGGCCCCTAAATCACAAATGGGCCTAACTTTCTTTGGGCTAGAGAAGATGGTTGCTAAGCCGAAAAAGATTTTATTTTCAGGTCTTGTGAGGTATTTCAAGTTCAGGTGGATTTCTTTTTTATGGACCTAGAACTAATTGGATAATTCAAATTGGGCCAGAAGAGAAATCACCTAAGTCTAAGCTTTTGGGCCGAAGCCCAAATGACTCACATATTAAACCAAACAGGACCTCTGGGCCGCAAACAAGTAGAGCCGCCAATTCGGGTTGGGCTAGGTTGATGTAGGAGAAGTTCCTATCAATCTCTAGGCTGGGTAGTGGGCCGATCATACAAGCAAACAAGGCCCACACAAATTCAACATGTCCTCACTAGACGGTTAAATCAAACCGGGTATGGATCGATCCGGAGAGGTGCTTGGGGCATGGGCCCAGGTCACCACAGAGGAATAGGGCTTGCACACTATTCTCTTTGGGCTTCCCCGCTTTTTTCACATCACCTAAAGGTGTGCGTCTACGGTCGGGTCTTTGACTGACCAAACAATGGGCTAGGTAAGGACACTGCCAAGAAAACGCTCGGGGCTAAAGCCCAGGTATTAAGGGGATGTGGTTAGACGACATCCTCCTCTTTTCCCCCACTTATTCACATGACCTAAAAGGTGTGAGTCCCTGACAAGGGACCCTCAAACGGGTCACAGGGTGAAATCGGTTTGCGTGGACCCTCGCTCTCATATGATGCAAAGGTGTAGAGAATTAAAGTGCACACGAAAGTAAACAAACAAAGTAATAAAGCCATAAATAAACAATTTTTGAGTTAAGCCCTTTTTCTTAAAATTAAACAAGTTAATATTAAGAAGTTGTCCTCAGTAGTGTCGCCAGTCTGTGAGCCTCGATTTTAAACCCTATTGTGAGCCTCGATTTTAAACCCTATCCTATGTTGATTAAAGTTGATTAGGATCTAGTCGGGTTTTAGGTCCACTTATAACCTAAGATTAATAACTATGTCATAAAACAATAATTATTAAAACCTAAGCTAGCTCACTGGAACCTATTATGAGTCGCCACCTAATTTTAACCTAGATTAAATTAGGAAAGGAGAGTTCGGGTTCGGGGGCTTGATATTCGACTTAGTTAGGGTTCAATTACTTTCATTACCCTTCCTAGGTCGTTTTTCCTCTACTTGGTTTATTTATGGCTTATTACGGGTCGTTTTAACCTAAGTGCGGGAGCTTCTGTTTTTTTTTTGTTTTTTAGCATTTTTTTACTGAAAATAAAAGTGAAAGTTGAAATTACCTAAACTAGGGTTTCGGAGGCAAAATTAGGTCAAATTTTGTTTCCGTCCGTAGCCACGGACCTAATGTCCGTAACCACGGACCCTAGTTAATCTATATGAAAATAAAAGTTGAATTAAACAGAAAACAAAAATTTGAAAAGTCCGGGGCCACGGACAGGATGTCCGTAGGCCCGGACATAGTTTAACAAAACCTAAATTTTTAAAATATTAAAATCCCGCCACCGTCTGTGGGTGTCCGTGGCCACGGACAACCCGTCCGTGGTCCCGGACCATGGGTCCGAGATCCCGGACCACCCACGGACAGGGGTTTTATGGTGGTTCCCGAAGGTGTTTTCGGCTCAAAATTTATGCACGTGTAGCCTGAAAGGTATACAATTCGTTAGTAATTGAAAGATTGCAGTTTGAAGTCGAATTATGTACGAAACTTGACGAACAAGTAACAAGGCAGAAACAAAAGTAATTAGCAATACAGAAGCGTAAAAAGGTTAGTTTGAACCCAAAATTTGACAGAGAGTTAATAAGGTCGTGGAGAGTTAGAAAAGTAGAATTGCAACCTGTTTTACCTTCGAATTTAGGAGGATTCTTCACGTCGGGATTCTTCGGAGGCCTCGTTGATGGCGGATCCAGAAGAACTTCGAACCCAGCTTCTGACTCCTTGTTGTTCTTGATGTTCTTCACGTTTTGGTGCTGTTTTAGTGGGGGTTTGATGATGGATGATGTTGTGGGAGTTGAAAAATGTGTTTTGGTGTTGACTTTGGTGAGATTTCGGTGTTTGATCGTGGCTCTGGGGTTCAAAACGTGGAGAGAGAGAGATGGCTGCCTTCTTTGAGAGTTTAGGGTTCTTGAGGTTCTTCTTTGATCGTGGGATAAGGTTCCTTATATAGGCTTCCTTAAAGATAGAAAAATCCGGTAAAAACCGAGATTTACCGACGTTTTAGCTTAAAGGCTTCCAAAAGGAATTTAATTATGAAATTTTACACATGGGTAAAGGATGATATTTCTGAATTTTCTAAAGTGGAATCGAACTTTTTGGACATTGGAATATTTTTAAATTCAATTTCTCGTCAGATTTAATCAGAAATTGCTAGAAAATTATTAGAAACTCGAAAAATCAAAATTCCAACGCCATTATGCTTCAGATGTCATCCTCTATCATGGGTTAAAATTTCAAAGCATTTTGAATTGATTTGACCCTTATTTGGAGGTGAGAGAAAGCCTATAGGGGGCTTAGGAGCCTTGAAAAATTACGAAAATGCCCCTGGAGATGACTAAGCTGTCCCTAGTACTCTGAAATGTGCCGATCGAATTGGGAACCCTCGCTACTAGCCTATTAGTAGAGACTCTCTTCCGGGGGGGTTGAAATTTTGGGTATAACAGATTGCCCCCCGTCAACTAGACTTTGTAATGGAAATGAAAAGGCTGGTTGATGCTTGAGTGATACCCCAAAATTTTGGATCTTAAAAGACCACACGTGCAATCCGACAAGTTGACTCGAGCTATTCTAAGGCGCTGACTACCTATGATGAATGAGATGATGTCAAGCTATTCTAAGGCGTTGACTACCTATAATGAATGAGATGATGTCAAGCTATTCTAAGGCGTTGAGTACCTATAATGAATGAGATGATGTCAAGCTATTCTAAGGCGTTGACTACCTATAATGAATGAAATGATGTCAAGCTATTCTAAGGCGTTGACTACCTATCAGTGATTGAAAATTGGTGTTGGGTCGAGTTCTTCTATTCGGGTGAGTTCTGCTGCTCTAGTGGGTTCTGCTGCTCTGGTGAATCTGAATCTTTGGCTGAGAATCTGTATCTCTGAAGAATCTGTATCTTCGGCTGAGAATCTGTATCCCTGAAGAATCTGTATCTTCGGCTGAGAATCTGTATCCCTGAAGAATCTGTATCTTCGACTGAGAATCTGTATCCCTGAAGAATCTGTATCTTCGGCTGAGAATCTGTATCCCTGAAGAATCTGTATCTTCGTGGTGACAAGAAATCTCGTATGAATAGATGCAAGGTAAATTTTATGCAAATGATCAAGATCAAAGTTGATTATGAAAGTGCCAAACATGGCAATGTTGAGGTGTTATGCAAAAGTTGTAAAATGCAACTAAAGTGTTTGTTGGAAGCTTGTCCAAAACAAGGAACTGTTGAAAAAAAATGTGCCAAACATGGCAATGCTTGAGAAAAATCTGTTGAGGAAAGAAAGTGAAATGATCTTTTCCTGACTAAAAATTTCATATCTGCAATTTGTTTCTTAGAAAATGAACATGCCGTTGGTGGAAGTGTGTGGTGTTTGTTGTGGTGCTAAAGGCTATTGCTGGTGTTCATGATTTATGATAGTCCTGGGATTGGGTTGTGTTTTTGGATGGTGGTCAGAATTATGACGGGTCTAATGTTTTTGTGGTGGTAAGGCTAAAGACGGGCCTGAGAGTGTGTGTGTGTGTGGAGATAAGGGCTTATGTGTGCCTGTGGTGGGATGGTGGTGCTCAAGCTTTGAGTTTCCGTTGGTGTTGTCATGGCAATTGATCGGAACGATCAATTGCCCCCAGTATTTTCTTTGATTAAACGTGCGAACAAGTTTCATCCTCACAGGGTCGAGGCTTATGTTTTGATGTGGTGCTTCCTAACCTACACTCTGCGTGTTTGATGTTTGTACTTGTTTTCTACTTACGGTCATAACTTCTAGACCCTTAAATTTGACATTTGATGGATTTACGCATTCGATCTGTTACTTTCACGTGATTGGACACACAACTATCAAGTCGGAAGTCTTCAGAGCTTATAACGTGGCCATAGGGTGTGATGAAAGACAACGGGATCATGGAGGGATATTTGAGGTATGTGGAGTCTAAATGGGTGACCAAAGCTGCAACTTGCGTCTTCTCTCGGATTCATCTTCCTTGTCTTGAAGTCGTCTGGCTGCTTCATGTTGACGTTGTTTTCGAGCTTCTGGACTTGGACTTTTGAAGTTGTCCTTTACACCATTTCTCTTTTCGTCATTTGGATTTCTTCGAGGCACTTCGGGTTTGCCTTTTTTGTTTTATCCTTTATTGACTTTGCCTTCGGGGTTCTTGTGTTTCCCGGTTTTGAGTTATGAGAGTTGTTTTGATGTGAGCTATCTGGATCCTGTGCCACTTTGGGACCATTTACGGATCACTTCGTCATGCTGATAGCGGCATCGCTTCTTTGGACTGATTAGATTGTTATCTGAGAGTCAGGCTCCTCGCTTCCTTCGGTCACCGGGTCGGTAATTCATCATTGGCTGGGTGATTCTGTGGAGTTCATAATATCAAAAAGGGATATATGAAAGGCTCAGCGGGGGTGCCTAGGGTTTAATGACAGGGTTTACAAGCTTTTGGCTATGTGGTGCTGTACCTAGGTGCTTCGTCATTCCTGATAGTTGTGTATCTGTTCTTTGTTACTTTTCGCAGGTCTAAGAGTAAATTTACAAATTATCTCCTTCGGTCGGAGTTATGCCATTTACATTTTCCTTTGTATGTGGTCCTACTGGAGTCATGTAAAAATCACACGCTCATTCACTCATGGTTTTTCCGCTCAAGACACTCTCGTGAATTTCACTTAGAGACTAGTTCACACGCTTAAACGAAAGATTAAAGATGACGATCCTGAACTCATATTGCCCCCAGTATTGACCTGGGGTTTATGACAACACTTAAATAGATGCGGATTTTGGAATGCTTCGTGGATATTATGGGATAGTCTATGGTGTGAGGACGGACATGTTCACCCTTTTAGAAACAAAAGACAAGTCATTTTATTCCATAGTCGGGAAATGATTACTCCGTGATCCCTTAAAAAGAAAACAAATTTTTGTGTTTTTGTTTTGTTGAATGAATGCACAAAAAATTACGAAAATCGAACTATGCTCTTATTCATGAATGGAAAGATAACATCAAAAGTTGTAATCTAAAGTAATAAAGGAAGCTAACTACCATAAAAGTTAGAAGAATGATTGAGAAAAGAAAACTACTAAATCGAGAAAACTTCTGAAATAGTGATGTTGAACAGTCTGATGCCAACGTGTTGAAGACTGGAGCTGTTGACCGTCGGGGCGCCATTGACCATGATTGTCTTCCTTCGAAGCTTCGAGTAGGCCCTGTAAAATGTCTGAACTAGGAATGCCCATGGGTTATGTAGGAAGTAACTGGGCCTGAGTCTTCGCCAAACTGAGAGTGAAGTGCATAGATTAGAGTGATTCCTAGACTGGAACGGACATGTAGGCCTGAATCCAGAATTTGAGCAAATAAGCTGAAAGAAAACACACGGACCGTGAATGGGCCACTGGGCCGAGGGATAATCCTTGAAGTCTAGATTTGTTTGATGCTCTTGTTGGGCCTTGAAGCCGGAAACTGGAATGAACGAATTATGCAAACTATCTTGGATTCAAATGTTTTATGGGCCGAAATTCTGGATTGAGAGCGAAGCTCATGGGCCAAAACTATGAATTGGTCTATGGGCTCAAATGGAATGAGTTATGAGTGTGGTACTTGGGCCATAATGATTGCTCTATATGTGAACTGGAATTTGGGCCGAGTGATTTTGGTTGGGCCTAACAGATGGCACCTAGATCTAAGGTTTTGGGTTAGAGTCATGATAAGAAGTCTACCTAGACTAGAATGAGCCCTTGGGCCGGAATGTGTTTGGGCCTGAAGTAAAGCACATGAGCTGGAATGGTCCCTAAATCACAAATGGGCCTAACTTTCTTCGGGCCAGAGAAGATGGTTGCTAAGCCGAAAAAGATTTTATTTTCAGGACTTGTGAGTTATTTCAAGTTCAGGTGGATTTCCTTTTTATGGGCTTAGAACTAATTGGATAATTCAAAATGGGCCAGAAGAGAAATCACCTAAGTCTAGGCTTTTGGGCCGAAGCCTGAACGACTCACATGTTAAACCAAACAGGGCCTCTGGGCCGCAAACAAATAGAGCTGCCAATTCCTGTTGGGCTAGGTTGATGTAGGAGAAGTTCCTATCAATCTCTAGGCTGGGTAGTGGGCCGATCATGCAAGCAAACAAGGCCCACACAAATTCAATATGTCCTCACTAGACGTTTAAATCAAACCGGGTATGGATCGATCCGGAGAGGTGCTTGGGGTGCGGGCCCAGGTCACCACAAAGGAATAGGGCTTGCACGCTACTCTCTTTGGGCTTCCCCACTCTTTTCACATCACCTGAAGGTGTGCGTCTACGGTCGGGTCTTTGACTGACCAAACAACCAAAACAAAGCGGCTAGGTAAGGGCACTGACCAGTTAAGGGAAAAAGCTGGGGCTAAGGGCCCAGGTATTAAGGGGGTGTGGTTAGACGGAACTCCTTTTCCCCCGCTTATTCACATCACCTAAAAGGTGTGAGTCCCTGACAGGGAACCCTCAAACGGGTCCCGGGGTGAAATCGGTTTATGTGGACCCTCGCTCCCATATGATGCAAAAGTACAGAAATTAAAATTGCGCACAAAAGAAAACAAACAATGTAATAAAGCCATAAATAAACATTTTCAAGTTAAGCCCTCTTTCTTAAAATTAAACAAGTTAATATTAAGAATCTTGTCCCCAGCAGAGTCGCCAGTCTGTGAGCCTCGATTTTAAACCCTATCCTATGTTGATTAAAGTTGATTAGGATCTAGTCGGGTTTTAGGTCCACTTATAACCTAAGATTAATAACTATGTCATAAAACAGTAATTATTAAAACCTAAGCTAGCTCACTGGAACCTATTATGAGTCGCCACCTAATTTTAACCTAGATTAAATTAGGAAAGGAGAGTTCGGGTTCGGGGGCTTGATATTCGACTTAGTTAGGGTTCGATTACTTTCATTACCCTTCCTAGGTCGTTTTTCCTCTACTTGGTTTATTTACGGCTTATTACGGGTCGTTTTAACCTAAGTGCGCGAGCTTCTGTTTTTTTTGTTTTTTAGCATTTTTTTACTGAAAATAAAAGTGAAAGTTGAAATTACCTAAACTAGGGTTTCGGAGGCAGAATTAGGTCAAATTTTGTTTCCGTCCGTATCCACGGACCTAATGTCCGTAACCACGGACCCTAGTTAATCTATGTGAAAATAAAAGTCGAATTAAACAGAAAAAAAATTTTGAAAAGTCCGGGGCCACGGACAGGATGTCCGTAGGCCCGGACATAGTTTAACAAAACCTAAATTTTTAAAATTTTAAAATCCCGCCGCCGTCCGTGGGTGTCCGTGGCCACGGACAACCCGTCCGTGGTCCGGACCACCCACGGACAGGGGTTTTATGGTGGTTCCCGAAGGTGTTTTTGGCTCAAAATTTATGCACGTGTAGCCTGAAAGGTATACAATTCGTTAGTAATTGAAAGATTGCAGTTTGAAGTCGAATTATGTACGAAACTTGACGAACAAGTAACAAGGCAGAAACAAAAGTAATTAGCAATACAGAAGCGTAAAAAGGTTAGTTTGAACCCAAAATTTGACAGAGAGTTAATAAGGTCGTGGAGAGTTAGAAAAGTAGAATTGCAACCTATTTTACCTTCGAATTTAGGAGGATTCTTCACGTCGGGATTCTTCAGAGGCCTCGTTGATGGCGGATCCAGAAGAACTTCGAACCCAGCTTCGGACTCCTTGTTGTTCTTGATGTTCTTCACGTTTTGGTGCTGTTTTGGTGGGGGTTTGATGATGGATGATGTTGTGGGAGTTGAAAAATGTGTTTTGGTGTTGATTTTGGTGAGATTTTGGTGTTTGATCGTGGCTCTGGGGTTCAAAACGTGGAGAGAGAGAGACGGCTGCCTTCTTTGAGAGTCTAGGGTTCTTGAGGTTCTTCTTTGATCGTGGGATAAGGTTCCTTATATAGGCTTCCTTAAAGATAGAAAAATCTAGTAAAAACCGAGATTTACCGACGTTTTAGCTTAAAGGCTTCCAAAAGGAATTTGATTATGAAATTTTACACATGGGTAAAGGATGATATTTCCGAATTTTCTAAAGTGGAATCGAATTTTTTGGACATTGGAATATTTTTAAATTCAATTTCTCGTCAGATTCAATCAGAAATTGCTAGAAAATTATTGGAAACTCGAAAAATCAAAATTCCAACGCCATTATGCTTCAGATGTCATCCTCTATCAAGGGTTAAAATTTCAAAGCATTTTGAATTGATTTGACCCTTATTTGGAGGAGAGAGAAAGCCTATAGGGGGCTTAGGAGCCTTGAAAAATTACAAAAATGCCCCTGGAGATGACTAAGCTGTCCCTAGTACTCTGTAATGTGCCGATCGAATTGGGAACCCTCGCTACTAGCCTATTAGTAGAGACTCTCTTCCGGGGGGGTTGAAATTTTGGGTATAACACCTATCCTATGTTGATTAAAGCTGATTATGATTTAACCGGGTTTTAGGTCCACTTATAACCTAAGATTAATAACTATGTCATATAACAATAATTATTAAAACCTAAGCTAGCTCACTGGAACCTATTATGAGTCGCCACCTAATTTTAACCTAGAGTAAATTAGAAAAGGTAGAGTTCAGGTTCAGGGGCTTGGTATTCGACTTAATAAGGGCTTATTATGAGTCGTTTTAACCTAAGTGCGCGAGCTTCTATTTTTCTTTGTGTTTTTTAGCATTTTTTGACATAAAATGGAAGTGAAAGTTGAAATTACCTAAACTACGGTTTCGGATGCAGAGTTAGGTCAAATTTTGTTTCCGTCCGTGACTACGAACCTAACGTCCATAACCACGGACCCTAGTTAATCTATGTGGAAATAAAAGTCAAATTAAACAGAAAACTAAAATTTGAAAAACTTAAAATCTCGCCGCCGTCCGTGGGTGTCCGTGGCCACGGACCATAGGTCCTGGGTCCCGGACCACCCACGGACATCGGTTTTATGGTGGTTCCTGACGGTGTTTTTGGCTAAAAAATTATGCACGTGTAGCCTGAAAGGTATACAATATGTTAGTAATTGAAAGATTGGAATTTGAAGTCGAATTATGCACGAAACTTGACGAACAAGTAACAAGGCAGAAGCAAAAGCAATTAGCAATACAGAACCCGAAATGGGTTGGTTTGAGCCCAAAATTTAACAGAGAGTTAATAAGGTCGTGGGGAGTTAGAAAAGTAGAATTATAACCTGTTTTACCTTCGAATTCAAGATGATTCTTCACGTTTGGATTCTTCGGAGGCTCCGATGATGCCGGTTCTTGATTGAGCTCGACCTGAGCTTCTGGTCGTTGATTGTTGATGATGTTCTTCACGTTTTGGAGGTGGTTTGGTTGATGTTTGATGATTGTTGTTTGATGATTATTGATTTGTTGGGAGTTGAAAATTTTGTTTAGATGATGATTTCGGGGGATTTTTGATGTGATTTTGGTGCTTGGATGTGTAAAAACGTGAAGAGAATGAGACGGCTGCCTTCTTTGAGAGTCTAGGGTTCTTGAGGTTCTCCTTTGATCATGGGATAAGGTTCCTTATATAGGTCTCCTTAAAGATAGAAAAATCTGGTAAAAACCGAGATTTACCGACGTTTTAACTCTAGGGCTTCCAAAAGGAATTTGATTATGAAATTTTACACATGGGTAAAGGATGATATTTCTGATTTTTCTAAAGTGGAGTCAAATTTTTTGGATATTGGAATATTTTTAAGTTCAATTTCTTGTCAGATTCAATCAGAAAATGCTAGAAAATTATTGGAAATCCGAAAAATCAAAATTCCAACGCCATTATGCTTAAAATGTCATCCTCTATCATGGGATAAAATTTCAAAGCATTTTGAACAGATTTGACCCTTATTTGGAGGAGAGAGAAAGCCTATAGGGGGCTTAGGAGCCTTGAAAAATTACGAAAATGCCCCTGGAGATGACTAAGCTGTCCCTAGTACTCTAAAATGTGCCGATCGAATTGGGAACCCTTGCTACTAGCCTATTAGTAGAGACCCGCTTCCGGGGGGGTTGAAATTTTGGGTATAACACATTGCCCCCCATCAACTAGACTTTGTAATGGAAATGAAAAGGCTGGTTGATGCTTGAGTTGAAACACCCCTACTCTAATCGGCTCCTAATCGTCTTACTTAACATTGTAATCGTAGCGGTAATCTAAACAATTGAACTACTGGTGTCACCGTTCTCACTCGCCCATACGAGTAATAATGTGCTTACTGATATATTTATAAATACGAAACAATTTCCCATAGTGACAACAAGAGATAGATCTAACCTTCCATTCCAATATAAAATACAATCATAGTGAGCATTCTAAGTACCCCAATCCTATACACGTTTCTATGTTCGTATCAAAATACAACAGTGCATATTTAAACAACTGTGACTAAACTACACAGCGCGTCCCGCTCTCTGTCGACACCAGAAGCAGCATACCTGCAAAATATTTGTTTGTGGTATGGAATCAGCCCCTGCTCAGTATGTTATGAAATACCCCTAACCTTAAAAACTTAATTAAATGATCTATTAATGATCTAATATGGTTAATAAACATCTAAATACCAATGGGGGAACAATCTAAAAGATCTCAACAAGGAAAAACATGCCTTAAGATCGGTAAAGCCCAAAATGTGCTTTAAGACACCATAAAGATTGTATGACCTCAAATAGGATCCAAAGTGGATTCCTAAGTATTATAATGATGTAAGGAACACAAGAAAACTATTCTCAAAGAAAACTAAGCTCAGAAACACCATGTGTCACAAAATGTGCACTAGAACACCTTAAAGCACGTTTTTGTGTATGAGCTCTAAGATAAGGACTTTTTGTCATTTTAAAGACTGAAGAATATCATTTAAATCATTAATTTGACATGATAGACTATATTATAAAGTCTAAATCCAAGTTTGAAAATAAAAATCAAAATATGTCATTTATTTATGAATAGTAACCCAAATAGTGCATTTTTAAGCAAATTGACCAAGTTTGGTCAATGGTCAATTAATTGACCCTTCTAACCTTATGGGTGTCAGCAGGCAAGGAGGAGGGAAGACAGCTCACACACCATTAGTTGCTAATTATTTACCTAACACCACTTTACTATAGCAAAAGTTACTTTTCAATCATTTAAGCTTCCTTCCTTGCATTCCCTTGCCTCTTGTCCCATTCCAGCCGAGCCAGCAGCTCTTCCAAACCCTCTCAAGCTGTGTTCTTGAGTATGGAAGACAAATATAACTCTTAAGCACCTAAGGTAATGGTTTAAGTCTTATTTTAGCTCTTTTTCTTCATCTCTTCACTACCTACACTTAGATCTCGTGACTTATCACTTCCTATGGCTTATTCTCAGTGTTTTAGACCTTGAAAAACAACCAATCTCGGCTGAAGCAAGTATAGGGACCAAGGTTTCCTAGATTTGCATTTTAAGGTAAAAACATACCTTAAGCTTCTCCTTTCTTCATCCGGTTTTCTTCTCTTGATTTTTATGAGTTTATACACTCATAATCTTCATATTTACATGTTCATTCAGTTGGTTAGCCATTTGGAGCAAGGGTGGCCGAAATCCAAAGGAAATACCCTTCTTTAAGGCATTTTGCCAAGGTAAAACCTATTACCATAGCAGCTTGTTGTTGTCTAGCTATTTCCTATGTTTATATGGTGAATTTAACACCATGTAGTGTGTTTAATTCAGGCCAAAACCCCTTGGAATCTTTCTTGCATTTTAAGGTGATTTTTGCCTTAAATCATACATTAATTGTTCCTTATGGTTAAGCTCAAGCTTGGAGTATAACCATATCTTTTTTTGGTGTATTAAACATGTCTAAATGATGTGATGAATTTTCCTTCAAGCTGCCGAGTTGTTATAAGGAGAGATCAAGGTATAAACACCTTAAAACTTATGATTTTATGATTTCTTAACATATATAGTAATTATGCCGAGAGTGGAGTTAATAATATGGGTTATATTAACCTAAAAATGGAAAAAAATGACTAAGATAAATTAAGCTAGTCATTTCAGTGATTTAATTAACATAATGGTCAAATTATGACATTATGTGGAAAAATAATTAAGCTACAGCAAGGCCGTGAGCTTATAATATATTTTGAGCAATTTTATGTTATAAAGCAAAGTTGTAATAAGGCCATGTCATTAGGCCATTTTAATTTAAGTTTATAAGCTTATTTAGTTAGATTTATGCTTATATAATTATGTTTGGGGCCAAACCGTAATTACTAGTAAAATATAAAGTTGTGGGCTTAATTTAGAGGAATTTAGGGTTTTTAAATGAATTTAATAAAAATTATAACATTTTATAAAGTTTTGGGTCAAAATTGTAAAAATAGAAAACTATGGGGTATTATTGGTGATTACTGAAAATTTGGTTCCAATTTGGTATTAGAATTCAAAGTTGACTATATAGGAGACTTTGACCAAGTTTGGAGAATTTAAGAAATTAAAATACTACCTTATATTAACATAGTTATTAAATTGTAAAAGATTTATAAGAGATAGGGCTATAATGTGATTTCCGAAACTTTGGGGTACTAAATGGGATTTAGTATAGTCCTTAGGTTATTAGGAATTTTTAGAAGTTTATTTGGTTAAATTTGGAGTTTATATGAATTATATAAGTATAATATATGATATTTTATAACATTGTTACAAATGGGTAACAAATGGGTAAAAACCGAGAATTATAGGAAGTATAAGGTTAGGAATAATATCTATAACCTTTTGGTATAGCTTGGTAATTTTTGGAGTAATATATAAGATTTTGTAAATATATACGTATAATATATAGTTTTAATGGCATTAGAAAACTATGTATTATAAATTGGGAAGGTTTGGTAAATATACAAAGTTTGGTGGTGGGAATTTAGTTAAAACAGTCCTAGGGTCTGTTCGAAAATTATAGCCTTTAAAAACTATAGGTTATAATTATATTAAGGTTTAAGGATTACAATATAAGGTATATATTATAAGTGTAACAATGAAATATAATTTGGGGTTGATTTGTGATTTCTAGAAGTTTAGTGGTATATGGTGAAAGCCGAGAATATAAGGGGCTGTTTGGTATTTTATAACAAAATATAACTATAGGTTATAATTGTTTTAATGACTTAAATGTCATAATATATGTTATATAGCTATAATATAACATTATATTAATTATGTGGTGGATTTGGTAAATACTTATAAAAATAAGTGTTGTTCGGTAATATGGGCATTTTTAAATAAAAATTTATAATATGATTTTTAATGTTATAAAGGGTGTAACATTTATAATATAAGAAATATTCATTAAAGAGAATGAGTATATTATACAGACTTACCATATAATAAATAGTTCCATAATACGTGTATATAAATAAATATATGTTATGGTGTAGAAAATATAATATGGTTCAATAACCATGTATTTTCATAATTAAAATGATATAAGATAAAGGGAAAATAATTTCAAACATTGGATATGGAATTCTAATGTTAGGAGTATACATGGAATAATAAGGATTGATATATAATTCAAAGTATTTTTACATAAGAATTATACCACATTAAACTTGGAAAAAAACCAAACCTTAGGAAAGAAAATACTAAGGTGAAGTGTATAATATATAATTAAGAATTATACATGCAATATAGAAACAAACTATATGATATACAAGTGTATATTAAGTTACATACGATAACAAGTTCAACATTATGTATATATATATACAAAACGAGACTACGCATGTAATATAACGTTTTTCCAATTCCGAGTTAAGCCGAAAACCCGACAAACGTTGACAGTTAATAACGGGGGATTAACCGGGAGGTATTAGTGACGGTACGGGGTACCGTAGAGTTATGTTGTTTTACGAGATGCTAACCAGTAGCGTTATGTATTGTTAGACTGTTAGAGGCGACACGAGGAGCATCGGATCTAGCTGATTCATACTCCACCGTAATACATTCAGGGTGAACGGTATGTTGTTACGTGTCTCTGATTGTCTCTAAGGGCTTCCTCAGTTCAGACTTCTGTGTGATCTGTGATAAGATTGTTTGTCTGAATGTTTAAATAAATATGCCTGAGTTAACAGTATCGGTTCGTATATATGAACATATATATATATATATATTAAACGAACTAGCGGCTATGGTGCTATCTTATATGTAAATATAAGGATCATTAGAAAAACGTTGTAGCACTAGGATAATAAGATATACATATTATCCGAGACTTTAATACGGAGCATTGGCCTTTTTAAACGCCGCTCTCGTATCTAACACTGGATCCCGAGTTTACAGACTCCGGATTGGACTAATGACCTTAGTCTGCTGTGTTAGAGAATTTGGTAATGCGATGTGATGGTATAATTAATTAATGAAACATAACAAAGCCAAGAGGATGTGGCTCTTGGTGCGCGCTGTGATCACAAAAACGATACCAGGATGTCCGCGTACGGGTCCGTAAGTATCAAGAAAATTTCCCGTGAGCTAGACTCGCTCGTTGGTCGGAGACTCTACCGCTGGAGTGGCTACTGCCGTGGGTGACCCGCCATAATATATGGGAAATTTAGAGAATCGTCGTTTTTAACGAGGCGTAGTCACTAGGTATAACTGAACACTTATTACAGTTGAGACTTGTACATAGGCGAACAATATTAGTTTCTATACCAAGGACGAGAATTGATACTTGTTTATTATTCTCGTTGTTTCACCTTGTTGTTCATTGGTTATACTGTGTGGTTATATTATGTGTTTTGATGGTTGTGATATTGTATGGTTATTACTGTTAAATGTTTTACAGCTTAAATATTAAAACGGTATTGCGTGTAACGAATCTCATGCTCTTGACCAATTAATTGAGGGGTTTGAGAAGGCATGACGGGGCATGTGATAACATACTCAGCAGGGGCTGATTCCATACCACAAACCATTTTTATTGCAGGAGACTAGCTGGTGGGTCGACGCGGGGCGCGACTGTTGAGTTTACGGTTGGTTAGACTTGGTACGGTTTGAGACCACTGTTATTTTGGACTCGGTTTTGTAAACCGAGCTGTGTATTTTGGTTAGATGCTCACGGTCTGTAATAATCGGTTGTTGTTGGATTTGTTTTAAATTGTTTAAGCATTACTATCTATCTCTTGTGGTCACTACGGGAATACGTTTCGCAAGTTGATTATCATGTAACTCGTTATCACCCGTATGTGCGAGTGATAACAGTGACACCATTAGAGCGACAGTCAGTTATTTACCGCTACGATTTATTTACTAAGCACGACATTTATATTATAATTAGGAGCCGAATTAGTAGGGGTGTTACATGTTACTACATGACTGTCATGCCCCCTCAGACCCTTAGTTAGTTGGTCGAGAGCATGCAATTCATTTTCATGCAAGTAGTTTAATATAAAAACTGTAAAGCAACAAATATATTGCAGTAAACTCAAATAGCAAACAAGCCCCCGGCTTCACACATCACATCGCAATAAACCAACTGAAAGTGTTACAACGAATATATGAGTACGAAGACTCCACTCCAAAAAAACTTAATAGTTAATAATTGAGTACGGCGACTCACTCGACCAATCAATCCACAATAATCCACACACGAGTACAGCGACTCGACTCAACATAGATATAAGTACAACGACTCAATTAAACCAATACACAACACTCATAAGAGTACAACGACTCATTTCAACAAATCCACCAACATACATCACATAACCACATAGCATAACCATTGAACAACAAGGCGAAACAACAAGGATTATAAACAAGTATAGATTCTCGTCTATGGCTTACAAGCCCAAATAATGTTCGCCTACTGTACGAACTAATATAGTTGTTCGTAATTGTTCAGTCATGCCTAATGACAGCGTCTCGTTAAAATGACGTGTCTCTAAGTTACCCATCTCCTACGGCGGGTCACCCACGGTAGTAGCCACTCCAGCGGTAGAGTCTCCGACTGACGAACCATCTGTAGTCCGTTGGAAATTTATCTGGATACTTACAGATACCCACACGGCATCCTTGTATCTTTAATTGATCATAATTCATAGTAAGAGCCACATCCTCTTGACTAACTTATCTATACCATCACATCGTTTTACTATTTTCCTAACACAGCAGACTAAGGTCGTTAGTCCAATCCTGAGTATGTCGACTCGGGATCCAGTGTTAGATACTAGAGTGGCGTTAAAAAGGCCATTGCTTCATATATAAGTCTCGGATAATGTGTATATATATATATCTTATTATCCAAATGCTACAACGTTTTACTTACGTTCCTTATATTACACATATAAGATAACATCATTGCCGCTAGTTCGTTTTATAATATGTTCATATATATGAACAGTACTGTTATCATACAACAGTAATAATAATATGGCAACATTAATACACAACTCAAGCATATTAATTAACATAGGCAGACATTCAATCTTAACACAGATTTTTCACACAATGTCTGAACTGGTGATCCTCGAGACGCCTCTAACAATCTAACAATATGTATCACACTATCCATCAGCATCTCATACTTAACAATACTATGCGGTACCCCGTACCGTCTCTAATCCCTCCCGGTTCATTCCCCGTTATTAGCAAATAACATCTCTCAGGTTTTCGGTTTAATTCGGGATTAGTTTACGTAAATGTTCTCTCGCATGCCTGGTTAGATTGTCGTTTATTATATTCATAAACTTTATACATCCATTATCGCATGCATATTGCGATACACTTTCATATTATATAGTTTGTCACTATATTTCATGTATATATTCGATCATATTTCGTACATCTCTCCTTAGTATTTATTTCTCAAATGTTAGCTTATCCAAGCTTACATACTTTTATATTTCTCATTAAATATCTTGGACTATAATCCATCTTATTTCATACACTCACTTAAAACTTAGGACATTGTTTAGTTATTGTCTATAATAACATTTTATCCATTTTATGTCATCCCATTAGTGATATTATATGATTACTAAACAATACTCTATAATTCACCCCATATCATATATTTATTTATATATATGAATTATGAGACCATTTATTATATGGTATTTCTTTATAATATATTCATTCTTCCTTAATGAATATTTTCATATTATAAATGTTATAACCCTAATAACAACATAAACCATATTATAATTTTTTTATTCTAAATACCCATCAGTTATATATAAATACGTATTTGTACACCTATATATATATAGTCTCATAAACTCCATTACCAAACCATTATGTACATATAGCCACATATATATACACCAAGCTTTCATATGATTAATACTAACTTAATACCTTTACAAATTTACACTAACAGGACATATTTCTCACTCATTTAGCCCATCTTTTAAATTCACAAAACTATCATTCTCATTAAACTTACCAATTCACTACATGACCATTTAGAGTTGGCACAATCAATATTACAATTTTACATCCACTAGGCTTAAGTCCATTATACAGATATTGTCAATAGCTAGAAGTCCAATTTGACTTAAGACTATTATTTTTTTCTAAGTCCAATATCATGTCAATCTGATTTATTTCCTAAACCCAATGGACTATTCTAAGCCTAATTCCATTTTCTTATCTGATTCCCTCTAGCCCAATTAGTTTTTTTTTTGCCTCATGTTGACCAATCCAATTTTGACTTAATTAGAATTCCCAAATCTAATTCTGACCAATCAATTCTCATTTTGACCTTATTTACCAAATTACATTCTTGCCCATAACTTTTCAGAAATCACAAAGCCACACTAATTTCCTCAAATTCACGTTCTGCCCTCAATTCCTTCAAATTATATTTTCATCTCACCCCCAAATTCAATTTATCCAGAAAGCCCCAATTTTGTAGTTCGAAATTCCACAATTAATTAACAACTCAAACTTTGATTTCGACTTCAACACCTTAGACAAAATTCCAGAACTCCATTCGCACATAATCACCACAAAATTTAGATTCAAAGTCTAGTACAAATTTAGCAACATAATGTCCAGACTGTACAAAATTTTCGGAACTACCCAACACCCACTCACACAAGATTAGTCAGAGTTTTGCACAAGTTTCGTAAAAAGTTTCCGGCTTCCAAGCACCGATAGAACACAGAGAAGGAAACTGAAAATTTCCTAAGTTTTGGTCCTAATCCTATCTAAAATCGACAAAACAAAATAATTATGTAAGTTTTACAAATGTACACCTTGATTTTTATGCTCCTAAAATCGACCTTCAGTACCTAGTCTCTCGGCCCCTCAAATACGGCTCTGTTGCGGGTCAGTTCAAGGCCATGTTTGGCTCCCAGGTGTAACCGAAGAGAAAATAAACAGAGGAGGATGAGCAGAGTTAGGGACGGTTCGATTTTTGGGAAATACCAACTCGAACCCAGTATTTGAACAAGGCAAAATACAAGAAAGAACAGTCCATTACCTTACTGTTCTCGGTTGGAACCACTACAACATATCTTACATTTAGTGACACACACTATTAATGACACATTTTTTTGTGTCTCTAAAAATAGCATATACTGACACATAATTTATGTCACTGTTATATGATTAGATTTATTTACTCTTTTTAAAAAATGTCACTACAGATAATACATATACTGACACATAATTACATCTTTAGTGACTTATCTAAATTTAAGTCATTATAGGTATATCATCCTAGTGTTAATCCTATAAGTATAACGTAAAATTTTATATAAGCCACTAAAACTATAAGCGGGAAACTAAACTGGAGGGCGGGACTTAATGCGCCACGCGGGAGAGAAGACCAATATTTCTTCTTGCTTCCACCGTTCTTCAACCCCAGAAAATTTTCACGCCTTTCTCATCTCCAAAGCAGCGATTGTTCGTCTCCAGCAAACTGGCACATTTTGGTAATCGAACGTCTACAGCCGTGAACAATCAAACATTCATCGACTGAAGAACAAGTACACTTCATCTCCCTTCTGTCTCTTCTGTCTCCGCAAACAATCATCGACTGGGCTGGCTTCATCTCCCTTCTGTCTCTTGCGATTGCCGTGAACATCAAACAGGTACACTTCATTCATCTTCTCCTCTATGTCGTTTAATTAATATTCTCAAATTTTAGGGTTCTAAGATTTCCCCCAATTTTATCGGCAAGCAGTTCCTGATTGGATAGACCTAAGTTGCCAGTCAGAAATATTTTAGGATCGATTAAGCCATAGAATATACTGCAGGCACAATGGATATGTTAGATACTGTGAAATCGAAATTACAGTGGTGTGTTTCCCTGAACCCTGTGATGAGCAGAGAAAAGCCGACGCAATATTTTTCTAATGCTAGTCACATGTAGACTTCCATTGTAAGCGTAACAAATTAGATATAGTTAAATCCATTATTTTTTTCAAGATATAAGCAATGAATGATTAACCGTTTTCTACTACTTAGTATGCCCCTTAAGCAATTAATCTGATTCTTTGCCTTGCTGTCCTGGTTATTGACTGTTTCACAATGTCGATGAGTATTATACATTGAGATACATAGCTAACAGATGTGCTTAATTTTTTTTGATTGAGAAGCATAACCTGTACTCTTCTTACAACGGTTGACGTATAATACCTACCAATACAATAAAAAAGTATTTGCTAAGAATAAGAAAACATAATTAAATAGTTTAGGAAATGTTTAAACTTCTGAAAACCTACAACCATATTCTATATATGTTTATTCCATTTAAAAAAATTCATTAGAAGTAGCTTCTCATCATCACAGACAATGAACAGAAGAAAACATTATATTAAGATCACTACATAAAGTAGAGTATAACATGGATCAGAGAAAGGCAATTAACAACTCTAATAATAGTCTACAGATTTACTGTTCTGAGTGTTAATCGGTATGTGGTAGAATATAGTACTTACTTGTTTATTTTTTCTTTGCTATGGATTTTTGTCATTTGATTGGCTGGTTTGGGTTCTATATCCCCCTATCAATTATATATTGTTTATAGTTCTAATAACTATGTTTTCTTCGCTGCTATGGATTTTTGTCATTTGATTGGCTGGTTTGGGTGCTAATTTCATTGTTGTTGCTACTTATTTTCTTCGCTGCTGATGCTGCTTATTTTCTTTGTTGTTGTTACTACTACTTGTTAATTACATGCTGTTGCAATGCTGCTGCGGGTCACTACTGATCATGACCCACTGTTGTTAAAATTTTTTGCTGCACTACTGATGTGGGTCACTGCTGATCACGACCCCTCTGCTATCTTGACTGCTGATTGACTATTGCTACTGCTTTTCCTTACTACTTTTTTTTCTATTTCTTTGAACATTTTGCAGCTTCATTTTTCTCCTCAATATTTTCATTGTTGCTTGATTGCTGGTGCTGATTTTTCTTGCTGCTGCTTATTTTCTATTCTACTGCTATAGTTTATTTTCTTTGTTGTTGTAGTTTATTTTCTTTGCTGTTGTTACTACTATTTGGTTATTGATAATGCACGCATGGGTGTAAATAGAAAGCAGGCTGCTATCTTTTCCATTTAAGTGCATTTTCTTTATTTTTGGCATCTGAGTGTAAGTACATGAGCATTTGGGTGTAAGTAAGTTGCACCCTTTTCCATTTGAAGTTGCACTCTACTTATTTCTTCTAAAGATTCTTCTACATATGTCTGTTGCTGCTTATACCTTTGTAAACTACTACTGCTGCTCTACTTATTTCTTCTGCTGCTCTACTTATTTCTTCTAAAGATTCTTCTACCTATTTCTGTTGCTGCTTATGCCTTTGTAAACTACTACTGCTGCTCTACTTATTTCTTCTAAAGATTCTTCTACCTATTTCTGTTGCTGCTTATGCCTTGGTAAACTACTACTGCTGCTCTACTTATTCCTTCTACTGCTTTACTTATTTCTTCTGCTCTACTTATTTCTTCTGCGCGCTGCTCTACTTATTTCTTCTGCCTCTTGTTTCTTTATTTCTGTTATGTCGTCTTGCTGCTGCTGCTATTGTTGCTCTGCTCATTCTTATTGTTGCTCTGCTCATTCTAATTTCTTCTGCCTCTTGTTTCTTTATTTCTGTTACGCCATCTTGCTGCTGCCATTGTTGCTCTGCTCATTCTTTTTGTTGCCCTGCTCATTCTAATTTGTTCTCTTGAGCGCATAACTATATACGCATTTGCTAAAATGTTTGCAAATGATAATGCAGGTTCTTCACGGACATGAACTACCGGGGTGATTGAATGAAGCTTTGCTGAAGAATCTTCTAAAATAGAATTTCATCAATTAGTTTTAGTTTCCGGATTGTGCTAGATATTCTCTAATGTTTAGTACTTTTATACTTTAAACCTAGTTAGAGACAAGGGCTTCTCTACGTACTTTAAATATCGAAGTTAATGTTAAGACTACAATTCTATTTTGATGGTTTTGTAACACATCTGTTTTTTTAAGTTTAATTGTAGTAAAGAAGTTGAAACATACTATTTTTATTGAAGTATTCAATGAATATGCTCTCCTTTTAGTACTATATAAAGGTTAATACCTAATTTCTTCAAAATGGAGAAAATTATATAAAATGTGTATTAACACATCAATATGATTTTCAATGACACTCGTTAGTTACAAAGAAAAGTCAAAAGAACCTTTTATAGACAAAAAAAAGTGTTGACCACATATGACTATGAGTCACTAAATCTTTTTAATAACACACAAACAATGTCAGTAAAGATTCAATTATATGTCATAATAGTATTCATTGACACAATAATAAGTCTCAGTTTGACACCAGATCAATGTGTCAGAAAAGGATACACTGACATAAAGTAAAGTGTCACTATAGATGAAAACCTTTCACCGACTTTTGATTTTGTGTTAGTAAAACCCTTTAGTAACTACGGTGCTACTGACACTTTTTTTGTGTGTCGGTAAATCCCAAATGGTCCTATACTGACACTTTTTAAGGTTTTTTTGACACTTTTTGTGTGTCACTAATTGGCGTTTTTTTTGTAGTGAACCCAGGCAAGGTGCTACCATGTTTTTCCTTCTTGATTTGGCACTTGCAAAGTGGAAAAGAGTAGAATGAAAGCTAGGCCCGGGATTTTCAAAATCAGGAGAAAAATCGAAGAATCAAAGCTGGACCTTACCTCTATACTTGGCTCGAGTTCGAATCTGGCATGGGGGGCGTATGCTCCTTGTTCGCTGTCGATGGTTACTAGAGAAGAAGAGTAGATTGAAGAAGGAGAAGACTCAAAGGAGGCACAGGAATTTTACCTCACCAGTTAGGGTTGCGTATTACCGTGAGTTGAGGGAACGAACAGAGGCAAGAGCAAATGAAGGAGTTCCAGTTTAGGGTTTCAATGTTACCGTGAGAACATTAGAATGATAGAGTTGGGCTAGTCAGATTTTTAGGGCTGGAGTTCTTTTTTATTTTGTTATTCTTTTTGTTGGGCTGGGCTGAAGACTACCGTGGCTGAATAGAGACTGGGCCGGCCCAGTTTTTGGCTGGTCAGCCCATTTTTTTTAAAAAGAAACGTTACTTGTATTATGTCATTTTTGGCTCATTTTATGCTCGTTTTTCATGCTGTTTGCAGCCCGTTGTCCCATTCAACGAGATGGACCTTCTTATGAATTCAAATTTATATTTTCAAACAATAATTATTATTTATTTATTTATTTTATTAATTAGAATTTAATTTCTAATTGGCTTGTGTTTCATCATTTTAGGCGAAAACACGGCGTATTTTATTCCGATTTCTCAGCCAATTTTCCAATGCCCCAAAAATTATCCAAACAACCTCGTAAGGTATCTAAAACCTCTTTTGCACTCATGAATCATTTATGGCACGTTTTCAACGTAAAAACGATTAATTTTATTTTCGTTTACATTTGTTTTTCTAAACCACCCAATGTCGTTTTAGGTTTCATTAATGTTTTCGAACGACTTCTTAGGGTATATTTAAATATCATATTATTCCTTTTTACTTATTTAAGGATATTTAATTCCTTAATCTCTCATTAATTACTTTTACTTAATTAAATCATTATTAATTAAAGTAATTAATATTCAGGGTATTTCAATCTACCCCCCTTAAAAACGCTTCGTCCCGAAGTCGTTACTCACATTTGGTTTTCCTAAGGAATCTAGTTCCACTAGGTATGCAAGCAGTCTCACTACTAGGGAACATGTCCCGCTAGGTTCGAACCTAGATTGCATGTATCGTCGTCGATACAACGCTAACTTCAATTCACATAGCCATGAATCATGGCACAATCATAATATCACACATAGTACTTGACGAGGTACTTAACAATCTCATAATTCTCGCAGGTATTTTGCAAGGGATACCCAAAGGTATCAACTATATATAGGCCTAGTATCTTGAGAGGATACCCACACATCACTATAGCGTGTATGTGTGTACATATATGTAACAATGGCTAACTGCGGGGCATCAGTCTTAAAGACCCGGACTATACGCTCCCCAACCCCATGTTAACCAACGTCTATAGCTACCCGCAGACACACCGGTCTAATGAAGAAGGACTCTACGGTCCACGGCCCCTTGGGTAACCAACCTCTACAGCTGAAATACCCCAAACCTTAGTGTGTTGTTTAAACATTTAAATATGGTATATTAAAACTAAAAAGAGTCTTAGAAACATTAGTAAACAATTTAAACCATAGAAAACACAAATAAATGCCTTAAAGTCAATTAGGGCTAAAATGTGTTCTAAGCTTGGGATAAGCTTGGGTGAGACCTAATGAGCTTACCAAGACCTTATTTATATACTAATGAGCATGTTAAACCAATTACCAAAGAAAACCAAGCTTGAAAACAAGTTAAAACACAAAATGTGGTTTAAAGGGTCTTAAAGCACATTTTCGAAAAATTGTCTTGTAAATGAGTTTTGAATGGCTAAATGTCCATCATTACTCTTTAATTAATATGTGTACTACTTAGTATCACATTTGGAAGTCTATATCAATGGGAAATCAAAAATTTCACATCTATGTGCCTTGTTTTAGTGAATAGTAACAAAATAAGCAAGTTTATAACATATGTTTATATAAGTAATTAAATTGGCCAACAAAGACTAAAATGCACTTAGTAACATTAAGGGGGCCGGTTTTTATGGTAAAGAGTCACCACTCATGTTAGTTTATTAAGTAACAAATGATGACTAATGGTTACTATTTACTTTAACATATAAATATCTTCTAAAAGCAAAACCAATCTTCATTCTCTCATTTCTCTTCATTTCACACGTCTTCAACCTCTCTTCTATCTTCTTCTTGCTCTCCATTCACGGTTTGCAATAGTACACACACAATACCATCTTTGACCACTTGTATCTCCTAGCTCATTTTGCCAAATCAAATTCTAAGACCACCATTCTCTTCCTCTCATCAAGCTCTTCAATTCTATCCTTTCAAAATCTCAAGAGCTCCATTTTGGTGCCAAGAGGAATCTCCATGGGAGGAGCTTTAGCTCACCTTTTCACATATTATTGTTCTCCTTTGCTTCAAGGTAAGGAAACTCAAAGAAAAATGATGTTTCCCTCATGTTTTTGGGTTGTCCAAAATCACCCTTAATGGTGTCCTTATGTTGCTTTGTTATAGCTTCATTCCAACCTTTCATGGACTAGGTGGAGTCCTCTCTTGATATATATTCAAACTCTCTTCAAGTTCTAAGGTAAACCAACTATCTTAATGTTTTTAAAACAATGTATAACCTAGGGTTTACAATGAGATGAAGCATAAAGCTTGTATACTCATTTTATCATTTGTATAATGTTTAGAAGTTGAAAAGCAACTAAAGGCCTTGCCGATTTAGTCAAGGAAACAAGAAAGAAGTTGTGAGGAAAAGAGGTAAATGTGCTAACCTAATGTGGTTTAAAGTCTTAGGAGAAATGAGCTTATATTGCTTATTGAAATGATCTAAGGAGCCAATGGTAAATGACTTAGTAAAATGTTCTCAAAGGCTTAGTAAAAGGTATATGTATTGTTGGGTGTATTTGCAGGTCAAAGGCAAATATAATGTGGAAATTCAGTGTTTATGATTTATGCATCTTAAGGGCCTAAGTGCCAAGCAATTTAAATTATGCACTATATTGTGATGTAGTGCTAAATGAGTGAAGTTTTGTGTATAAGAATGTGCTTGATGGATTTTAGTGTTCTTGATTGTTTAATGGTGAAAACAATGTGTTTTGGTTTAGTAATGTTCTAGGAGAACCTATGTCAAAATTTAGATAATGTATAAGAAGTTCTAAGGTTTTAAAATGGGTTTGGTAAGTTAGGAAATGTTTAGAATGGTTAAGTGTTCAACTAGTGAAAAGAACGTGCATTAAGATGTTTTAAGATGTAAAAAAGGGTTAGGCAATGTTCTAGAGGATTTAGAATGCAAAAGAATGTTTTGGGATACTTCAAGATCATGGTGAGCTTGTGTTTAGGACTTGTGCAATGTTGGTGAAAAAGGAGGAGGTGATTTGTTGCATGGGGAGCTATAAACTTGTAAAGATGTTCATGGAGTGGTTTAGGAAGAAAAGATGCTTGGGAGATGATGTAGTAGTGGTGAGGAAACATTATTGGCATAGTGGTTATCATAGGTATGAAACACCACTTAGAAACCTAAGGAGAAAACATTATAAGTGTTAGGAATTTTGGTAACAAATGAGTAAGTGTATGAGGAGAAAGAAGATGAGTTTTATGGATGTTGTATGAGAGAATAAGTGTGCCAAGTGGTGTTGGAAAACATTAGAAGGCTTGAGGAAAAGTTTGGAGAGGATTTGACAATTTTTGGGCATGTTCTGGTGGCGTCCGACCTAGGGGGCCGACCCAAGTTTGGGTCGGACGGCCTCTGTTAGACGCCAGTAAGATGTTCTGGAACGGTCCGACCCAGAGGACTTGGGTCGGACATGGGTCAGACGGGTGTGTTTAAAAGACGGTAAAATTTCTGGAATGGTCCGACCCAGAGGACTTGGGTCGGACATGGGTCGGACAAGTAGAATTTTTCAAAACCGAAAATTACTGGAAGGGTCCGACCCAGTTGGTTGGGTCGGACGGTGGGTCGGACTGACCAAAACATAACAAAAAAAAAACATAAAAGTATGGCTTAAGTAATAAACCCAAGGGGGTATAATGTAGGTAATCGAGAATAAGTTTAGACATTAAAACATGTCATATAATCATGTTAAACACTTAGTAAATTTGGAGTTAAGTAAGTTAATTAACCGACATTCTTAATTATGTATAGGAGTGGCCTACGGTGAAAATCAATCAAAGCAAGGACCAAGGTATGGTTTTCTTGCAGTCTGTTGCCTACCGGTTTACACCGGCTTGTGTGTTGTTTGTTTTTATGTGTGTTTATGACGTTATAAGACTTAATCATATAATGAGTTTACAGTTGTTCATATTAATGTGATGTTATGATTTGACTCATTTCCCTTGTGTGTGTCTAACATGACTTACCACTTCTTGTGAATTGTTGTTAAGTTCCACTGATGAACTTCTAACAAGTGCTAACTGGGAAGTGAGGAATCTGGTTGTCCGGTCATGCATGTAAGTTTAAGAGTAGATATCTGTATCAGATTCGACTCTTATGTTGTTAAGATTGTTCTCCTTCATTTGGCGTTCGATCTCCCGCTAGCTTCCTCCAAAGCTTACCTATTCTGACTTATGATCGGTTTAGTGGGAACATGTGTTTGTGTGGTGTGTTCGGGTCACAATATCTGATCCATCTGTGACTTAAGTTACTCGTTCGAATAACAGAACGGTAATGAGTGTGTGTAACAAGCTTAACATGAGAGTGAAGCATTCTCTAGGCTTCTTATGTTGATTAACCTTCTTGGTTTGTTATTGTGGAAAGAGTATTCACTGTGTATGTGATGTTGTGCTATGCAATAATGTTGCTATGCCATATATTATGTTATGTTTAAAATGAATGCCATGTCATCATGACAAATAGTTGCGCGTATCCCGGTAGCCGATGGGCTGCGCGTTAACTATACCAGCCAAGGGTTGCTGACCCCCTCGGGGGCTCCATATTTTTACTGCATGATGAGGATCGAGGAAGCAGAGTGGCTGTAGGTTCTAGGCTGCAGATGTACTTTTGATTATTTTGGATGTTGGGCCCGGGATGCGCTTGTGCTCCCGTGGCGTTATGTTTTGGTACTGTTTGTGTTACAGTTAACAGTGGAGATCATGAGTACAGTATACAGTGACAGTTTGTATTAAATACTCGGTATGTTGGTTATGTATATATGGTTGTTGTTAGTACCTAATGCTCGGGAGCCTGATCATCAGAGCGGTACACTTGTATTTATTCTGGCTTGTTAACCACGTGGGTGGTTGACGGCGTTGTAGCACCGAATCGTTTAGTTATTTTTCCGCTGCGATTCCATTTAATGTTAAGTGCGTAGTAAGGGTGTTACAACAGCTACCCACAGACACACTGGTTTAATAACGAAGGGCTCTGCGGTCCACGGCTCTATGAGTAGTATCACCTAATTTCCATAATCACCCGTAGACACACCGGTCTAATGACCAAGGACACTGCAGTCCATTGCTCTCTGGGTGATGTCACTCGTAGACACACCGGTCTAATGACGAAGGACTCCACGGTCCACGGCTCTTTGAGTGACGCCATAAATTTCAATTTCTATTCATATATGTTTCCACTTGTAGGAAGTTTCGAGAGTCATCCAACCCTGACATGGTCAACGTTAATGTTGAACTATCTCTAACCCTAATTTGTGTTCGGTTTCCCTTAATCGGACCAGGATCAAGTTCGACTTCCCATGTCAATTTCAATCAATTAATTATTTACCCATTTCTAATCTTATTTCCTCTTGATATTTGCCACCTTGTGTTCAATAGATACACAAGTCAACTAGTGTAATTAATCTAGTCATCGGCATATAGGATCGTATATCCTAACCATGAACCAAGTTGTCTCGACTCACAATTATTCATACAACTTCTAGAGGATTACTTCCACTAGGGTTACTGTGAGCCTCGATTTTAAACCCTATCCTATGTTGATTAAATTGATTGGGATCTAGTCGGGTTTTAGGTCCACTTATAACCTAAGATTAATAACTATGTCATAAAACAATAATTATTATTAAACCTAAGCTAGCTCACTGGAACCTATTATGAGTCGCCACCTAATTTTAACCTAGATCAAATTAGGAAAGGAGAGTTCAGGTTCGGGGGCTTGATATTCGACTTAATTAGGGTTCAAATTACTTTCATTACCCTCCTAGTCGTTTTTCCTCTACTTAGTTTATTTACGGCTTATTACGAGTCGTTTAACCTAAGTGCGCAACGCTTCTGTTTTTTTGTGTTTTAGCATTTTTTGACAGAAAAAAAAAGTGAAATTAAAGCTACCTAAACTAGGGTTTCGGAGGAGGCAGAATTAGGTCAAATTTCATTTCCGTCCGTAGCCACGGACCTAATGTCCGAAACCACGGACCCCAGTTAACCTAAATCGCAGAAAAGGAAATTAAAGAAAAACGAAAATTTGCAAAGTCCGGGGCCACGGACAGGCTGTCCGTGGGCCCGGACATCATTAAAAAACCTAAATTTTGAATTTTTAAAATCCCGCCGCCGTCCGTGGGTGTCCGTGGTCTCGGACAACGCGTCCGAGGTCCCGGACCATAGGTCCGAGGTCACGGACCACCCACGGACAGGGGTTTTCAGAAGGTTCCCGAGGGTGTTTTGAGCTCAAATTTTATGGGTGTGTAGCCTGAAAGATGTACAAGACGTTAGTGATTGAAAGTTTTCAATGATTCGATAATTAAGCACGAAACTTAGCAAACAAGTTATCTGACAGAGGCTTAAATAAACAGCAATACAGAAGCCTACGAAGGTTAGTTTGAGCCCAAATTTGAGGCAAGACAGATAATACCGTGGTGAATCAGGGAAGTGGAGTTTCTACCTGTTTTACCTTCGGATTCACAACGTTTCTTCACACCGGGACTCGTCGAGTGCTCCGTTGATGGCAGACCGAGAGGATTTCGACCCAAGCTGGTTGTTGGTGTTCTTGCTTGTGTTCTTCACGTTTTAGAGGTGTTTTTGTGAGGTTTTGATGATTATTGGTGCTTTGGGATTGGAAAACGTGTTTAGATGATGATTTCGGGGGATTTCGTATGATTTGGGTGGCCGGGTGTTGGAAAACGTGAGAGAGAGAGAGAGGCGCTGTTTTCTGACTCTCTAGGGTTCTTGAGTATGTGAGGTTCTGCCTTTATCCAAAAACCTATCCCCTTATATAGACTTCCTTAAAGATAAAGAGAATCTAGTAAAAGTAAGATTTTTCGATATTTTAACTAAGCAACTTCCCAAAGGAATTTTGCATGAAATTTTAACCACATGTCAAGAATGGATATTATGAATTTTCTGAGGGGAAACGAATTTTTTAAATGCTGGAGCATTTTTAAATTGAATTTCTCGTCAGATTCAGTCAGAAATTGCTAGAAAATTATTGGAAATTCGAAAAATCAAAATTCCAACGCCATTATGCTTAAAATGTCATCCTCTATCATGGGTTAAAATATCAAAGCATTCGAGCTGATTTGGGCACCCTTGGAGGAGAGAGAAAGCCTATAGGAGAACTAGAAGCCTTAAAAATTACAAAACGCCCCTGACAATGACGAAACTGCTCCTCAGGCCCTGGAACACGCCGATCGAGCCGGAATCCCTCATTACCCGATAAATATCCCTCACGACACCAAAACCTTGCAGACCCTAACCAGGGGGGTCAAAATTTTGGGTATAACAGATTGCCCCCCGTCAACTGGACTTTGTAACGAATGTGAAAAGTCTGGTTGATGCTTGAGTGGTGCCCCAAAATTTTGGACCCCACAGAATCCTCCACGTTGTATGAAACCGGGTTAACGATGCCCAGCTACTCGGAGGCGCTAACTACCAAAGCTACAAAGCATTGTCGAGCTATTCTAAGGCGCTGACTACCTAAGCTACAAAGCATTGTCGAGCTATTCTAAGGCGCTGACTACCTAAGCTACAAAGCATTGTCGAGCTATTCTAAGGCGCTGACTACCTAAGCTACAAAGCATGTCGAGCTATTCTAAGGCGCTGACTACCTAAAATAATGATGAAAATGATGTCAAGCTATTCTAAGGGCTGACTACCTAAAATGATGAAAATGATGTCAAGCTATTCTAAGGCGTTGACTACCTGAAATGATGAAAATGATGTCAAGCTATTCTAAGGCGTTGACTACCTGAAATGATGAAAATGATGTCAAGCTATTCTAAGGCGTTGACTACCTAAATGATGATGAAAATGATGTCAAGCTATTCTAAGGCGTTGACTACCTAGGATGTAAAAACTGGATGGCATGCAAATGCAAGAATGCTGAAATGCTAATGATGCAAATGATGCTGATGCTGATGATAATGCCGGTGATTTGATGATGCTCGGATGCTTCTGGGGACCGAAACCCGTTCCAATGCTCCTGGTTGGTATACTATGGGGACTTATTGCCTCTGCCCACCAACTGGGGTGCTGGGATAACTTCTAGATTACCAAGGGGACTTATTGCCACTGCCCACTAGTTGTTTCTCCCAGAAGTTGACATGAAGAGGGGACTTATTGCCTCTGCCCCGCCAACTTAGATCACGCTCTATCTCGCATGAAGATGATACTAGGTCTCGTACTGGTCTCGCACTGGATGATGACGCTCGGTCTCGCACAGAAGAAGATGATGGGTCTTGCACTGAAGATGATACTAGGTCTCGTACTGGTCTCGCATGGATGATGACGCTCGGTCTCGCACAGGAAGATGATGGGTCTCGCACTGAAGATGATGGGTCTCGCACTAACGAATATGATGGTCTCGCACTGATGAAGATGCAGGTCTCGCACTGAAGAAAATGGGCCTCGCACTGATGAAGATGGTGGTCTCACATGAAGTCTCGTATGAATGGCTGGATCTCACACTGATTCTAGGCCTCGTACTGAATGAAGATGCTAGGTCTCGTACTGAATGAGGAATCTGCAGGGCCTTTCACCGATTTTGGGTCTCGAACTAAAAATAAGTTAGGAGGATAATGGTCTCGTGCAAATGGTAAAACTGATCACTGGAGTGCCAAACATGGCAATGATGATAAGATGTATGCAATGAAAGATACTCGTTCAGAACAGGAATTTGTTGGAAAAGGTGCCAAACGTGGCAGTGTTTGAAGAAAATTTTGTTTACTTAAAAGGAAAGTGAAATTATCATTTCCTGACCATAGATTTCGGACTTGCAATTTATCTCCTAGGAGATGAACATGCCATCGGTGGGGTATGGTGTATGATGTAAAGGTAAGGGCTTATGTGGGCCTGTGTAGTTTGATGTGCAGGTAAGGGCTTTTGTGGGCCCGTGTAGTGGTGTTGTGGAGGTAAGGGCTTATGTGGGCCTGTGGTGGAATGGTGGTGGGGATGTTTGAGCTTTGGGTTCCAATTGGCGTTGTCATAGCAATTGTTGGAACCAACAATTGCCCCCAGTATTTTCCCTTAAGACAATCTGAGCTAGAGTTCATGGCAATCGATCGGAACGATCGATTGCCCCCAGTATTTCCTTTTATTAAACTGCGAACGAGTCTCGTCCTCACAGGGTCAAGGCTTATGTTTTTACGTGGTGCTTCCTAACCTACACTCGGCGTGTTTGGTTTGCACTCGTTCCTCACCCACGGTCACAACTTCTAGACCATTGAATTCGATATTTGATGAATTTACGCATTCGATTGTTGCTTTCACGTGATTAGACACAAACTATCAAGTCGGAAGTCTTTAAAGCTTATAACATGGCCATAGGGTGTGATGAATGACAACAGGATCATGGAGGGATATTTGAGGTATGTGGAGCTTAAATGGGTGACCAAAGCTGCAACTTGTGTCTTCTCTCAGATTCATCTTCCTTGTCTTGAAGTCGTCTAGCTGCTTCATGTCGATGTTGTTTTTCGAGCTTCTGGACTTGGACTTTTGAAGTTGTTTTACACCATTTTCTTTTTGTCATTTGGATTTCTTCGAGGCACTTCGGGATTACCTTTTGTTTTATCCTTTCTTGACTTTTCCTTCGGGGTTCTGTTGTTTCCCGGTTTTGAACTCTGATAGCGGCATTGCTTCTCTGGACTGATGAGAATGTTACTGAGAGTCGGCTCTCGCTTCCTTTGGTCACCGGCGTCGAACATTCTCATTGGGCCGGGTTATTTTGTGGAGTTCATAATATCAAAAGGGATATATGAAAGGCTCATCGGGGGGCCTAGGGTTTTAACGTCAGGGTTCGCAAGCTTTTTGGCTATGTGGTGTTTGTACCTAGGTGCTTCGTCATTCCTGATAGTTGTGTATCCATTCTTTGTTACTTTTCACAGTCTAAGCGTAAATTACAAATTAATCTCCTTCGGTCGGAGTTATGTCCGTTTACCCTACCTTGAATGTGGACTCACCGGAGTCGTGTAAAAATGACACGCTCGCTCACTCATGGTTTTCCCAATCAAGACACTCTCGTGAGATTTTCACTGGAAACTCGTTCGCCACATTTAGAAAAAGATAAAAGACGACGAACTTAAACTTAGATTCCCCCCAGTTTTGGTTTGGGTTTGTGACAACAATTCGATAGATGTGGACTTTGAACCTCTTTGTGGGTTATTTGGATATTAATGGGGTGAGTTGTGGTGTGGTTAGGCATGTTCAAATTTTTAGAAACAAGAGACAAGCCGTTCCATTGCTTAGTCAGAAAATGATGCTTCGTGATCCTTTTCCTTAAAAAAACTATTTGTTTCCTTCTTTTTCGATGAATGAAAAAATGGTTTGTACAGGAGTTGTGAAAATGGAACTATGATTTTATTTATGAATCATGAAAGGAACGTAAAAGATACAATCAGAGGTGACTGAAAACTAACTAATAAGCTACTAGGAAAATTTGAAGATGCAAGAAAACGATCTGCACACTTAGAAAAATTGACTCCTTGCTCGAGGAGGTCTTGAATCTTGTGCTTCAATGCTCGGCAATTGTCAGCATAATGGCCAGGCACTGATGGTAGTGGCAGAATTGATTAAGATGCCTCCCCAAATGAGTGGTTCCTGGCCGAGGGGCCAGGGGCTGTAGCAGGTTTCTCTTCTGAAGCTCTTCAAACGCCTGACTTGGTGCTCGGCCAATGTTGGTGAACTCCCTTTGCGATGAGTCTCGGCGTGGAAGGGTATTGTCCTAAGGTTTTGATGCGGAGATCTAGGTCGTTGAACCATATTCACTTCTGGGAAACTGCTTTGAGCGCAAGCTACTGTCTGAAGTAAGCCTTTTCTGGTCCTGGCTTAGATAATTTGGAGCCACTGCCGGAGTTTCTTGAGCACTCGAGCTCCAAGCCTTCCTTATGAATCCTTTCCTCTAGAATACCGACTTGTCCCATCAACAGTCCAAACTCGAAAGTACATAAATTTTAGCTCTGTTGGTTGTTTTCGCATGTTCTCAATTATCATGCGGATTTGCTCCTGCTCGTCCATTCTGGTAGGCATGGCTGCAGCCTTTCTCCTCCAACGCTTGATGAAGTCAGACATGGACTCACCGTCTTTCTGTCGAGTTCCTGCCAGATCGATTCTGGTGACCTCGAGGTTCTTAGCATACTCGAAATGATTTAGGAAAGCCTCGCAAACCTCCTCGTAGGTCTTGGTATTCATCTTCTGAGTGAGATACCAACGCTGAGGGTTCGTCTAGATAGCGAGCAAAACTTTGGCTTTTTGCATGTCGTTGAGCCCCACGATGGACATTTCCGGTCGAACATAGCCAAATGAATCTGTGGATCTGAGGAACCCTTGTAAAAGCGAGTGTGGGCATCTTCACTTTGGCGCGAAGATCAACCTCGGGATACGATGTCATGGAAAGGTAATCGAGGCCAACGGCTTGCTAGCCTTTTCCATGCGCTCGATCCTTTTCAGAGCCTTCTTGAATTCTGCGGCTAGTTGGTAGTCCGGGACGACTTGCCCTACAAATCCTTGTGCATCCTGGGCCTCAACGGAGGAGTTAACTTCGATGTAGTCGCGCCCGTTCCCAGAGTCGGCTATCTTTCCTGAAATGTTTTCCTGATGACCAATCTCAAGGGAATTGATTTTGCTTTTCAACTCCTTCGATGATGGTGACATACTTAGCCTCCATGTCATTAGTGGCGGACCTATGTTTCTGTTCCATGGCGTCCAAGGCAGCCATGTACCTTTGATCTAAGGCCGCAAACTGGCCTCCATGCTGACTGGGTTTCCTCCTTCTGCCATACTTTGGATTCGGGTGGTTATCTGTTGGAAAATAACAGTGGACTGAGCTAAAATTCTGGGCCGTGAAGAAGTTCTAGGTAAAACTTGTTGCAGCATGTGTACCATGCGCTACGTACTCCTACGTACGGTATATTTTAAGCGCGAGAAATCGCTCTACCCCCCTTAAAAGTGATTACGCCCACGTAATCTTTGAATATATCATCTTGAAGTAATAAGTTCAAGATGTTCCACTCCAGTGGAATATTCGTGCACTAATGTGCTACATATTACATTACCCCTTTTCTTTAGGGTCGGGCTTTAGCCATTCTGGCTATACTGCCTATCTTGGTTAGGTGTTTGTATATTCATATACGGTTTGATCGGGAGATGTAAACACATTATTTGTTTTCCCAAACCTGCTAGGTATGTCAAACTTAAGCAATATGGGCCCACTCGCTCCGCAAGCAGTACGCCCAACTACCTAAGGCTAGTTTACCCTTTTAAGTAGTAGTTTCATGCCGGCTTCAACTCCACGTGACGGTGCTTTCTACACGGTCTTCCATAATTATGGGAATGGAGGAAAATTATTTCGCTGTGTGGTATCGTTTGTCACACACTCTTATTATTTCGACTAGCTAATCTATTTAGTCTTTCTGAATTCTATACATGCTCATGGTATATTCCCAAGAGTTCGTGCGACCCTACCGAACTAACCTTCGGTGTAAGGGTTGCCGAGCTATGCTCTAGCAACTAGTGTTTTGTAGTAGTTGTCTCTAAGATGTCATGACGAGTCTGATATGTGCAACTAACTGGCGCCTCATGACTCCAAGTTATTTCTCTCTGGGATGAGTTGGTTCCTTAGGTACCTTGTAGGTCCTCTTTTATTGGTGTGAACTCGTATCCCTCGTGTGCTAGTATTTTACTACACACATACGGTTCATCCCTACTCTCTATTAGGGGAATCCATTGGTTTATCTAATCTTCCCCGTTCTACTTCTCACCAACATAATTTGTTTAATAGTCATTATAATGGTTGCTTTGTTGCACACCATGTACCAGTCAATTAGACGGTTATCCGCTATTGCGGTTTGCATGGAGTACTTAATCTCCAGCTTAGAGTATCTCCTATAATGCTAACCTTTTCCCTTTGTTTGTTGTAAACATACAATACGACTGTGGATTTTAACTTGGCATACGTTTTCCGTTCAACCCTAATTGGTACTAACGTTTTATGGCTTGAGCATGTGGTTATTATTACTTAATGCGACATTATCGCCGCGCCCTTAGCACATCATGTAACTCTCTTGTGCCCCCTTCCTGGTAGCATCTATAACATTACAAAGAATCCTCTCAAAGTGCTTAACATCGTGCTATCATGGGCAACGCTCTCACAACCTCATGAGGTACCATAAATCATCTTCTCATTAATGGGTTATCCTTGCCTTTATCGTTAGCCGGCCTTTGGCTTTCTTGTTTATGAAAATCTCTGAAACTTGTGGTCTAACGTCTCTTCTGTGGAGTTACGACCTTATGTCATTTTACTATCAAGCTATTCTTGATTTCCCCAACCTTGTTGGCTTGACTGAGATCTCTCTCGTCAATTCATGGTTTACCTAGTCAGGATTCCAAATCTCTGACTTAGACACCGAGTTGATTACCTCCTGGGTCCTTACACTACTCGTTTACATACATGGGGTACCATACTGATACATTACTACTTACCCAACTAACTTAAAGTAAGTTTCATCAAGCCCACAAGCTCCTAGGAGTGTGGTCGTCCCATGTCTCGTTTAGTGAACTCGTAGTGTTCGTACCCGGTGGTTATCGCACTCTTAGTCCCGGTAATTTATGTTGAAGTAACTAGGCTGCCTATTCTTAACCTTTAGTGTTAGAATGGCCCTAGAGGGTTCTCTGGGTTGTATGGGTTCCTTTATTAATATGTATTTTCATTACCTTCTCTAAGATAGGTGTTTGCGTCCTAGCACCCTAATATTGGTTTTCACATGGTCATTATCTGATATATATGAGTAGGGATTGGTATTTATTTACTAACTCTTTCCCGTTCACTCCTAGGCTATTGACGCTGTTTAGATATGGGTTTCAGTTCTCAAACTCCACCCAATTCCTTGGGTTACACCCTCTGGTGTAGTCTGGACTCCATGATGTGTTTTCCCTGTCTTATGGTAGTCCATCTTTAGTCTGATATTAATCAGTATTTGTGATTCATCACCTTTGCTCTCCTAGATTTACTTCATTTTGGTGGTACTAAAGGTATCCTTCCTTAGGCCTATGCCATACGATATTCAGGCTCAGTGCTTATTCTGATAGTTAAATGATTGTTTGTCTTTGTATTTAATTTAATCCTAGTTGGTTCTGATACTTTCTCCAAAGGTTTACAATTGGATACCCACAACTTAGTGGGTTCGGCTGATCATCGCTCTTCGTTGTGTAGTCCTTACTCTTATTCAACTCGTATTTCCTCCATCCTCTTCGAGGTAACGGTATCTTCCGTCCTCAGGAAAATTCACTGTTCAGTTAATATCCACTGCCCTTCGTACGGGAGTCTAGTAGCATAATGGATTCATAACACCCCCGGTGTGTGTGGGCATAACATCGGCCCCTTTATTGCACGTTCGCATCTGCCTAATCTTTTTTAACAATTCCAAAATAGCTTGCCATAAGGCACTTGTCTATTATTTTCATCCACTCAGTCGGATGGGTTTTAATTAAAGTCTTGGTTCGTATAGCTCACTTCTTGCCCTTTGGCAATGTTCAATGGTAGTGGTTGAACCACAAGTGTCGCGCACTCCCTAAATATGGTTATGCTGGTCCTGAAGACTCGACACTCCCCACCAGTATTACTTCACGTTTAATGTCCGTACCGGCACTGGGGTTAGGCTCATAGGCACTAACTACCGTTGTTTTCATCAACTCCTCTTCATACTCTACTAAATGGTGCATTTATTTTAGGTTTTAATGGTCTGACCAGCTAGGTCCTTCCAAGGTTTTATCGACCTCTGACCCAAGGGTTTCGTAACCCTACCTTTAAAAGGCTATGTCCTTGCTTCATTGCATTATAGACTCACATGGATGTTTAGTGTTTATTGGTAACCACCTGGACTACTCGGTCCTTTGGGGATAGTTTACCGTCGCTGCACTTGCTGTAGCAAGTGCGCAAGGCAGGTTGAAATTTAGTACTTTGGTTAGTATAGCACTTGCTGTGGCAAGTGCGCCATGCAGACTGAGCCACCGGTATGGTGCGTGTCAGTTGCAATGCTATTCCCTAATCGGGTTTTTGTTCTTGTTCAAGAAGTTCTTATTCAATTTAATACAGTCTCATTCCCGCACTCGTTCCCACAAGTTTACCGTGGAAGTACGGTCTTACTTCCCTCTCGAGGCGTTGCATGGTAGCAACTTAGAGAGTTCTTGTTTTTACAGCTCTCATGACCTCTCCTCATGCACGTCAGGCCATCTTGAACCTTCAGTGTTGCATGGGTTAGAGTTACTCGCTTCGGGTGAGACTTCGAAAAGGTCATCCATTCCGTCTGTTACATATCTCATAAACTAATCTTTACTCGTCGTTTCCACTTTCTTCCCCCCAAGCGCACTTATCAGTGCTTTCCTGGATGTAGGACAGGGTTGCTTTGCTTATAGCAAGCTAGCCCCATTAGTCCTACGGGAATTACCTCTCCCACCTCGGTTTAATATTCATCTCATACTCGTATGGTAGACATTACGTCATTACCAGGACCCCCGGTCCTAAACAACTCATCACAACACAAAGTCTTATTTTCTATATTTCACATAATTCTCATAGTATCCGCATCGGGTCTTCCCGATCAGGAGAGTTGTCTCCGTGGTGCTTCTCATTTCATTGCCTCACTAAGTAGTACTCGAGGTATGGGCTGCGGCGGGCGGGGTACCATTGCAAATTTCCCGGGATGCTCTCCCATCAAGTTCGAGCGGTTCTTACCGTCTTCGCATTACTTAGGGTTACTGGACCTTCACCACCTTCCGCTACGCCTCGTCCTTCCTTAGTACTGTTACCCAGACCTCTTCCTGACGTATGTCAAGAGGACGGGTTAGACCTTTACTCGGTCGTTTAATATTAAAGAGCCTCTACGGCTATTGTGTGCAAGCATTACGCATTGTGTAACAGTCCAGTCTTAACCCACATGTGTGATATTGTCCGCTTTGGGCCGCAGCCCGCACGGTTTTGTTCTTAGGGTACCATCCCCAAAAGGCCTCACACAAGGGAAGAGTATCCCCACACCTATAAGGCATGGTTCGTGCTCTCTCCCGATAGATGTGGGAGGTGACCCCTACACTGGGTATCACACTCTACCCCCCTTGGGAGCCCAGCGTCCCCGCTGGCACACCGACCTGGGCCTGGCTCTGATACCATCTGTAACAGTCCAGTCTTAACCCACATGTGTGATATTGTCCGCTTTGGGCCGCAGCCCGCACGGTTTTGTTCTCAGGGTACCATCCCCAAAAGGCCTCACACAAGGGAAGAGTATCCCCACACCTATAAGGCATGGTTCGTGCTCTCTCCCGATCGATGTGGGAGGTGACCCCTACACTGGGTATCACACATTGCATCGGCCTCGCAAGGTCATGTAACCTCACAACGTTTCCCGTATTCCCAAAACCTATGCTCACTGTATAAATCCAACTATCTCTTGTCATCAGAGCGGTACTCCGCTCTGATACCACTTTTGTAACACCCCTACTCTAATCGGCTCCTAATCGTCTTACTTAACATTGTAATCGCAGCGGTAATCTAAACAATTGAACTACTAGTGTCACCGTTCTCACTCGCCCATATGAGTAATAACGTGCTTACTGATATATTTATAAATACGAAACAATTTCCCACAGTGACAACAAGAGTTAGATCTATCCTTCCATTCCAATATAAAATACAATCATAGTGAGCATTCTAAGTACCCCAATCCTATACATGTTTCTAAGTTCGTATCAAAATACACCAGTGCATATTTAAACAACTGTGACTAAACTACCCAGCGCGTCCCGGTCTCTGTCGACACCGGAAGCTGCATACCCGCAAAATATTTGTTTGTGGTATGGAATCAGCCCCTGCTGAGTATGTTACTACATGACTGTCATGCCCCCTCAGACCCTTAGTTAGTTGGTCGAGAGCATGCAATTCATTTTCATGCAAGTAGTTTAATATAAAAACTGTAAAGCAACAAATATATTGCAGTAAACTCAAATAGCAAACAAGCCCCCGGCTTCACACATCACATCACAATAAACCAACTGAAAGCGTTACAACGCATATATGAGTACGAAGACTTCACTCCAACAAACACTTAATAGTTCATAATTGAGTACGGCGACTCACTCGACCAATCAATCCACAATAATCCACACACGAGTACAGCGACTCGACTCAACCAGCACACAACATAGATATAAGTACAACGACTCAATTAAACCAATACACAACACTCATATGAGTACAACGACTCATTTCAACAAATCCGCCAACATACATCACATAACCACATGGCATAACCATTGAATAACAAGGAGAAACAATGAGGGTTATAAACAAGTATAGATTCTCGTCGTTGGCTTACAAGCCCAAATAATGTTCGCCTACTGTACGACCAAATAATGTTCAGTCATGCCTAATGACAGCGTCTCGTTAAAATGACGTGTCTCTAAGTTACCCATCTCCTACGGCGGGTCACCCACGGTAGTAGCCACTTCAGCTGTAGAGTCTCCGACTGACGAACCATCTATAGTCCGTTGGAAACTTATCTGGATACTTACAGATACCCACATGGCATCCTAGTATCTTTAATTGATCATAATTCACACTAAGATCCACATCCTCTTGACTAACTTATCTATACCATCGCATCGTTTTAGTATTTTCCTAACACAGCAGACTAAGGTCGTTAGTCCAATCCTGAGTATGTCGACTCGGGATCCAGTGTTAGATACTAGAGCGGCGTTAAAAAGGCCATTGCTCCGTATATAAGTCTCGGATAATGTATATATATATATCTTATTATCCTAATGCTACAACGTTTTACTTACGTTCCTTATATTACACATATAAGATAACATCGTTGCCGCTAGTTCGTTTTATAATATATTCATATATACGAACAGTACTGTTATCGTACAACAGTAATAATAATAAGGCAGCATTAATACACAACTCAAGCATATTAATTACCATAAGCAGACATTCAATCTTAACAGAGATTTTTCACACAATGTCTGAACTGAGGAAATCCTCAGAGACAATCAAGCCACATAATAACATACCGTGCACCGGGATTATGGAACCGTGGAGTATGAATCAGCTAAATCCTCTGGTGATCCTCGAGACGCCTCTAACAATCTAACAATCTTCATCACACTATGCATCAGCATCTCATACTTAAAATACTATACGGTACCCCGTACAGTCTCTAATCCCTCCCGGTTCATTCCCTGTTATTAGCAAATAACGTCTCTCAGGTTTTCGGTTTCATTCGGGATTTGTTTACGTAAATGTTCTCTCGCATGCCTAGTAAGATTGTCGTTTATTATATTCATAAACTTTATACATCCATTATCGCATACATATTGCTATACACTTTCATATTATATAGTTTGTCACTATATTGCATGTATATATTCGATCATATTTCGTACATCTCTCCTTAGTATTTATTTCTCAAATGTTAGCTTATCCAAGCTTACATTCTTTTATATTTCTCATTAAATATCTTGGACTATAATCCATCTTATTTCATACACTCACTTAAAACTTAGGACATTGTTTAGTTAATGTCTATAATAACAATTCTCCATTTTATGTCATCCCATTAGTGATATTATATGATTACTCAACCGTACTTTATAATTCACTCCATATCATATATTTATTTATATATATATGAATTATGAGACCATTTATTATATGGTAGTTCTTTATAATATATTCATTCTTCCTTAATGAATATTTTCATATTATAAATGTTATAACCCTTATAACAACATAAACCATATTATAAATTTTCAATTCTAAATACCCATAAGTTATATATAAATACGTATTTGTACACCTATATATATACGTCTCATAAACTCCATTATCAAACCATTATGTACACACAGCCACATATATATATATATACACCAAGTTTTCATATGATTAATACTAACTTAATACCTTTACAAATTTACACTAATAGGACATATTTCTTACTCATTTAGCCCATCTTTTAAATTCACAAAACTATCATTCTCATTAAACTTACCAATTCACTACATGACCATTTAGAGTTGGCCCAATCAATATTACAATTTTACATCCACTAGGCTTAAGTCCATTATACAGATATTGTCAATAGCTAGAAGTCCAATTTGACTTAAGACTATTATTTTTTTCTAAGTCCAATATCATGTCAATCTGATTTATTTCCTAAACCCAATGGACTATTCTAAACCTAATTCCATTTTGTTATCTGATTCCCTCTAGCCCAACTAATTTTTTTTCTTGGCCCCATGTTGACCAATCAAATTTTGACTTAATTAGAATTCCCAAATCTAATTCTGACCAATCCATTCTCATTTTGACCTTATTTACCAAATTACATTCTTGCCCATCACTTTCCGGAAATCACAATGCCACACTAATTTCCTCAAATTCACGTTCTGCCCTCAATTCCTTCAAATTATATTTTCATCTCACCCCCAAATTCAATTTATCCAGAAAGCCCCAATTTTGCAATTTGAAATTCCTCAATTAATCAACAACTCAAACTTCGATTTCGACTTCAACACCTTAGACAAAATTCCAGAACTCCATTCGCACATAATCGCCACAAAATTGAGATTCAAAGTCCAGTACAAATTTAGCAACATAATGTCCAGTAGGGATGGCAATGGGTCTGCGGTACCCATTTCACCCGGTCACCCGACCCGCTAAACCAGGTGAAAAACCCGCATAAAACGGGTGAAAAACGGGTGACGGGTGGAACGGGTACGGGTCGGGTGACGGGTGAACATTTTTCACCCATCACCCGACCCGCTCACCCGCATAGATTATATATATTATATGTTAAATTGTTATTTATTATTCATTCTCCTTCACTCATGATTTTTGTAACCCTAACTAGTGAACAAGGAACATTCATGCTCTGGGTGACTGCGCCATTCTTTATTCTCACCACTCTCGGTAATTTTACAGCCCTAGCATACTTGCTCTACGCAGTTTCTAATTATCTTCACTGAAGGTAATTGCAACCCTAGCTGGCAAACATGGAACAAAGATGCTCTATGCCTCTATTTTCTTTCTTCACTCTCGGTAATTTTGAAACCCTAACTGAAAAACAAATAACTTACATGCTCTACGAAGTTTTTCATTCTCTTCACTGAAGGTAATTTCGCAATCCTAACAGGCGAACATTGATCATACATGCTCTGCGCCTCTATTTTCTCTCTTCACTCGTGGTAATTTTGCAACCATAATTGGCGACACATGAAACGTACATGCTCTGTGCAATATTTCATTATTTTCTCTGAAGTAAATTTTGCAATCCTAACCGGCGAACAGAGAACATACATGCTTTGTGTCTCTATTTTCTCTCCACTCATAGTAATTTGCAAACCTTAGTGGCGAACAAGGAAAAAGAAAAACAAACGGGTAAATGGGTAAACTGGTTCACCCGCTTCACCCGCGGGTGACGGGTGAAACGGGTGATGGGTGATACATAACGGGTGACGGGTCGGGTACGGGTGGAGCGGATGAAGTCGGGTGACGGGTGCGGGTGATGGTCCACCCGACCCAAACCCGACCCATTGCCATCCCTAATGTCCAGACTGTACAAAATTTTTGGAACTACCCAACACCCACTCGCACAAGATTAGTCAGAGATTTGTACAAGTTTCGTAAAAAGTTTCGGGCTTCCAAGCACCAATAGAACACAGAGAAGGAAACCAAAAATTTCCTAAGTTTTGGTCCTATTCCTATCTAAAATCGACAAAACGAAATAATTATGTAAGTTTTACAAATGTACACCTTGATTTTTTTGCTCCTAAAATTGACCTTCATTACCCAGTCTCTCGGCCCCTCAAATTCGGCTCTGTTGCGGGTCAGTTCAAGGCCATGTTTGGCACCCAGGTGTAACCGAAGAGAAAAGAAACAGAGGAGGATGAGCAGAGTTAGGGATGGTTTGATTTTTGGGAAATACCAACTCGAACCCAGAATTTGAACAAGGAAAAACACAAGAAAGAGTAGTCCATTACCTTACTGTTTTCGGCTGGAACCCAGGCAAGGCGCTACCATGTTTTTCCTTCTCGATTTGGCACTTGCAAAGTGGAAAGAGTAGAATGAAAGCTTAGCTCGGGATTTTCGAAATCAAGAGAAAAATTGAAGAATCAAAGCATGACCTTACCTCTATACTTGGCTCGAGTTCGAATCTGGCATGGGGGCGTATGCTCCTTGTTCGCTGTCGATGGTTACTAGAGGAGATGAGTAGATTGAAGAAGGAGAAGACTTAGCGGAGGCGCAGGAATTTTACCTTGCTAGTTAGGGTTGCGTATTACCGTGAGTTGGGGGAACGAACAGAGGCAAGAGCAAATGAAGGAGTTCCAGTTTAGGGTTTCAATGTTACCGTGAGAACATTAGAATGATATAGTTGGGCTAGTCAGATTATTAGGGCTGGAGTTCTTTTTTTTTGTTATTCTTTTGGTTGGGCTGGGCTAAAGACTACCGTGGCTGAATAGAGACTGGGCCGGCCCAGTCTTTGGCTGGTTGGCCCATTTTTTTAAAAAAGAAACGTTACTCGTATTATGTCATTTTTGGCTCATTTTATGCTCGTTTTTCATGTCGTTCGCAGCCCGTTGTCCCATTCAACGAGATGGACCTTCTTATGAATTGAAATTTATATTTTTAAACAATAATTATTATTGTTATTTAGTAATTTTATTAATTAGTATTTAATTTCTAATTGGCTTGTGTTTCGTCATTTTAGGCAAAAACGTGACATATTTTATTCCGATTTCTCAGCCAATTTTCCAATGCCCCAAAAATTATCCAAACAACCTCGTAAGGTATCTAAAACCTTTTTTCACTCATGAATCATTTATGGCACGTTTTCAATGTAGAAACGATTAATTTTATTTTCGTTTACATTTCTTTTTGTAAACCACCCAATGTCGTTTTAGGTTTTGTTAATGTTTTCGAATGACTTCTTAGGGTTTATTTAAATATCATATTATTCCTTTTTACTTATTTAAAGATATTTAATTCTTAATCTCTCATTAATTACTTTTAGTTAATTAATTCATTATTAATTAAAGTGATTAATATTCAGGGTATTTCATGAGTGATACCTCAAAATTTTGGATCTTAAAAGACCCCACATGCAATTGAATTCTGATAAGTTGTGTCGAGCTGTTCTAAAGAGCTGACTACCTACGAGTAAAGTGGAAGGATCGAGTGATTCTAAGGCGTCGACCACCTAAAGGTAAGAATGAAGTAATGTCGGACTATTCTAAGGCATCGACTACCTATACGGATGATATGATGCCAGACTATTCTAAGGTGTTGACTACCTATAATGAATGAAAAGATGTCAAGCATTCTAATGCGTTGACTGCCTATAGGTGATTGAAAATTGGCGTGGGGTCAAGTTCTTCCACGTAGGTGAATTCATCTACTCGGATGAGTTCCTTTACTCGGGTGAGTTCTTCTACTCTGGTGAGTTCTTCTACTCGGGTGAGTTCTTCTACTCGGATGAGTTCTTCTACTCAGATGAGTTCTTCTACTCTGGTGAGTTCTTCTACTCAGATGAGTTCTTCTACTCTGGTGAGTTCTTCTACTCTGGTGAGTTCTTATACTCGGATGAGTTCTTCTACTCGGATGAGTTCTTCTACTCTGGTGAGTTCTTGTACTCTGGTGAGTTCTTCTACTCGGATGAGTTCTTCTACTCTGGTGCTGGAAGGTGCAAGACTGCAGAGGTGATAGTTTTATGCAAATGATGAAAATTGATTACTGGAGTGCCAAACATGGCAATGATGATAAGGTGTATGCAATCAAAATGTATGAAAGATACTTGTTCAAAACAGGAAACTGTTGGAAAAGGTGCTAAACGTGGCAATGTTGAGGTGTTATGTAGAAGTTGTAAAATGCAACTAAAGTGCTTGTTGGAAGCTTGTCCAAAACAACGAACTATTGAAAAATGTGCCAAACATGGCAATGATGAGGATTGGAAATTTTCCAAAGCAAGGCATTGCTAGAACGTGTGCCAAACGTGGCAGTGTTTGAAGAAAATTGTTCAAGACAAGAAATTGCTGAAGGAGGTGCCAAACGTGGTAGTGTTTGAAGAAAATTTTATTTACTGAAAAGGAAAGTGAAACTATCATTTCTTCACTAAAGATTTTTGACTTGCAATTTATCTCCTAGGAGATGAACATGCTACCAGTGGGGTGTGGTGTTTGATGTGGAGATCTTTTGGGTGGTGATCAGGGCATATATGTGCCTGTGGTGTATGATGTGTAGGTAAGGGCTTATGTGGGTCTGTGTAGTAGTGGTGTGGAGGTAAGGGCTTATGTAGGCCTGTGTGGTGTATGATGTGAAAGTAAGGGCTTATGCGGGCCTGAGGTGTTTAATGTGGAGGTAACGACTTATGCGGACCTGGGGTGTTTAATGTGGAGGCAAGGGCTTATGTGTGCCTGTGGTGGGATCGTGGTGCTCAGGCTTTGGTTTTCAATTGGTGTTGTCATGGCAATTGTTAGAACCAACGATTGCCCCCAGTATTTTTCTTTAGGACAATCTGAGCTAGAGTTCATGGTAATCGATCAGAACGATCGATTGCCCCGAGTATTTTCTTTGATTAAATGTGCGAACAAGTCTCATCCTCACAGGGTCAAGGCATATGCTTTGATGTGGTGCTTCCTAACCTACCCTCGACGTGTTTGGTGTTTGCACTCATTTCTCGCTCATGGTCATAACTTTTAGACCATTGAATTCGACATTTGATGGATTTACACATTTGATCTGTTACTTTCATGTGATTGGACACACAACTATTAAGTCGGAAGTCTTTAAAGCTTATAACATGGTCATGGGGTGTGATGAAAGACAACAGGACCTTGGAGGGATATTTTAGGTATATGGAGCTAAAGGAGTGACCATAACTGTACCCTATGTCTTCTCTCGGAATCATCTTCCTTGTCCTGAAGTCGTCTAGCTGCCTCATGTTGACGTTGCTTTAGCTTCTGGACTTGGACTTTTGAAATCGTCCATTACACCATTTCTCCTCTTTTTGTCATTCGGATTTCCTTGAGGCATTTCGGGTTTGCCTTTTTGTTCTATCCTTTCTTGACTTTGCCTTTGGCTTTCTTGTGTTTCCCGGTTTCGGGCTTTGAGAGCTGTTTTGATGTGAGCTCTTTGAATACTGTGTCACTCTGGGACCATTTGCGGTTCATTTCGTCATAATGATAGCAGCGCTGCTTCTTTGAACTGATGAAGATGTTATCTGAGACTCGGGCTCCTCGCTTCCTTTGGTCACCGGGTTGGAAATTCATCATCGGCTGGGTTATTTTGTGAAATTCATAATATCTAAAAGGAGATATATGAAAGGCTCAGCGTGGGTGCCTAGGGTTTAATGTCAGGGTTCACAAGCTTTTGGCTATGTGGTGTTGTACCTAGGTGCTTCGTCATCCCTAATAGTTGTGTATCCGTTCTTTGTTACTTTGCGCAGGTCTAAGAGTAAATTTACAAATTATTTCCTTTGGTCGGAGTTATGCCATTTACCTCACCTTTGAATGTGGTCTCACTGGAGTCGTGTAAAAATGTCACGCCCGTTGGCTTATGGTTTTTCCACTCAAGACACTCTCGCGAGATTTTCACTCGGAAACTCGTTCGCACATTTAAACAAAAGACAAAAGATGACGAACATAAACTTAGATTACCCCCAGTATTGATTTTGGGTTTGTGACAACAATTCGATAGATGTGGACCTTGAACCTCTTTGTGGGTTGTTTGGATATTATAGGGTGAGTTGTGGTGTTTGGTTAGGCATGTTCATCCTTTTAGAAACAAAAAGACAAATCATTTTATTCAATTGCAAGAAAATGACCGTTTCGTGAACATTAGTTTTGAAAAATGACTTGGTTGAAGGTGCAAAACGAACAAACATTTTTTGTTTTCTTGAGATTGTAAATTGAAAAGACAAGAGATTGAAATTCGAACATCTAAACCTCATTAAAATGGAAATATCATAAACTCCTTACAAAATTGAAAAGAAAAATTAAGAAAGCAACATGCAACTAGACTCTAGCCTACTCGACAAACTGGAGCCCTTGTTTGATGAGATCTTCAATCTTATGCTTCAGTGTCCTAAAATCGTCAGTATTGTGCCCTGGTAGTTGATGGAACTGGCAAAATAGATTAAGGTACTCCCCGGACTGGGTAACCCCGGGACAAGGCGTGAGAGGCTGTAGTAGGTCCAACTCTTGTAGCTTCACGAGTGCTTGACTAAGGGGTCGGTCGATGTCGGTAAACTGCCTCGGTGCGGGGAACCGCCTAGGTCGAGATGTAGCCTTGGTGCTCTGCTTTGAAACACTGAGTTGGCGCACATTGTTCTCCTGTCGTGAGGCTAAGACTATTTTGGCTGACCCTGACTTAAAGGTCCCGACACCCATACCCTGAGCTATGGGTTCTCCTAGCTTCAGCTCGCCTTTGTGAATCTTTTCTTCCATGACTCTTACCTGCCCCATCAGGATGTCAAAATTAGGGAAATATGTGCAACTCAGCTCGTTGTTGTATTGCTTCTGCATATTGTCCACAATCATTCGAATCTGTTCATGCTCATCAATTTTCGTAGGCATAGCAGCGGCCTTCATCCTCCACTATTTGATGAAATCGGACATTGATTCACTGTTTCCCTGTTGGGTACTGGCAAGATCGGACTTGGTGACTTCAAGATTCTGAGGATACTCAAAATGGTGCAGGAAAGCCTCATAAACCTCTTCATAAGTTTTGGTGTTCATCCTCTGAGTCAAGTACCAATGTTGAGGTATTTAATCAAGATAACAGGCAAAAACCTTGGCCTTTTGCTTGTCATTCAACCTGAGGATGGACATTTCCCTATCGAACATCGCCAGATGGACCTACGGGTCTGAGGAACCCTTGTATAGAGCAAGTGTTGGTAGTTTCAACTTTAGAGGGAGATTAACCTCGGGGTACAATTCCATAGAAGAGTAATCGAAACCAGCTGGCTTGCTAGCTTTTTCCATGCGCTCGATCCTTTTCAGGGCCTTCCTTAATTCTGCAGTTAGTTGGCGGTCCGGGACGACTTGCCCTACAAATATTTGTGCATCCTGGGCCTCAACAGAGTTAACTTCGATGTAGTCACGCTCGTTCCCACAGTCAGCAATCTAACCTGAAATGTTTTCCTGATGACCAACCTCAAGGGAATTGATTTTGCTTTTCAGCTCTTCGATGATAGTGACATACTTAGCCTCCATGTCATTTGTGGTGGACCTATGTTTCTGTTCCCTGGCATCAAAGGCGGCCATGTACCTTTGCTCTAAGGCTGCAAGCTGGGCCTTCATGCTGACTGGGTTTCCTCCCTCTGCCACACTTGGGATTCGGGCTTATCTGTTGGAAAACAAAAGTGGATTGAGCTAAAATTCTGGACTGTGAAGAAGTTTTAGGTAAAAACTTGTTTGGGCTGCAAGAAAAGCACTTGAGCTAGAGTGTTTTAAAGATTGTGGGTAGGCACTGAGGCCCGAAATGAGTTGGAAGGGAGGCGCCTAGAAATGTTTGAAGAATGTGGCTCTTGGACAAGAATATTTTGAGAATTGGGCGCTTGGGCCAAATGTGTTTGGGCAAGAGGTAAAGCACATGGGCTGGAATGACCCCTAAATCACAAATGGGCCTAAGTTCTTTAGGCCAGAGAAGATGGTTGCTAACCCGAAAAAGATTTTATTTTGAGGTCTTGTGAGTTATTTCAAGTTCAGGTGGATTTCTTTTTTATGGGCCTAGAACTAATTGGATAATTCAAATTGGGCTAGTAGAGAAATCACCTAAGTCTAAGCTTTTGGGCCGAAGCCCAAATGACTCACATATTAAGCCAAACAGGACCTCTGGACCGCAAACAAGTAGAGCCGCCAATTCGGGTTGGCCTAGGTTGATGTAGGAGAAGTTCCTATCAGTCTCTAGGCTAGGTAGTGGGCCGATCATACAAGCAAACAACCCACACAAATTCAACATGTCCTCACTAGACATTTAAATCAAACCGGGTATGGATCGATCTGGAGAGGTGCTTGGGGCATGGGCCCAGGTCACCACAAAGGAATAGGGCTTGCACGCTATTCTCTTTGGGCTTCCCTGCTTTTTTCACATCACCTAAAGGTGTGCGTCTACGGTCGGGTCTTTGACTAACCAAACAATGGGCTAGGTAAGGACACTGCCAGGAAAACGCTTGGGGCTAAATCCCAGGTATTAAGGGATGTGGTTAGACGACATCCTCCTCTTTTCCCCTACTTATTCACATCACCTAAAAGGTGTGAGTCCCTGACAGGGGACCCTCAAACGGGTCCCAGGGTGAAATCGGTTTGCGTGGACCCTCGCTCTCATATGATGCAAAGGTGTAGAGAATTAAAGTGCGCACGAAAGTAAACAAACAAAGTAATAAAGCCATAAACAAGCAATTTTTGAGTTAAGCCCTCTTTCTTAAAACTAAACAAGTTAATATGAAGAAGTTGTCCCCAGCAGAGTCGCCAGTCTGTGAGCCTCGATTTTAAACCCTATCCTATGTTGATTAAAGCTGATTAGGATTTAATTGGGTTTTAGGTCCACTTATAACCTAAGATTAATAACTATGTCATATAACAATAATTATTAAAACCTAAGCTAGCTCACTGGAACCTATTATGAGTCGCCACCTAATTTTAACCTGGAGTAAATTAGGAAAGGTAGAGTTCGGGTTCGGGGGCTTGGTATTCAACTTAATTAGGGTTCAATTACTTTCATTACCCCTAGAAGTCGTGTTTCCTCTACTTAATTTAATTACGGCTTATTAGGAGTCGTTTTAACCTAAGTGCGCGAGCTTCTGTTTTTTTTTTTATGTTTTTTAGCATTTTTTTGACAGAAAATTAAAGTGAAAGTTGAAATTACCTAAACTAGGGTTTCGGAGGCAGAATTAAGTCAAATTTTGTTTCCGTCCGTGACTACGAACCTAATGTCGGTACCCACGGACCCTAGTTAATCTATGTGGAAATAAAAGTTGAATTAAACAAAAAACGGAAATTTGAAAAGTCCGGGGCCATGGATAGGATGTCCGTGGGTCCGGACATTGTTTAGAAGAAACCTAAAATTTGAAAAATTTAAAATCCCGCCGCCATCCGTGGGTGTCCGTGGCCACGGACAACCCGTCTGTGGTCCCGGACCACCCACAGACAAGGGTTTTATGGTGGTTCCCGACGGTTTTTTCGGCTAAAAAAATATGCCCGTGTAGCCTTGTAATACCCCAAACCTTGGTATGTGGTTTAAACATTTAAATATGGTGTATTAAGACTAAAAAGAGTCTTAGAAACATTAGTAAACAATTTAAACCATAGAAAACACAAATAAATGCCTTAAAGTCAATTAGGGCTAAAATGTGCTCTAAGCTTGGGATAAGCTTGGTTAAGACCTAATGAGCTTACCAAGACCTTATTTATATACTAATGAACATATTAAACCAAATACCAAAGAAAACCAAGCTTGAAAACAAGTTAAAACACAAAATGTGCTTTAAGGAGTCTTAATGCACATTTTTGAAAAATTGTCTTGTAAATGAGTTTTGAATGGCTAAATGTCCATCATTACTCTTTAATTAATATGTGTACTACTTAGTATCACATTTGGAAGTCTATATCAATGGGAAATCAAAAATTTCACATCTATGTGCCTTGTTTTTATGAATAGTAACCAAATTAACCAAGTTTATAACATATGTCAATGTAAGTAATTTAATTGGTCAACAAAGACTAAAATACCCCTAGTTATATAATGGGGGCCGGTTTTCTTATAAGGGATGAGTCATCCCCTTGTTAATTTGATAAGTAAGGAAAGTGATAAAGTAAAACTATTTACTTTACTACTTAAGTATCAAAACTAGTTAAGTCTTCTTCATTCTCTCATTTCCCTTGTTCCCACCGTCTTCTACCTTCATTCTTTCTCTCATTTCCGATTTTTGCAACAGCACCACCACCATCATTCTTCATCTTCAATCACTTGTAATTCCAAGCTAACTTTGCCAAATCAAAAACTAAGGCCACCATTCTCTTTGTCTTGCCAAGCTCTTCAACTTCATCCTTTCAAAATCTCAAGAGCTCCATTTCGGTGCCAAGAGGAATCTCCATGGGAGGAGCTTGAGCTCACCTTTTCACATATTATTGTTCTCCTTTGCTTCTAGGTAAGGAAACTCAAATAAAAACTCCATTTCCTTCTTGTTTTGATGTTGACCGAGAATCACCATTGACGGGGTTCTTTATATTGCTTTGTTCTAGCTTCATTTCAACCTTTCATGGACTAGGTGGATTCCTCTCTTGCTACATATCCAAACTCTCTTTCATATCCAAGGTAAAACAACAATCTTAATGTTTTAAAACAATGTATAACCTAGGGTTTACAATGAGATGAAGCATAAAGCTTATATACTCATTTCATTATTTGTATATTGTTTAGAAGTTGACAAAAAACCAAACACCCTTACCGATTTTTAAACAAGGAAACAAGAAAGAAGTTGTGAGGAAAAGAGGTAAATATGCTAACCTAATGTAGTTTAAAGTCTTAGGAGAAATGAGCTTATGTTGCTTATTGAAATGATCTATGGAGCCAATGATGAATGACTTAGTAAAATGTTCTCAAGGAGACTAGTAAAAGGGCATATGTGTTGTTGAGTGTATTTGCAGGTCAAAGGCAAATATATTGTGGAAATTCAGTGTTTATGGTTTGTGCATCTTAAGGGCCTAAGAGCCATGCTATTTAAGGGCCTAAGTGCCATGCAATTTAAGTTATGCACTATATTGTGATGTAGTGTTAAATGAGTGAAGTTTTGTGTAGAAGAATGTTCTTGATGGATTTTAGTGTTCTTGGATGTTTAATGGTGAAAACAATGTGTTTTGGCTTGGTAATGTTCTAGGAGAACCCATGTCGAAATTTAGATAACACATAAGAAGTGTTAGGTGTTTAAAATGAGTTTGATGAGTTAGGAAGTGTTTAGAATGGTTAAGTGTTCTATTAGTGAAAGAAGCATGCATTAAGGTGTTTTAAGGTGTAAAAGGGACTTAAGCATTATTTTAAAGGATTTAGAGTGCAAATGAGTGTTTTGGGATACTTCAAGATCATGGTGAGATTGTGTTTAGGACTTGTGCAATGTTGGTGAATAAGGAAGAAGTGATTTGTTGTATGGAGAAGTTATAAACTTGTAGAGATATTCAAAGAATTTGGTTAGGAAGAAAAGATGCTTGGGAGATGATGTTGTAGAGGTGAGAAAACATTTGGGAATAGTGGAAGTTATAGGTATGAAACACCACATAGAATCTTAGTGAAAAACATTACAAGTGTAAACCTTTTTAAAAGAGTTTGTGTAATGCTTGAGGAGGATTTTGATGAATGATTTAAGGAGTTTAATGGAGGTCTTGAGGTGTGTTTGAGGTGCCCAAATAAGGTTAGAACATACTAGGATATATGTGGAGAAGTTTAGAGTTAAATGTGCAATTAAAAACAAGGGTCTGGAGCAGACCGATCTTGCGACCGGACTTGCTAAGATCGGTCGAGCCCAGTTTACCCTACGGGAAATGGTTTCTGGAATGGACCGACCTTGGGGACCGGACTTGCAACGTCGGTCGGGCATGGATTTTTAGTACGGATTGAGTCTCTGGAATAGACCGACCTTGGGACCGGACTTGCCAAGGTCGGTCATGCCTAAATTTTTGTACGTCAGTAAGTCTCGGGAATTGACCGATCTTGCGACCGGACTTGCCAAGATCGGTCGGGCCTGAATTTTCAAATGAAAGAAACTCTCGGGAATAGACCGAACTTGTGACCGAACTTGCAAGGTCGGTCGAAGTAGAATTTTTGACGGTAATGTGTGCTCTGGAATGGACCAACCTTGTGTAAGGTCGGTCGGATCCAAATTTGTAAAAAAAAAAAACAAAGTGTGGCTTAAGTAGTTAACCCTAGGGGGGTATGATGTAGGTAATCAAGGATTAGTTTGGGCAATTAAACATGTCATATAACCATGTTAAACACTTAGTAAATTTGAAGTTAAGTAAGTTAATTAACCGACATTCTTAATTATGTATAGGAGTGGCCTACGGTGAAAATCAATCGAAGCAAGGACCAAGGTATGGTTTTCTTGCAGTCTGTTGCCTACCGGTTTACACCGGCTTGTGTGTTGTTTGTTTTCTGTGAAAATAACTTTGAAAGACTTAACCATGTAATGAGTTTACAGTCGTTTATACTATTGTGATGTTATGACGTGACTCATTTCCCTTGTGTGTGTCTAACATGACTTACCACTTGCTTGTTAATTGTTGTTAAGTTCCATTGTTGAACTTCTAACAAGTACTAACTGGGGAGTGAGGAATCCGGTTGTCCGGTCATGCATGTAAGTTTAAGAGTAGATATCTGTATCAGATTCGACTCTTATGTTGTTAAGATTGTTCTCCTTTATTTGCCGTTCGATCTCCCGCTAGCTTCCTCCAAAGCTTACCTATTCTGACTTATGATCGGTTTAGTGGGAACATGTGTTTGTGTGGTGTGTTCGGGTCACAATATCCGAACCATCTGTGGCTTAAGTTACTCGTTCGACTAACAGAACGGTAATGAGTGTGTGTAACAAGCTTAACATGAGGATGAACCATTCTCTAGGCTTCTTATGTTGTAAAACCTTCTTGGTTTGTTATTGTGGAATGTGTATTCACTATGTATGTGATGTTGTGCTATGCAATATTGTTGCTATGCCATATTTATATGTTATGTGTTAAAATGAATGTCATGTCATCATGACAATTAGTTGCGCGTATCCCGATAGCCGATGGGCTGCGCGTTAACCATACCAGCCAAGGGTTGCTGACCCCCTCGGGGGCTCCATATTTTTACTGCAGGATGAGGATCGAGGAAGCGGAATGGCTATAGATTCTAGGCTGCAGAATTACTTTTGGTTATTTTGGATGTTGAGCCCGAGATGCGCCTGTGCTCCCGTGGCGTTATATTTTGGTGCTGTCCGTGTTAGTGACGATCGTTACAGTTAACAATGTAGTTTATGTGTACAGTTTTCAGTGACGGTTTGTATTAAATACTCGGTATGTTGGTTATGTATATATGGATGATGTTACCTAATGCTCGGGAGTCTGATCATCAGACCGGTACACTTGTATTTATTCTGCCTTGTTAACCACGTGGGTGGTTGACGGCGTTGTAGCACCGAATCGTTTAGTTGTTTTTTTCCGCTGTGATTTCATTTAATGTTAAGTGTATAGTAGGGGTGTTACAAGCCTGAAAGGTTTACAATACGTTAGTAATTGAAAGATTGCAATTTAAAGTCGAATTATGCACGAAACTTGACGAACAAGTAACAAGGCAGAAGCAAAAGCAATTAGCAATACAGATCCCGAAAAGGGTTGGTTTGAGCCCAAAATTTAACAGAGAGTTAATAAGGTCGTGGGGAGTTAGAAAAGTATAATTATAACCTGTTTTACCTTCGAATTCAAGATGATTCTTCACGTTGGGATTCTTCGGAAGCTCCGATGATGCCGGTTCCGGATTGAGCTAGACCTGAGCATCTAGTTTTTGATTGTTGATGATGTTCTTCACGTTTTGGAGGTGGTTTGGTTGATTTTTGATGATTGTTGATGTGTTGGGAGTTGAAAAATTTGTTTAGATGGTGATTCCGGGGGATTTTTGATGTGATTTTGGTGCTTGGATGTGTAAAAACGTGAAGAGAATGAGACGGCTGCCTTCTTTGAGAGTCTAGGGTTCTTGAGGTTCTCCTTTGATCATGGGATAAGGTTCCTTATATAGGCCTCCTTAAAGATAGAAAAATCCGGTAATAACCGAGATTTACCGATGTTTTAGCTCAAGGGCTTCCAAAAGAAATTTGATTATGAAATTTTACACATGGGTAAAGGATGAAATTTCTGACTTTTCTAAAGTGGAATCGAATTTTTTGGATATTGGAATATTTTTAAATTCAATTTCTTGTCAGATTCAATCAGAAATTGGTAGAAAATTATTGGAAATCCGAAAAATCAAAATTTCAATGCCATTATGCTTAAAATGTCATCCTCTATCATGGGTTAAAATCTCAAAGAATTTTGAACTGATTTGACCCTTATTTGGAGGGGAGAGAAAGCCTATAGGGGGCTTAGGAGCCTTGAAAAATTACAAAAATGCCCCTAGAGATGACTAAGCTGTCCCTAGTACTCTGAAATGTGCCGATTGAACTGGGAACCCTCGCTACTAGCCTATTAGTAGAGACCCTCTTCTGGGGGTTTGAAAATTTGGGTATAACACCAGTCATTTCAGATTTCACTGATTTATTTCCTGAAGAATTACCAGGGATGCCACCCAAGCGAGATGTGGAGTTCTCCATCGACTTAATACCAGGCACGGGGCCTACTGCTAAGGCGCCCTATAGGATGGCACCAGCAGAGATGAAAGAGCTGAAGATTCAGTTAAAGGATCTGCTTGACAAGGGTTTTATCAGACCAAGTGCATCACCACGGGGAACCCCAGTTTTATTTGTGAAGAAAAAGGATGGTAGCATGCAACTATGCATTGACTACAGAGAGCTTTACGCAATCACTGTCAAGAACAAATATGGGGTTGCTATTCGCAGTACAAAATTACTAATCACCGCAGTACAAATTTTTTTAAATCATATTAATGTTGTAAACATGTAATGATGTGTCCATATGTTTTTTTTTTCAAAAAATGCTATCTGAAAGTAATTTAGCCCAAGAAGTTTGTAGTTGATTAATACCGAATTTTGCTAGTTACTTCTTTGTTGTAATCAATACTGGAATCTTTTTTTAAAAAAAGTGTTAGATTACATTTTTATGTGTTTACACTATTAATATGATTTAAAATTAATTTGTACTGCGATTAGTAAAAACTTTACTATTTGCAGTACAAGTTTTGTTTTCACCAAACTTAGTTGAATAAGTTGGAATGTTATGGGGAGACATTTTTTTCTGAAACAATTGAGAATTGAATGACCAAATTTCAGTCACAATGAGTAAAACAACAAAGTTGGAACAACTAAGTTAAAGAAAAACAAAGTTACAACAACTAGTTTAAAGAAAAACTAAGTTACAACAACAAAGTTAAAGAAAAACTAAGTTACAACAACAAAGTTAAGGAAAAACTAAGTTACAACAACAAAGTTACAGAAAAACTAAGTTACAACGAGTTACAACATAATTGATATTATCAATCATCATTACTAATAACTGACTCATCACTCTCACCTTCATATGAATTGGAGAGTGACTCGAGTTCTAACAAAATGGAACTATCATGCACTTCATTGCTTGCAACTGACTCCATTGAAAGTTCACTGTTGTCTTCATATGAATCTAGGAGTGATTCTGCTTCCCACAAGATTGAACTGTCATACACCCCCACCCATTCATTACTTCCAGTAGATTCTTCTTGCTTGTGGAGTTCCTTCTTGTGGATTGATTCATTATCCACCATTGAAACATCACTCTCTTCTCTATCGGAAAGGAATTCATGCTCCCATATGATATTAGAAGTGTTTTCAGAATTTGATGAATGACTCATGATAATGTGAATGGGTTGTGAATTTGAAGGAGTTGGTGGTGTGGAAATATGAATTGTAAAGAATCAGTAGCAACTCTACTCCTTTTATAGAGAAAGCACAAGCTCCAGATTTTTGCTTAAAACATTGTGCTTGTGTCTGATAGTGACTTTGTCCTTAAAGTTGATGCTGAAGCTAATAGTGATTGTGTCCTTACATGTATTCCCCATAAATTTGTGAACTGTCATTTCGTACCTTGTATAGTCTTACATGGTGGTTGTGTGTGATCATGTCTAATAGTGACGGTGTCCTTTACATGTAATGATGAAGCTAAATAGCCATGTAAGAAGGCACATACTTGTATTCCCCATAAAATTGAAATGTCATTTCATACCTTGTATAGTCTTACATGGTGGTTGTGTGTGATCATGTCTAATAATGACTGTGTCTTTACATGTAATGCTGAAGCTAAATAGCCATGTAAGAAGGTACATACTTGTATTCCCCATAAAATTGAAATGTCATTGCGTACCTTCTGTAGTCCTATAAGGAATATTATGGGTTGGCATACTAGAATGCAGTAGCTGTGTAATAATGTACATGCATGTCATCCCTTTTAAGACACTAATTGAGCTCAATTAAGACACTAATTGAGCTCACTCATGTCAAATTAAGACACTAATTGAGCTCACTCGTGTCAAATTAAGACACTAATTGGCTCAATTAGTGTCTTAATTTGACAAGAGTTTTTGCATTTTTTATTTCTAATACATGTGGATATTCAGTTCTCATGACGTAAACATTGGGTTTATTTCGTTTGGTAGAATGGTTCTACATATAGCGTTCTTTGGTTTCATATAGTGTTCTTTGGTAGATGTTTGGACGTGAAATAAACGTGTCGTTATACTTTTCTGGATTTATAATCTTTGGTAGATGTTTGGACGTGGAATAAACGTGTTGTTATACTTTTTGAGATTTATAATCTTTGGTAGATGTTTGGACGTGGAATAAACGTGTTGTTATACTTTTCTGGATTTATAATCTTTGGTAGATGTTTGGACGTGGAATAAACGTGTTGTTATACTTTTCTAAATTTATAATCGTTAGTAGATGTTTGGACGTGGAGTTTTTACATTTTGATATATTTCAGTTATTGTGACATAAACATTACGTTCTAACCGCTTCATAGAGTTACCGATTCCTATATTTCATCCTTCACATGTGATTGAACTCAGGCGCATGCTGAGTATGATGTGTCCGAATTGCTTGAAGTTGAAGCCCAGTAAGGTAAATAATTGTATCTGTTTCTTTATGATGCACTTGTATATCTCCATATGAAGCTTTTGCATCAGTTTTCATCTATCCAGTGTTTGTATAGGTCTGAAAAATCTAGTCAGTGGTCAATCAAGTGTTGTTTGACTTCTAACGTAGTTATTTCCTGAATTATGTATCTAACTTGATTTTGAATTTATAGTCAGGCACCTACGAAGACTGCTGGTATAGTTGATATGAAATAGGGTTAGATGCATCTACATTTCTCTCATAGTTTGTTTCAATCTTTTATGTTCAGTTTCTTGTAAAGTGATAGTTAAATAGAACAAGAACAATGATGGAGCAGTCTCTTTGGAGCTTAGAATGCCTGGAAGGATGAAAAAACAAGGCAGTGAGTGGAGTTTCCTGAAGCAGTATGGTGGGTTTGCTCTTGGTTGATCAATTGATTAAAAAGGATGGTGATTTTAATCTCGTTGCTGATACTTTTATCCTTATCCTAACAAACTAGGTATCAAAAATGTTCAAAAAGTTTCCAAAGGAAACAAGAAAGAAGTTTGAAAAGAAAGGGTACTTCCCCCAAGATGGATACATCATCAAATACTTGCCTGTTTCACCAAACTGCTTATCCATTCCAGATGTATCTTATGGAATAAGTGTCATGTCCTCAGTGAGTTATGGTGCTACTCTTTCTGCCATGCCCTTTGTTACCTTTTTTTTCCCAATGTTTTCATTCTTGTTTTCTAACTTATCTGCAGGATGTGTCTTCAGCAATGCTGAAGAAGGTACTAAGGAAGATCGAGGAAATAAAGAGTTCACGATCAGGTGAGCCTAACTTCCAAGCTCATGAAGATGAAGTCAATGCTTTACAGGTGGTGTAGCTCAGTATCTTCAAGTGCGAGGCATTGGACAGAGAATTAACATTTAGGAGCAATGAAGCAAAAGAAACGGTGCATTTCTAGAAAAATTTTGGCATAGTCTCCCCTGTTTTTCTTCTCTTCCCCGGTTCTAAGAACCTCCACAAAATGAACCAGAAGGTGATCACCAGCAATTTCAGCAATACGGTAACAATCACCAAGTCCACTAGAAAATAACTACATCCATATTGTATCTTAAAACAACAAAAACATAAAATCCTAAACTATGCCCCTCCATACTGGTGATAGTACGAATCCCATATAGTCAAGGTACTGAGAACCTCATCTAACCCCTGTTCAGTTTGCCTTTGTTCCTCGTGTGGCATCTGCTCACGGTAGTAACGCCAGTCCCAGCTACGATTCCTAGGTAATAAAGGACTACCAGCCTCAGTTGCCTCATGTATGAGCTGTAACATAATATTATAAAGTTAGTCTAGCATTCATAAAATCCTATAATCAACTGAAATTATACAAAGGAAGAGATCAACTTACTAAGGCGAGATCCAGCCAATGAACGAAGGTGTTTTCGTATATGTCAGGATTCATGATCTTCGGATGGGTGTGTTTGACGTACCAATCCAGATAATCTCCGCCACATGCATGTACGGCCGCCCGTGTCTTAGTGACCCCAGAGCAGGTCCACACTCACATGTGGTGTCCCACACACTATACATGGTGGGGTACACACATCTATAGGGCTTTCCTTTTCTCCCTCTTTTTTCAGATCTATTGTTCGGTCTAATAGGGGGAGGTGGGATACACTGAACGTACCCGAATTGGCGAAGACAATGCTCTGGCATATATGGCTCATTCACGGTCATGTACTGCAAGGTACCCCTGTACCAAGAGCGACCCCTGTTCTCATTCACCTTCTCGTGATTGTAGGGCAACCAATCAATCTACATTGGATCACAGGGAAACGTAAGCATCAATAATAAACAATAATGTAAATAATACAAATTGAAATTGTTGTACCACTTACATTTCTTGTTGTGAGTGCATCTATATGCTTGTGGTAGTTCTCCAGTGAATCTTTATTTTTCTGCTAGGAGGTGGACCTGACCCATCTCATAGCCCACGGTCTATCATCCCCATCATGCCAGTCAACACTAACTGTTGGTCTAAGAGTGGGGAAGTACGCATATATCCAGCACTACATAAATATTAAAAAGAAATTATGCCAATTATTAATGTGAATTCATGAAAATTTATTACACATTGTTGTACATTAAAACGTTTACCTCGTGAAGGGTCAAAGAGCCAGCAATGCTATTACAGTCAGCACGAGATGCTATCCCCAGCTGGCGATATAACCACAAAGAGTACCTTCTCCCCATGCGAACCTCTTTAGCTTCGTATGTTTACCCATGGGAATAACTAACCAGAACGGTAGAGGACTTATGCGTGAATGCCCCTTGTTAGCAAAGATGGTAGTAGCGAGAGCATAGTAGAGCCAACCGCACGTCTGCTTCATAGGTACCCTCTGGCCGGTCGAACACCACTCTATAAGTGGACATATCTGAACAGCACCAATATGCCACATGAATTTCATCATCTGGTCAACGCCGTCCTCAAAATCTAACAACTTAGCCATCGTCTCCTTAAGCTCACTGTTTGATGGATTCCCCACAATCGGATGACCAACGATTGGGATCCTCAGTATATGCCACACATCATGAAGTGTGATCGTCATCTCTCCAAAAGGCATGTGGAAAGAATTGGTGTCCGGCTGCCACCTCTTCACAAAGGCCGAGATCAAAGACATGTTGTTGAAACCCCATGTGGCATCTAGCAGATGATCCAACGCTGAGTACATAATCATATTTCTTGCCCTTTTGCAAGCAACCCCGCTAAATGGCCAGTTCGTGATTATAGGGTTTCAGGGTTTAAATCCCAAAACACCCCGGTCCTAGACAATTAACACAAATTTTACACACGCATGAAGAAATAGTTAAATCTACTTGCCCAACTGAAAGATAAGATAGTATATACCTTAGTCATTGACCAAAGGTCAATGGCGACATGCCCATTGAAGCTGGTGATGACACTTGTCAATAGTGGACCACCGGGTACTGGCACTTCAGTAAGCCTCCAGAAAGTGGGAATAACGGGCTCCATAGCGAGAGCAGCTTCCTCATCAGTCGCGCTCTCCTGATCAGGGTCGTCCTCGTCTAGGCCCTCATCCTCAAATGTCTCCTCAGCCTCCTCCTCCTCCTCCTCATCTATGTCCATGTCAATGGGTGCTGCAGCATCCGGAGGGGTCTGGAGGTCATGATAGCTACACCCAGCAGAAGTTTGTGCCTCCGCATGCTCCACACGGTGGTCATGATAACTACCACCAGCAGAAGTATGTGCCTCCACATGCCCCAGGTGGTGGCTACTCTGACCCTCTATATTGTAACTGGAGCTATAGCTGGGCCACATTAGCAGACGACCAATCACCTGCAGAGGATGAAGCTTCAGGCATCCTTCTCCTAGGTATGTGTGCGACTGGGTCGGAATCATGGAATGACTGGGTAAAGGATGGGTCCATGATTGGTTGCTGCTGTGGGTGATGTGACGAATGATGAGGCGGGTCAGCATGATCCTGCTGTGGCTGGAAAGATGAGTGTTGTGGAGGCTCAGCATGACCCTGCTGGGGTCATACTGAGCCTGGAAAGACGAGTGTCGTGGATGATCAACTGCGGCAGCGCGCTCACGACGGAACGAAGCAGTCATTGGCTGCTCCACATTCCTATTCTTCATCTTTTTTTTGGTGTAGACGTTCATCAGAACATTCTTTAACTTATCCATCACTGCACAAGTTGAAGCAACCCAGTTAAGATGAGCTACACAAGTAAGTAATAATAAATCAACAGAACAATCATAGTATAGCCTCAAAACTTTCCAAACTCATCATTGTAATCCTTAACTCTTATCTAACTTAGCCAAAACTTATAATATAACATATTAGGTCAATATTATCTCTAAATTACAGAAGACTTTTGGACCTTTACCATCCATACCCCAAACTTTAAGAAAATTACCTTTTTGACATTCGATTTACTACACTTGTTACTTAGTCACTTACACTTTATTTTAAATTACCCAAAACATGTAAAATAAGTTTATAAGTATATTTATGTCATTATGAATAATTTTATACAGCAACTACACCCTAGTTCCCTCATTTTACTCTTTAACCCCAAAATTTCATAACTTGTCATTTAAGTGCTTAAACATTATTTTAACTTACTCAAACTTAGGATATAAGTTCATATACATAAATATATCATTATAAACAATTTCATACAGAAACATTTCAGCCCTATACATAAATATCCCTTTAGTTTTCAAAAATGGCATTTTGACCCCTTTTTACTTATCATTTTGTACCTATAAGCCCTTTAACTCATTCTAATGCTTTAATTGTAAACTTAAAATACAGTAAATAAAACAGTAGGCATTCGGCTTTAATTGTTACAACACCAAATAATAGAACTATACACACGATTTAAGCATGATAAGCGCAAAACTATACCTTAGCCAAAACATTAAGAAAATTACCATTTTGACATTCGATTTACTACACTTGTTACTTAGTCACTTAAACTTTATTTTAAATTACCCAAAACTTGTAAAATAAGTTTATAAGTATATTTAGGTCATTATGAATAATTTTATACAGCAAGTACACACTAGTTCCCTCATTTTATTCTTTAACCCCAAAATTTCAAAAATTTGTCATTTAAGTGCGTAAACCTTAATTTAATTTACTCAACTAATAAAATAAGTTCATAAACATAAATATATTATTATAAAATTTTTAAAACATTTACTATTAAAAAAAAACAGGCGAGTCACCCCAATAGGTGGGGCGAGATTCACCAGTTCGCCTCCGCCGCTAGGGTGAGTTTCACCAGTTCGCCTCCGCCGCTAGGGTGAGTTTCACCACCTCGTGTCACCAGCAAAGGCGAGACAAGTGAACTCATTTCTTCAGGCGGGGCGAGTCTCCTCAAGGCGTGTCTTCAGGCGGGGCGAGTCTCCTCAAGGCGTGTCTTCAGGCGGGGCGACTCCCTTCATCGCGTGTCTTCAGGTGAGGCGAGGTGACGTCTACCCTGTGGTCGAGGCGAGTCCATCCTGCGCGTGTCGACAGCAACAGCGAGGCGCTCCTAGTCGCCTCAAGACGCGAGGCGAACTCGGCCAACTCGTGTCTCTGGCTGAGGCGAGTTTGTTCGGGTAATGTCAAGAGCAGGGGCGAGCCGACTGCATTAGTGTCGGTGGGAAGGGTGACTGAAACTCCATTCAAGCTTTTTTTCCAGATTTTTGTTTTGTAGATCTAGGCTAATTTAATGTGTGTTTCTAAATTCTAACAACATATTTGAAATCACCACATCAAGATCTATAACTTACAAAAAAATTGAAAAACTCACCAGAAAATTTGTCCGGCGGTGGTCAGCGGTGGTCCGGCGGTGGCTCCGGCAATCAGGAAGAGAGGATTTCGGCGAGGTAGTTTGGAGGAGAGATGGTGCGTGCGTGAGAAATGAAGATACCGAACACATCACGTTTATATATAACATGCACGTTTTGGAGCGTTTTTTCAAAAAACGCCCGTTTTGACTCGTTTTCAACATATTAACATCGTTTCGTACTAAATACAGTAAAACATCAATAACATAGCATAAAATCACAATTATAGCATCCAAACACAATAAAAACGGGTTTAACGACTTTTACTACAACGAGAGCATTTTTTTTACCCGAAATTGGCGTTTTTTACGGTTCACGGTGACGAAATGCATTTTTTGAAAAACAAAATGTACGACACGATGTCACTACATGTTTACAACTTTAATATGATTTTAAAAAAAATTTGTACTGCGGTGATTATATATGGCGAGTACCTGTGGTGTCTTGGTCCATTGGTGATGCCGTAGTGTTTATATATGGCGAGCAGAAGTGTGCTGATCTCACAAAGAAGCTAGTGTTGAAATCAGGAGATGTGTTAATCATGGGTGGGCAGTCAAGGATGCTATATCATGGCATCAGGAAGATCAAACTGAATACCGCACCATCGGCAGTGATCAATGCCACACACATGAAACCCGGACGTTTGAATTTGACCGTCAGGCAGTTTTAAAGCCTTGTATAATTATGTAATGTGTTAAACCAAAGTATGTTAAAGATGTTATGTGTGTGTTAGTTATGTCAACAGTGTAAACCAACGTATGATGTAAGAAGAGTGTGTTAATCAATAAAGTGGAGTTGTTTGAAGAATGTCAACCGTGTTATCACCAAATACTTATTAGTTTGCCAATGAATTAGGCTGTGCACTCGGAACGGGAGGTATACTGAGTGTCTGCAATGAGGCAGAAGCCGGCAAGAGCGGCACAATCCTCACCGGTACCTTTCCAGTCAATAACGTGGACGCTTCGATCTTGTTCGACTCTGGAGCCTCACATACATTTATTTCGCTATCCTTTGCGAAGAGGCTGGGGTTAGACGGTGAAGAGATGCCAGACTTCCTAGTCACTCTCCCGTCGAAAGAGCGGATCAGGTGTACCCGCTATCACCGAGATGCTATTGTACGAATTCGAGATGAAGAGTTTACAATCGACTTGATAGAGTTCGACGGACTTGGTTTTGATGTGATTGTGGGAATGAACTGGTTGGAGCGGTACAAGGGCAGAATCCTGTGTGCCGAGCATCGTCTGCTTCTTCGGAGTCCATCTGGGGTTACTATATCTTACCGCCAGAGACCTAGGGAGCCTTCGACTCAGATCATCACCGCCATGGCTATGTATCGTGAACTACGACGAGAGAATGATGTATACCTCTGCTATGTCCAGGACATAGAGAGAGACCCAAAGTTTAGCCCAGATGTGCCGGTAGTGTCGGAGTTTCCTGATGTATTTCCTAAGGAACTGTCGGGCATGCCGCCAGCACGGGAAGTTGAGTTTGAAATTGATTTGGTTCCGGGCACCGGACCAATTGCGAAGGCGCCCTATCGTATGGCTCCAGCAGAGATGACAGAGCTCAAGGAGCAGCTGAGAAACCTGCTCGACAAAGGATTTATTCGCCCTAGCGTTTCACCATGGGGAGCACCGGTCTTCTTCGTGAAGAAGAAGGACGGTAGTCTCCTCCTGTGTATTGACTATCGAGAACTTAATGCAGTTACGGTGAAGAACCGTTACCCTTTACCATGCATCGATGACTTATTTGATCAGCTTGAGAGGAGCATCAGTATTCTCCAAGATAGATCTACGATCCGGATACCATCAGATTGCCAACCGTGACAGTGACATTGAGAAAACAACATTCAAAACCAGATATGGACATTATGAGTTTACAGCTATGCCGTTTGGTTTATCCAATGCACCAGCTAAGTTCATGGACTTAATGAACCGCTTGTTCCAAGATCAGTTGGACAAGTCAGTGGTAGTCTTTATCGACGATATTCTTGTGTACTCGAAATCGAGAGGTGAGCATGAAAGCCACCTAAGAAATGTGTTACAAACACTGAGGAAGAATCAGTTATATGCTAAGTTTTCAAAGTGTAAATTTTGGTTGAACCAAGTATCCTTTCTTGGTCATGTGATTTCTGAGGCCGGGATCGCTGTCGATCAGGCAAAGATTGATGCAGTTCGCACCTGGCCAAGGCCGAAGACAGTTACCGACATCCGGAGCTTCCTCGGTCTGGCAGGATATTATAGGAGGTTTGTGAAGGACTTCTCCAGTGTCTCGAAGCCGATGACTTCTGTGATGAAGAAGGATGCTCCATTCGAGTGGACAGATGACTGCGAGAGTTCTTTCCAGAGTCTCAAGGATGCTCTGACATCTACACCAGTCCTGACTATACCAGACGGTCCAGATGGTTTTGAGGTCTATTGCGACGCATCAGGCAGAGGTATGGGTTGTGTGTTGATGCAACACGGGAAGGTCGTAGCATACGCCTCCCGACAGCTGAAGAAGCATGAAGAGAACTACCCTACCCACGATTTAGAACTGGGTGCCATTGTCTTCGCATTGAAGATATGGCGACATTACTTGTATGGGGTAAGTGTGACAATTTATTCTGACCATAAAAGTTTGAAGTACTTGTTCACTCAGAAGGAGTTGAACATGAGACAAAGAAGGTGGGTCGAGTTCTTAAACGACTACGACATCAATCTACAGTACAAAGAGGGTAAGGCAAATGTGGTAGCAGACGCATTGAGTCGCCGAGCACACTCTCTTCATTCACTAGTCTCTCATATTGGCTTGGTTGAAGAGGTGCGGAGTGCTCAGATGACGGATCAGTATATGTTGGAGATCAGGCAGAAGCTTATTGATGGCACATTCGAGGGTCAGAAGTACGACTTCCGACTCCACGATGATGACCTGATTAGGCTCAATGGCCGACTGTGTATTCCGAGGAGTAGCGCTGAACTGAAGGAGCGCATACTGAGTGAATCCCACTGTTCAACGACTTTGATTCACCCCGGAGCTTCAAAGATGTACACGGGTATGAAACGTTATTTTTGGTGGACTGGAATGAAAAACGATGTAAATGATTATGTATTGAGGTGTCTCACTTGCCAAAAGGTCAAGTTTGAGCACCGACGGCCTGGTGGTATGGTACAGCCAATGCCAGTGCCGAGTGGAAGTTCCATGACATATCTATGGACTTCGTAGTAGGGCTTCCGCCTACAAGGGGAGGTCTGAATATGATTTGGGTTGTTGTTGACCGACTGACCAAGGTGGCTCGATTCGTACCGATGAAGGACACCTGGAAAGTGGCAAAACTAGCAGAGCTCTTCGACAGAGAGATTGTAAGACATCATGGGGTACCGAAAACAATTGTGTCTGACAGGGATACCAGATTCCTCTCAAGGTATTGGAAATCCACACGGGAAGCGCTTGGTACCGAGCTGAAGCTAAGTACAGCGTTCCACCCACAGACTGATGGTCAGAGTGAGCGCACCATCCAGACACTTGAGGATATGTTACGTGCATGTGCACTTAATTTTCAGACCAGCTGGATTGATAAGTTACATCTGATCGAGTTTAGTTACAACAATAGTTACCATGCTTCGATCAAGATGTCTCCCTTCTAGGCTTTGTACGGTAGACCATGCCGCACGCCATTATGCTGGGATGAATCGAGTGAGACGGTCATTATAGGACCAGAGTATCTGGAACAAGTTCAAGCAGAAGTACGCCAAATCCAGGCTAACATGAAGGTAGCTCAGGATAGGCAGAAATCGTACGCCGATGTGCGCAGAGGTGACCTGGAGTTCACCGTGGGCGATCAGGTATTTCTTAGGGTATCCCCCATGAAGGGAGTATTTTGTTTTGGCTAGAAAGGCAAGTTGAGCCCGAAATATGTGGGGCCTTATGTTGTGACGGAGCGGATCGGCCCGGTAGCTTACAGACTTGATTTACCCGCCGAGCTGGGCAACGTACATGATGTATTTCATGTGTCTCAGTTGAAGAAATATATGTCTCATCCGTCTCATGTGCTTCAGCCTGAAAGGCTAACCTTAGAGCTGACCATGCGATCAGTGGAGACTCCGGTACGGATTCTGGATACTAAGACTCGAGACACTCGCCATAAGTCTGTGAGACTGGTGAAGGTTCTCTGGTCTAACTAGGACGTTGAGGAGGCCACTTGGGAGCTGGAAGATAAGATGAAGGTGAAGTACCCGTCATTGTTTACTTCTTAGTGTTTATGTGTATAGGGTACGGGGCGTACCCCTTTTAAGGGGGTAGAACCGTTTCAGTTATGTGTGTACGACGTGTATTTAAATACATCGTCTATGTTATGTTGTTATGTTACCGACCGTTGTGTCTGAATGATGTTATGTTAGTTGGACCTTGTGTCCGATGTTATGTAAGTATGTTGTTAATGTTGTTATGGAAGTATTGTTTATATGTATTCCCGTGTTCTAATATTTAGGATATGTGGGAAGTATGAACTTTGAGGACAAAGTTCTTTTAAGGGGGGTAGATTGAAATACCCCATACCTTGGTATGTGGTTTAAACATTTAAATATGGTGTATTTAGACTAAAAAGAGTCTTAGAAACATTAGTAAACAATTTAAACCATAGAAAACACAAATAAATGCCTTAAAGTCAATTAGGGCTAAAATGTGCTCTAAGCTTGGGATAAACTTGGTTAAGAACTAATGAGCTTACCAAGACCTTATTTATATACTAATGAACATATTAAACCAAATACCAAAGAAAACCAAGCTTGAAAACAAGTTAAAACACAAAATGTGCTTTAAGGAGTCTTAATGCACATTTTTGAAAAATTGTCTTGTAAATGAGTTTTGAATGGCTAAATGTCCATCATTACTCTTTAATTAATATGTGTACTACTTAGTATCACATTTGGAATTATATATCAATGGGAAATCAAAAATTTCATATCTATGTGCCTTGTTTTTATGAATAGTAACCAAATTAACCAAGTTTATAACATATGTCAATGTAAGTAATTTAATTGGTCAACAAAGACTAAAATACCCCTAGTTATATAATGGGGGCCGGTTTTCTTATAAGGGATGAGTCATCCCCTTGTTAATTTGATAAGTAAGGAAAGTGATAAAGTAAACACTATTTACTTTACTACTTAAGTATCAAAACTAGTTAAGTCTTCTTCATTCTCTCATTTCCCTTGTTCCCACCGTCTTCTACCTTCCTTCTTTCTGACATTTCCGATTTTTGCAACAGCACCAGCACCATCATTCTTTATCTTCAATCACTTGTAATTCCTAGCTCACTTTGCCAAATCAAAAACTAAGGCCACCATTCTCTTTGTCTTGCCAAGCTCTTCAACTTCATCCTTTCAAAATCTCAAGAGCTCCATTTCGGTGCCAAGAGGAATCTCCATGGGAGGAGCTTGAGCTCACCTTTTCACATATTATTGTTCTCCTTTGCTTCTAGGTAAGGAAACTCAAATAAAAACTCCATTTCCATCTTGTTTTGATGTTGACCGAGAATCACCATTGATGGGGTTCTTTATATTGCTTTGTTCTAGCTTCATTTCAACCTTTCATGGACTAGGTGGAGTCCTCTCTTGCTACATATCCAAACTCTCTTTCATATCCAAGGTAAAACAACTATCTTAATGTTTTAAAACAATGTATAACCTAGGGTTTACAATGAGATGAAGCATAAAGCTTGTATACTCATTTCATTATTTGTATATTGTTTAGAAGTTGACAAGAAACCAAACACCCTTACCGATTTTTAAACAAGGAAACAAGAAAGAAGTTGTGAGGAAAGGAGGTAAATATGCTAACCTAATGTAGTTTAAAGTCTTAGGAGAAATGAGCTTATGTTGCTTATTGAAATGATCTAAGGGGCCAATGATGAATGACTTAGTAAAATGTTCTCAAGGAGACTAGTAAAAGGACATATGTGTTGTTGAGTGTATTTGCAGGTCAAAGGCAAATATATTGTGGAAATTCAGTGTTTATGGTTTGTGCATCTTAAGGGCCTAAGAGCCATGCTATTTAAGGGCCTAAGTGCCATGCAATTTAAATTATGCACTATATTGTGATGTAGTGTTAAATGAGTGAAGTTTTGTGTACAAGAATATTCTTGATGGATTTTAGTGTTCTTGGATGTTTAATGGTGAAAACAATGTGTTTTGGCTTGGTAATGTTCTAGGAGAACCCATGTCGAAATTTAGATAACACATAAGAAGTGTTAGGTGTTTAAAATGAGTTTGATGAGTTACGAAGTGTCTAGAATGGTTAAGTGTTCTATTAGTGAAAGAAGCATGCATTAAGGTGTTTTAAGGTGTAAAAGGGACTTAAGCATTATTTTAGAGGATTTAGAGTGCAAATGAGTGTTTTGGGATACTTCAAGATCATGGTGAGATTGTGTTTAGCACTTGTGCAATGTTGGTGAATAAGGAAGAAGTGATTTGTTGTATGGAGAAGTTATAAACTTGTAGAGATATTCAAGGAATTTGGTTAGGAAGAAAAGATGCTTGGGGGATGATGTTGTAGAGGTGAGAAAATATTTGGGAATAGTGGAAGTTATAGGTATGAAACACCACATAGAATCTTAGTGAAAAACATTACAAGTGTAAACCTTTTTATAAGAGTTTGTGTAATGCTTGAGGAGGATTTTGATGAATGATTTATGGAGTTTAATGGAGGTCTTGAGGTGCGTTTGAGGTGCCCAAATAAGGTTAGAACATTCTAGGATATATGTGGAGAAGTTTAGAGTTAAATGTGCAATTAAAAACAAGGGTCTGGAGAAGACCGATCTTGCGCCCGGACTTGCCAAGATCGGTCGAGCCCAGTTTACCCTGCGAGAAATGGTTTCTGGAATGGACCGACCTTGGGGACCGGACTTGCAAGAGGTCGGTCGGGCATGGCTTTTTAGTACGGATTGAGTCTCTGGAATAGACCGACCTTGGGACCGGACATGCCAAGGTCGGTCATGCCTAAATTTTTGTACGTAAGTAAGTCTCGGGAATCGACCGATCTTGCGACCAGACTTGCCAAGATCGGTCGGGCCTGAATTTTCAAAGGAAAGAAACTCTCGGGAATAGACCGAACTTGTGACCGAACTTGCAAGGTCGGTCGGAGTAGAATTTTTGACGGTAATGTGTGCTCTGGAATGGACCGACCTTGTGTAAGGTCGGTCGGTAAGCTCGGTCGGACCCAAATTTGTAAAAAAAAAACAAACAAAGTGTGGTTTAAGTAGTTAACCCTAGGGGGTATAATGTAGTTAATCAAGGATTAGTTTGGGCAATAAAACATGTCATATAACCATGTTAAACACTTAGTAAATTTGAAGTTAAGTAAGTTAATTAACCGACATTCTTAATTATGTATAGGAATGGCCTACGGTGAAAATCAATCGAAGCAAGGACCAAGGTATGGTTTTCTTGCAGTCTGTTGCCTACCGGTTTACACCGGCTTGTGTGTTGTTTGTTTTCTGTGAAAATAACTTTGAAAGACTTAACCATGTAATGAGTTTACAGTCGTTTATACTATTGTAATGTTATGACGTGACTCATTTCCCTTGTATGTGTCTAACATGACTTACCACTTGCTTGTGAATTGTTGTTAAGTTCCACTGTTGAACTTCTAACAAGTGCTAACTGGGGAGTGAGGAATCCGGTTGTCCGGTCATGCATGTAAGTTTAAGAGTAGATATCTGTATCAGATTCGACTCTTATGTTGTTAAGATTGTTCTCCTTTATTTGGCGTTCGATCTCCTGCTAGCTTCCTCCAAAGCTTACCTATTCTGACTTATGATCGATTTAGTGGGAACATGTGTATGTGTGGTGTGTTCGGGTCACAATATCCGAACCATCTGTGACTTAAGTTACTCGTTCGACTAACAGAACGGTAATGAGTGTGTGTAACAAGCTTAACATGAGAGTGAACCATTCTCTAGGCTTCTTATGTTGATTAACCTTCTTGGTTTGTTGTTGTGGGAAGTGTACCCACTTTGTATGTGATGTTGTGCTATGCAATATTGTTGCTATGCCATATGTATATGTTATGTGTTAAAATGAATGCCATGTCATCATGACAATTAGTTGCGCGTATCCCGGTAGCCGATGGGCTGCGCGTTAACCATACCAGCCAAGGGTTGCTGACCCCCTCGGGGGCTCCATATTTTTACTGCAGGATGAGGATCGAGGAAGCTGAATGGCTATAGATTCTAGGCTGCAGAATTACTTTTGGTTATTTTGGATGTTGAGCCCGGGATGCGCCTGTGCTCCCGTGGCGTTATATTTTGGTGTTGTCCGTGTTACAGTGACGATCGTTACAGTTAACAGTGTAGTTTATGTGTACAGTTTCAGTGACGGTTTGTATTAAATACTCGGTATGTTGGTTATGTATATATGGATGTTGTTACCTAATGCTCGGGAGTCTGATCATCATACCGGTACACTTGTATTTATTCTGTCTTGTTAACCACGTGGGTGGTTGACGGCGTTGTAGCACTAAATCGTTTAGTTATTGTTTAGTTGTTTTTTTCCGCTGCGATTTCATTTAATGTTAAGTGTATAGTAAGGGTGTTACAAGCCTGAAAGGTTTACAATACGTTAGTAATTGAAAGATTGCAATTTAAAGTCGAATTATGCACGAAACTTGACGAACAAGTAACAAGGCAGAAGCAAAAGCAATTAGCAATACAGAACCCGAAAAGGGTTGGTTTGAGCCCAAAATTTATCAGAGAGTTAATAAGGTCGTGGGGAGTTAGAAAAGTATAATTATAACCTCTTTTACCTTCGAATTCAAGATGATTCTTCACGTTGGGATTCTTCGGAGGCTCCGATGATGCCGGTTCCGGATTGAGCTCGACCTGAGCATCTGGTTGTTGATTGTTGATGATGTTCTTCACGTTTTGGAGGTGGTTTGGTTGATGTTTGATGATTGTTGATGTGTTGGGAGTTGAAAAATTTGTTTAGATGGTGATTCCGGGGGATTTTTGATGTGATTTTGGTGCTTGGATGTGTAAAAACGTGAAGAGAATGAGATGGCTGCCTTCTTTGAGAGTCTAGGGTTCTTGAGTTTCTCCTTTGATCATGGGATAAGGTTCCTTATATAGGCCTCCTTAAAGATAGAAAAATCCGGTAAAAACCGAGATTTACCGATGTTTTAGCTCAAGGGCTTCCAAAAGAAATTTGATTATGAAATTTTCCACATGGGTAAAGGATGATATTTCGGACTTTTCTAAAGTGGAATCGAATTTTTTGGATATTGGAATATTTTTAAATTCAATTTCTCGTCAGATTCAATCAGAAATTGGTAGAAAATTATTGGAAATCCGAAAAATCAAAATTTCAACGCCTTTTGCTTAAAATGTCATCCTCTATAATGGGTTAAAATTTCAAAGAATTTTGAACTGATTTGACCCTTATTTGGAGGGGAGAGAAAGCCTATAGGGGGCTTAGGAGCCTTGAAAAATTACAAAAATGCCCCTAGAGATGACTAAGCTGTCCCTAGTACTCTGAAATGTGCCGATTGAACTGGGAACCCTCGCTACTAGCCTATTAGTAGAGACCCTCTTCTGGGGGTTTGAAATTTTGGGTATAACACCAGTCGTTTCAGATTTCACTGATTTATTTCCTGAAGAATTACCAGGGATGCCACCCAAGCGAGATGTGGAGTTCTCCATCGACTTAATACCAGGCACTGGGCCTACTGCTAAGGTGCCCTATAGGATGGCACCAGCAGAGATGAAAGAGCTGAAGATTCAGTTAGAGGATCTGCTTGACATGGGTTTTATTAGACCAAGTGCATCACCATGGGGAGCCCCAGTTTTATTTGTGAAGAAAAATGATGGTAGCATGTGACTATGCATTTACTACAGAGAGCTTTACACAATCACTGTCAAGAACAAATACCCTTTACCAAGGATTGACGACCTATTCGACCGCGCTATGGGCACTATGAGTTCACCATCAAGAACAAATACCCTTTACAGTCGTCTCAAAGATTGATCTGAGACCAGGATACCACCAGATACAGATAGTTGATGAAGATATAGAGAAGACAGCTTTTCGAACGCGCTATGGGCACTATGAGTTCACAGTTATGCCATTTGGCTTATCGAACGCCCCAGCTATATTCGTGGATCTTATGAACCGGTTGTTCAGAGAGCAGTTAGACTCATCAGTGGTTATGTTCATTGACGACATTCTAGTCTATTCGAAGATTAAAGACGAGCACAAGGTGCATCTGAGGTAAGTTTTGTAGACCATGAGCGAGAACCAATTGTATGCCAAGCTTTCAGAGTGTGATTTCTGGATAGACAGTGTATCTTTTCTAGGGCATGTAATATCAGCCAGCGGTATATCTGTAGACCCTGCAAAGATTGAGGCAGTTAAGACTTGGCCGAGACCGAAGACAGTGACAGATATCGGTAGTTTCTTGGGATTAGCTGGTTACTATCGCAGATTTGTTCAAGACTTCTCCAAACTGGCGAAACCAATGACCAGCCTGATGAAGAAAGATTCTCCATTTGTATGGACCATAGATTGTGAGCGCTCCTTTCAGACACTGAAGGACCTACTGATGTCGGCACCCATACTCACCATTCCAGAGGGGACCGACAAGTTTGAAGTTTATTGTGATGCCTCAGGCATAGGGATAGGTTGTGTACTCATGCAGAATGGTAAGGTTATTGCTTATGTGTCACGTCAGCGTTAAGACACACAAGGAGAACTACCCGACTCATGATTTAGAATTGGGAGCAGTAGTGTTTGCACTGAAGATCTAGCGCCACTAATTGTATGGAGTTATAGTGATAGTCTACTCAGATCATAAGAGCCTTCAGCATTTATGAAATACCCCGAACCTTAACGTGTTAATTAATTATGTAATTATGATTTTCTAAGGCTAATTAAGTCCTTAAGATCATTGGTGAAGAAATAAAAACCAAAAAGAAAAAGAAAATGCGTAAAAGTCACAAAACATGAAAATGTGTACTTAATTATTTTAAGAGGTATATAACCTTCAATAGGGTTATAAATATATTTGTATACCTTAATTACACATTAAGAACATGTGGGAAAAATTCCAGAAGAAAACGGATCTAAATAATGCGTTAAAACGCTAACGGAGTCTTAAAGCACGTTTTTCGAGAAAACCCGAAAACGTGCTTTTATATAGTCAAACGACCCCGTAAAAATTATAGTTCATTAAATAACTATAAATAAACAGTATAATAACCATTAAAATTAAAGAAACAAGAAAAATCCGGAAAACGGGCCCGGATTAGTGAATAGTGTAAAAACCGGGAAAATATTGGGTGTAAATTGTAATAAGGGTAAAGTACCCTCCCTTATGTGTAAAATAAAAGTCTGATTCCCCTTTTACCTCTATGACCCACGTTTTGCCCTCTCTCATATATATGTATTTTCACTTTATTGACCAAAGTACAAAAGCTAGTAAAATAAGACAAAAGCAAACTACTTTATTTCTCTCTCTCACACATTCCTCTTTCCTCTATTCTTTTCTCCTTACGATTTTTTCCCACCAGCACACTTCCTCTGTTCTATTACTTCTTCAATGGCAATTTCAAGAAGCTCCAACCAGCTCCATCTTCATCTTCCATTTTCTACCTCTAAAGAAGCTCAAAACCGAAAAATAAATATTTCATCTTGCTCCTCTAGTCTTGGGCATTCTTTTCCACCCTTCAAAACCCCCAAATGTTGATTTCGAACTCCATGGCTGTAGCTCATTTTGGAGGAAAAACCACTCATTCTTGAAGCTAGACAACCCCTTGTATGTTCTATGGTAAGAAAAACTCAAAAACCCTCTTTTTCCTTGTTTTCTTGAAACCGATTTTCTACAGATTTTGAACCCTTATGTTCCTCTCTTTCCTAGCTTGTTTGCCTTCAAAGAGTGCTGGAGAATCATTGTTTTTGAGTGCCTAATACGCCCTTGGGAAGTTGCAAGGTAATGCTCTAAATTCCGACACCTAGAAGCCCCCTTGTTCAAGTGTTGTTCAAGAACTTTACTAGTTCTTAATGTTAATTAGTACTCCATTGGGATTTTTCATTAGATTAGCAATGCAAACTCATTAAAACTGGTTGTGGAACAAAAGTGAAAGAGAAGGAGGGAAGGTTTGAAAGAAATCCAAGGTAAATAACTTACCTTAAGCTTATGTGGTGTTTTAAGGAAATTTTGTTGTTTTGGTGCAAATATAAATGTTGAGTGTAGTGCAGGTGTTGCTATTATTATGAGGAAATTTAGTGTTTAGATTTAATGTTGTTTAAGGGCCTAAGAGCCAAGCTTTTAAGGTTTATGTACATTGGGTGCTATTGTTGTTGGAAATGATGGATTTAAGTGTGGTTTAGTGCCTTGGATGAACTGATGGTTGAAGTGCTTTGGTGAGCTAAATAATGTGTGGTAACATGTTTGAATTATGGGGAGACCATGCCAAAATTTGTATAGAAATCCAATGGTTTGAGTGCATTTCTAGTTAGCAACAACCTAGGAAATACTAGGAATCATTAAGGATTGATTTGGTGAAAGAAAGGGGAATTAAAGTGTTCATGAGTATTTGAAATACCCCAAACCTTAGTATGTTGTTTAAACATTTAAATATGGTATATTAAGACTAAAAAGAGTCTTGGAAACATTAGTAAGCAAATTTAACCCTAGAAAACACAAATGTGCTTTAAGGTCAATAAGAGCCAAAATGTGCTCTAAGCTTGGGATAAGCTTGGTCAAGACCTAATGAACTTACCAAGACCTTATTTATATACTAATGAACATATTAAACCAATTACCAAAGAAAACCAAGCTTGAAAACAAGTTAAAACACAAAATGTGCTTTAAGGAGTCTTAAAGCACATTTTTGAAAAAATTGTCTTGTAAATGAGTTTTGAATGGCTAAATGTCCATCATTAATCTTTAATTAACATGTGTACTATATAGTATCACATTTGGAAGTCTATATCAATGGGAAATAAAAAATTTCACATCTATGTGCCTTGTTTTTATGAATAGTAACTTTAATAAACTAGTTTGTAACATATGTTATTATAAGTAATTAAATTGATCAATAAAGACTAAAATACCCCTAAGAGCATAAAGGGGGCCGGTTTTTTTTTAAGTGTGGTGACTCACCACTCTTGTTAACTTGTTAAGTAAATAAAGAAGACTACTTTAGTTACTATTTACTTTACTAAGTACAAATATCTTCTAAAAGCAAAACTTATTTTCATTCTCTCATTTCCCTTCATTCACACCGTCTTCTTCCTACCTTCTTGCTCTCTTCTACGGTTTGCTACAGAACCACCATCAACACCAACTTCCATTGTCATTATCTCCTAGCTCACTTAACCAAATCAAAAACAAACACCACCATTCTCTTCCTCTCATCAAGCCCTTCATTCCTATCTTCTCAAAACTTCAAGACCACCATTTCGGTGCCATGGAGTTCCACCATTGAAGGAGCTTGAGCTTATATTTCTACATATTATTGATCTCTTTTGCTTCTAGGTAGGGAATCTCAAAGAAAAATAATGTTTCCTCCATGTTTTTATCATGACCGAAAATCACCATTGATGGTGCTCATTATATTGCTTTGCTCTAGCTTCATTCCAACCTTTCAAGGAGTCCTCTCTTGATAGATATTCAAACTCTCTTCAAATACCAAGGTAAAACAACTACCTTAATGCTTTTAAATAATATATGTAACTAGGGTTTACAATGAGATGAACATAAAGCTTGTATACTCATTTTATCATTTGTATAATGTTTAGAAGTTGACAAGCAACTAAAAGCCTTGCCAATTTAGTCAAGGAAACAAGAAAGAAGTTTGTGAGGAAAAAGAGGTAAATATGCTAACCTAATGTGGTCTAAAGTCCTAGGAGAAATGAGATCATATTGCTTGTTAAAAATGATCTAAGGAGCCAATGGTGAATGACTTAGAAGAATGCTCTTAAGGGCTTAGTAAAAGGCATATGTATTGTTGAGTGTATTTGCAGGTCAAAGGCAAATATATTGTGGAAATTCAGTGTTTAAGATTTATGCATCTTAAGGGCCTAAGAGCCATGTTATTTAAGGGCCTAAGTGCCATGCAATTTATATTATGCACTATATTGTAATGTAGTGTAACTTGGGTGAAACTTTGTGTGTGAGAGTGTTCTTGGTGAATTTAGGTGTTCTTGTGTGTTTAATGGAGAAAACATGTGTTTTGGTTTAGTAATGTTCTAGGAGAACCTATGTCAATTTAGGTAAGAAGCAAGAAGTTCTAAGGGTTTAGAGTGAGTTTGGTAAGCTAGGAAATGTTTGTATGGAAGGTGATCAACTAGTGGAAGAAACATGCATTGAGTTGTTTAAGATGTCAAAAGGGCTTAGGCAATGTTTTAGAGGATTTAGAATGCAAAAGATTGTATTTAGGACTTGTGCATTGTTGGTGTAACACCCCATCCAACAATAACCACGTAACAACATTCTGCAGCGGAAAATTTACTACTACACATTACTTAACTCGTTGGTGTTACACGCCGTTAACCACCCACGTGGCTAACAAGGCTATTACATAAACATTGTACCGTCTGATGGACTAGATTCCCGAGCGACTACACATTACTGACCCTTCCATTAACAATAGAAACAACATACACCTTCCAACTGTACTGAGTATTCACAAACTAATGCCGATAACAATCTCGGTCTTACTACACCTACAGTACATATACAATTTAAATGATTACCCATGTACAAGGACTACCCCGTCCTACTCTCGACGGCTTCCAGCTCTCTGTACCTGAAATAGGAAAAGAAGAGAAAGGGTGGCCCCAAGGGCTCAGCACCTTTGCTGGTATGGTAATCCCGCAGCCCACATGCTACCGGGCCACGCACAACTAATTGTCGTCTTAGCATGCGGTTGGTTTATATTTAAATCGTGCACGCAACTGTAAACCACAACACACAACATTTCGCCTCAATGGGCTCAATAAAACGGATAATACATCCTTATTTTGATAAGTCACTCATGGTATTCATTATCCCTAGAGTGTTTCTCCTCTAATGGAGCTACTTCCTTAATAGGCGACACTTACCCATAAATCAGGTTATCCTTAAACGCCTCTTATCACAAACTGGGATTCATTTCCATGATCCACACACTCCATAATTTACAACATATAACATTCCTCACATAACAAAACATAACAACACCTCTCACGTTTCGACGTGCACATGATAACATCACAATAGGAATTGCATTACAACAACATCACATAACATAACGGGAACGGTCCTCTGGAACCGACCCAAACATAGCTAATTCACTGGTGAGCCTAGAGAATGGTGTCACCCTCATGGTAAGCTCGTTATACAATAACAACAACACTCATTACCGTCCTATTAGTCGGACGAGTAACTTAAGTTAAGATGGTTCGGGTTTGGAGGCCCGAACACACCACACAAACACATGTTCCCCCTAAACCGATCATAAGTCAGAATAGCTAAGCTTTGGAATAAGCTAATGGGAGATCATAACCCGTGAGGGAAACAACCATAACAAAGAGAAGTTTAAGGCTAAGAAGGATACCCTCTCCCAAACAACGCGCGACCGGCCAAACCGGATTCCTCACCACTGTTAGTACATACTTACTTTTAGATATTAGTTAGAACCCCACTATGGAGTCTATCATAACTACACACCATACAGTATTACAACTGGGTTAAACACACAAGGGAGATCCCTACATTCACATACACATATCACACAATTAACACACGCACATAGCCGTGGTTAGTACGTCCCATGGTTCGGTCGTTTACTCCGATACCTACTCTCATTGATCCTAGACTCAGTCAACTAAGGTTAACACTTCCGAGGTTAATGGTATCGGAGTTTGTACACGCCACATAAATGAATTACTGTAAACTCATTACATGTTTAATCTTACACGTGGCAAACATACAGAAAACACATTGGCATACAAGCCGTGTAATCCGGTAGGACACAGGTTGCAAGAAAACCATACCTGTCCCCGGAGTCCACTTTATCACATCCACTTATGTTCCTCGAGCAATTCTCGAACAACTGATAACATTACATGTACTTTTATTAACATCGGGGTAACATGATTGTTCAAAGTCTAACGCTCATAACTTACCCCCGTTAACTTAGTTAAATAACTTCACATTTTAACTTATTTTACCTTACATTTTAATACAACTTTTCCCCCACTAAATTGTCATTATAACTCACTTAACATGTCCTTAGTAATCTTATAACATCATTACTTAATATTCCCCATCATCCTATAACCTTAAACAAATTTTTTTTTACATACTTGGGCCGTCCGCCCACCGTTCGACCCACAACTGGGTCGGACCGTTCCATAAATTTTCCCGTCTTTTAAATAACACCTGTCCGACCCATGTCCGACCCAACCATCTGGGTCGGACCATTCCAGAGACTTAGAGCGCACATGTCCGACCCATGTCCGACCCAAGACCTCTGGGTCGGACCATTCCAGAAACTCCAACCGGTTGACTAACAGAGCTGTCCGACCCACCCTGGTCGGACCACTGGGTCGGACAACACCAGAAGTTGTCCAAAACTTGTCAAACTTTCTCCAAACTTTTCCTCAACCCTCCTAATGTGTTCTAACATCATTTGGCACATCAACACACTTTTAGCCATGTACTAAACTCTTTAAATCACACACCAAAATACTCTTATCATTCAAAATTTCTTACCAAATTCTTAGCACTTGGGATGCCTTCTCCTTAAGATTTCTAAGTGGTATTTCACCAATAATGACCTATACCAAGGTGTTTCCTCTACACCTTAACATCATCTCTCAAACTCTCTTCTTCTTACTAACTAGATCTCCTTTTACAACTTCTTAAAATCCTTACTCAAAACCCTTACCTAAACATCATTCCCTCCTTATTCAAACATTACCAAAACCTTAACAAACTTCTCCAAGACTTAAATACATTCTCAAAACACACATTGAATTCCTAGAACTTCCAAGATAACACCTAAATCCTTGCATCGCTCTAAATCACCTTAATACATGTTTTCTTCCCAAGTAAAACATTTGTTCACCTTTAACACCTCCTAGTTCACCAAAACATACTTAAAACACTTAGAACTTCTCACACATTTTCCAAATTTTGCCATAGCTTCTCTTGTATATACTCACATCCAAACACTTAGGTTTTACCTTATTTCATTCAGAACACCTAAAATCCATCAAACACATTTTTATACACAAACTTCACACATTAAGCACTACATCACAATATAGTGCAAAACTTAAATTGCTTGGCACTTAGGCCCTTAAATAACATGGCTCTTAGGCCCTTAAATTGCATAAACCTTAAACACTGAATTTCCCACATAAATAATGCCTTTGACCTGCAAATACACCCAACAATACATATGCCCTTAATAAACTCCTTGAGAGCATTTTACTAGGTCATTCACCTTTGGCTCCTTAGATCATTTCAACAAGCAATATAAGCTCATTTCTCCTAAGGCATTATACCACATTAGGTTAGTATGTTTACCTATTTTCCACACAAACTTCTTTCTTGTTTCCTTATAAAACCGGTAAGGTATTTGATTCCTTGTCAACTACTACACAATATACAAGCAAAGAAATGAGTATACAAGCTCCAAGCTTAAACTCATTTTAAATGTAATACCCCAACCCAAAATCCAATAACCTGTGCGATGATCACTCCCAATAAAACATAAACTGCAGCAGGAATAAATTACAACAAACGGGCGGTATCACAACGCCGTTGGCCACCCTAGTGACCAACAAGGCTAACTCCAATTACAATTCTCAAAAGTCACGGTCTGAATACGAATACAACCCGAGATAATAGGAATCAAACTCAAAGGTACAATAAATAAGTAAAACGATTAACTAGCAGTAGACTCCCACAGCTTGGTCTACCCCACCTACACTCGGTGTGGATCTTCTCAACTTCAGGTACCTGGAATTGTTTAGCCATGAAATGGCTCAGCAAAATAATTGCCGGTATGGAAAACGTGCAGCCCATCGGCTACTGGGCCACACAAACTATTGGTCGAATACATGCAGTTTATTTATAAAGCTGTAAACAAACATAGCAAGTTAACAACAAGTATCCAAGCAAGGACAACAATGTTACAATGAACAAGACACAGATGGTCAAGTTAGATGTTCTATAATCCTTTAATTGTAGTCGGGTCCACACAATGGGACTGACATGGTATATAAGAGTGTCAATATAATGAAGGTATAGTGACCTTGTTATAAGAGGTGGGTAACAGTGCCCTCAGAAGATAACGTAAGTTAACTCCTGTACTTCAGCTAGTGGGTATCGTACCCTCGAGAGAAATAAAGTCTTCCCCTCAGCTTAAAATATTCCGGTACGGTCCCGGTGAGTGGACGTAGAGTGCACCCAGAACTTCCGTCGCGACGTAAATTGAATAGGAGACGACCTGAGACAGGTACAACTCCTGTAGCATGCATGGCCAGATCCAACTGGGCTCCTCGTTCTCGTAGTATAGAATTGTTAGGTGTCATACAAGGACATTAATCATGATCACAATGTGTATTGTCAGTTATCACGTTTAGGATAATGATGTTTGTTATGAAGTGAAGTTAGTGAGAGACTTGAGTACAAGTTCTCGGTATAATAAAGCGCAGGTATTTAATCCACTGGTATTGTAGTTTTGTATGCGGACATACATGCCGTAGTTAGCAACATTCACGCATGTAAAATAACACAACAGTGCACAAGAGTAAAACCACATTTTACATTAATTATCTTGGACGTTATTTCAAACAACAGATAACACACAAGCCGGTGTAATCCGGTAGCAAACATGTTGCAAGAATTCCATACCGTTCACCGTAGATTGTACTCGACTATTTCCCGGTCAACGTCTGGTCAAGTATAGTCCTAGAACAGGATTAACTGAGAGCGTTAATGGAGTTACCCTCGTATAGTAATTTTAACGTATTACGTATAGGTTACGTATTCGTTATTTCATGTGAGGTTTTAATTGAACGTTAGTTAGTTCCTTTAACCCCTTTTTATCAAAATTCTTTTTTTTTCTAACTCCTCCAAATATCCACATAGGACTTATAATTATTTAAATTCAAATACTTATCCCTATATTTTGGTTATTTACAAAACAACCCAATAGTTCATAAGCTTTACATTTAATTAATTACATTATATTATGTAGTTTTAATTCCTTATTTTATTAATTCACAAATCACCACTATAATTTTGGTAATTATAATTTGGACACTTAAACTTTTATAAATTACCAAATAGCCCCATAAATTTTCGGCCTTTACTAATATTCTCCTTTAATTACATTTTAACCCCAAAATTTTATAATAGTTACACAATAACTTTTAATCTATAGTTTTAATACCAAATTCCTATAATTTCGAATGGGTATTTATTTTCTCCACTAATTACACTTCCGCCCCACTAAATTCCCAAATTTCCATATAAACTTTTATAAATCACAATATCACAACAAAACGTTATAATTGTTATTTTAATTCCTTAATGACTATTTAACTTGTCTAAAATTCATGATATAATTTCCTACACCTTATTATATCCTTATAAAGCCAAAATTATATCTATTCTCGGCTGGCACTATTTCTACCCCATGTTTCCAAAAATTATACTTTTACCCCATAAGTTATTAAACTAGCTAGTTTGTGCTTATAATTATTAAATGTATATATACAAATATATTTCTTTTCATACTCAAAATTTATACTCTAAGTTCGTACGCCTATGTAAGTCATATGTTTTCGTAAATGACTATTTCTAACGTTTAGTTTTATAATCTTATTATTATGATTATTATATATTTTTTTTGTAATGCCATAAGTTACTTATAGAAATATATTTAAACATTAGGTCTAAGTACAACTATGTTATAACCTACATACATCAAAATATACATAGAACATAATAGATTTTCGGTTATTCACATAGATTACAACCAGTTACATTATAATTATATAGTAAACTTTTAACTTTATAAAAATGTCATTTCAACCTCTAAATAATTTGTAACCCTAATTAAGTGCTCTTCACAATTTATAATCATTTAGAGGTCAAATTAAACCCTTCTTTAACAACCCATTTTCGGCCCTATTTGTATATGAGGGATTACATTTAGTTGTACACATAATTAGAATTAATATAGTGTTTAAGGTATTTAGAACTTGGTTTAGGAACTTACCACTTAGAGTATGTTTCCTTGTTCTTCTCCTCACCCTTTGGACTTGGGAATGGTTTTCTCCCCTCTAACAATCTCGGCAATGCTAGGGAAAATAAGGGGGATTAGTCCCCTTGGTAAATTTAAAATTGACATGGGAGAAGATTAGAGTTTTAACACCCTTTACCTTAAAATGGTGACATGAACTAGCTTAGCTCCAAGGCATTCTCCATGGTTGATTTGTTCCTCTTCTCCCCTTGTTTATTTTCGGTTTTTTTGGTAGTATGATTGTGTAGGGTATGTTCCTTTGATTTAATGATGAGAAAGGAGTGAGGGGTTGTAGTATAATGGCTCGTAGTTAGCTCAATCACGGATGGAGCTTGAATGTTGTTTAGGAGGTGATGAAACAAAAATAACGAAGAGGGTGAGGGGGAGTACAGGCGTGGATGTGGGTCGGCCAAGGGGGGTAGATGAGGGGGAAGGGTTAGTTTATTTAAATGGTAGTAATGAGTACGTGTACTAACCATATGTTATTTTATTCTTTGGCAATTACTATCACTATTCTCCCTCTTTTTCTACTTCCGAATCAGTAGTATCTTTGTTGTCTTTCTTGACTTATTTTACTCTTGACATATTATATTATTATATCTTATGATAACAAGTACAAGAGGTTATTTAATTTCCATTTAACATTTGTTGCAGCAATTCAGCTAAAATGTAGCCAGTCTTTGAATTTGCGCTGACCATCACATGGACCAGGGAACAAGCGAAGTAGCTGCAGGTCATGCACAGGATCATATACTACTATAGTATAATATTATCATAGTATTAAATACTATAGCTTTCCCCTTCTTTCGTTCATCCTTTTACATTTAATAGTCATTGGACAAATTCAATTATATGAAATAATAAAAGTGCCAGAGAAGACGGATCAACAGAGCAAGGCCGGCAGGGGCGGGCCTCCATCTTTCCGTGTTCCTCCCCCATTCACGATTCAGAACCGGTAATATGAGCTAGCCATCGGTAGTCTTTGTCTTCTTTTTGCTTTAGTTTATTCATTGTATACTATATTATTTCATGTCATTGTAGCAAACAAGTACAACTAGCCAACTATTCTACTCCCTTTTTCATGCTGCCACCGTCAATGTGAGCTGCCAAAATCGGTAGCCTTGTCCTTCTCCTTGCTTTAATTTATTCATTATATACTATATTATTACATGTCATTGTAGCAAGTACAACAACTACCATGATTCCCTCCTTCTTGAATTCGTAAGTAGCAGCCAAATAAAACGGCTGATGGCCCCCATTTCTTTTCTTGTTTATTCCTTATATTATTATTCAATTGTAGTTGGTACTAGTCTCCCTTAAATTCCTCCTTAAATTACTCTCTCACAATGTTGTTTTGTTTTGTATATTACCGCAAGCAGCACACAATTATGCTGCCTCTACATCATTTATAGGACATGTATTGTTCATGTACTAGTTAGTCAATGCAAGTACAATTTTCCTTAAATTACTCCCCACTCTTGTGTCATCTTTGTCACCTTCCATCATTTTTTTTTGAAAGGTAACGGCTGGAACAAGGCCTTGCGCCAGCTCCTTCTTCTTTTTTTTGTCTTGCTATAATATTGTATACCATATATTATAACATTATGTATTTAAGTGTTGTCACATTGGACTTATTCCCATGTGTTAATTTTTACACACGCTATTACTTTGACTTAAGGTTTATTCCTTATGTGTATCTTTTTGTATGAATGTATAATTATTTTATTAGTGATTATTAAAGTATACGTAGTGTCCTCGGTACAGGGATTAAGGTACAACACAGGTTGTTACATTGTTTAAATGTGTATACCAATTTATTTTAGTATTTGTAAATACTTACGTCGCTCGTTTGTGTAAACGTCCGTATTGATTTTCTTTTCTTGTCGACGCTCTCTAAATCGAGCTTGTTATGTAAGGAGTTTAATCCTTGTTAATAAACGTACATAATTGTTTTGTACGAGTATGTTAATACGTTAGTAAAATTTTCCCCGTTAGCGTTTATGGTAAAACAACTATTGTTACGTATCGTTTGCATGCGTGAGTTTGCACGCGTACGTAAACGTTTGCATGCGGGAATGAGCATGCGTACGTGAAATAATTTATACTTTTATTATTTAAATTGTTTTATAGTGTTAATTACATTTGGGGTATTTCAATCTACCCCCCTTAAAAAGGAATTCGTCCCGAAGTCTCATTTTAAATATAAATGGTTGTGGGGAAAACCGATTCCGTTGAGTATCCACAACTTAGTTCTAGTTTAGGGAACAAGTCCCGGGTAACGGTAATCTACAAGTCATTGTGCAGAAACAACATAAAATCAATGATTACGAAGGATTGTTCTTGTAACCGTAGTACACATATTCATTCCATATAGTAACATAGTGCAACGTAGTGCACATAATCATTCAAAATGGTGTAATGTAGTGCATATCAAAAGTAGAGTACACAAGTACGAACAACGTAGTGTTATGCAAGAACACTTACATGTAAAAGTGTAACGAAAGTGCACATAAACTAAAAGCGAAAAAGCTCTACCCCCCTAAAAAGAGGGGTACGCCCACGTACCCTAGGCTAGTGTAGCTAGTCGGTAAACAGTGAGGGGAATTTAGCACGCATATCGGCCTCTAGTTCCCAAGTGGCTTCCTCAACATCGTGGTTTGACCAAAGAACCTTTACGAGACTCACAGTCTGTTATACCCAAAATTTCAACCCCCCGGAGGAGAGTCTCTACTAATAGGCTAGTAGCAAGGGTTCCCAGTTCGATCGGCACATTTCAGAGTACTAGAGTATAGCCTTAGTCATATCCAGGGGGCATTTTTCGTAATTTTTCAAGGCTCCTAAGCCCCCTATAGGCTTTCTCTCTCCTCCAAATAAGGGTCAAATCAACTTGAAATGCTTTGATATTTTAACCCATGATAGAGGATGACATTTTAAGCATAATGGCGTTGGAATTTTGATTTTTCGAATTTCCAATAATTTTCTAGCAATTTCTGATTGAATCTGACGAGAAATTGAATTTAAAAATATTCCAATACCCAAAAAATTCGATCTCACTTTAGAAAAATCAGAATTATCATCCTTTACCCATGTGTGAAATTTCATAATCAAATTCCTTTTGGAAGCCCTTGAGCTAAAACGTCGGTAAATCTCGGTTTTTACCGGATTTTTCTATCTTTAAGGAAGTCTATATAAGGAACCTTATCCCATGATCAAATCATAACCTCAGAACCCTAAGCAACCAGAAAACCTAGCCGTCTCATTCTCCTCACGTTTTTACACATCCAAGCACCAAAATCACATCAAAAATCTCTCGAAATCACCACCTAAACACACTTTTCAACTCCTAACACATCAACAATCATCAAACATCAACCAAACCACCTCCAAAACGTGAAGAACATCATCAACAATCAACAACCAGAAGCCCGGGTCGAACTCAATCCGGAACCGGCATCATCGGAGCCTCCGAAGAATCCCAACGTGAAGAATCATCTTGAATTCGAAGGTAAAACAGGTTACAATCCAACTTTTCTGATTCCCCACGACCTTATTAACTCTCTGTTAAATTTTGGGTTCAAACTAACCTTCGTACGCTTCTGTATTGCTGTTTATTCAAGCTTCTGTCCAATAACTTGTTTACCAAGTTTCGTGCATAATTCGAATTCAAATTGAGAACTTTCGATCACTAACGCATTGTACATCTTTCAGGCTACACACCCATAAAATTTGAGTCGAAAACACCTTCGGGAACAGCCTTAACGCCGCCGTCCGAGGGCGGTCCGCACCCACGGACGTCATGTCCGGGGTCCCGGACTCCTTGTCCGTAAGCCCGGACGCCCACGGACGGCGGCGAGATTTTTTAAATTTTTAAATTTAGGTTTTTTCTAATAATGTCCGGGCCCACGGACGGCCTGTCCGTGGCCCCGGACTTTACAACTTTCTGTTTTCTGTTTAATTCGACTTTTATTTTCATATAGGTTAACTAGGGTCCGTGGTCTCGGACATTAGGTCCGTGGCCACGGACGGAAACAAAATTTGACCTAATTCTGCCTCCGAAACCCTAGTTTAGGTAGCTTTCAATTTCACTTTGTTTTTCTGTCAAAAAATGATAAAACACAAAAAAACAGAAGCGCGCACTTAGGTTAAAAACGACTTTGTAGTAAGCCGTAAATAAACTGAGTAGAGGAAAAACGACCTAGGAAGGGTAATGAAAGTAATTGAACCCTAATTAAGTCGAATATCAAGCCCCCGAACCCGAACTCTCCTTTCCTAATTTGATCTAGGTTAAAATTAGGTGGCGGCTCATAATAGGTTCCAGTGAGCTAGCTTAGGTTTTAATAATTATTGTTATATGACATAGTTATTAATCTTAGGTTATAAGTGGACCTAAAACCCGGTTAGATCCTCATCAGCTTTAATCAACATAGGATAGGGTTTAAAATCGAGGCTCACAGACTGGCGACTCTGCTGGGGACAACTTCTTAATTTTAACTTGTTTAATTTTAAGAAAGAGGGCTTAACTCGAAAATTGTTTATTTATGGCTTTATTACTTTGTTTATTTACTTCTGTGCGCACTTTAATTTCGGCACCTTTGCATCATGTGAGAGCGAGGGTCCACGCAAACCAATTTCACCCCGGGACCCGTTTGAGGGTCCCCTGTCAGGGACTCACACCTTTTAGGTGATGTGAATAAGCGGGGGAAAATAGGAGGATGTCGTCTAACCACACCCCCTTAATACCTGGGCTTTAGCCCCAAGCGTTTTCCTGGCAGTGTCCTTACCTAGCCCATTGTTTGGTCAGTCAAAGACCCGACCGTAGACGCACACCTTCAGGTGATGTGAAAAAAGTGGGGAAGCCCAAAGGGAATAGCGTGCAAGCCCTATTCCTTTGAGGTGACCTGGGCCCATGCCCCAAGCACCTCTCCGGATCGATCCATACCCGTTTGGATTTAAACGTCTAGTGAGGACATGTTGAATTGTGTGGGCCTTGTTTGCTTGTATGATCGGCCCATTACTCAGCCTACAGATTGATAGGAACTTCTCCTACATTAACCTAGCCCAGCCCGAATTGGCGGTTCTATTTGTTTACGACCCAGAGGTCCTGTTTGGTTTAATATGTGAGTCATTCGGGCTTCGGCCCAAAAAGCTTAGACTTAGGTGATTTCTCTTCTGGCCCAATTCGAATTATCCATTTAGTTCTAGGCCCATGAAAAACAAATCCACCTCAAGCATTTCATGAAAATCCATCAGGCCTTTCCATTTCAAGGTTTATTCTAGTCCAGGAAGACTTTCCACTTGGGCTTTGGCCCAAAGTCCTAGATATAGGTATCATCTTCTAGGCCCAATTAGAATTACTTGGCCCAAGTTCCAATTCACATCAAGATCACGGTTTAGAAATCATTTTGGCTCATGCACTTTACTTCTAGCCCAAATACATTCTGGCCCAAGCGCCCAATTCTCAAAACATTCCGGCTCAAGAGCCACTTTCTTCAAACATTTCAGCCTAGGCACCAGTTCACGGCTCATGAATCATTCCGGCTCATGTGCCTCTCTTCCAACTCATTTCGGGCCTCAATGCCAACCCACAATCTTCAAAACATTCCAGCTCACATGCTTTTCTTGCAGCCCAAACAAGTTTTAGCCTAAGACTTCTTTGCGGCCCAGAATTTTAGCTCAGGTCGCTTTTGTTTTCCAACAGATAAGCCCAAATCTCAAGTATGGCAGGGGGAGGAAATCCAATCAACATGGGTGTCCAGTTAGCCGAAGAATTCAATGGGATGCTGAAAAAGATTGAGCGAATGGAGAGGGCCAACAAGCCAGCCGGTTTTGACTACTTTTCCACTGGATTATATCCCAAGGTTGACCTCCCTCCAAGGTTGAAATTGCCAACACTTCCTCTATACAAAGGTTCCTCCGACCCACAACTTCATTTGGCAATGTTCGATAGGGAAATGTCCATCCTTTCACTAAACGACATGCAGAAGGCCAAGGTGTTTGCTCACTATCTTGACGAGACCCCTCAGCATTGGTACATAACTCAAAGGATAAATACCAAGACCTACGAGGAGGTATGTGAAGCTTTTCTGCATCATTTTGAGTACGCTAGAAGTTTTGGAGTCACCAGGGCTGATCTTGCAAGCACACAACAAACAGAAGGTGAATCAATGTCTAATTTTGTCAAGCGTTGGAGGATGAAGGCAGCCGCAATGCTCACACAGATGGACGAACAAGAGCAAATCCGAATGGTAATTAAAAATATGCAGAAGCAATACAGTGACGAGCTGAAATTCACATACTTTCCTAGCTTCGACATGCTGATGGGACAAGTTGATGTCCTAGAAGAAATGATTCACCAAGGGGAGTTAAAACTTGGGAACTCAAAAAAAACCGGGAACGGCTCGAGGACAGCAGCCTGTATCCAAAGTGGCACCCGAAAGAGAACTAGGCAGCATGAGGTAAACACCGTTCGACAGATAAAAGGACCAGGACAAATCGTTAGGGCAATGGAATCATCCCGAAAGAGCTCCCGTCAGAAAGAGTTCACAAACATCGGTCAACCATTGAGCCAGGCTTTTGAAAGACTCCAGGAACGAAACATGCTGCAACTCTCACCCCTCGACAAAGAGACCCTCAAAAAGGAAGGAATCTGAACCAGTATTGTCAGTATCACCAGCTTCCCGGTCATGACACCGACAACTGCAAAATTCTGAAGCAGCACATCCAAGATCTTATCAACCAAGGTTTTCAACTCCCAGTAGGAATCCCATGTAAAGCACCATCAGAGACTGCTGTCTTCAAGTGTTTTCTTCGATTTCCTCTCTTTACTAGTCTTTTTTTTTTGTTTTTCCAATGTTTGTAGTAGTTAGTTTCCTTTACCATTTTCGGTAGTTTCTCTAAGTCTGTAATTTCCAACATTATCACATGATTCATAAATAAAATCATAGTTCCATTTTCACAATTCCTGTACAAACCATTTTCAATTCATCAAACAAAAACAAAAAAAATGCTTTTCAGGGAAAAGGATCACGGAATAATCATTTCCCGACTATAGAACTGAACGATTTATTTTTGTTGAACATGCCACGCTAAGCATCACAACTCACCCCAAAACATCCAAAACAACCCACGAAGCGGTTCCAAATCCACATCTTTCCAAATTGTTGTCATAAACCCCAAATCAATACTGGGGGCAATCTAAGTTGAAGTTCGTCATCTTTCATTTAAATGTGCGAATGAGTTTCCAAGTGAAAATCTCGCGAGAGTGTCTTGAGCGGAAAAACCATGAGTGAACGAGTGTGTCATTTTTACACGACTCCGGTGAGACCACATTCAAAGGTGAGGTAAACGGCATAACTCCGACTGAGGGAGATAATTTGTAAATTTACTCTTAGACCTGCGAAAAGTAACAAAGAAAGGATACACAACTATTAGGGATGACGAAGCACCTAGGTACAGCACCACACATCCAAAAGCTTGTGAACCCTGACATCACACCCTAGGCACCCCCGCTGAGCTTTTGATATATGACCTCTTTTACAACACTACAAACTCCACAGAATAAGCCAGCCAATGGTGAATACCCGACCCGGTGACCAAAGGATGCAAGGAGCCCGACTTCCGAACAGCAACTTCACAAGTCCAAAGAAGCAGAACTGCTACTAGCATGACGGAGTGATCCGCAAATGGCCCCAAAGTGGCACAGGATTCAAATGCGCTAACATCAAAAACAGCTCTCAAAGTTCAAAACCGGGAAACACAAGAACCCCGGAGGAAAAGAGATTCAAAGAAAGGCAAACCTGGAAAGCCTCGAAGTAATCCAAAATCAGTAGAAAGAGAGAAGGCGCAAGGAACAACCCAAAAGTTCTAAGTTCCAAGCTCATAAGCGAAGTTATCACGAAGTAGCCAAACGACTTCAAGGCAAAGAAGACGAGTCCGAGAGAGGGTGAAAGTTGCAGCTTTGGTCACCCTTATAGCTCCGCATACCTGAAATATCCCTCCATGGTCCCGTTGTCTTTCATCACACCCCATGGCCATGTTATAAGCTTTAAAGACTTCCGACTTGATAGTTGTGTATCCAATCACGTGAAAGTAACAGATCGAATGCGTAAATTCATCAAATATCAAATTCAATGGTCTAGAAGTTGTGACCGTAAGTGAGAAATGAGTGTAAACACCAAACACGTCGAGTGTAGGTTAGGAAGCACCAAATCAGAACATAAGCCTTGACCCTGTGAGGACGAGACTCGTTCGCACGTTTGATCAAAGAAATACTGGGGGCAATCGATCGGAACGATCGATTGCCATGAACTCTAGCTCAGATTGTCTTAAGGGAAAAATACCGGGGGCAATTGTTGGTTCCAACAATTGCTATGACAACACCAATTGGAACCCAAAGCCCTTACCTCCACACCACCACTACACAGGCCCACATAAGCCCTTACCTGCACATCAAACACCACAGGCCCACATAAGCCCTTACCTTCACATCATACACCATACCCCACTGGCGGCATGTTCATCTCGTAGGAGATAAATTACAAGTCCGAAGTCTATAGTTAGGAAATGATAATTCACTTTCCTTTTCACTAAACAGAATTTTCTTCAAACACTGCCACATTTGGCACCTCTTTCAACAATTTCTTGTCTTGAACAACTTTCCCTCAAACACTTCGGTTTCATAAACCTCATCATGGCCACATTTGGCACACTTTCTAGCAATGTCTTGCTTTGGACAATTTTTGACCCTTAATGTTGCCATGTTTGGCACGTTTTCCAACGATTTCTTGTTTTGGACAAGTTTCCTACATACACTTTGATTATATTTTGACATGCATATCATCTTTGCCACGTTTGGCACTTTCATAATCAGCTTTCATCATGATCATTTGCATAAAGTTTACCTTGCATCCGTCTGTACGAAACTCCTCATCATAGACCAGAGATACAGATTCTCAGCTGAAGGTACAGATTCTTCAGAGATGCAGATTCTCAGCCGAAGGTGCAGATTCTCCAGAGGTACAGATTCTCAGCTGAAGGTACAGATTCTTCAGAGATGCAGATTCTCAGCCGAAGGTGCAGATTCTTCAGGGATACAGATTCTCAGCCGAAGGTACAAATTCTTCAGAGATGCAGATTCTCAGCCAAAGATTCAGATTCACCAGAATAGATGAACTCAACCTCAGGCTCGTCGTGAACCCAATTTCCTACCATTCCACTTAGGCACCCATAGGTCCTACTTTACATTCGTCAATTTAGGCACACATCACATCAACCTCATTACATCTCTTCTCAATTCCAGGTTCCCGACACCTTATAATGCTCGGCGCATTCCAGGTTCCCGACACCTTATAATGCTCGGCGCATTCCAGGTTCCCGACACCTTATAATGCTCGGCGTATTCCAGGTTCCCGACACCTTATAATGCTCGGCGTACTCCGGGTTCCCGACACCTTATAATGCTCGGCGTGTCCCGTTTAATCTCAGGTTCCCGACACCTTATAATGCTCGGCGTATTTCATTCGCTTTCAGGTTCCCGACACCTTAGAATGCTCGGCGTACTTCATTCCATTTAAAGGTAGTCAACGCCTTAGAATAGTTTGACATCATATCATCCTTTTAGGTTGTCAACGCCTTAGAATCGCTTGACATTATCTCATTTCCACATTTTAGGTAGTCAACGCCTTAGAATAGCTTGACATCATTTTCATCACTTTAGGTAGTCAGCGCCTTAGAATAGCTCGACAGCATATCATCACTTTAGGTAGTCAGCGCCTTAGAATAGCTCGACATATCATCCTTATAGGTAGTCAACGCCTTAGAATAGCTTGACATCATATCATCCTTATAGGTAGTCGACGCCTTAGAATAGTCTGACATTACTTCATCATTACCTTTAGGTGGTCGACACCTTAGAACCACTCGACACCCTTCCACTTTACTCATAGGTAGTCAGCGCCTTAGAATAGCTCGACACAACTTGTCGGATTTCAGTTGCACGAGGGGCCTTTTAAGATCCAAAATTTTGGGGTATCACTCAAGCATCAACTAGCCTTTTCATTTCCATTACAAAGTCTAGTTGACGGGGGGCAATCTGTTATACCCAAAATTTCAACCCCCCGGAGGAGAGTCTCTACTAATAGGCTAGTAGCAAGGGTTCCCAGTTCGATCGGCACATTTCAGAGTACTAGGGACAGCTTAGTCATCTCCAGGGGCATTTTCGTAATTTTTCAAGGCTCCTAAGCCCCCTATAGGCTTTCTCTCTCCTCCAAATAAGGGTCAAATCAACTTGAAATGCTTTGATATTTTAACCCATGATAGAGGATGACATTTTAAGCATAATGGCGTTGGAATTTTGATTTTTCGAATTTCCAATAATTTTCTAGCAATTTCTGATTGAATCTGACGAGAAATTGAATTTAAAAATATTCCAATACCCAAAAAATTCGATCTCACTTTAGAAAAATCAGAATTATCATCCTTTACCCATGTGTGAAATTTCATAATCAAATTCCTTTTGGAAGCCCTTGAGCTAAAACGTCGGTAAATCTCGGTTTTTACCGGATTTTTCTATCTTTAAGGAAGTCTATATAAGGAACCTTATCCCATGATCAAAAGAGAACCTCAAGAACCCTAAGCAACCAGAAAACCTAGCCGTCTCATTCTCCTCACGTTTTACACATCCAAGCACCAAAATCACATCAAAAATCTCTCGAAATCACCACCTAAACACACTTTTCAACTCCTAACACATCAACAATCATCAAACATCAACCAAACCACCTCCAAAACGTGAAGAACATCATCAACAATCAACAACCAGAAGCCCGGGTCGAACTCAATCCGGAACCGGCATCATCGGAGCCTCCGAAGAATCCCAACGTGAAGAATCATCTTGAATTCGAAGGTAAAACAGGTTACAATCCAACTTTTCTGATTCCCCACGACCTTATTAACTCTCTGTTAAATTTTGGGTTCAAACTAACCTTCGTACGCTTCTGTATTGCTGTTTATTCAAGCTTCTGTCCAATAACTTGTTTACCAAGTTTTGTGCATAATTCGAATTCAAATTGAGAACTTTCGATCACTAACGCATTGTACATCTTTCAGGCTACACACCCATAAAATTTGAGTCGAAAACACCTTCGGGAACAGCCTTAACGCCGCCGTCCGAGGGCGGTCCGCACCCACGGACGTCATGTCCGGGGTCCCGGACTCCTTGTCCGTAAGCCCGGACGCCCACGGACGGCGGCGAGATTTTTTAACTTTTTAAATTTAGGTTTTTTCTAATAATGTCCGGGCCCACGGACGGCCTGTCCGTGGCCCCGGACTTTACAACTTTCTGTTTTCTGTTTAATTCGACTTTTATTTTCATATAGGTTAACTAGGGTCCGTGGTCTCGGACATTAGGTCCGTGGCCACGGACGGAAACAAAATTTGACCTAATTGTGCCTCCGAAACCCTAGTTTAGGTAGCTTTCAATTTCACTTTGTTTTTCTGTCAAAAAATGATGAAAACACAAAAAACAGAAGCGCACTTAGGTTAAAAACGACTTTGTAGTAAGCCGTAAATAAACTGAGCAGAGGAAAAACGACCTAGGAAGGGTAATGAAAGTAATTGAACCCTAATTAAGTCGAATATCAAGCCCCCGAACCCGAACTCTCCTTTCCTAATTTGATCTAGGTTAAAATTAGGTGGCGGCTCATAATAGGTTCCAGTGAGCTAGCTTAGGTTTTAATAATTATTGTTATATGGCATAGTTATTAATCTTAGGTTATAAGTGGACCTAAAACCCGGTTAGATCCTCATCAGCTTTAATCAACATAGGATAGGGTTTAAAATCGAGGCTCACACAGTCTTGTTGCGAGTATCTCGTGTTTTCCTGTCTAAAATTCGCTGAGGTGTCTCCACGTATCGTATCGTCGGTTCTAAAGATAAAGTCTCTGGTTGTAAGACATGCGAAGGGTGAGGCATATATTTCTTGAGCTGAGACACATGAAAAACGTTGTGTACTTTACCCAACTCTGCTGGCAAATCAAGTCGATATGCCACAAGGCCCACCCGCTCTGTGATAGCGTAGGGTCCTACAAATTTCGGGCTTAGCTTGCCCTTCTGTCCAAATCTGAATACACCCTTCATGGGTGATACTCGTAGAAATACCTGGTCGCCAACCGCGAACTCAAGGTCTCATCGTCTCTCATCAGCATACGATTTCTGTCTATCCTGTGCTGCTTTCATATTGTTTCTGATTTGTTGTACTTCTGCCTGGACTTGCTCTAAGTACTCGGCCCAATGATGACGGTCTCACTAGACTCGTCCCAGCACAATGGTGTGCGGCATGGTCTGCCATACAGTGCTTGAAAAGGTGACATCTGTATAGAGGCGTGATAGTTGTTATTGTATGCAAATTCAATGAGATGTAATCTATCTATCCAGCTGCCCTGGAAATCCAAAGCACATGCTCGTAGCATGTCCTCTAAGCTCTGAATAGTCCTCTCTGACTGACCATCTGTCTGAGGATGAAATGCTGTGCTAAGCTTCAATTCAGTTCCAAGTGCTTTGCGAGTAGCTCGCCAATATCACGAAAGAAATCTGGTATCTCGATCTGAAACAATAGTCTTTGGTACTCCATGATGTCTGATAATCTCTTGCTCGAATAGTTCTGCCAACTTTGGCACTTTCCAAGTGTCTTTCATCGGAATAAACCTAGCAACTTTAGTCAGTCGATCAACAACAACCCATATCATATTTAGTCCTCCTCTCGTAGGTGGTAGTCCCACCACGAAGTCCATAGAGATATCATAAAACTTCCACTCTGGAACTGGCATAGACTGTACCATACCACCTGGTCGTCTATGTTCGAATTTCACTTTCTGACAAGTGAGACATCGAATCACATATTCTGTCACGTTGCCCTTCATACCACTCCACCAGAAATACCTCTTTAGATCTTTGTACATCTTAGAAGCTCCTGGATGGACAGATGTGGTAGAAGTGTGGGACTCTCGAAGAATATGCTCCTTTATATCTGTGTTGTCTCTGGGAATACACAATCTTCCCTTTAATCTGATCAACCCATCATCGTGTAGTTGAAACTCATACTTCCCTCCTTCAAATGTACCGTCAGATAACTTCTGACTGATCTCCATCATTCGCTGATCATTCTGCTGTGCGCTACGTATGTCGTCTATAAGACTCGAGCTAGCCACAATGGCATTTAAGGAATGTGCTCGTCGACTCAATGCGTCTGCTACTACATTAGCTTTTCCTTCTTTGTACTACAAATCGATGTCGTAATCCTTGAGAAATTCAACCCATCTTCTTTGTCTCATGTTTAACTCCTTCTGGGTGAATACGTATTTCAAACTTTTATGATCCGAGTATACAGTCATCTGGACACCATACAGGTAGTGGCGCCAGATCTTCAATGCAAAAACAATTGCTCCAAGCTCCAAGTCATATGTGGGATAGTTCTCCTCATGTTTCTTCAGCTGTCGGGAAGCGTAGGCGACTACCTTCCCATTCTGCATGAGTACACACCCTAATCCCCAGCCTGATGCATCACAGTAAACTTCATAACCCTCTGTGCCTTCAGGTATAGTCAAAACTGGTGCTGATGTCAAAGCATCCTTCAAATACTGGAATGAGGTCTCACATTCTGTAGTCCATGTGAATGGTGTGTCTTTCTTCATTAAACTTGTCATGGGTTTTGCTATTTTGGAGAAGTCTCTGACGAACCTTCTGTAGTAACCTGCTAACCCAAGGAAACTCCTGATATCAGTCACTGTCTTTGGTCTGGGCCAGGTGCGGACTGCTTCTATTTTTGCTGGATCCACTGCGATCCCAGCGTCTGAGATAACATGTCCTAGAAAGGAAACTCTGTCCAACCAAAACTCACACTTGGAGAACTTAGCATAAAGCTGGTTCTTCCTTAAGATCTCGAGTACATGTCGGAGGTGACTCTCATGCTCTTCCTTAGACTTTGAATAAATTAGGATATCGTCGATGAATACAACCACGGTCTTGTCCAGCTGTTCTCTGAATAATCTGTTCATTAAATCCATGAAGACTGCCGGTGTGTTTGACAAGCCAAAAGGCATAACTGTAAACTCATAGTGGCCATAACGTGTTCTGAAAGCTGTCTTTTCTCTGTCTTGCTCCCTAATAGGTATCTGATGGTAGCCTGATCTCAAATCGATCTTTGAAAACACCTTTGCTCCTCTTAACTGATCAAACAAATCATCAATTTGTGGTAGTGGATATTTGTTCTTCACTGACACTGCATTAAGCTCTCTGTAATCGATACATAACCGAAGGCTTCCATCCTTCTTCTTCACAAAAAAACGGGTGCTCCCCAAGGAGATACGCTAGGTCGTATGTATCCCTTGTCTAATAAATCCTTCAACTGTTCCTTCAACTCAGCCATTTCTGCTGGTGTCATACGGTACGGTGCCTTAGCTATGGGACAGGTACCTTGTAGTAATTCGATGGAGAACTCTACCTCTCTGGATGGCGGTAAGCCTGGAAGTTCCTTTGGAAAAATATCTGGAAATTCTGACACCACTGGCATATCTGGATCAAAATCAGGGTCGTGCTCTACATCCTGAACATAGAATAAATATACTTCCTTCTACTTCCTGACGTGTTTGTACATGGACACAGCAGATATCACTTTTATTGATGGTGCTCTAGGGCTCTAGCGGTACGATACTGTCACTCCCGATGGGCTCTTAAGTAACAGTCTGCGCTCTGCACAAAGAATGCGGCCTCTGTGCCGCCCCAACCAGTCCATCCCGGCTATAACGTCGAATCCTAGACCTCTGAACTCAATAAGGTCAATGGGAAATTCCTCTTCCTTAATACGGATAGCGGCTCCTCTATAAAGTCGAGTGCAAGTGATCTTCTCCTTAGACGGGAGTGCCACCTTAAAATCAGGTAACTCTACAGCGTCTAGCCCCAACTTCCCCGCAAGTGAAGGCGAAACGAAAGTATGTGAGGCTCCGGAGTCGAACAGTACTAATGCAGCCACTCCATTGACAGGAAAGGTACCAGTGAGGATCGCGCCGCCCTTGCTGGCCTCCTCCTCAGTAAGTATACTTAAGGCACCTTCCGTCTCCTTAGCACAACCTAACAACAGAATCTGGGTAAGTACTTTGATATATGATGGGGTCTAAAGACATTCATTTCCATAACAATAATGCTTCATTGATGAGATGATCTCCTTTCAGATGTCCAAAACAATTACAACACTAGTACTTTTTAAAAGTCAAACTTAATCTTCCTGGTTTCATGGGAGTGGTGTTTATCACTGTCGAAGGTGCTGTGTTTAATTTAACCCTTTTAATTCCATGGTATAGCAACCTTGACTTCCCACCCATTATTAAAACATCTCTTGAATTCAATATGATTTTCTTTGCAAGGTCCACACGCTTCTGCTCGCCATAAAGGAACTCTGCGTCATCTCCAATTGACAAAGACAATACTGGTATCCCCTGATCGAGGGACCCTTGTGTTTCATCCTTGTCCTGATGTAGTCCTAAGCGGCCTCCTTCTTAATAGAAGTTGATGATACATAGATCAGCCCTTAAGCTAGGAACTGGATCTTCTTCTAGCTGCTGAGCTGTATTAACTGCTTTTTCCACAATTTGTAAAAATTCTTCTGGGATTTTTGGTACTTGCGCTCCATCTCCATTTCTTGTATCCTGGTAGGTCTTTGAGTAAGGATTCCAATCCTTTCCTAAGCACATCATTTTCAGCTTCATTTTTGATCCTCCTGGAAATTCTGGAGTGTAGAACCCTCCTGGTGCTGCTCCCAATTCTTGACACCTCCTGATGATTGCAATTTGTGTCTCCGGTGTTAGGTATCTTTTGAGTAGTATCAAACCCGGTTGGATAACCTTACACTGTTCGTTCGCTGATTCTTGTGCTTTGATAATGTTTTCTTCCAGGGAGGGCGGTGAGGGGATAGGAAAGCATATCTCATAGCTTCCTACGTGGTTTAAAATTCTACTAGTGAGTCCTATTAGTTCTTTCCTATGCAACCAGGCAATCAAGGCATGCAAGCACTCATTCACATCATCCATTGCTTAATAATAGGTTCACATGGGTTTAGAAGTACCTGGGTTGGTAGAAGGACCAGCCTCATCTGGGCGGTCCATGACATGCAAGGCGGGTCCCGATGCTGGGCCTTTGCCCTTATTCCCTTGAGCTTGGTTTGTTGGTGGAGGGCGAGTATCGCTGGCTCCATTCTTATGGCCGATATTTGCCTTTGCTCCCGGGCGGTAGTTCCTGCTCTCCGGGTTTCGGATGCACTCGAAGGCACGGTGTCCATATATCTGACAGTGGCGGCACTGGACTTTCTCTCCTTGGCAGTCCACGCAGGGGTGATCTTTCCCACATTGTCTACAGTTGAAGTGGCGGACAAACTTCTGGCCCGTATTGGAGCCATGTCCAGAACCTGATACAATCGAGGTTAATTACATATTCCAACGGTGCTGAAGTAATCACATAAGTTACAAATTTAACTGCTTGGTTAAGGTGTCTACCCTTAGGTGGGTAGGTTTTCTGTGAGTTTGCTGCTCCGTAGGTTCCTGTCTGGGGGTTCCCAGTAGTCTGGTTCCCCTTCCCTTGATAGGACCCCTGGCCTCTCTGATAGGGTTTGTTCCTTCTGTGGGAGCTCCCCTGCTTGGCATCATCGCCGGCAGGCCCTTCCTTCCTCTTTTGGGAGCTCAAAGCATCCCTTCTCTTGCATGTGATCTCCACGACGGAGGCAGCATGGTAACATTCCTGAAATTTCAAGGTATCAATTCTCAAATCTCCCATGACGGGGTATAATAGGTAGTAAAATTCTACTGGTCAAATTCCTCCTGTTTACCTGCAAACTGGTGGGAATAACTGGTCACATCCCAAACTGGAGACGAGGACTCAGTCCCCCAAAGAACCGGTCGACCAAAATCTGGTCCGAGTATCCTAATCCGGGCAGTAGTCGGAGCAGTGAAGTAAACTTCGCATAATATTCATCTACGGTCATCTTTCCCGTCTGCTCCAGTGCATCAAACTCCCTAGTTTTCACCATCCTGGTGTGGGCTGGGTAGTACTTGCCCCTTAGTAGTGCGGTGTAGTGTCCCCAAGTGAAAGCTGGGTCATCCAGGTGGTCGGCCTTCACCATATTCCACCAATCTCTTGCTGCATCTTTCAGGTAAAACGCAGCGAGCCTTACTTTTTCCCTAGCTGGGACTGCAAGTGTCTCGAACGCTGTCTCCATCTCCATGATGTATGTCTCCAAGTGTGCAGGGTCAATCTGCCCTTTGAACGGAGTTGGTCTGAGATCAGCCAAACTCTTCACCCAATCTCTCTCTCTGGGTGGTGGTGGTGGAGGTAGCTGCTGCTGCTGTGTAACCCCCGCCTGTGCAAATGCTTGAGCTATTAAAGTAGCAATGTCTGCCAGCCTGATGGTTGGCTCCTCATCGGCCTGTCCACGGCGTCCTCCTCTTCCTGACATCTGCAGGATGTTGAGGTATATTAGATACTGTGGTCACGATCTTGGCCTTGGATAGTAGTCTAAGTAAATACTAACTTAAACTCCTTTCTGTACTATCTCTCAACCCGTAACCTAAAGCTTAAAGAAAATCCTAATCTCGGTGTATTCTCGTATCCAGAGCGTAACTACGCTCTGATACCATTTTTGTAATACCCCAACCCGAAATCCAATAACCTGTGCGATGATCACTCCCAATAAAACATAAACTGCAGCGGAATAAATTACAACAAACGGGCGGTATCACAACGCCGTTGGCCACCCTAGTGACCAACAAGGCTAACTCCAATTACAATTCTCAAAAGTCACGGTCTGAATACGAATACAACCCGAGATACTAGGAATCAAACTCAAAGGTACAATAAATAAGTAAAACGATTAACTAGCAGTAGACTCCCACAACTTGGTCTACCCCACCTACACTCGGTGTGGATCTTCTCAACTTCAGGTACCTGGAATTGTTTAGCCATGAAATGGCTCAGCAAAATAATTGCCGGTATGGAAAACGTGCAGCCCATCGGCTACTGGGCCACACAAACTATTGGTCGAATACATGCAGTTTATTTATAAAGTTATAAACAAACATAGCAATTTAACAACAAGTATCCAAGCAAGGACAACAATGTTACAATGAACAAGACACAGATGGTCAAGTTAGATGTTCTATAATCCTTTAATTGTAGTCGGGTCCACACAATGGGACTGACATGGTATATAAGAGTGTCAATATAATGAAGGTATAGTGACCTTGTTATAAGAGGTGGGTAACAGTGCCCTCAGAAGATAACGTAAGTTAACTCCTGTACTTCAGATAGTGGGTATCGTACCCTCGAGAGAAATAAAGTCTTCCCCTCAGCTTAAAATATTCCGGTACGGTCCCGGTGAGTGGATGTAGAGTGCACCCAGAACTTCCGTCGCGACGTAAATTGAATAGGAGACGACCTGAGACAGGTACAACTCCTGTAGCATGCATGGCCAGATCCAACTGGGCTCCTCGTTCTCGTAGTATAGAATTGTTAGGTGTCATACAAGGACATTAATCATGATCACAATGTGTATTGTCAGTTATCACGTTTAGGATAATGACGTTTGTTATGAAGTGAAGTTAGTGAGAGACTTGAGTACAAGTTCTCGGTATAATAAAGCGCAGGTATTTAATCCACTGGTATTGTAGTTTTGTATGCGTGGGACATACATGCCGTAGTTAGCAACATTCACGCATGTAAAATAACACAACAGTGCACAAGAGTAAAACCACATTTTACATTAATTATCTTGGACGTTATTTCAAACAACAAATAGCACACAAGCCGGTGTAATCCGGTAGCAAACAGGTTGCAAGAATTCCATACCGTTCACCGTAGATTGTACTCGACTATTTCCCGGTCAACGTCTGGTCAAGTATAGTCCTAGAACAGGATTAACTGAGAGCGTTAATGGAGTTACCCTCGTATAGTAATTTTAACGTATTACGTATAGGTTACGTATTCGTTATTTCATGTGAGGTTTTAATTGAACGTTAGTTAGTTCCTTTAACCCCTTTTTATCAAAATTCTTTTTTTTTCTAACTCCTCCAAATATCCACATAGGACTTATAATTATTTAAATTCAAATACTTATCCCTATATTTTTGGTTATTTACAAAACAACCCCAATAGTTCATAAGCTTTACATTTAATTCTAATTACATTATATTATGTAGTTTTAATTCCTTATTTTATTAATTCACAAAATCACCACTATAATTTTGGTAATTATAATTTGGACACTTTAACTTTTATAAATTACCAAATAGCCCCATAAATTTCAGGCCTTTACTAATATTCTCCTTTAATTACATTTTAACCCCAAAATTTTATAATAGTTATACAATAACTTTTAATCTATAGTTTTAATACCAAATTCCTATAATTTCGAATGGGTATTTATTTTCTCCACTAAATACACTTCCGCCCCACTAAATTCCCAAATTTCCATATAAACTTTTATAAATCACAATATCACAACAAAACGTTATAATTGTTATTTTAATTCCTTAATGACTATTTAACTTGTCTAAAATTCATGATATAATTTCCTACACCTTATTATATCCTTATAAAGCCAAAATTATATCTATTCTCGGCTGGCACTATTTCTACCCCATGTTTCCAAAAATTATACTTTTACCCCATAAGTTATTAAACTAGCTAGTTTGTGCTTATAATTATTAAATGTATATATACATATATATTTATTTTCATACTCAAAATTTATACTCTAAGTTTGTACGCCTATGTAAGTCATATGTTTTCGTAAATGACTATTTCTAACGTTTAGTTTTATAATCTTATTATTATGATTATTATATTTTTTTTTGTAATGCCATAAATTACTTATAGAAATATATTTAAACATTAGGTCTAATTACAACTATGTTATAACCTACATACATCAAAATATACATAGAACATAATAGATTTTCGGTTATTCACATAGATTACAACCGGTTACATTATAATTATATAGTAAACTTTTAACTTTATAAAAATGTCATTTCAACCTCTAAATAATTTGTAACCTTAATTAAGTGCTCTACACAATTTATAATCATTTAGAGGTCAAATTAAACCCTTCTTTAACAACCCATTTTCGGCCCTATTTGTATATGAGGGATTACATTTAGTTGTACACATAATTAGAATTAATATAGTGTTTAAGGTATTTAGAACTTGGTTTAGGAGCTTACCACTTAGAGTATGTTTCCTTATTCTTCTCCTCACCCTTTGGACTTGGGAATGGTTTTCACCCCTCTAACAATCTCGGTAATGCTAGGGAAAATAAGGGGGATTAGTCCCCTTGGTAGATTTAAAATTGACATGGGAGAAGATTAGAGTTTTAACACCCTTTACCTTAAAATGGTGACATGAACTAGCTTAGCTCTAAGGCATTCTCCATGGTTGATTTGTTCCTCTTCTCCCCTTGTTTATTTTCGGTTTTTTTGGTAGTATGATTGTGTAGGGTATGTTCCTTTGATTTAATGATGAGAAAGGAGTGAGGGGTTGTAGTATAATGGCTCGTAGTTAGCTCAATCACGGATGGAGCTTGAATGTTGTTTAGGAGGTGATGAAACAAAAATAACGAAGAGGGTGAGGGGGAGTACAGGCGTGGATGTGGGTCGGCCAAGGGGGGTAGATGAGGGGGAAGGGTTAGCTTATTTAAATGGTAGTAATGAGTACGTGTACTAACCATATGTTATTTTATTCTTTGGCAATTACTATCACTATTCTCCCTCTTTTTCTAGTTCCGAATCAGTAGTATCTTTGTTGTCTTTCTTGACTTATTTTACTCTTGACATATTATATTATTATAGCTTATGATAACAAGTACAAGAGGTTATTTAACTTCCATTTAACATTTATTGCAGCAATTCAGTTAAAATGTAGCCAGTCTTTGAATTTGCGCCGACCATCACATGGACCAGGGAACAAGCGAAGTAGCAGCAGGTCATGCACAGGATCATATACTACTATAGTATAATATTATCATAGTATTAAATACTATAGCTTTCCCCTTCTTTCGTTCATCCTTTTACATTTAATACTCATCGGACAAATTCAATTATATGAAATAATAAAAGTGCCAGAGAAGACGGATCAACAGAGCAAGGCCGGCAGGGGCGGGCCTCCATCTTTCCATGTTCCTCCCCCATTCACGATTCAGAACCGGTAATATGAGCTAGCCATCGGTAGTCTTTGTCTTCTTTTTGCTTTAGTTTATTCATTGTATACTATATTATGTCATGTCATTGTAGCAAGCAAGTACAACTAGCCAACTATTCTACTCCCTTTTTCATGCTGCCACCGTCAATGTGAGCTGCCAAAATCGGTAGCCTTGTCCTTCTCCTTGCTTTAATTTATTCATTATATACTATATTATTACATGTCATTGTAGCAAGTACAACAACTACCATGATTCCCTCCTTCTTGAATTCGTAAATAGCAGCCAAATAAAACGGCTGTTGGCCCCCATTTCTTATCTTGTTTATTCCTTATATTATTATTCAATTGTAGTTGGTACTAGTCTCCCTTAAATTCCTCCTTAAATTACTCTCTCACAATGTTGTTTTGTTTTGTATATTACCGCAAGCAGCACACAATTCTGCAGCCTCTACATGATTTATAGGACATGTATTGTTCATGTACTAGTTAGTCAATGCAAGTACAATTTTCCTTAAATTACTCCCCACTCTTGTGTCATCTTTGTCACCTTCCATCATTTTTTTGAAAGGTAACGGCTGGAACAAGGCCTTGCGCCAGCTCCTTCTTCTTTTTTTTTTGTCTTGCTATAATATTGTATACCATATATTATAACATTATGTATTTAAGTGTTGTCACATTGGACTTATTCCCATGTGTTAATTTTTACACAGGCTATTACTTTGACTTAAGGTCTATTCCTTATGTGTATCTTTTTGTATGAATGTATAATTATTTTATTAGTGATTAGTAAAGTATACGTAGTGTCCTCGGTACAGGGATTAAGGTACAACACAGGTTGTTACATTGTTTAAATGTGTATACCAATTTATTTTAGTATTTGTAAATACTTACGTCGCTCGTTTGTGTAAACGTCCGTATTGATTTTCTTTTCTTGTCGACGCTCTCTATATCGAGCTTGTTATGTAAGGAGTTTAATCCTTGTTAATAAACGTACATAATTGTTTTGTACGAGTATGTTAATACGTTAGTAAAATTTTCCCCATTAGCGTTTATGGTAAAACAACTATTGTTACGTATCGTTTGCATGCGTGAGTTTGCACGCGTACGTAAACGTTTGCATGCGGGAATGAGCATGCGTACGTGAAATAATTTATACTTTTATTATTTAAATTGTTTTATAGTGTTAATTAGATTAGGGGTATTTCAGTAAACCCTAGGTTTACATTGTTTCAAAAACATTAATGTAGTTGTTTTACCTTGATCTTTGAAGAGAGTTTGAATATCTATGAAGAGAGGACTCCAACTAGTCCATGAAAGGTTGGAATGAAGCTAGAACAAATCACACCAAGAGCACCATTAATGTGCAATTTCGGTCAAGGCAAAAAACATGAAGGAAACTTGATTTTTCTTTGAGATTCCTTACCTAGAAGCAAAGGAGAGTATATATGTAGAAGGTGAGCTCAAGCTCCTTCAATGGTGAATCTCCATGGCACCAAAATTGAGCTCTTGAAGATTTGAAAATTAGAAGTGTAGAGCTTGGTCTAACTAAGACAAATATAGTCTTAGAATTTGATTTGGAGCATGGAGTTGGATTTGGCAAAGAAATGAAGATGGAGAAGAGATGGAGCTGTAGCAAATCGTAAATGGAGGGGAGGAAGAAGATGGCTACCGTGGGAAATGAAAGGAATATGAGAATGAGGAGGTAAGTTTGCTTTTGTTAAGATATTTATGTATAAGCAAAAATAGTACTTTACTTTAAGCTTTACTTTACTTATTTGATTTCTTTTACAAGTTGGTGACTAACACCTTGAAAAAACCGGCCCCCATTTAGTTAGAAGGGTACTTTAGTCTTTATTTGTCAATTTAATTACTTATGATAACATATGTTACAACTAGCTTATAAAAATCACTATTCACAAAACAAGGCACATAGAAGTGAAATTTTTGATTTCCCATTGATATAGACTTCCAAATGTGATACTATATAGTACACATGTTAATTAAAGAGTAATGATGGACATTTAGCCATTCAAAACTCATTTACAAGACAATTTTCAAAAACGTGCTTTAAGACTCCTTAAAGCACATTTTGTGTTTTACTTGTTTTCAAGCTTGGTTTTCTTTAGTAATTGATTTAATATGTTCATTAACATATAAATAAGGTATAGGTATGACCATTAGGTCTTATACAAATTTATCCCAAGCTTAGAGCACATTTTGCTCTTATTAACTTTAAGGTATTTTCTTATGTTTTATTTGGTTTCATTGTCGACCAAGGTTTCCTAAGGACTTAATTAGCCTTATTAAATCATACTTGAATATTATTAAGTCTTGGTAGGCTCTTTGGGTCCTAACCAAGTTCACTCCAAGCTTAGAGCATGTTTTTGCTCAAAATGTATCTTAGTGCTTTATTGCATTTTACTATGGTTTAAATTGTTCACTGATGTTTCTAAGGCACTTTTTAGCCTTTACATACCATAGTTTAATATTTAAACCACATATCAAGGTTTGGGGTATTTCAATCTACCCCCCTTAAAAGAACTTCGTCCTCGAAGTTCACATTTCCCACACATCATTAGATTAGAATACGGGGATTACTTATAGCCATAAAACTCCCATAACCAAACACACTTTACATCACAACCTCGGACTTAATGGTCCGGGTAACATATTCACATCCATACATAACATAACATACTCACCTGATAACCTCGGACTCAATGGTCCGGGTATCTTAACAACATTTACACATACATAACAACCCTTAGACTCTCTGGTCTTGGGTAACATAACAACATTTAGACACATAGGTCTATGTAACACAACACATTTAGACTCATAGGTCTTAATAGCATACACTTTCGGAGATCAAAGTCAAAATAACATTTATTACACATACAACACATGTCATAGCATGTATAGCAATCAAAAATATCCTTTATATACACTGTGATCCCGCAGAACCCGGTCTCGATGGATACCTTCCGTCCCCGTGTCTTTGGGAGATCAAAACAATCACTTAAGTTTAAAATTTTCTTTGTGAGGTTAAGTAAGAGAACTTTAACTATGTAATGTATCTATCGACGTTTTTTAAATACCAATTCAAAATCCTTTTTGAAAACACACACAACTCCAAGTCAAACTTATGCTCTTTGGTTCTTTTCTTAGCGTGGTTATTTGTGACCACTTATAGGGAGTTTCAAGAGTCATCCAACCCTGATGTGATCAGCATCAGTGTTGAACTATCCCTCCACTCCAATTCGTGTTCGGCTTCCCTTGATCGCATGCAAATCAAGTTCCACTTCCCACTTCATTTTCAAGCATCAAATAAATCACTCATTTCCAATTTTCTATCTTTTAATCATTCTAGCCATGATTATAACATCTCCAATGGAGAGGACTCCGCCTATCAGTTACCTTCATTACTTTAATGTTGTTACCTAGGGAATCTTATTCTCACTAGGTTCTATGTCGGTCTCATACCCTTTCATGAATCACTATATAGTATATATACACATATATTTTATCAAAATACAACACACAGTTTCACATTTATACACTGTCGGGGTTTGTTCCCCCGAGAGTTTCTCTACTCCCACACTTGCACTATCACTCACAACTGTTAATAATCAACACACTTATCACAATGGTATTCGCGTCTTCTGTGCGCAATTACCACAATTAAACCATGAATGGATGCATATGTTTACGTAACACACACACCAATCATCAAAACAATAACTTTGTGCTATGCACAGTATAAGTCACATACACTACGTACACTTGTACGGTAATACACCTAAGTGGTTTGGCGCTCTACCCCCTTAAAAGGGATTACGCCCACGTACAATCACTAAATTTGCTTAAAATGTTCTGCCGTCGTGAAGTGTTTTAACTTCCACGCGGTCTATTACACAATGGATTCTGATTAGTGGATCTTAACCACATTGGCGGTTTAGTTCCTAAACTAAGAATTCTCATTGGAGTTTGTTTAAACTCTTAGTTGGTTTCGATTCTGGCATGTTAGGCTTCTAGGTGTTAATAATTAGCCATTCACTCATGTTCACCATGTACATTCAACACTTGAATCACTGGCTCACTAGTTTCTGCTGCGAAACTCTAGTAACTGTAAAGCTTAATTGCCCCTTTTTGTTATTCTTACTGTATTGTACATCCCCAATTGTCACCTTCATCTTGGTAACAATGGTTTATCAACCGAAGCGTGGTATCTTTTACCGTTAGCGAATTTGGTGAGTTATAAACTTTCTATCCACTTCCATAATAATTTACTGTGTATACAGTTATGTATTTCACAATGATTGACTTGTTCCCTTCCGACTGACAGTCGGTTGAGATTGAGCTACTACCTAATGTGTAGTGCTCTCTCGGTTATCATCCACACTCAAGGTATGTTCCATACCAATATTTGGTATTTAGTGCTACTGTAGTCACTTATTCTTAATCATGCCTCCACATTTGGTTTTGTACAAGTATCCTTTCATTGGTGCGATCTTGCATTTCCTATGCATCGGTCATTATAGCGTTACTCTACCACAATTAACATTTCCCCAAATCCTAGCTATCCCACTCGATCATTACTGCACAAGTGCAATACCAAAACACTCAGTCATACAGAGTGCAGAGGCGTAAACTCTTGACAGTAAATCCCTTATGCGATTGTAGTAGGAATTCACACTGAGTTCCTCATCACATAGTACCTACCACTGGCTTATTGCCCAGTCTGTTTAACATCACTTATCTTGCATCTCCACTGAGTTTAACTCTTAACTGGTTTTATCTGCCACATTATACAACGGTCGCTTGCTGCGCACCGTGCTCTTAGTTATTGTATAACACTAACTTACATGGTATTTACTGTCATATTAATTTCCACACATATACTTACATCATTCGTATTATGGTTCATCACTCATTTGGATGACTACTGAATGCTCCTTGAGCATTGATCATTCGAGTCACAAGCCGGCATTATTCAGCTCGGTGTTTCACTTTATACACACATACTACTAAGCTAACTACTCTCTTTCAATAATACCATCGTCCATCCTTAACATATTTCTTGAACTTGATTCACATAACTACCGCTCCAGCGGTTTCACAGCATCGAGAGGTATCCCCACTCTTAATGCAGTGGTTCGTTTACCACTCTATTCACTTATACAACATAAACTTCTACAATCAATCGAGTTTATATAACATATCTTGCTTATGGCTTATAAGCCTTATTTGCCTTGAGCTGGGCTCATTGTAGGCTGTCCACACACATGTACTTCTCTGTACTACATTATATGGTTTGGATGTTATATTGAGCTCCATGACAAGGTCATTGCATTCCGTTTCCTTTCATGGGATGCCCCTTAGGATTGTCAGTCCGTCTCCTGACAAGTTATATCTAAACTGGGTGTTAATTTCAACCCTTGTGTTTCTGTCACGTCATTTCGTGCCATTATTGTTGATGTAAACACCCTTCAAGGATCGCTCCTGGGTGTTGCTAAGTTATGCCTTTACATCTAGTTCACACTTATTGGTATATTCCATTAGCCACGCCGTTTGCGCTCTTAACTGGTTATTATCTTCTTCTGTGAAGATCAACATTTCCTGATAGTGTAGGTACTCATTCTGGGAGTTTCATCCCGTTCATCGCACATTAATGTGTCCACATTAGGCATCTGCTTGCCATGTACAGGCTGGGTCACCGTTCCAGCTAACATGTTTATCCCTGAGGATCCTTAAGACGTATACGATGTCTTTACATTACAGTTAGTGCACTTCGCACCTCCTGACTCTTAAGCATTTCGTTGAAAGGAATTCACTAATTCCTTTAGTCTCGTTAACTTAACTGGGTTCCTTTACTTCAACCATTTATGGTAATCCTTAGCTGTTGTTTAACTTATACTGCTGACCGTAGAACGGAGTCGACTACTTCCCGTGTTTCGGACTCTACTCGTATACATATGGGGTACCATACTGATACATTACTACTTCCCAACTAACCCATAATAGGTCTGTCAGGCCCACAAGCTCCTATCGGAGTGCGGTCGTCCACATTACAGTTGGTACACTCGTAGTGTCCGTCACAAACGCCTAGGTGAAGTATTCTGTTGTCAACTCCCTTATATGTCCCGTGACAGTATTCATTCTGTGCTTCCCAAACTTAATCGAGGGAAAGTTATCCATTGTTGAATTCTTATCAACTGCCCTTGGTTTTCTGGTTTGGTTTAGAAGAGGTTAAAAAGAGTATTGGTTTGAAAGAAAATCTGGTTTTGAAGGAAAAGAGTTGAAATAAATCTGAGTTTGAAAAAAAATTTCATGGTTTCACAATGTCTTCTTTCTTTAACCAAGTCTAGCTTCTTGCTGACTGGTGTACTTTCGATTACAGTGGTTAGGCTAACAGGCCCTTCCACTGTTATGACGATCACATTTAACTTTATGGTACTTCACCAAGTACCTTGTAGTGGTTATAAATTTCCCGAACAACCCTGTTATAGCAGCACTTGCCATGGCAAGTGCGCCACGCTAACTGGCTATCGGTTCAACACATACCGGTTGTGGTATTGTTTTTACCCGCACTGTCATCAGTGGCCTTGCTGGCCCCCACTGATCTTACTATCTTGATAATAACTCCTCTAGGTGACTTCTCACTGTCTTCACATGACTATCATCAACTTGGGTGTTTCCCATCCTGGGAGACCCCTTTTTCTTTGTATTGTATCCTCTTTGTAGCCCGTTCCACGTATTTGTCGTGGTTGCTGAGACTTGTCTCTTGTTTGGGCACTACGTTGTAGTTCCTTTGTCGGTTGGTGTACCGTTGGTGTATTATTTATCAACTGTGGTCCCGTAGACACTCGTCTCGGGTTTCACTAATCCACTTCTTGCCTGTTGCACGGTCGGTGCATTGCAAGCTGGTTATCCTCGACTTCTCGGCATGTCGACCCAGGTTACCGGAATTTCTATTCTTCTATACACTGATTCTTCATTCTTCGCTATTAAATGTGGTTAACATGTCAGATGGAAACCGTCTCGGGATTCCCAGTTTTCAGGATCTACCAAGTTGACAGGTTCTCCGTACCTTTAGAGGTAGTTAATAAACAGCCAGATCGGGTATTCCCGAGTAGGAGTGGACTTCCATCTCTCTGGCGTTGTGCCCAAGTTATAAAACAGGGATTGTGGAGGGCGGTTTTGGATATAGTAGGTTTACAGTACACACTGGAAATCCTATCTAGCGTATCTCTCACGCTATCACTCCACCCTTAACCCCAAGTACTAAAATCCTAACTCGGTACTTCCTAAGCTCGGTAATTCAGTCATCAGAGCGATACTTCTTCGCTCTGATACCACTTTTTGTAACACCCCATCCAACACCAACCACGTAACAACATTCTGCAGTGGAAAATTACTACTACACATTACTTACTCGTTGGTGTTACACGCCGTTAACCACCCCGTGGCTACAAGGCTATTACATAACATTGTACCGGTCTGATGGACTAGATTCCCGAGCGACGACACATTACTGACCATTCCATTAACAACAGAAACAACATACACCTTCCAAACTGTACCGAGTATTCACAAACTAATGCCGATAACAATCCTCGGTCTTACTACACCTACAGTACATATACAATTTAAATGATTACCCATTCCAACGACTACCACACCCCGTCCTACTCTCGAATGGCTTCCAGCTCTTTGTACCTGAAATAGGAAAAGAAGAGAAAGGGTGGCCCCCAAGGGCTCAGCACCTTTGCTGGTATGGTAATCCCGCAGCCCACATGCTACCGGGCCACGCACAACTAATTGTCGTCTTAGCATGCGGTTGATTATATTTAAATCGTGCACGCAACTGTAAACACACAGCACACAACATTTCGCCTCAATGGGCTCATAAACGGATAATACATCCTTATTTGATATGTCACTCATGGTATTCATTCCCTAGAGTGTTTCTCCTCTAATGGAGCTACTTCCTTAATAGGCGACACTTACCCATAAATCAGGTTATCCTTAAACGCCTCTTATCACAAACTGGGATTCATTTCCATGATCCACACACTCCATAATTTACAACATATAACATTCCTCACATAACAAAACATAACAACACCTCTCACGTTTCGACGTGCACATGATAACATCGCAATAGGAATTGCATTACAACAACATCACATAACATAACGGGAACGGTCCTCTTGGAACCGACCCAAACATAGCTAATTCACTGGTGAGCCTAGAGAATGGTGTCACCCTCATGGTAAGCTCGTTATACAATAACAAACTCATTACCGTCCTATTAGTCGGACGAGTAAGTTAAGTTAAGATGGTTCGGGTTTGGAGGCCCGAACACACCACACAAACACATGTTCCCCCTAAACCGATCATAAGTCAGAATAGCTAAGCTTTGGAATAAGCTAATGGGAGATCATAACCCGTGAGGGAAACAACCATAACAAAGAGAAGGGTAAGGCTAAGAAGGATACCCTCTCCCACACAACGCGCGACCGGCCAAACCGGATTCCTCACCACTGTTAGTACATACTTACTTTTAGATATTAGTTAGAACCCCACTATGGAGTCTATCATAACTACACACCATACAGTATTACAACTGGGTTAAACACACAAGGGAGATCCGTACATTCACATACACATATCACACAATTAACACACGCATAGCCGTGGTTAGTACGTCCCATGGTTCGGGTCGTTTACTCCGAATACCGAACTCTCATGTGATCCTAGACTCAGTCAACTAAGGTTAACACTTCCGAGGTTAAATGGCATCGGAGTTGTACACGCCACATAAATGAATTACTGTAAACTCATTACATGTTTAATCTTACAACGTGGCAAACTACAGAAAAACACATTGGCATACAAGCCGGTGTAATCCGGTAGGACACAGGTTGCAAGAAAACCATACCTGTCCCCGAGTCCACTTTATCACGTCCCTTATGTTCCTCGAGCAATTCTCGAACAACTGATAACATTACATGTACTTTTATTAACATCGGGGTAACATGATTGTTCAAAGTCTAACGCTCATAACTTACCCCGTTAACTTAGTTAAATAACTTCACATTTTAACTTATTTTACCTTTACATTTTAATACAACTTTTCCCCCCAAATTGTCATTATAACTCACTTAACATGTCCTTAGTAATCTTATAACATCATTACTTAATATTCCCCATCATCCTATAACCTTGAACAAATTTTTTTTTACATACTTTGGGCCGTCCGACCCACCGTCCGACCCACAACTGGGTCGGACCGTTCCATAAATTTTTCCCGTCTTTTAAATACACATGTCCGACCCATGTCCGACCCAACCATCTGGGTCGGACCATTCCAGAGACTTAGAGCGCACATGTCCGACCCATGTCCGACCCAAGACCTCTGGGTCGGACCATTCCAGAAACTCCAACCGGTGACTAAACAGAGCTGTCCGACCCACCCTGGGTCGGACCACTGGGTCGGACAACACCAGAAGTTGTCCAAAACTTGTCAAACTTTCTCCAAACCTTTCCTCAACCCTCCTAATGTGTTCTAACATCATTTGGCACATCAAACACACGTTTAGCTATGTACTAAACTCTTTAAATCACACACCAAAATCATCTTATCATTCACAAATTTCTTACCAAATTCTTAGCACTTGGGATGCCTTCTCCTTAAGATTTCTAAGTGGTATTTCACCAATAATGACCACTATACCAAGGTGTTTCCTCTACACCTTAACATCATCTCTCAAACTTCTTTTCTTACTAACTAGATCTCCTTTTCACAACTTCTTAAAATTCCTTACTCAAAACCCTTACCTAAACATCATTCCCTCCTTATTCATCAACATTACCTAAACATTAAACAAACTTCTCCAAGACTTAAATACATTCTCAAAACACACATTGAATTCCTAGAACTTCCAAGATAACACCTAAATCCTTGCATCGCTCTAAATCACCTTAATACATGTTTTCTTCCCAAGTAAAACATTTGTTCACCTTTAACACCTCCTAGTTCACCAAAACATACTTAAAACACTTAGAACTTCTCACACATTTTCCAAATTTTGCCATAGCTTCTCTTGTATATACTCACATCCAAACACTTAGGTTTTTACCTTATTTCATTCAAGAACACCTAAAATCCATCAAACACATTTTTATACACAAACTTCACACATTAAGCACTACATCACAATATAGTGCATAACTTAAATTGCTTGGCACTTAGGCCCTTAAATAACATGGCTCTTAGGCCCTTAAATTCCATAAACCTTATACACTGAATTTCCCACATAAATAATGCCTTTGACCTGCAAATACACCCAACAATACATATGCCCTTAATAAACTCCTTGAGAGCATTTTACTAGGTCATTCACCTTTGGCTCCTTAGATCATTTTAACAAGCAATATAAGCTCATTTCTCCTAAGGCATTATACCACATTAGGTTAGTATGTTTACCTCTTTTCCACACAAACTTCTTTCTTGTTTCCTTATAAAACCGGTAAGGTATTTGATTCCTTGTCAACTACTACACAATATACAAGCAAAGAAATGAGTATACAAGCTCCAAGCTTAAACTCATTGTAAACCCTAGGTTTACATTGTTTCAAAAACATTAATGTAGTTGTTTTACCTTGATCTTTGAAGAGAGTTTGAATATCTATGAAGAGAGGACTCCACCTAGTCCATGAAATGTTGGAATGAAGCTAGAACAAAATCACACCAAGAGCACCATTAATGTCCAATTTCGGTCAAGGCAAAAACATGAAGGAAACTTGATTTTTCTTTGAGATTCCTTACCTAGAAGCAAAGGAGAGTAATAATATGTAGAAAGGTGAGCTCAAGCTCCTTCAATGGTGAATCTCCATGGCACCAAAATTGAGCTCTTGAAGATTTGAAAAGATAGAAGTGTAGAGCTTGGTCTAACTAAGACAAATATAGTCTTAGAATTTGATTTGGAGCATGGAGTTGGATTTGGCAAAGAAATGAAGATGGAGAAGAGATGGAGCTGTAGCAAATCGTAAATGGAGGGGAGGAAGAAGATGGCTACCGTGGGAAATGAAAGGAAATAAGAGAATGAGGAGGTAAGTTTGCTTTTGTTAAGATATTTATGTATAAAGCAAAAACAGTACTTTACTTTAAGCTTTACTTTACTTATTTGATTTCTTTTACAAGTTGGTGACTCACACCTTGAAAAACCGGCCCCCATTTAGTTAGAAGGGTACTTTAGTCTTTATTTGTCAATTTAATTACTTATGATAACATATGTTACAAACTAGCTTATAAAAATCACTATTCACAAAACAAGGCACATAGAAGTGAAATTTTTGATTTCCCGTTGATATAGACTTCCAAATGTGATACTATATAGTACACATGTTAATTAAAGAGTAATGATGGACATTTAGCCATTCAAAACTCATTTACAAGACAATTTTTCAAAAACGTGCTTTAAGACTCCTTAAAGCACATTTTGTGTTTTAACTTGTTTTCAAGCTTGGTTTTCTTTAGTAATTGATTTAATATGTTCATTAACATATAAATAAGGTATAGGTATGACCATTAGGTCTTATACAAATTTATCCCAAGCTTAGAGCAAATTTTGCTCTTATTGACTTTAAGGTATTTTCTTATGTTTTATTTGGTTTCATTGTCTACCAAGGATTCCTAAGGACTTAATTAGCCTTATTAAATCATACTTGAATATTATTAAGTCTTGGTAGGCTCTTTGGGTCCTAACCAAGTTCACTCCAAGCTTAGAGCATGTTTTTGCTCAAAACTGTATCTTAGTTGCTTTATTGCATTTACTATGGTTTAAATTGTTCACTGATGTTCTAAGGCACTTTTAGCCTTTACATACCATAATTTAATATTTAAACCACATATCAAGGTTTGGGGTATTTCAGTTGGTGAAAAAGGGATGAAGTGATTTGTTGCAAGAGAGTTATAAAACTTGTAAGATGTTCAAGGAGTTGCTTAGAAAGAAAAAAATGCTTGGGAGATGATGTTGTAATGGGAGGAAATATTATTGGCATAGTGGTTATCATAGGTATGAAACACACTTGGAAAAACTAAGGACGAAATTATAAGTGTAGGAATTTCGGTATGAAATGAGTAAGTGTTTAAGGTGATAGATAATGAGTTTCATGAATGTTTTATGAGGATATAAGTGTACCAAATGATGTTAGAAAACATTAGGAGGCCTTAGGAGAAGTTTGGAGTCAAATGGGCAATGGAAAATAAGGGTTGGTGCAGACCGACCTTGCGACCGAACTTGCCAAGGTCGGTCGAGCCCATTTTACCCTGCGAGAATTGGTTTCTGGAATGGACCGACCTTGGGGACCGGACTTGCAAGGTCGGTCGGGCATGGATTTTAGTACGGATTGAGTCTCTGGAATAGACCGAACTTGGGACCAGACTTACAAGTTCGGTCGGGCCTGAATTTTCAAAGGGAAGAAACTCTCGGGAATGGACCGAACATGGGACCGAACTTACATGGTCGGTCGGAGTAGAATTTTCTGGCGGTAATATGTTCTGGAATGGACCGACCATGGGACGGAGTTTGTATGGTCGGTCGTAGTGTAAATTTTCAAACCCGGAAGTCACTGGAATGGACCGACCTTGTGTAAGTGTAACACCCCATCCAACATTAACACACTTACAATAAACTGCAGCGGAAATACAAACCTCATTACATTACTTAACTCGTTGGTGTTACACGCCGTTAGCCACCCACGTGGCTAACAAGGCTAATCCATATACATTGTACCGGTCTGATGGGCTAAATTCCCGAGCAACTACATAGTATTATCCCTTTCCATTAACAACAACAACAACATACACCTTTCAACTATACCGAGTATTTATAAATTGATGTCGACAACAATTTCGGTCTTACTACACCTACTGTATATATTTAACTTACAAGGTTACCCATGTACATCGACTACCCCGTCCTACTCTCGAACGGCTCCAGCTCTTGTACCTGAATAAGAAAGAAGAGAAAGGGTGGCCCCCAAGGGGCTCAGCACCTTTGCTGGTATGGTAATCCCGCAGCCCACATGCTACCGGGCCACGCACAACTAATTGTCGTCTTAGCATGCGGTTGATTATATTTAAATCTGCATGTAACAGTAAACACACAACACTTAACATTTCGCCTCAATGGGCTCAACAAACGGATAATACATCCTTACTTGATAAGTCACTCATGGTATTCATTATCCCTAGAGTGTTCCTCCTCTAATGGAGCTACTTCCTTAATAGACGACACTTACCCTTAAATCGGGTTATCCTTAAACGCCTCTTATCACAAACTGGGATTCATTTCCATGATCCACATACTCCACATTTTACAACATATAACATACACTACATAACAACACATAACAACACTTGCACGTTTCAACGTGTACATCATAACATCACAATAGATATTGCATCACAAACAAAATACATAACATAGCGGGAATGGTTCTCTTAGGAACCGACCCAAACATTGTTTATACACTGGTGAGCCTAGAGAATGTTGCCAGTCTCATGATAAGCTCGTTATACAATAGCAACAACACTCATTACCGTCCTAATAGTCGGACGAGTAACTTAAGTTAAGGCGGTTCGGGTTTGGAGGCCCGAACACACCACACAAACACATGTTCCCCCTAAACCGATCATAAGTCAGAATAGCTAAGCTTTGGAAAAAGCTAATGGGAGATCATAACCCGTGAGGGAAACAACCATAACAAAGAGAAGGGTAAGGCTAAAAAGGATACCCTCTCCCAAACAACGCGCGACCGGCCAAACCGGATTCCTCACCACTGTTAGTACATACTTACTTTAGATATTAGTTAGAACCCCACTATGGAGTCTATCATAACTACACACCATACAGTTACAACTGGGTTAAACACACAAGAGAGATCCCTACATTCACATACACATATCACACAATTAACACACGCATAGCCGTGGTTAGTACGTCCCATGGTTCGGGTCGTTTACTCCGAATACCGAACTCTCATGTGATCCTAGACTCAGTTAACTAAGGTTAACACTTCCGAGGTTAAATGGTATCGGAGTTGTACACGCCACATAAATGAATTATTGTAAACTCATTACATGTTTAATCTTACAACATGGCAAACATACAGAAAACACATTGGCATACAAGCCGGTGTAATCCGGTAGGACACAGGTTGCAAGAAAACCATACCTGTCACCGGAGTCCACTTTACCACGTCCACTTACGTTCCTCGAGCAATTCTCGAACAACTGATAACATTACATGTATTTGTATTAACATCGGGGTAACATGATTGTTTAAAGTCTAATGCTTATAACTTTTCCCCGTTAACTTAGTTGAATAACTTCACATTTTAACTTATTTTACCTTTACATTTTAATACAACTTTTCACTTACTTGATTGTCATTATAACCCACCTAATATGTCTTAAACAACCTTATTACATCATTACCTAACAATCCCCATCATTACATGTCATCTCATAACCTTAAACAAATTTTTATTTTATTTTTTACATACTTTGGGCCGTCCGACCCACCGTCCGACCCACAACTGGGTCGGACCGTTCCAGAAACTTTTCCCGTCTTTTAAATACACATGTCCGACCCATGTCCGACCCAACCATCTGGGTCGGACCATTCCAGAGACTTAGAGCACACATGTCCGACCCATGTCCGACCCAACCATCTGGGTCGGACCATTCCAGAAACTCCAACGGGTGACTAAACAAAGGCTGTCCGACCCACCCTGGGTCGGACCACTGGGTCGGACAACATCAGAAGTTGTCCAAAACTTGTCAAACTTTCTCCAAACTTTTCCTCAAGCCTCCTAATGTGTTCTAACATCATTTGGCACTTCAAACACATCATTTGGCACTTCAAACTTTTCCTGGGTCGGACCACTGGGTCGGACAACATCACACACCAAACCCATTTTATCATTCACAAATTTCTTACAAAATTCCTAGCACTTGGAATGTTTTCTCCTTAAGATTTCTAGGTGGTATTTCACCTATAATGACCACTATACCAAGGTGTTCCTCTACACCTTAACATCATCTCTCAAACTTCTTTTCTTACTAACTAAATCTCCTTTTTCACATCTTACCTAAACATCACTTCTTCCTTGTACATCAACATTTCTAAACCTTTAACAACCTTCTCCAAGACTTAAATACATTCTCAAAACACACATTGAATCCCTAGAATTTCCAAGACAATACCAAAGTCCTTGTAGCACATTAGAACACCTCTAAAACATGTTTTCTCTCTTAGTAAAACATTTGTTCACCTTTAACACTTCCTAGTTCACCCAAGTTCCTTTAAGCACTTACAACTCCTTATACATTATACAAATTTTGCCATGGGTTCTCTTGTATATACTCACATCCAAACACTTAGGTTTTTACCTTATTTCATTCAAGAACACCTAAAATCCATCAAACACATTTTTATACACAAACTTCACACATTTAGCACTACATCACAATATAGTGCATAACTTAAATTTCTTGGCACTTAGGCCCTTAAATAACATGGCTCTTAGGCCCTTAAATTGCATAAACCTTAAACACTGAATTTCCCACATAAATAATGCCTTTAACCTGCAAATACACCCAACAATACATATGCCCTTAAATAACTCCTTGAGAGCATTTTACTAGCTCATTCACCATTGGCTCCTTAGATCATTTTAACAAGCAATCAAGCTCATTTTCCTAAGGCATTTAAATTACATTGAGGTAGTTTGTTTACCTCTTTTTCTCACAAACTTCTTTCTTGTTTCCTTGTAAAAACCGGTAAGCTTAGTTGCTTGTCAACTTCTAAACATTACAAAAACAATGTGATGAGTATTCAAGCTCCAAGCTTAATCTCATTATAAACCCTAGGTTTTACATTGTTCAAAGAGCATTAAGATAGTTGTTTTACCATGGTCTTTGAAGAGAGTTTGAATATCTATGAAGAGAGGACTCCACCAAGTCCTTGAAAGATTCAAATGGAGCTAGAACAAAGCAACAAAATGAGCACCATTAATGGTGATTTTCAGACATTACACAAACATGAAGGAAATGCCATTTTTCTTTTAGTTTCCTTACCTTGAAGCAAAGGAGAACAATAATATGTGAGAAGGTGAGCTCAAGCTCCTTCAATGGTGAATCTCCATGGCACCAAAATTGAGTTCTTGAAGATTTGAAAAGATAGAAATGTAGAGCTTGGTCTAACTAGAAGAAAGGTGGTCTTGAAATTAAATTTGGATCATGGAGCTAGAAGTTACAAGTGAAAGAAGATGGAGAATGGTATGGTTTGCTGTAGCAAAACCGATGGAGTTTGGGAGAAGATGAAGAAGGCTACGGTGGGTGTGAGTGGGAAAGAAAGAATGAAGATTGGAATTGCTTTTGGAAGCTATTTACATGTTATAAAGGTAACTTCTACCTTTCACTTACTTTTCCTTCTTTCTTTAATTTTTACTAGCTCATGGTGGTGAGTCACCACATAATAAAACCGGCCCCCATATAATTAGAAGGGTGTTTTGGTCTTTGTTGACCAATTTAACTACTTATGATAACATATGTTACAAACTAGCTTATAAAAATCACTATTCACAGAAACAAGGCACATAGAAGTGAAATTTTTGATTTCCCATTGATATAGACTTGCAAATGTGATACTATATAGTACACATGTTAATTAAAGAGTAATGATGGACATTTAGCCATTCAAAACTCATTTACAAGACAATTTTTCAAAAATGTGCTTTAAGACTCCTTAAAGCACATTTTGTGTTTTAACTTGTTTTCAAGCTTGGTTTTCTTAAGTAATTGATTTAATATGTTCATTAACATATAAAGAAAGTATAGGTATGACCATTAGGTCTTATACAAATTTATTCCAAGCTTAGAGCACATTTTGCTCTTATTGACTTTAAGGTATTTTCTTGTGTTTTGTTTGGTTTCATTGTCTACCAAGGTTTCCTAAGGACTTAATTAGCCTTATTAAATCATACTTGAATATTATTAAGTCTTGGTAGGCTCTTTGGGTCCTAACCAAGCTCGCTCATAGCTTAGAGCATGTGTTTTGCTCAAACTGTGTCTTAATGCTTTATTGCATTTTACTATGGTTTAAACTGTTCACTGATGTTTCTAAGGAACTTTTAGCCTTTACATACCATAGTTTGATATTTAAACCACATATCAAGGTTTGGGGTATTTCAATCTACCCCCCTTAAAAGAACTTCGTCCTCGAAGTTTACACTTCCCTCACATCTTGGATTAGAATACGGGGATTACTTATAGAGATAAAACTTCCATAACCAAACACACTTTACATCACAACCTCGGACTTAATGGTCCGGGCAACACATTCACATCCACACATAACATAACATATTCACACGATAACCTCAGACTCAATGGTCCGGGTATCTTAACAACACTTACACATACATAACAACCCCTTTGACTCACTGGTCTTGGGTAACATAACAACATTTAGACACATAGGTCTATGTAACACAACACATTTAGACTCATAGGTCCTAATAGCATACACTTTAGGAGATCAAAGCCAAAATAACATTTGTCACACATACCACACAACATGTCATAGCATGTTTAGCAAACAAAAATATCTTTGATATACACTATGATCCCGTAGAACCTGGTCGCGATGGACACCTTCCGTCCCCGTGCCTTTGGGAGATCAAAACAATCACTTAAATTTGAAATTTTTCCTTGTGAGGCTAAGTAAGAAGACTTTAATTATATAAAGTATCTATCAACGTTTTATAAATACCAATTGAAAATCCTTTTGAAAACACACACAACTCCAAGTCCAACTTAAGCTCTTTGCTTCTTTTCTTAGCATGGTTATTTGTGACCACTTATAGGGAGTTTCAAGAGTCATCCAACCCTGATGTGATCAGCATCAGTGTTGAACTATCCTTCCACCCCAATTTGTGTTCGGCTTCCCTTGATCGCATGCAAATCAAGTTCCACTTCCCCACTTCATTTTCAAGCACCAAATAAATCACTCATTTCCAATTTTCTATCTTTTAAATCATTCTAGTCATGATCATAACATCTCCAAGGGATAGAACTTCGTCTATCAGTTATTTCCATTCACTTTAATGTTGTTACCTAGGGAATCTTATTCTCACTAGGTTCTATGTCGGTTTCATACCCTTTCATGCATCACTATATAGTATATATATATACACATATATTTTATCAAAATACAACACCTGGTTTTACATTTATACACTGTCGGGGCTTTTGTTCCCCGGGAGTTTCTCTACTCCCACACTTGTACTATCACACACAATTGTCAACAAATACACACACTTATCACAATGGTATTCGCATCTTCTGTGCGCAATCACCACAATTAAACGATGAATGAATGCGTATGTTTACATAACACACACACCAATCATTAAAACAAATTGTTTTGTGCTATGCACAACATAAATCACGTACACTTGTACGGTAATACACACTGAGTGGTTTTGTGCTCTACCCCCCTTAAAAGGGATTACGCCCACGTAATCAATCACTAAACATTGACTTATAATGTTCTGCCGTCGTGAAGTGTTTTAACTTCCACGCGGTCTATTACACAATGGATTCCGATTAGAGGATCTTAACCATATTGGCGGTTTAGTTCCTAAACCAAGAATTCTCATTGGAGTTTATTTAAACTCTTAGTTGGTTTCAATTCTGGCCTGATAGGCTTCTAGGCGTTAATAATTAGCCATCCACTCATGTTCACCATGTACATTCAACACTTGAATCACTGGCTCACTAGTTTCTGCTGCGAAACTCTAGTAGTTGTAGAGCTTAATTGCCCTTTTTTTTGTTATTCTTACTGTATTGTACATCCCCCCATATATCACCTTTATCTTGGTAATAATGGTTTCTCAACCGACGCGTGGTATCTCTTACCGTTAGCGAATTCGGTGAGTTATAAACTTCCTATCCACTTCCATAACAATTTACTGTGTATACAGCTATGTATTTCACAATGATTGACTTGTTCCCTTCCGACTTACTGTCGGTTGAGATTGAGCTACTACCTAGTGTGTAGTGCTCTCTCAGCTATTTACAACATTTGGGGTATATTCCATACCGGTATTTGGCAGTTAGTGCTACTGTAGTCACTTACTGTTAATCATGCCTCCACATTTGGTTTTGTACAAGTACTCCTTTATTGGTGCGGTCTTGCATTTCCTATGCATCGGCCATTATAACATTATTGCTTCACAATTAACATGTTTCCAATTCCTAGCTATCCCACTCGTTCATTACTGCGCAAGTGCAATACCAAAACACTCAGTCATACAGAGTGCAGAGGCGTAAACTCTTGATAGTAAATCCCTTATGTGATTGCAGTAGGAATTCACACTGAGTTCCTTATCACATAGTACCGACCATTGGCTTATTGCCCAGTCTGTGTATCATCACTTGCTTGCATGTCCATTGAGTTTAACTCATAACTGGTCTTATCCGCCACATCATTATTTAACAACACTTATACAACGGTCGCTTACTGCGCACCGTGCTTATTGTATAACACTAACTCACATCGTATTTACTGTCACATTAACTTCCACGCATATACTTACATCACTCGTATTATGGTTTGTCATTCTTTTGGATGACTACTGAATACTCCTGGAGCGTTGCTCACTCGAGTCTCAAACCGATGTTATTTAGCTCGGTGCTTCACTTTATATACATATACTACTAAGCTAACTGCTCACTTTCAATAATAACATCGTCCATCCTTAACATATTTCTTGAACTTGATTCACATAACTACCGCTTCTGCGGTCTCACAATATCGAGAGGTATCCCCACTCTTAATGCAGTGGTTCGTTTACCACTCTATTCACTTATATAACATAAAATTCTACAATCAATCTAATTTTCATAACACATTTTATTTGTGGCTTATAAGCCTTACTGCCTTGAGCTGCGCTCATTGTAGGCTGTCCACACATATGTACTTCTCTGTACAACATTACATGGTTTGGATATTATATTGAGCTCCATGACAAGGTCATTGCATTCCGTTTCCTTTCATGGGATGCCCCTTAGGATTGTCAGTCCGTCTCCTGACAACTTATGTCTAAACTGGGTGTTAATTTCAACCCTTGTGTTTTTGTCATGTCATTTCGTGCAACAATTGTTGATGCGAACACCCTTCAAGGATTGCTCCTGGGTGTTGTTAAGTTATGCCTTTACATCAGGTTCGCACTTATTGGTACATTCCGTTAGCCATGCCGTTTGCGTTCTTAACTGGCTTATTATCTCCTCCTGTGAAGATCAGCATTTCCTGGTAGTGTAGGTACCCATTCCAGGAGTTTCATCCCGTTCATTGCACACTAATGTGTCCACATTAGGCATCTGCCTTGCCATGCACAGGCTGGGTCTCCGTTCCAGCTATCATGTTTATCCCTAGGGATCCTTAAGACATATGTGATGTCTTTACATAACAGTTAGTGCACTTCGCACCTCCTGACTCTTAAACATTTCCTTGAAAATGAATTCACTAATTCCTTTAGTCTATTTATCTTAACTGAGTTCCTTAACTTCAACTACTCCTTGTAATCCTTAGCTCTTGTTTGACTCATGCTGCTGACCGTAGACGGAGTCGACTACTTCCCGTGTTTCGGACTCCACTCGTATACATATGTGGGGTACCATACTGATACATTGCTACTTACCCAACTAACCCATAAGTAGGTCTGCCAGGCCCACAAGCTCCTATCGGAGTGCGGTCGTCCCACAATTCAGTTGGTACACTCGTAGTGTCCGTCACACGCCTAGGTGAAGTATTCTGTTGTCAACTCCCTTATATTGTCCCGTGACAATATTCGTTCCTTGCTTCCCGAATTTAATCGAGGGAAAGTTTATCCACTGTTGTATCTTTATCAACTGCCCTTGGGTTTTTACTGGTTTGGTTTAAAAGAAGGTTAGAAAGAAGTGTTGGTTTGAAAGAAAATCTGGTTTTGAAGGAAAAAGGGTTTGAGCAAATCTGAGTTTGAAAGAAAATTTTCATGGTTTCACAACATCTTCTTACCTTAACCATGTCTAGCTCCTTGCTGACTGGTGTACTTACAATTACAGGGGTTAGGCTAACAGGCCCTTCCACTGTTATGACGATCACATTTAACTTTCTAGTACTTGACTAAGTACTTTGTAGTGGTTATAAATTTCCCGAACAGCCCTGTTATAGCAGCACTTGCTATGGCAAGTGCGCCATGCTAACTGGCTATCGGTTTAACACATACCGGTTGTGGTATTGTTTTTACCCATACTGTCATCAGTGGCCTTGTTGGCCCTCACTGATCTTACTGCCTTGGTAAATACTCTTCTAGGTGATTTCTCATTGTCTTCACGTGATAATCATTAACTAGGGTGTTTCCCATTCTAGGAGACCCCTTTTTCTTGCTTAGTATTGTATCCTCTTGGTAGCCCGTTCCACGTATTTGGGCACTACGTTGTAGTTCCCTTGTCGGTTGGTATACCGTTGGTGTTTTATTTATCAACTGTGGTTCCGTAGACACTTGTCTCGGGTGTTATTAATCCATTTCTTGCCTGTTGCACGATCAGTGCGTTGCAAGCTGGTTGTCCTCGACTGCTCGGCATGTCGACCCAGGTTGCCGGAAATTCTATTCTCTTATACACAAAATCCTTCATTCCTCGCTATTAAATGCGGTTAACATTGTTCAGATGGAGACCGTCTCCGGGATTCCCAGTTTTCGGGATCTACCGTATGACAGGTTCTCCGTACCCTAAAGGTATTTAATAACAGCCAGATCGGGTATTCCCGAGTAAGAGTGGACTTCCATCTCTCTGGCGTTCTTGCCCAAGTTATAAAACAGGGATTGTGGAGGGTGGGATGGATATTGTAGGTTTCCAGTACACACTGGAAATTCCTATCTAGCGTATCTCTCACGCTATCACTCAACCCTTAACCCAATGTACTTAAATCCTAACTCGGTACTTCCTAAGCTCGGTAATTCAGTCATCAGAGCGATACTTCGCTCTGATACCACTTTTTGTAACACCCCATCCAACATTAACACACTTACAATAAACTGCAGCGGAAATACAAACCTCATCACATTACTTAACTCGTTGGTGTTACACGCCGTTAGCCACCCACGCGGCTAACAAGGCTAATCCATATACATTGTACCGGTCTGATGGGCTAAATTCCCGAGCAACTACACAGTATTATCCCTTTCCATTAACAACAACAACAACATACACCTTTCAACTATACCGAGTATTTATAAATTGATGCCGACAACAATTTCGTTCTTACTACACCTACTGTATATATTTAACTTACAAGGTTACCCATGTACATCGACTACCCCGTCCTACTCTTGAACGGCTCCAGCTCTTGTACCTGAATAAGAAAAGAAGAGAAAGGGTGGCCCCCAAGGGGCTCAGCACCTTTGCTGGTATGGTAATCCCGCAGCCCACATGCTACCGGGCCACGCACAACTAATTGTCATCTTAGCATGCGGTTGATTATATTTAAATCATGCATGTAACAGTAAACACACAACACTTAACATTTCGCCTCAATGGGCTCAACAAACGGATAATACATCCTTACTTGATAAGTCACTCATGGTATTCACTATCCCTAGAGTGTTCCTCCTCTAATGGAGCTACTTCCTTAATAGACGACACTTACCCTTAAATCGGGTTATCCTTAAACGCCTCTTATCACAAACTGGGATTCATTTCCATGATCCACATACTCCACATTTTACAACATATAACATACACTACATAACAACACATAACAACACTTGCACGTTTCAACGTGTACATCATAACATCACAATAGATTTTGCATCACAAACAAAATACATAACATAGCGGGAATGGTTCTCTTAGGAACCGACCCAAACATTGTTTATACACTGGTGAGCCTAGAGAATGTTGCCAGTCTCATGATAAGCTCGTTTACAATAGCAACAAACACTCATTACCGTCCTAATTGTCGGGACGAGTAACTTAAGTTAAGGCGGTTCGGGTTTGGAGGGCGCGAACACACCACACAAACACATGTTCCCCCTAAACCGATCATAAGTCAGAATAGCTAGCTTTGGAATAAGCTAATGGGAGATCATAACCGTGAGGGAAACAACCATAACAAAGAGAAGGGTAAGGCTAAAAAGGATACCCTCTCCCAAACAACGCGCGACGGCCAAACCGGATTCCTCACCACTGTTAGTACATACTTACTTTAGATATTAGTTAGAACCCCACTATGGAGTTTATCATAACTACACACCATACAGTTACAACTGGGTTAAACACACAAGGGAGATCCCTACATTCACATACACATATCACACAATTAACACACGCATAGCCGTGGTTAGTACGTCCCATGGTTCGGGTCGTTTACTCCGAATACCGAACTCTCATGTGATCCTAGACTCAGTTAACTAAGGTTAACACTTCCGAGGTTAAATGGTATCGGAGTTGTACACGCCACATAAATGAATTACTGTAAACTCATTACATGTTTAATCTTACAACGTGGCAAACATACAGAAAACACATTGGCATACAAGCCGGTGTAATCCGGTAGGACACAGGTTGCAAGAAAACCATACCTGTCACCGGAGTCCACTTTACCACGTCCACTTACGTTCCTCGAGCAATTCTCGAACAACTGATAACATTACATGTATTTTTATTAACATCGGGGTAACATGATTGTTTAAAGTCTAATGCTTATAACTTTTCCCCGTTAACTTAGTTGAATAACTTCACATTTTAACTTATTTTACCTTTACATTTTAATACAACTTTTCACTTACTTGATTGTCATTATAACCCACCTAATATGTCTTAAACAACCTTATTACATCATTACCTAACAATCCCCATCATTACATATCATCTCATAACCTTAAACAATTTTTTTTTTTTTACATACTTTGGGCCGTCCGACCCACAACTGGGTCGGACCGTTCCAGAAACTTTTCCCGTCTTTTAAATACACATGTCCGACCCATGTCCGACCCAACCATCTGGGTCGGACCATTCTGGAGACTTAGAGCACACATGTCCGACCCATGTCCGACCCAACCATCTGGGTCGGACCATTCCAGAAACTCCAACGGGTGACTTAACAGAGGCTGTCCGACCCACCCTGGGTCGGACCACTGGGTCGGACAACATCAGAAGTTGTCCAAAACTTGTCAAACTTTCTCCAAACTTTTCCTCAAGCCTCCTAATGTGTTCTAACATCATTTGGCACTTCAAACACACCCTTAGCCATGTACTAAACTCTTTAAATCACACACCAAAACCATTTTATCATTCACAAATTTCTTACAAAATTCCTAGCACTTGGAATGTTTTTCCTTAAGATTTCTAGGTGGTATTTCACCTATAATGACCACTATACCATGGTGTTTCCTCTATGCCTTAACATCATCTCTCAAACTTCTTTTCTTACTAACTAAATCTCCTTTTTCACATCTTACCTAAACATCACTTCTTCCTTGTACATCAACATTTCTAAACCTTTAACAACCTTCTCCAAGACTTAAATACATTCAAAACACACATTGAATCCCTAGAATTTCCAAGACAATACCAAAGTCCTTGTAGCGCATTAGAACACCTCTAAAACATGTTTTCTCTCTTAGTAAAACATTTGTTCACCTTTAACACTTCCTAGTTCACCCAAGTTCCTTTAAGCACTTACAACTCCTTATACATTATACAAATTTTCCCATGGGTTCTCTTGTATATACTCACATCCAAACACTTAGGTTTTTACCTTATTTCATTCAAGAACACCTAAAATCCATCAAACACATTTTTATACACAAACTTCACACATTTAGCACTACATCACAATATAGTGCATAACTTAAATTGCTTGGCACTTAGGCCTTTAAATAACATGGCTCTTAGGCCCTTAAATTGCATAAACCTTAAACACTGAATTTCCCACATAAATAATGCCTTTAACCTGCAAATACACCCAACAATACATATGCCCTTAAATAACTCCTTGAGAGCATTTTACTAGCTCATTCACCATTGGATCCTTAGATCATTTTAACAAGCAATCAAGCTCATTTTCCTAAGGCATTTAAATTACATTGAGGTAGTTTGTTTACCTCTTTTTCTCACAAACTTCTTTCTTGTTTCCTTGTAAAAACCGGTAAGCTTAGTTGCTTGTCAACTTCTAAACATTACAAAAACAATGTGATGAGTATTCAAGCTCCAAGCTTAATCTCATTATAAACCCTAGGTTTTACATTGTTCAAAGAGCATTAAGATAGTTGTTTTACCTTGGTCTTTGAAGAGAGTTTGAATATCTATGAAGAGAGGACTCCACCAAGTCCTTGAAAGATTCAAATGGAGCTAGAACAAAGCAACACAATGAGCACCATTAATGGTGATTTTCGGACATTACACAAACATGAAGGAAATGTCATTTTTCTTTGAGTTTCCTTACCTTGAAGCAAAGGAGAACAATAATATGTGAGAAGGTGAGCTCAAGCTCCTTCAATGGTGAATCTCCATGGCACCAAAATTGAGTTCTTGAAGATTTGAAAAGATAGAAATGTAGAGCTTGGTCTAACTAGAAGAAAGGTGGTCTTGAAATTAAATTTTCATGGAGCTAGAAGTTACAAGTGAAAGAAGATGGAGAATGGTATGGTTTGCTGTAGCAAAACCGATGGAGTTTGGGAGAAGATGAAGAAGGCTACGGTGGGTGTGAGTGGGAAAGAAAGAATGAAGATTGGAATTGCTTTTGGAAGATATTTACATGTTATAAAGGTAACTTCTACCTTTCACTTACTTTTCCTTCTTTCTTTAATTTTTACTAGCTCATGGTGGTGAGTCACCACATAATAAAACCGGCCCCCATATAATTAGAAGGGTGTTTTGGTCTTTGTTGACCAATTTAACTACTTATGATAACATATGTTACAAACTAGCTTATAAAAATCACTATTCACAAAAACAAGGCACATAGAAGTGAAATTTTTGATTTCCCATTGATATAGACTTCCAAATGTGATACTATATAGTACACATGTTAATTAAAGAGTAATGATGGACATTTAGCCATTCAAAACACATTTACAAGACAATTTTTCAAAAATGTGCTTTAAGACTCCTTAAAGCACATTTTGTGTTTTAACTTGTTTTCAAGCTTGGTTTTCTTTAGTAATGGATTTAATATGTTCATTAACATATAAAGAAGGTATAGGTATGACCATTAGGTCTTATACAAATTTATTCCAAGCTTAGAGCACATTTTGCTCTTATTGACTTTAAGGTATTTTCTTGTGTTTTGTTTGGTTTCATTGTCTACCAAGGTTTCCTAAGGACTTAATTAGCCTTATTAAATCATACTTCAATATTATTAAGTCTTGGTAGGCTCTTTGGGTCCTAACCAAGCTCGCTCATAGCTTAGAGCATGTTTTTGCTCAAACTGTGTCTTAATGCTTTATTGCATTTTACTATGGTTTAAACTGTTCACTGATGTTTCTAAGGCACTTTTTAGCCTTTACATACCATAGTTTGATATTTAAACCACATATCAAGGTTTGGGGTATTTCAGTAAGGTCGGTCGGTAAGGTCGGTCGGACCTAAATTTGCAAAAAAAAAAAAAACAAGAATAGCTTAATTAATAAACCCTAGGGGGGGTATAATGTTGGTAATCAAGTATAAGTTAAGACATTAAAACATGTCATATAATCATGTTAACCATTTGGTAAATTTGAGGTTAAATAAATTAATTAACCGACGTTATTAATCATGTATAGGAGTGACCTACGGTGGAAACATATCGAAGCAAGGACCAAGGTATGGTTTTCTTGCAGTCTGTTGCCTACCGGTTTACACCGGCTTGTGTGTTGTTTGTTTTTCTGTGTGTTAATGACTTTGTAAGATTAAACCATGTAAAGAGTTTACAGTTGTTAAATATTATTATGTTGTTAAGTATGACTCTCTCTTCCGTTGTGTGTGTCTAACAAGACTTAACCTACTATTGTGAATTGTGTATTGAGTTCAATAATGAACTACTATCAAGTGCTAGCGGGGGAAGTGAGGAGTCCGGTCTGTTCCGGCCACGCGTGTGAGTATGGGAGTCGATGTCATAACCGGTTCGATTCTCTTTGTATGTTATGGTTGTTTTCCAATTTGGTTTCCAACCTTCCCTTTAGCTTAACCAAGGCTATTTTACTGACTCACGTCGGGCCACAGGGGCATACTATGTGTTGTTCGGTGTGGTTGGATCACTATATCCGAGGCACCTTGTGTTAAGTTATCCGTTCAACCTAATAGGACGGTGACGAGTTATGTAACGAGCTTGGCATGAGCATGACAACATTCTCTAGGCTCTCCATGAGAACTAATTGTGTTGGTGCTCTTCCTTAAGGAATTGTTCTTGTGTGTTATGTGTGATGTTGTGAACAATACCTATATTATGATAATTGTATATGTTGTGTGTTTTAAAAAGAATGCCATGTCACCATGACAAATAGTTGCGCGTATCCCGGTAGCCGATGGGCTGCGCGTTAACCATACCAGCCAAGGGTTGCTGACCCCCTCGGGGGCTCCATATTTCTTATGCTGCAGGATGAGGATCGAAGAAGCGGAATGGCTTTAGATTCTAGGATGCAGGTTTACTTTTGATTACTTTAGGATGTTGGGCCGGGATGCGCCTGTGCTCCCGTGGCATTACATATTTTGGTTGTGAACAGTTTACAGTGACAGTATACAGTGAATGATGTTAGTAAATACTCGGTATTATGTTAATGTATATGTGGTTATTAGTTCTATGCTCGGGAGTCTGTTCATCAGACCGATACACTTGTATTTATTCAGCCTTGTTAACCACGTGGGTGGTTGACGACGTTGTAGCACCAATCGTTTAGTTATTGTTTAGTTGTTTAAATTCCGCTGCGATTTCACGTAATGTTATGTGCGTAGTAGGGGTGTTACAAAAAGTGGTATCAGAGCGAAGTATCGCTCTGATGGCAAGAATCCTGAGCTTAGGGATATACCGAGTTAGGAAACCTAACTACAGTTACCTAAGTGAACAGTTATGGAATGGTTAACCACTAACTAAGTGTGGAAATACCTTATAGTCGGGAAAAGCGTTACAATCATTGGACCGATAAGTGTGCAAGTATATTACTAATGGGTGATCATGTGAATTCAGATGTCAGGTCGACCGAGAGGTAGAGGCTGTGGACACGGCGATGGAGATACGGGTGACCAGAGCGAGAATACTACGGCTCAGGCAGTAGCAGCCGCCGTAGCCCAGATGGTACCCCAATTAGTAGCTGCGATGCAGCAGGGGCAACAGCCCGGAGTTCAACCACCAACACCGCCACCGCCACGAGAGACCAACTGGGTCAAGGCGTTGGCTGATCTGAGGCCACCATCATTCAGTGGGGAGACCGACCCTCGTAAGCTGGAGGCGTACATCTCCGAGATGGAGACCGCCTTCGAGACCTTAGCGGTACCTGAGGAGGTCAAGGTTCGACTTGCCGCATATTACTTGAAGGGTTCGGCACAGAGCTGGTGGAAGTTAGTACGGGAGGGCAGAGTTGCTGACCCAACCTTTCAGTGGAGGGAGTACACGGCTCTGTTGCGAGCCAAGTACTACCCAATACACGTGCAGGAGGTCAAGCGCCTGGAGTTGGACAACCTGAGGCAAGGGGATAAGATGACGGTAGATGAGTATTACTCAGCCTTCATCGGACTTATCCACCTGCTACCGGATCTGGGTTACTCAGACCGGATTCTTGTGAACCGTTTCTACAGCGGACTGAGCTACCGCCTACGCTATGGCATTGGGCCAACCGGATATACTACTTTGCAGGAGTGCTACCATGCCGCTGCAATTGTGGAGATCACCGTTCGTCTGAGGGACGAGGAGAGTGCGCTCAAGCGCAAGGCCATGAACGAGGGCCAAGCCACGCAAGGGCAAGGGGGAGGAAAGAAGAGGAAGCCATACCCCCAGTCCCAGAAAGGACAACAACAGGGTGGCAAGGGCCAGACCTAGACCACCACAACTGAGGAGCCTCTTCAGCTCACCTATGCGTATGCGGCTAAGCCTTTACGCTCTTACCCACCCAAGGGTAATTAACAAATTTCAATACCGAAATCTAGTGTGTGTTATTAACTTGTGAAGTATGTGTTGAGTGTGTGATATGTTAGCAGCTTGCACGGGCTCTGGACCGGAGCGCCACTATTACTGCAAGTGGTGTAACGGAGACCACCCCGGCAAGGACTGCAAGGGTAATGATGTGCAGTGCCGATACTGCAAAAAGATGGGGCACCGCGACTATGAGTGCTGGAAGAACCCGAACAGTAAGAACTACAGACCCAAAGGGAAATGGAAGGGTAAGGCCACTGCGACCACCGATGGCCCGAAGACGGCGAATCAGCCACCCCCAGATCAGAGGTACACAGATTCCCAGAAGGGGAAGGGGTCGGGGTCCGGCAAGGCCGCCCTGAATGTGGTGGACCGGTCTGAGGCGCCAGGGCCCTCTTCTAGACCAGGTACCACCTAAACTATTGAGTGAAATAAGTGATTGCATACCGCATTTCATGCATGTGTGTTAGTGAGTTAAAGTAAACAACCATGTGAGTAAACAATTAAAGTATAGTGTGAAAGTCACCTAATTAGATAACTCTAAACTTAAAGGAACCTTCAATATATGTTATCCAATCCCACCCACACCAAACCCTGAAGAAACTACCATCGGCATCACCGACTTTTCAATGGAGCAATGTCAGGTCATCCGACCTGGTATGGTACTCTTAAATGGATACCTGACACCGGAAGCACAAATCCATATCATCAGACGATGCGATGAACTTGGAGCAAAACCTGGAGGTTTCTACACACCTGAATACTCGAGCGGATCAAGAATGAAATTGAAGATGATGTGCATGGGTAAGGACTGGAACCCTTACACCAAGACATATCAAGAAGTGCAATCGGAAGATGGAGCAGCTGTGCCAAGTATACCTGAGGAATTCCTTGCGGTCGTTAACCACGCCATGGAAATTGCTCAGCAAGTTGAAACGGATTCAATTCCAAATGTGAAAGCAGATCTATGCATTGTGAACTTCTACCAGAAAGGTGGACGGTTAGGTTTACACCAAGACAAGGACGAGTCACCCGAGTCTCTAAGTAAGGGAGTACCCGTGGTGTCTTGGTCCAATGGTGATACCGCACTGTTTATTTATGGCGAGCAGAAGCGTGCTGACCTCACAAGGAAGTTAGTACTAAAATCAGGAGATGTGTTAATCATGGGTGGGCAGTCAAGGATGCTATATCATGGCATCAGGAAGATCAAACTGAATACCGCACAGTCGGCAGTGATCAATGCCACACACATGAAACCCGGACGTTTGAATTTGACCTTCAGACAGTTTTAAGCTTTGTATAATTATGTGATGTGTTGGACCAGTGTATGTTAAGGATGTTGTAAGTGTTAATCATGGCGACAGCATAAGCCAACGAATGTTGTAAAAAGAGTGTGTTAATGAATAAAGTGGAGTTGTTTGAAGTATATCAACCGTGTTGTTACCCAATACTTATTAGTTTGCCAATGAGTTTGGCTGTGCTCTCGGAACGGGAGGTATACTGAGTGTCTGCAATGAGGCAATAGCCGGCAAGAGCGGCACGATCCTCACCGGTACCTTTCTAGTCAATAGCGTGGACGCTTCGATCTTGTTCGACTCCGGAGCCTCACACACTTTTATTTCGCTATCGTTTGCGAAGAGGCTGGGGTTAGACGGTGATGAGATGCCAGACTTTCTAGTCACTCTCCCGTCAAAAGAGCGGATCAGGTGTACCCGCTACCACCGAGATGTTGTTGTGAGAATAAGAGGTGAAGAATTTCCGATCGACTTGATAGAGTTCGACGGACTTGGTTTTGATGTAATTGTCGGGATGAACTGGTTGGAGCGGTACAAGGGCAGAATCCTATGTGCCGAGCATCGTCTGCTTCTTAGGGGTCCGTCTGGGGTTACTATATCTTACCGCCAGAGGCCCAGGGAGCCTTCGACTCAGATCATCACCGCCATGGCTATGTATCGTGAATTACGACGAGGGAGTGATGTATACCTCTGCTATGTCCAGGACATAGAGAGAGACCCAGAGTTTAGTCCTGATGTGCCGGTAGTGTCGGAGTTTCCTGATGTATTTCCTAAGGAACTGTCGGGCATGCCGCCAGCACGGGAAGTTGAGTTTGAGATCAACTTGGTTCCGGGCACCGGACCAATTGCGAAGGCGCCCTATCGTATGGCTCCAGCAGAAATGACTGAGCTCAAGGAGCAGCTGAGAGACTTACTCGACAAGGGGTTTATTCGCCCTAGCGTTTCACCATGGGGAGCGCCGGTCCTCTTCGTGAAGAAGAAGGACGGTAGTCTCCGCCTGTGTATTGACTATCGAGAGATGAATGCAGTTACGGTGAAGAACCGTTACCCTTTACCACACATCGACGATTTATTTGATCAGTTGAGGGGAGCATCAGTATTCTCCAAGATAGATCTACGATCTGGATACCATCAGATTGCCATCCGGGACAATGATATTGAGAAGACAACATTCAGAACTAGGTATGGACATTATGAGTTTACGGTTATGCCATTTGGTCTATCCAATGCACCAGCCAAGTTCATGGACTTAATGAACCGCTTGTTCCAAGATCAGTTGGACAAGTCAGTGGTAGTCTTCATCGACGATATACTTGTGTACTCGAAATCGAGAGGTGAGCACGAAAGCCACCTAAGAAGTGTGTTGCAAACATTGAGAAAGAATCAGTTGTATGCGAAATTTTCAAAGTGTGAATTTTGGTTGAACCAAGTATCCTTTCTTGGTCATGTGATCTCTGAGGCCGGGATCGCTGTTGATCCGGCAAAGATTGATACAGTGCGCACCTGGCCTAGGCCGAAGACAGTTACCGATATCAGGAGCTTCCTCGGTCTGGCAGGTTATTATAGGAGGTTTGTGAAGGACTTCTCCAGTGTCTCGATGCCGATGACTTCCTTGATGAAAAAGGATGCACCATTCGAGTGGACAGTCGACTGTGAGAGTTCTTTCCAGAGTCTCAAGGATGCTCTGACAACTGCACCAGTCCTGACTTTACCAGACGGTCCAGATAGTTTTGAGGTCTACTGCGACGCATCAGGCAGAGGTATGGGTTGTGTGTTGATGCAACACGGGAAGGTCGTAGCTTACGCCTCCCGACAGGTGAAGAAGCATGAAGAGAACTACCCTACCCACGACTTAGAATTGGGGGCCATTGTCTTCGCACTGAAAATATTGCGACATCACTTGTATGGGGTAAGTGTGACGATTTATTCTGAACACAAGAGTTTAAAGTACTTGTTCACCCAGAAGGAGTTGAACATGAGACAAAGAAGGTGGGTTGAATTTCTAAATGACTACGACATTAATCTGCAATATAAGGAGGGTAAGGCAAATGTGGTAGCTGACGCACTGAGTCGCCGAGCACACTCTCTCCATTCGCTAGTCTCTCATTCTAGCTTGTTGAAGAGGTGCGGAGTGCTCAGATGACGGATCAGTACATGATGGAGATTAGACAGAAGCTTATTGATGGCACATTCGAGGGTCAGAAGTACGAGTTCAGACTCCACGATGATGACCTTTATTAGGCTTAATGCCGATTGTGTTACCGAGGAGTAGCACTGAGTTGAAGAGCGCATATTGAGTGAATCCCATTGTTCTAGTTCTACTACTTCGATTCCCCAGCTTCAAAAGATAATAAGGGATGAAACTAGATTTTTGGTGGCGAATGAAAAAGGATGTGAATGACTACATGTTGAGGTGTCCACTTGTCAAAGGTCCAAGTTGAGCACCGACGGCCTGGTGGTATGGTACAGCCAATGCCAGTGCCTGAGTGGAAGTTCCATGATATTTCTATGGACTTCGTAGTAGGGCTTCCGCCTACAAGGGGAGGTCTGAATATGATTTGGGTTGTTGTTGACCGACTGACCAAGGTGGCTCGATTCATACCGATGAAGGACACCTGGAAAGTGGCAAAACTAGTAGAGCTCTTTGATAGAGAGATTGTTCGGCACCATGGGGTACCAAAAACAATTGTATCTGACAGGGATACCAGATTCTTATCGAGGTATTGGGAATCCACACGAGAAGCACTGGGTACCGAACTTAAACTGAGTACAGCGTTTCACCCACAGACAGATGGTCTGAGTGAGCGCACCATCCAGACACGTGAGGATATGTTACGTGCATGTGCACTTGACTTTCAGACCAGCTGGATTGACAAGTTACATCTGATCGAGTTTAGTTACAACAACAGTTACCATGCTTCGATCAAGATGTCCCCCTTCCAGGCTTTGTACGGTAGACCATGCCGCACGCCATTATGCTGGGATGAGTCGAGTGAGACGGTCATTATAGGACCAGAGTATCTGGAACAAGTTAAGGCAGAAGTTCGCCAGATCCGGGCTAACATGAAGGCAGCTCAGGATATACAGAAGTCGTACACAGACGTGCGCAGACGTGACCTGGAGTTCGCCGTGGGCGATCAGGTATTCTTGAGAGTATCCCCCATGAAGGGAGTGATTTGTTTTGGCCAGAAAGGCAAGTTGAGCCCGAAATATGTGGGGCCATATGTTGTGACGGAGCGGATCGGCCCGGTAGCTTACAGACTTTATTTACCCGCCGAGCTGGGCAAGGTACATGATGTATTTCACGTATCCCAGTTGAAGAAATATATGTCTCATCCGTCTCATGTACTTCAGCCTGAAAGGCTAACCTTAGAGCCGACCATGCGATCAGTGGAGACTCCGGTACGCATTCTGGATACTAAGACTCGAGACACTCGCCATAAGTCTGTGAGACTGGTGAAGGTTCTCTGGTCTAACCAGGACGTTGAGGAGGCCACTTGGGAGCTGGAAGATAAGATGAAGGCGAAGTACCCGTCATTGTTTACTTCTTAGCGTTTGTATATATAGGGTACGGGGCGTACCCCTATTTAAGGGGGGTAGAGCCGTTTCGGTTATGTGTGTACGACATGTATTTGGATACATTGTCTGTGTTGTGTTGTTATGTTGTTACCCTGTTATGTTACAGACCGCTGAGTCTGAATGATGTTGTGATGTTTTGTTGTTTGGACCTTGTGTCCGATGTTATGTAAAGATGTTGTTAATGTTGTTATGGAAATATTGTTGATATGTATTCCCGTGTTCTAATATTTAGGATATGTGGAAGTGTGAACTTTGGGGACAAAGTTCTTTTAAGGGGGGTAGATTGAAATACCCCAAACCTTAGTATGTTGTTTAAACATTTAAATATGGTATATTAAGACTAAAAAGAGTCTTGGAAACATTAGTAAGCAAATTTAACCATAGAAAACACAAAATGTGCTTTAAGGTCAATAAGAGCCAAAATGTGCTCTAAGCCTGGGATAAGCTTGGTTAAGACCTAATGAACTTACTAAGACCTTATTTATATACTAATGAACATATTAAACCAATTACCAAAGAAAACCAAGCTTGAAAACAAGTTAAAACATAAAATGTGCTTTAAGGAGTCTTAAAGCACATTTTTGAAAAAATTGTCTTGTAAATGAGTTTTGAATGGCTAAATGTCCATCATTAATCTTTAATTAACATGTGTACTATATAGTATCACATTTGGAAGTCAATATCAATGGGAAATAAAAAATTTCACATCTATGTGCCTTGTTTTTATGAATAGTAACTTTAATAAACTAGTTTGTAACATATGTTATTATAAGTAATTAAATTGATCAATAAAGACTAAAATACCCCTAAGAGCATAAAGGGGGCTGGTTTTTTTTAAGTGTGGTGACTCACCACTCTTGTTAACTTGTTAAGTAAATAAAGAAGACTACTTTAGTTACTATTTACTTTACTAAGTACAAATATCTTCTAAAAGCAAAACTTATCTTCATTCTCTCATTTCCCTTCATTCACACCGTCTTCTTCCTTTCTTCTTGCTCTCTTCTACGGTTTGCTACAGCACCACCATCAACACCAACTTCCATTGTCATTATCTCCACTAGTACAAAAATGACCTATTTCGGCGCCCCTATCTCGGCGGTTGTACTAGGAACCGCCGAGATAGGTCCTCCGTAATTTTTTTAATTAAACAAATAACATCTATTTCGGCGGTTCCTAGTAACAACCGCCGAAATAGATATATTTGGTTGTCTATTTCGGCGGTTGCTACTAGGAACCGCCGAAATAGAGGTTATTTTTTAATTAAAAAAATTACGGAGGACCTATTTCGGCGGTTTTTAGTAACAACCGCCGAGATAGGTCGCTTAATAAACACCCCCACCCAGCCCCGACTCCGTTACGCTGTTACAACCCTAACCCCTCTTCTCTTCTCTGTAACGGGCGAATTTGAGTACCAATCTCGACAGCCACCACACCACCGCCGCTCCGACGTCCGTCGCCCTCCTCCCGCCTTCGCCGTCGTCGCGCCGCCGTCGCCGGTCGTGCGTGGTTGTCATCGGAAGTTGTTGCTGCAACCAAGAACCGCAGCTACAATATACCGGGTAAAACAAGTCCAATTCGGTTTTGACTAAAAAATTACAAATGTGTTGTTAAAATTGGTAGATGTGTGTCACATTATGATTGTTGATGCTGATATTTATTGTGTGTGTCAAATCTTTGAAAGATTTGGTTGTTAAACTAATCAAATTATGTATGAACACAAGGTGTTTGATGAAATGTCTGAGTGAATATTTTTACTGTTTTTGCCCTTTTTTAAGTATAGTTAGGCAGGGGCGGACCGACTTGGGTGCGTACTGTGTTTGTTGACACATATGGAAAAGAAAATTGCCTAACATTTTACTTATTGTTATAATTAACTAATTTATTTATTAATTTAACACATTGTTACGGAGCAATAGAGATCTGTACTATATATATAAACCCTAAAAAGTCTTAACAAAGCACTGCAACTCCGCGAGTCTGTAAAGACTGTAGAGGAGTACGAGCTTCTCTCCTATATTTTATTCATCAATCAATCAACATTAAATTTTATTTTTTTAATAGAATTACTTATTTACTTGTACGACGCATACTATTATATTCAACAGTAGCATCAAATTTCAGCTTTTTAATCGATTAGCTAATGACAGTAGATTTATATCATGGTAAGACACATAGATCAGAAATTGATATCTTTTTTTTCTGCTGCCTAGTTTGCTATAGTGTTTGCCAAAATCAAAATATTTTGTGGGTTCAATTTTTTTCTAGTCATTAATTTTTATATTTAGGTATTCAATAGTTTAACTATTAATTAAAAACTTGTTAAGTAATTGTTAGTAACAATTTAATATATCTTACATTTGTTGAACTGAAATACAATTAATAGATATGGTATAATTAATAAAATTAGTACATTTATTTCTATAGGTTTGATATGGAAAGGTTTTTTATAAGAAAAATAGCTTCATCATCGGAGCCAACGCCCGCCCAAGAAATAATTGATATACCGAACGAATGTGGTTGATAAAGATGTAAACAAAGTCGTGTTGTTAGCAATATAGTGTTGCGCCCTCAATTGATACTTATTTTGCGTTTGCGTTGCCTCTGTAGAGATTGGTACTGCTACACGTCTCGCATGCCCGATTGAGAAGAGGGGCTGAAAACAATTCCTTTAGGAACCGGTAATATACTTTAACTTATCTCTTCATTCTCTTCACTCGCTGTAAATTTTCAATTAACGTAACTACAAATAAGGAATAAATTTGGTATATATTAGTTTGGTTTATGATGGAAATTTGTGTTGTGAATAATTGGTGAATGCTTAATAATAAGCATGGTTGTGTCTTTGTAGAGGGAAATCACTAAATGGGTTCACCGGATTGAAGTCGTACGGGGCTGAATACCTTTCATTTGTGAACCCGTAATATACTCAACCTACATCTTCATCTTTTTAGCTCATTATATATAATTTTGCAATCCTAATTACAAACAATTAACATACGTAAACTAATGAGTTTGTATTCTATCTACAGAGAAGTGGTTAACAAACTCCTCATTCATTGCACGGTAGATTGAAAGCGGAGTGGAAGAACGGTAATATAATCTAACTTATCATTTTCTCTTTTGTACTTTGTATTTGATTTCCACAAATTATTGGAATTTGGTTTGATGAATAAATTTGGTATATATTAGTGTGGTTTATGATAGAAATTTGTGTTGTTGAATGATTGGTGAATGCTTAATAATAAGCATGGTTGTGTCCTTGATTTCCACAAATTATTAAAATTTGGTTTGATGGATAAATTTGGTATTAGTTTGATTTGTGATGGAAATTTGTGTTGATGAATGGTTGGTGAATGCTTAATAATAAGCATGGGATAGGTAAAATTATGCAAAAGTCATGCCGATTTTTTTTTAAATTCTCTTCGTAATTAATATTGTTTGATGTATGTGTATATGTCTAACAATATCTAATTTTTTTTATCAGGTCTCACTACATTCAAGTCCGTGAATCACCCTCTTGTTTCCCGCCTTCTTCCAGTACTGTTGCACTTTCCTCCTCTGTGCACAAGTAAGTAACTAAACCTTATTTTTTTTTAATAAATGCAATTATGTATTTAAATATAATTGCTAGTACATAATTTAGCTTCATTCCATATTTGTTGATGCATTTCTTTTGTAATTTATTTTTTGTTGCATCTCTCACACAGAAGCGTACCTCTCAGGAACCAGTCTCCCCTGTCCATAAATCCTTAAAAACAAGTACGTATTTTAACTCTCGATTCTTTGTTAATCTCTAAACCGGTTTGAACTTATACAGTGGAGAATTGAAAGCGTTGATTTGATGATCTGAATTTGCAATTGGTTTTCAGTTAGCTAGTAAAGAATTGATTTATTTTAATTGTTGGTTGCTGCCATTGTTGGAATGTTTGTGGTTGTGATGACTTTGGTGAGTGCTGAATAATAAGCACGGGATGTGTACAATTATGCAAAGGTCATGCCGAATTTTTTGTAGAAAAAGTATTCGTAATATTGTTTTAAACACCGGTTTCTGTTTTAGAAGTGCAACAATTTCTTAAATTTAAAATGCTAGTTTATTTTGTGTTTGCAACCTTAGAGTTAGGCTAGACTAATTGACAATCATCCCAGTCATGCTCCATTAAGAAATAAACATGTGCAACTTAATACAGGCCATATTCTACAAAGGCTCTAACTCACACCTGTGATCTGTTGCACATGTAGTATGGAGCGTGACTGGATGTATGGTGATAGAGGCGAACATTTTGACAAAATGCTGAAAGAGTTTTGCAAAGCTGCAGTGCAACACAAGGACAGGACAAAGGCGGAGAAAATTCCATGTCCTTGTGTTGATTGTGGTGTGGTTAGACATTATTCAAGCATCAACCTCGTACAACTCCATGTGAAGACCCGTGGTTTCATGCCACATTATACAAAATGGATTTTTCATGGAGAACGTGTTGAAGATAATGCTTCATCTTCCTACAGTCACGATCGGTGTAACTCAAGAACCGAGCAGACATTCGATACTACTAACGAGTCAGAACTCCCAAGCGCTTCCGGAGTCAATGTTGACAGTGAGTCGACTTATCATGATGAACAAATTGACGAGATGCTTGATAACGTTGAGGATAACTTTGTCGACCGGCCGGATGAGTATCAAAGGTTGTTGGACGCATCCAAAACGGCGTTGTATCCTACTTGCACTAAGTACACGAAATTGACAGCTATATTGAATTTGTTCAACCTGAAGGGAAGATATGGATTGAGTGACAAAGGTTTCACGGCATTCCTCGAGCTCATTCATGATATGCTACCGGATGAGAACGGTCTCCCTACCACCACGTATGAGGCAAAGAAATGGGTGTGTCCAATGGGAGTAGAGTACAAAAAAATTCACGCGTGTCCAAACAACTGTGTGTTGTACAGGGGTGAATACGAACATCTGGACAATTGCCCGAAATGTTCGTTGTCCCGGTATAAGCATAAAGATGGTGAGTACTCCTCCGTTCAGAAAAAAAGCCCTCCAGCAAAACTTGTTTGGTATTTGCCGATTATACCCAGATTCAAACGGTTGTTTGCGAATCCGAAAGATGCAAAGAACTACGATGGCATGCGGAGGGTAGAAAGAGTGATGAGAAACTAAGACATCCAGCAGATGGGCCTCAGTGGAGAAACATCAATAGACGGTACAAAGAACATTTCGGACATGAAGATAGGAATCTGAGGCTTGGGTTATGTACTGATGGAATGAACCCGTACGGCACATTGAGTAGTCAACACAGTACATGGCCTGTTCTGCTAGTGATCTACAATTTGCCCTCATGGTTGTGTATGAAACGAAAGTACATCATGTTATCGCTCCTGATATCTGGTCCCAAGCAGCCAGGTAATAGCATTGATGTGTACCTTGCCCCTCTGATCGACGATTGAAGCTATTGTGGAATGAGGGGACCGTGGTATATGATGCTTATGCAAGAGAGAATTTCACGCTCAAGGCTTTGTTGTTCTGTACCGTCAATGACTTCCCTGCGTATGGGAACTTGTCCGGTTACACGGTTAAAGGAATTTGCATGTCCCATATGCGAGGAAGACACTTGTTCGGACCGTTTAAAACATTGTGGGAAGAATGTTTATATGTGTCATCGACGTCTTCTCCCCGAAGATCACCCTTATCGAGTAACGAAGAGAAAGTTGTTCAATGGTCAAGCCGAAACTCGTGTGGCCCGTCTACCTCTGACCTCTGAGGAAGTGTACGAAAAGGTTAAGGACATTGTAAATGTATTTGGAAACACATCAAAACCGGCGAAAAACATTTGGAAAAAGTGTTCTATCTTTTGGGAACTACCTTATTGGCGTCATATTTCTGTGAGACACTGCTTAGACATCATGCACATTGTGAAGAACGTTGGTGAGGCAGTGAGTGGGACTTTACTCAATATACCCGGCAAAACAAAAGACGGATTGAAAATCAGAAAGGACATGCAAACCATGGGTATACGAAAGGAGTTACACCCACAAGAGAACGGGAAACGAATCTACCTACCTCCTGCATGCTACACGCTCTCAAAGGCTGAAAAGATTAGTTTCTGCAAATGTCTGCACTCGGTAAAAGTACCGTCTGGGTACTCTTCAAACTGGAAGAACATTGTATCGATGAAGGATTTAAAACTTTTAGGCATGAAATCTCACGATTATCATGTACTGATGTTACATCTTCTTCCGGTCGCAATTCGAGGGATATTGCCATCTGATGTCAGAAATGCTTTAACTCGGTTATGTTTCTTTTTCAACGCTGTTTGCTCCAAGGCAATTGACGTAACCTCTAGATGATCTACAACGTGAAATTGTTATCACATTATGTCAACTTGAGATGTATTTCCCACCATCTTTCTTTGATATAATGGTACATCTAATTGTGCACATCGTTCGAGAGATACAGTTCTGTGGTCCGGTATACTTACGGTACATGTACCCTTTTGAACGGTACATGGGTATTCTGAAAAGTAGAATGAAGAATAGGTATCGACCAGAGGGGAGCATTGTTGAAGCAACAGTGACTGAGGAAGTCACGGAATTTGTGACCGATTATTTGAGTGAGGCAGAGTCTATTGGTATCCCAAAACCACGACACTATGGCAGGTTTAAGGGTAAAGGTGTTATTGGTAGAAAGATCGTGCAAGTTTCGCGTCTACTTATTCATCAAGCACATTTGTTTGTCTTACAACATCTTGAGGTTGTTGAACCTTATTTGGAAACCCATATGGTTGAGTTAAGGCATCAAAATCCTTTGAAAGGCCACATTTGGCTGACAAAGGAACAAAACCGAGTTTTTATCCAATGGTTCAAAGATCATGTGTTGACATTAGCATCATCAGATCCAGAAGCTGTAAGCGAAGAGATCAGATGTTTGGCAATCGGACCTGAAACTAATATTACATCATTTGAGGGGTATGATATTAGTGGGTATACATACTACACTGCACGCCAAGATGCCAAATCGATAAACCAGAATAGTGGGGTAAAAATTGAAGCTGCTGCCACTGAGTACCACAGCGGTAACCGATCTCAACCAGTTAGTAATTGGTATTATGGTGTCATCGAGGACATCTGGGAACTAGACTATGACATTGATTCCTTTCTGTTGTTCCGGTGCAAGTGGGTGGACAACCGACGCGGGTACCAAAATGATGGAGGGCTTACCTTGGTTGATCTTTCACGGTTACACGGTTATAATGATGATCAATTTGTTCTGGGAAAGGATTGCGAACAAGTGTGGTATGTTGAGGATCCGAAAGACTGCAGATGGTCTGTTGTTCTTCCAGGAAGAAGGCCGGTTGTAATCGAAAATGAAAATGAGGATAACGATGAAAATGGGACTGTAGAGGAAACATCCTTGTTTCCTACTGGATTACCGGATTCGATTGATGATACCGAAAACGATTTGCTCTACGCACGATCACCATGATGAGGGTGTTTGGGTAGAAAATATGAAATGATTTATGTTTTTGTACGTGTCAGGTAATGTTGTTAGTAGAATGTAGACTGTAATATCATCTTAACTGTTATTGTTATGCATCATAGTATTTATGTTATGAGTTTATCTGATGAAAATGCTTTGTTTTTTTTTGCAGTGGATGATCACCCTATGGATGACCCCATTGGACGGCTATCTCGACTGGAGAACCTGAGCCACAGCAGAATAGACCAAGTAAGCGGGTCACAAGAGGAGGAAAGAAGAAGAAGGACCAGTTAGCAGTACACGAGACTGAGGCTGGCCCTTCACAGCAGACCGAAGAGGAGTCAGTTGTCCCACCAGAGGCGAAGAAGCAAAAGAAGAGAGGTGCAACACGTGGGCTGAAGGCTAACAAGGGCCCTCCTACAAAACCGGTGGACTTCAATCAGTTCAACCAACCCCATGGAAATTGGAAGAATGACTTCACCGCTTACGGTAGCCATTTGGTGAAGTCATATTGCAACATAAACCACAACTGGAAGCAAGTGCCTCAATCATTGAAGGATACTATGTTTCAGCGTCTTCAGGTAAATCTCTACATTATTACTATGATCTTTTGTGAAATAATAGAACATTTATGTTTACTTTACTAACTGAATGATCATGTACGTAGTCTCGTTTCTCCGTGGATCCCGCACTTAAAAAGGATGTGCTATCAGCGATGTCGAAACAGTTCCGGGACCACAAGAATAAGTTGGCTGACAAGTTCATCTACAAGATGCCTACTCCAGAAGATCCAGATGATCCAGATCATGGTGGAGACGGTGAGAGACCACCATGGGAGGTTTACGAGGGCATAACAGAAGAGCAATGGCTACAATTTGTTGAGAGGCGTCACACACCGGAGTTCCAGGTGCACTTTATTGTCATACATACATAAATTAATCTTAATTTCTTATGTTTTTTGTGTTCAATTTCACTTAACATGATCCCATCAATTTATGCAGGCTCTCCGTGCGCAACAACAAGCAAATGCTAAGAAGAATCTGTACCCTCACCACTTAGGTGGAAAAAGTATTGCTCAAAGGGTACCAGAATGGGAGCAAAAGGGATATCTGCCCACGGATGGCTCATTGGATGCCAGTGGCAGAAGAATGAAAGTGTGGGAGTTAAGCCACATTCCGAAGAACTCTACTCCCGAAAATCCTCAATACGATGAAGCCACGAGAGCAGTTATTGCTCAAATGGTAAGTGATATCATTTCATTTTTATTCAAACTGTTCATTTCATTTGTATATGAACTTATGTTAAACTAATAACTGTATTTGTGTGTTGTATTAGGGTGAATTAAGCTCTCAACTCACCCAGGGCACCTGGACCTCACAGAGGAATGATGATCCTCTTACACGTGCTCTTGGTAAGAAGGATCATCCAGGTCGTGCCATTGGGTTTGGTGGGCACGTTGGTATCCGCCAGGCATTTGGCGCACCCGGGTCCAGAATCAGCCAGGGAAAGTCGATTAGCTACGAGGAGCACCTGAGAGCGTTGGCTGAGATGGAGCAGAGGATTACTCAGAACGTCGACGAGAGGATCGCTCAGGCTATCTCAAGGATTCAGCCACAACAGCATGAAAGCCAAGAGGTTTCTCGACCACCAGTTGATCAGTCACCCATTCAGCAGCAGAGTGCACCGGTAGTGAGAAGTAGTGTCCACTCGGCTGATCCGTTTCCCTATGCATCTCTAAAGGTTAGACTAACATTTCAATTGAGTACATGACGATTATGATTTTTCACTTGATCACTAATATCATCATAGAAGAATTCACAATTTTTATCTAAACAAGTTCCACATAACACTCAGGCACCCACTGAGTGCCATCTGTTTTTACAAATTGGAGTAGAAGAGGTCATGGTTGCATGGGGAAAACTTTTCCCCTCTCCTCCAAGTGATATTGTGCACGGTGAACCACTCCGACATTACCATGCACGAGTGCTCTAGACGAATTTGTTGCAGAGCATGCTGACGTCGGTTTACCGGTGCCGATCCCCCAAAGACCTACCTTGCGTTCTGCACAAACTGTGACAGTGCAGTGGCCTGTACGATTGATCAGACTCCCTGGGCAGGTATTACTCTTAACCGTTGCTTTAAAACTATTGGTGTACCACCTTGCATCCATATACTTAATTAGACTAATATCATAGGATATGAGCCGACCGAAGACTGATAAGGGCAAAGGAAAAAGAATTGCCACACCTGTGCAATCAAAGGCATCCACAAATTTTGTGCTTAGAGCTGCTTTGGTGGAGAAGAGAATATTGTCCGGCTTGTCGACTAACATGCAGATTCTGCATTCCTCGTTGTTGCTGCTACCACCTGATTCTGATTCCCTCACTGTGGAAGATCCCGAGCGGATATTTCACTATATAGTTCAAGGAGAAGATATACTTCGATTTGGGATGTATATGTCCGACTTCGAGGAGTGCTTCAGGAGGGATTGGTTGAATGTGTCGATTATCAAGTCGGCCGCCATGAGAGTGACTTCTACCTTTTATATTTTGAATTCATTAATTGGTGATGAATTAGATGTTTGAATAAAAAGTTAATGACTAATGATATTGCCTCATAGGTGGGTGCATGATAAGGCGATCAATGTCTATGAAGATCAAAGATTTGGATTCCAGTGTCCTGCTATGTGCAGTGCAGTCCAGATGACAAGTGATATGCAAGGCCTTATGCAATATATGACGAATGCCCTCTTTTAATGTTCTAACAAGTCATTTATTATACTGCCATATCATTCAGAGTATGATATTTGACTATTTCTCTTAGTATTATCTAAAACATATAGTTTGTGTTAGTTGCTTAATGATTTCAACACAATGTGTAATTTGTGGACAGTCGACATTGGTCTTTGCTTGTGCTGGTGATGTCGAAGCACCCACGAATCTTGCAATTTGACTCACTTGGTAGGGGTGCCAAGAGACCGAAGATCTCCACCGCAATACTGGGGTAATTATGATGATGCTCAAATTGTTGAGATGCTTGAGGAATGGTCGGAGTTCGTCTGCACAAGTTTAATGAATTGATGATCATGAAGATGTTTTGTGAACTTTTTTTAGTATGTAAATGTAACTCTGTACACTTGTGGATAGTGTAATGGTAGATTTGAATTGTAATGGTGTTTTTTATTTGTAATGAAAGTGTGAATTGCATTGGTTTTGTGAACTCTCAAATTGTGGTGCGTCGTGGTATTAATTGGGAGCTTTTATAACTTTTTATATGTGTGTTGGAGCTCCCTGTGTGGATGAAGCTTTATTACAGGTCTCATTGAAGCAAATGCGGTGAATATATATATATATAAGCTGGAATGGAAAAAAACAAAAAAAAATACCCCTATCTCGGCGGTTCTTAGAGAACAACCGCCGAGATAGGCCCCTGGGATTGACCGATGGTGAGATTGACCATGAGTCTATCTCGGCGGTTCTTAGAGAACAACCGCCGAGATAGACCCATGGTCAATCTCACCATCGGTCAATCCCAGGGGCCTATCTCGGCGGTTGTTCTCTAAGAACCGCCGAGATAGGTACATCTAGTTCGGCGGTGCTCATTTCGGCGGTTCACAACCGCCGAAATAGGCCCATTGGAACCGCCGAAATAGGCCCTTTTTCTACTAGTGCTCGTAGCTCACTTAACCAAATCAAAAACAAACACCACCATTCTCTTCCTCTCATCAAGCTCTTCATTCCTATCTTCTCAAAACTTCAAGACCACCATTTCGGTGCCATGGAGTTCCACCATTGAAGGAGCTTGAGCTTATATTTCTACGTATTATTGATCTCCTTTGCTTCTAGGTAAGGAATCTCAAAGAAAAATAATGTTTCCTCCATGTTTTTATCATGACCGAAAATCACCATTGATGGTGCTCATTATATTGCTTTACTCTAGCTTCATTCCAACCTTTCAAGGAGTCCTCTCTTGATAGATATTCAAACTCTCTTCAAATTCCAAGGTAAAACAACTACCTTAATGCTTTAAAATAATATATGTAACTAGGGTTTACAATAAGATGAAGCATAAAGCTTGTATACTCATTTTATCATTTGTATAATGTTTAGAAGTTGACAATCAACTAAAAGCCTTGCCAATTTAGTCAAGGAAACAAGAAAGAAGTTTGTGAGGAAAAAGAGGTAAATATGCTAACCTAATGTGGTCTAAAGTCCTAGGAGAAATGAGATCATATTGCTTGTTAAAAATGATCTAAGGAGCCAATGGTGAATGACTTAGAAGAATGCTTTTAAGGGCTTAGTAAAAGGCATATGTATTGTTGAGTGTATTTGCAGGTCAAAGGCAAATATATTGTGGAAATTCAGTGTTTAAGATTTATGCATCTTAAGGGTCTAAGAGCCATGTTATTTAAGGGCCTAAGTGCCATGCAATTTATATTATGCACTATATTGTAATGTAGTGTAACTTGGGTGAAACATTGTGTGTGAGAGTGTTCTTGGTGAATTTAGTTGTTCTTGTGTGTTTAATGGAGAAAACAATGTGTTTTGGTTTAGTAATGTTCTAGGAGAACCTATGTCAAAATTTAGGTAAGAAGCAAGAAGTTCTAAGGGTTTAGAGTGAGTTTGGTAAGCTAGGAAATGTTTAGTATGGAAGGTGATCAACTAGTGGAAGAAACTTGCATTGAGTTCTTTAAAGATGTCAAAAGGGCTTAGGCAATGTTTTAGAGGATTTAGAATGCAAAAGATTGTATTTAGGACTTGTGCATTGTTGGTGAAAAAGGGATGAAGTGATTTGTTGCATGAGAGTTATAAAACTTGTAAGATGTTCAAGGAGTTGCTTAGAAAGAAAAAAATGCTTGGGAGATGATGTTGTAGTGGTGAGGAAATATTATTGGCATAGTGGTTATCATAGGTATGAAACACCACTTGGAAAACTAAGGACGAAATTACATAAGTGTTAGGAATTTCGGTATGAAATGAGTAAGTGTTTAAGGTGATAGATAATGAGTTTCATGAATGTTGTATGAGGATATAAGTGTACCAAATGATTTTAGAAAACATTAGGAGGCCTTAGGAGAAGTTTGGAGTCAAATGGGCAATGGAAAATAAGGGTCTGGTGCAGACCGACCTTGCGACCGAACTTGCCAAGGTCGGTCGAGCCCAGTTTACCCTGCGAGAATTGGTTTCTGGAATGGACCGACCTTGGGGACCGGACTTGCAAGGTCGGTCGGGCATGGATTTTAGTACGGATTGAGTCTCTGGAATAGGCCGAACTTGGGACCGGACTTACAAGTTCGGCCGGGCCTGAATTTTCAAAGGGAAGAAACTCTCGGGAATGGACCGAACATGGGACCGAACTTACATGGTCGGAGTAGAATTTTCTGGCGGTGTTCGGTGTGCTTGGATCACTATATCCGAGGCACCTTGTGTTAAGTTATCCGTTCAACCTAATAGGACAGTGACGAGTTATGTAACGAGCTTGGCATGAGCATGACAACATTCTCTAGGCTCTCCATGGGAACTAATTGTGTTGGTTCTCTTCCTTAAGGAATTGTTCTTGTGTGTTATGTGTGATGTTGTGAACAATACCTATATTATGATAATTGTATATGTTGTGTGTTTTAAAAAGAATGCCATGTCACCATGACAAATAGTTGTGCGTATCCCGGTAGCTGATGGGCTGCGCGTTAACCATACCAGCCAAGGGTTGCTGACCCCCTCGGAGGCTCCATATTTCTTATACTGCAGGATGAGGATCGAAGAAGCGGAGTGACTTTAGATTCTAGGATGCAGGTTTACTTTTGATTACTTTAGGATGTTGGGCTGGGATGCGCCTGTGCTCCCGTGGCATTATATATTTTGGTTGTGAACAGTTTACAGTGACAGTATACAGTGAAGGATGTAAGTAAATACTCGGTATTATGTTAATGTATATGTGGTTATTAGTTCTATGCTCGGGAGTCTGTTCATTAGACCGATACACTTGTATTTATTCAGCCTTGTTAACCACGTGGGTGGTTGACGGCGTTGTAGCACCAATCGTTTAGTTATTGTTTAGTTGTTTAAATTCCGCTACGATTTCACGTTATGTTATGTGCGTAGTAGGGGTGTTACAGTATTAGAATGACTTAGGCATTGTTCATGGACGTTTGGAGTTCAAAAGGGTGGTTTTAGATACACCAAAGTCATGATGGGAGTGTGGTTAAGCCTTGTGCAAAGTTTGGCGAACAAAGGAAGTATAATACCTTGTGAAGGATTAAGTATGAACTCGTGGGAAAGACTTGAGGAGTTTGTGTAAAGGTAGTGATGATGATGCAAAATAATGCTTTAGGAGTAGTTATCATGTGGTGGAGTACACTTTGGTTAGTAGAAGTAATGGGTATAAAATTACCACTTGGAAGCTTAAGGAAAAACATTACAAGTGTTAGGAATTTTGTATGTAAATGAGTAATTGTTTGAGGAGATTAGAAGTGAGTTGGGAAAAGAGTTTGGTGGATGTTATATGAAGGTTTAAGTGTGCCAAATGGTGTTAAAACACATTAAGAGGCTTGAGGAAATGTTTGGAGGAAATTTGACAATGTATGGGAAGTTTCTGCAGCCGACCTACCCAGGGGACCGACCCCAGTCTGGGTCGGTCGGGCTGAAACTGTGAACTCGGATGCTCTCTACACCCGACCCACCCAGGCGACCTACCCAGGGTGGGTCGGTCGGCCACTTATATAGATAAAAAAAATTTTAAGGCTACTGATGATGGGGATTGGTATGTAATAATGTTATAAGGTTGTTTAAGACATGTTAGGTGAGTTATAATGACAATTAAATGGGTGAAAGTTGTAGTAAAATGTGAAAGTAAAACAAGTTAAAAATGTGAAGTTATTTAACTAGTTAACGGGGTTAACTATGGGCATTAGATGTTAAACAATCATATTACCCCGATGTTAATGAAAGCAATTATAATGTTACCAGTTGTTCGAGGAACATGAGAGAACACATTAGAGTGGACCATGGTGACAGGTATTGAAATACCCCAAACTAATTAAACATGGATTAAACATCTAATCACATTAATTAAGGCCTAAACATGCCTTAAAAGTCATTTGAGAACAATGATAGTCAAACACAAAGCAAGATATTGCACCCTTTGACTGTTTATGGTAAATACATACCCAAATGAACTTGTTAGGACCTAAAATTTTGTCCTAAGCATATTAACACATAACTAAACATACTACAATCGTTGGACAACACTCCAACACAAAGAACAAGCATTTACATGCTTCAAGGTCAAGTAGGGCAAAAATGTGCTCTAAGAAACCTTAAAGGTCTTATGACCTCTAAATGATATAAAATTGGATTCCTTTGACCAATAATCATGTAAGGAACACAAAAAAACTGTTCTCAAAGAAAACTAAGCTTAGAAACATCTTGTGACACAAAATGTGTGCTAAAACACCTTAAAGCACGTTTTTGTGTATGAGCTCTAAGATAATGACTTTTTGTCACTTTAAAGACTATATTACATTCTTTATATCATTTATGTGACATGATAGACTATATTATAAAGTCTAAATCAAAGTTTAAAAATAAAATCAAAATGGGTGATTTTGGGTGAATAGTACCTAAAATAACATTTAATTACTTAGTTTTAACCATGGTCAAATGTCACCCATTGACCATACCACCCATTGCCGCCTTATATTAGCTGTCATACCCACCCATTAAGCAACATAAATATCTAGCCAATCTAATGAATCATCATATACTATTTCATAAAGTAACATTAATTAACTTAAAAGGCAAAACTAGTTTTCTTTCTCATTTGCCTTGCTTCCCAGCCGACACCAAGCTTCACCATCCTCTCTTTTACTTCTCCAAACTGTAGGAACTCACCAATTTCAGAAGAGAACACCAATTGACATAGGTAAGCTTAATAAGCCATTTTATGTTCATTCTCTTCACATTTCTTTCCTCTTTTCATGGAGATAAGCATCAATCATTTCCATCCATGTTTCTAGCTTGTTTTGGAGGTTAAAAGGAGGGCAATTCTCGGCTGTAACAAGGGAAGGAGGTGGAGAATTCTAATCTTGTTCTTAAGGTATAAAAATGTGCTTTAAGCGCTTATAATCTTCATCTTAACATACTTATTCAGTTGGTATATCAAGAGCTTCAAGGATTAGCCAAATCCATGCCAAAAACACCATTTTTGGCATTTTAATCAAGGTGAAAATTAGCCATCTTCTAATCTAAGTTGTACCGGTTTTAAAGCTTGATTTAGTAGCTCTTTTGATACTCTTGTTCTTCTGTAAAAAGTAGACTGAGACAACCTTTTCTTGCCTTGGTATTCTAAGGTAAATTTTACCTTGAGAATGTACATTAAACACTTGTTATGGTTAGCTCTTGTTTGGAGACTAATCATGCCTTAATTGCTGCTTGAAAACATGTAAATAAAGCTGTGGAAAATTTATCTCCAAACAGCCGTGGCCAAACAAGGCCTAATCTTGGCAAAAATAAGGTATAAATCACTTTAACTTACACTTGGTATATTAATATGTATTTATACATATGTGTATATATATGCCGTGAGTGAATATGGTTATTAAGGTCTTATGTTGACCTTAGGTGATTAAGGAATGGTTTAGTAAATTTATATAAGTAATTAACTAACATAATTGTCAAATTTAAGACATTATGTGGAAAATTGGTAAATATGGAAAAGATATGGGAGAGGCCGAGAGTTTAAAGTATATTTGGGCATTTTTGTGTATTTTATTTTATAAGCTAATGTTTGCAATAAGGCCATGTACTTTAGGCCATTTTATTTGTGTATTTATAAGGTTTTAATTAGGTTTAAGTAGAAAAAATATATTACCGCAAGGAATTGGGGTATTAAGTGTAATTAAATTAAATTTGGGGGCTATATAATAATAAAGCTGAAAATTAGAGTTTTAAATAAAAATTATAAGATTTTATAATGTTTTGGGGTTAAATGGTAATTTCTGAAAAATAGGGGTACAAACCGTAATATATGGAAATTAATGGTCAAGGCAATATTAAGGAGGTCAACCTTGACCATATGGTAGGATTTGACCAAATTAGATAAGTTAAATAACTTATTTAAGGTTTTATAATAAGATAAGTATTTAATTGTAACAATTTTATAACATATGTGGTAAATATGTTATTACCGAAAATAAAGGGTGTAAAATGGTATTATAAACACCCATGGGCTATTAGGAATTTTTAGGAATTCATTTGGTTGATTTTGGAATTAAAATAAACTATATATGTATAATATATAGTTATTATGTCATTATGACACTTTGGAATAGTAGATGGTGTGGAAATGTAAAATACTGAAAGTATATGGTTAGTACGGGTAATTATAACCCTTAGGTGAAATTTGGTGATTTTTAGAATAATATAAGGGTTTTTAATAAGATATATGTATAATATATAGTTTTAATGATATTATAAAACTATATGTTATAAGTTGTGCCTAATGGCAATTATAGAAACTTGGTGGGTTAGAAAAAGAATGTAGAATAGATTATGGGTCTGTTCGCAATTTTAAAAATATATATAACCATAGGTTATATTTGTATTAAGGTTTAAAATGTTATATTATATGACATATATAACATGGTATAAATAATGGGGTGATTTTGTAAATAAAGGAAATTATGGATTATGGAAATGAATAAGGTATAAATGTATATGCCTATGCGGCAATATATTATAGTTTTGTATAAAAACTATAGGTTATAAATTAAAGGAAATAAAATATCATATTATATAATATTAGTATATGGTATAACATTACATAATGTTATGTCGTCAAATGGAATATAAATAAAATATATGGCTGTACCGAATTATTAAGAGATGGAAAATGAACTTTAGACTAAGGTCTATAAGGTTATAAATGTTATAACAATTATATGGTATTAAGGTGGTTTAGATGGAATTAACATAAGTAAGGATATTCACATTAAATAATGTGACGAACTATAAATAAATAAGATTTATAAACTAAGGTGTATATTGAATAAACCTTAGGAGTAGTAATAATACAACATACATTGTTACATAATATTAGGATAATAATGCTAATATAAGTTGTATAATATAATACAACTAATGGGGATAATCATCTAATATAAGATGATAAAAATGTAACATATAATATAAGAGTTTTATAACTCATGGAAATTACCTATATGGTAAATATATACATGTACAAGAATAATGTATATAGGGATGGATATATATTAAGGTTGGAAACCATATAATATAATGGTGGTGGTTATTACAAAAAATAGTTACAAACTATAAGTTATAAGTTTTTGAATGCGAATATAATTTGCTAAGATAATGGATTATATAATACAATGTATTATAATGGATGGTGATAAAAATACAATGTAATAAATCATGCATGTATTCATGCAACTATAGGTTATATACCTAAATTAAATAATGGATAAGGTTAAAGTAATATAACGAATTAAACTTAACAGTCGAAACATTTTGACATACGAGTTTTAGTAACAAAGCCGACTGGTTTAGAGAAACCCGTAACAAATAACTGTAGAAATCCGGGGATGTATTGTCGGGGTTACTTGTTATTTGAAAATACCAGATTTAGTTAGTCATGGAGACTGACTTATAGTTTATTACCGTTTAGATCATACTTTAGACCAAGGCGCTTGACGAGCTAGTGGACTACACTGCGCATCCTAGGTCTGAGGTGTACGGTATGTAAAGGGGTTTGATCCGAGTTGTCCTATGGAATTCCTTGGGCTCGGATTTGGTTGATATCACTTGTGTGTTAAGTGTTTTCGATATGTGTATGTGATTATGTGTTACTGCATTAATTATTTATGCACGAGTGTCATACGGGACTAACACTACGTCGACTATAGATCGACTTATATAAACATACATATGAGTTTAATGTGATGACATGACGGTTACTTGATATGATACCATAGTATTAATGTTAAGTATATGGTAACCTAAGTAAAACACTTAGGAACGAGTCACGACATTGTCGGTCTCTAGAGCATGGATCTCGAACATGAATATAACCTAGATTACTTCTAGGTATGCGTGAGACCCATTGGGCAGCTAATTAATAAATTATATTCTCCATAAGACTAAGATCATATCTTAAACATTATGAGAGAGAGATGGTGTGAGTTGAGGTGAGGAATCCAGTGTAGTTTACGAACTACCTGGTTACGCATTTGTGATCACTGAGGGGTTCCCGATCAGGTTCCGCTCCAGGTTTATACCCAACGAGCCCTATTTGGATCGTGGGTCAGGTGGCTACGGCCTTTATATGGACGCCTTACGAGGCAAAGTGAATAGTCAGGGGCCTCCGGACCTCTGGTGAAATGAGAACCATTGTGTGTACGGGAGGACTACTGTCCATGGTGAGGTTATCGGGTTGTCTTAACATGACACCCAACTGGTATTTAATTAACATGGTTTGGATGGATGGGGCCTTGAAGGCCAAATTAAATTAACAAAGGATGGTGTTCGCCACGGCGTTTATTCAGTATTATTATTCGATATGTTCGATATACAATTGTTGTTTCTGATATTTTATGACTGTTGAATTGAATGGATGGTTGAGTGTTTGTGAATGTTAGGATGATGATTATGTATATTTATGCATGTATACTGCAATATTGATTATAACTGTAAAACGGTAAAGCATGAAACCAATCTAACAATAAGATGGTTAAAATGACTAAGTGACCATTAGGGTCCAGGCCCGGCATACTCAACGTTTATCGCTGAGACTACAATCATTGTGCAGGTTGTTGATTATCGCCAAAGCCGAAGTGCGGGAACAGGGTAGTTAGAGTTTGTTTTAATTACCGCACATGAAGTTTATTTGTATAACGATGTCAGACTGTGAATTGTATTATGGTACGGTTATGTATAATCAGGATTGGGTAGACGCTCACTTGTCGACGTTACGGTGTATGGACTTAGTATGATGTATTGGAGTTATCTCGTTATCACAGCGGTTAGCAGTTTGTTATGTTGATTGTTGGATATAGTTTGGCTTTGCTACTCGCATGGGCGAGTAATGGCCGATGACACCCGAGTGAGTATTATTGTTGTTATTATTTCTTCCGCTGTAAGACGTTTTATTTATTGCTACGAGAGAGATTATTACGTGTTTAAGGAGATGGGTGTTACAAAAGTGGTATCAGATCGGAGTACCACTCTGATGACAAGAAAATGGGTTAAGACAGTGAGCTTAGGACTTGGGAAATTACGGGAAACGTTTGTGAGGTACGAGATGACTCGTCCTAGAATGTATTGTGTTTAGTAACGCAAATTGTGTGATATGTTAGCCTTTAAGGCAATTCAATATCTATTGGTTGTGTACGGTAAATTACCGAGTATTTATGTGACATACTGTACTACAGATGTCAGGGGGAACTAGAGGGTATGGTACTGGTAGAGGTGGAGGCGGTGACCCCGTGATTCCAGGAGTTGCAGAGACGATTGTTGTCGTTCTCGCACAGCTTGGTACTCAAATTGGAGGAACACCAGCCCACTCGCCACAGCCAAGGGAAACGAACTGGCTAAAGTCAGTTACCGAGACCCGACCACCTACATATTCTGGGGAGCCAGACCCCATAGCCTTAGAGCGTTTCATAGCTGAACATGAGACACTGGTGGAACGTGTAACACCCCATCCAAAGCCTATCGTGGTTATCGCAAACTGAACACTTAATCGAATACGTCGCAGCGGAAATAAACAACACCTGGACCTTGCCACGGTCTGATCGTTAGAATATACCGGCTTAATTGCTTACAATACTTATCCAAAAATACTTATCCAGCTCAAACATCAACATTCACAATACCACAACCAACCGAGTACTAGTATCTTAAACATAATCTCAACTTGCATCAGTTTAAATATAAACAGTCGGGTGCACAGGCGCAACCCGAACTCAAAATAAATGTCCCACCCTAAGACTAACCGCTCCTACTCTCGTAGTGCGTCCTCATGGGTCTCTTACCTGCAAGTGTAAAAGTAGTCCCCGAGGGGGTCAGCACGAATGCTGGTACACCCTCTCATGGCCCCCAAGCTAACGGGGATACGACGACTAATTGTCGATAGCATGGAAATTGATTACATACACAAGCATAATATGAAGTGCAATAACAATAACCACAGATGAACATATATAGTTCACAACCAATGAACGACTCAAGCGTTCCCTTAACAAGTGGGTTAGTAACCCTCTCCTTAGTCCTCATTTCCTTAATCTCAGTTCCTTACCTTACCTTAATCTTAATCTCAATCTTAATCTTAACCTCAGTATACAAACCTTTCCTGGAAGGGATGGTTGTAGCTTAATTCGAACCTGGGATTTAGGTGATCCCACCGCACCATCTTAATGCCACCTACTCTGGACGGGAGTCCAGCGTAGCTGAGCCGGCAACCGGCCCTAGGCTACAAGTCCGAAGACAAGTCCTTAAGCGGAGGGCGGATCTGATTCAGATACCGTCCCCCTTTTTCCTTAGCATGCATGACCGGAGATCGGTCCCGGGTTTCCTCACTCGAGTTCCAGTTAGTAGAAATCTTAATCACCATGTGCTAGCTAAGCCTTAACGGGCATTAACCAACAACCACCAAACTTAACTCTTATTCTTAACTCAGTAAGTACTAAACTTGGTTAGTAACAATCTAAAGTCTCGCGGGTTAGTGTAAATATAACACAATCACAACGAGAACAATATAACCGGTTGCATGCTTTATCTTGTTTTAGTCATAGCAATTAAACAGATAGCACACAAGCCGAGGGACACCTCGTTAGCAAGCAGGTCACAAGAAGGACTGTACCGTTCACCGTCGACGATGTTTGGTTTATCTCCTTCCAAGTCCCAATTCACAAAGCCTAGACATTGATTCAGTTTTAGGTTATTAATTCCAACTCAATAAAATTACTTAACTTTCCTAGACATCAACTTTTACCCATTGTTTTTCACTAAGCCTTATGGTTTTTAACTCGACTCCTAAGTGCATCATTTCCTCATTATTTATTACACTTACTCTACCACTTAATGACCATCACACCCACCAAACAAGTCCTTAACAATCTCATAACATCCATACTTAATTATCCCCATCATTTCCTAACCTTAAACAAGGTTTTGGTCCATACAGTGGCCTGTCCAAACTTGTGTCCGGACTTCCCAAGTTCGGACACAAGCCGAGACTCAAAACTGAAAATAGACGCATGTCCGAACATGTGTCCGGACTTCGGAAGTTCGGACATGGGTCGAGGAAAACTCAAAGTAGAAGCAGACACGTCCGAACTTGTGTCCGGACTTCCAAAGGTCGGACACAAGTCGAGACTCTGAAAATTTTCACGCAACAGGGCCTGTCCGAACGTCCATGTCCGGACGGATGTTCGGACAAGGCAAAACACTCATTTTCTAAGCCTTCAAACACTTAACCAATTTTCACCAAACTTCTCCTAAACCCTCATAATGTTTCCTAACATCATTTGGTACACTTATACCCTCATACAACATCCACAAAACTCATTTTCTATCTCCTTAAACACATTAAATCATTCACCAAGATCCACCTTAATCATTATACATTTTCCTTGTAATAATGCTAACACTTGTAATGCCTTCCTCTAGGTTTCTAGGTGGTGGTTCATACCTAATGTAACCACTATGCCAAATGTTTTCTTCACCACTATAACATCATCTCCCAAGCATCTCTCACTATCTAAAACTATTTTACGCATTTACTAAAAGTTCCTTCACAAGTTTAAACTTCCATCATCAACACATTATCTCCTTCCTAGTTGTGCCCCAACATTTACCTAAGTCCTAAATACTCAAATACATTCTCTTGATTCCTAAATCCTCCACGGCGATACCTAAGTCATTATAAGTCATTAGAACACCTCAACTTCACCCTCTTTCATCAAGACAACCTATAGAACATTTCTAGTACTTCCTTAGTCATTAAATTCCCTTAGAATGTCTTAAACACTTAAGCTCTCCTTTAAATTTTTGCCATAGGTTCTCTAGTATATAATACCACCTAATACATGGTTTTTTTCTCCATCAAACAACCAACATCACCCAAATTCTCACCACAACACCTTAACACCCAATTTACACCAAAACCACACCACATCATCATAGTGCTTAAACTTAAAATGCTTGGCACTTAAGCCCTTAAATGACAATAATCTTAACCACTGAATTTCCACATATATATGCCTTCAACCTGCGAATACACTCAACAAGGCTCCCATTGAAATAAAATGCTTCTTGTACTTCACCTTGATATTCTTAAACTATCTTTTTCTCATTTGCTCCTTAGTCACAAGTTCACAAGTATAGTCATTGTTTCTCCTAGGTTTTATATAACCCTTTTCTAATGTAAACTCTCTACTAAACTCATCACATACCTAAATCCCATTCCCTTAAACAACAAAACACCTTAAGGTAAGTAATTTACCTTGTTCTTTTACAAGCTTAAAAGCTTTCTTCCTTAGGTTTTCTTTGTTCAATCTCGGTCACCAATGTGTATCTCCTTGCCAATGTTCTAACCAATATCCAATGACTCCAATGAGTACTAGATAACACATTAACCCTAAGGGACAAACCCTAGGTTAAAAATATGCTTTAAGGTATTAATGTGATTGTTTTACCTTGGTTTCTCAAGACAAACTTGGATATGAAGCAAGAAGGACCTCCTCTCTCCTTTGAAGAGTAGAAACAAGCTAGAACAAGGCATAAACATGGAGTTCCATGAGTATATATTTTCGGACATGTGAAGAAGAAAATGGTGAAAACCTAGATTTTCTTACACTTTCTTTACCTTAAGAGAATGGAGATGCCAATGGAGTCTCCAAACTTGAATTTCCTCCTCTAATGGTGGTTTGACTTGGCACCAAAATGAAGCTCTTGAAGTTTTGAAAAGATAGAAAGGAGGAGCTTGAGCTAACTAAGAAGAATATGTATTTTGTTTTGGATTTGGAGCTAAAATGAGTGAGTTGTGTGCAAGAGAAGGTGGAGCTAGCATGGAGAAGGGCTTCACGTTAATGGAGAAGAGAAAGAGAGCAAGAAATGTGGAACAAGGGAGAATGAAGAAGTGAGGAGAGAGGTAAGTAAAATGTGATATTTATCTTAAAAGGTGAATAGTACTTTATGCTTTATAAGACTTATTTGCTTTCTTAATTACTTAATGAGTCATGAAGGTGGTGACTCACCTCCTAAGAAACCGGCCCCCTTTTAGTAATGAGGGTAATTAAGTCTTTGTTGACCAAATGTCTCACTTATATAGACTTATGTTATAAACTAGCTTAATTAATTCACTATTCACCAAAACAAGGCACATTGTTGTGAAATTTTTTATTTCCCATTGATATAGACCTCCAAATGTGATACTATATAGTACATATAAATTAAAGAGTAATGATGGACATTTAGCCATTCAAAACTCATTTACAAGACAATTTTTCAAAAACGTGCTTTAAGACCCCTTAAAGCACATTTTGTGTTTTAACTTGTTTTCAAGCTTGGTTTTCTTTGGTAATTGATTTAAAATGACCATTATGATATTACTAAGGTCTTAGAACAATATTTGGGTACTCTCCCAAGTCTCTCCAAGCTTAGAGCACGTTTTTGTTAAAACTGCTCTTTCGGTGTTTCCTTATATTTTCTTTGATTAGAAATGTTTCTTAATGTTTCTAAGGCATTATTTAGCCTCCTTATATCTTAGTTTATCATTTAAACACCATATCTAAGTTTGGGGTATTTCAATCTACCCCCCTTAAAAGAACTTGTCCTCAAAGTTCACACATGTGCTTAACCATTCACGGTACACAATTCTCTTAATCTTAATACCACATCTTATATTCACATTCATACATCTCAAGACTCAAAGGTCAATCTTAAATACAATACATAAGTATCATACATAACTCAAACTTACACCGAAGTGTAGCAACTTACACAAATTCACATCTTAACCAACCAAACAAACGACAAACATGATCGTTATCGTTTCCTAACTCAAAAGCGAGGAAGCTCTACCCCCCTTAAAAGGGGGTACGCCCCGTACCCTATACAGACGATCTAGTCAGTAAATAAAGAAGGGTACTTCGCCCTCATCTTATCCTCTAATTCCCACGTGGCCTCTTCGACATCCTGGTTAGACCAGAGAACCTTCACCAGTCGCACTGACTTGTGGCGAGTCCCTAGTCTTGCTGTCCAAGATTCTCTGAGGAGTCTCCACGGATCTCATATTTGGTTCTAAAGTCAACCTCTCAGGTTCTAGCACATGGGAGGGGTGGTGCATGTATTTCTTTAGCTGTGAAACATGAAAAACATCATGCACTTTACCCAGCTCAGCAGGTAAATTCAACCTGTAAGCAACAGGGCCCACCCGCTCCGTAATCTCATAAGGACCAACAAACTTCGGGCTTAATTTGCCCTTCTGCCCAAACCTGAATACACCCTTCATCGGTGATACTCGCAGAAATACCTGGTCGCCCACTACGAACTCCAGGTCCCGTCGTCGAACATCAGCATACGACTTCTGCCTATCCTGAGCATCCTTCATGTTCTCCCTGATTTGCTGAACTTCAGCCTTAACTTGCTCCAAGTATTCTGGTCCTATAATGACCGTCTCACTTGACTCATCCCAGCAGAGCGGTGTACGACATGGTCTACCGTACAACGCTTGAAAAGGTGCCATCTTGATCGAAGCATGATAGCTGTTGTTGTAAGAAAACTCGATCAGATGCAATTTATCGATCCAACTGCCCTGGAAGTCTAAGGCACATGCCCTGAGCATGTCCTCCAGTGTCTGAATAGTACGCTCAGTCTGACCATCTGTCTGAGGATGGAACGCGGTACTCAGTTTGAGTTCTGTACCCAACGCTTCTCTGGTAGCTCTCCAGTACCTCGAAAGGAATCTGGTATCTCTATCTGACACTATGGTCTTTGGTATGCCGTGATGTCTCATGATTTCTTTCTCAAATATCTCAGCTAATTTGGTCACCTTCCAAGTATCCTTCATCGGTATGAATCGGGCTACTTTGGTAAGGCGATCCACCACCATCCATATCATGTTGAGACCTCCCCTAGCAGGTGGAAGTCCAACTACGAAGTCCATGGAGATATCATGGAACTTCCACTCCGGAACTGGCATCGACTGTACCATTCCGCCCGGTCGTCGGTGCTCGAATTTCACCTTCTGGCATGTGAGACACCTCAAGACGAACTCGGTAACATCTGTCTTCATCCCCGACCACCAGAAGTATCTCTTCATGTCTTTATACATTTTAGAGGCTCCCGGATGGATGGAAACTGAAGAACAGTGTGATTCTCTAAGTATACGGTCTTTCAGATCCGTATTGCCCCGTGGTATACATAACCGGCCCTTTAGTCTAATCAGATCATCGTCATGAAGTCTGAAGTCATATTTCTGACTCTCAAAGGTACCCTCTGTGAGCTTCTGTCTGACCTCTCTCATATACTCATCTGTCCTCTGAGCCTCTCGCACCTCATCAACCAAGCTGGAGAAAGAAACTAGCGAATGGAGTGAGTGTGCTCGACGGCTCAGGGCATCTGCTACAACATTGGCCTTCCCTTCTTTGTATTGGAGGTCAATGTCATAGTCTTTCAGAAACTCTAACCATCTCCTCTGTCGAAGATTTAACTCCTTCTGAGTGAATATGTATTTCAAACTCTTGCGATCGGTGTAGATCGTGACACTAACCCCATATAAGTAGTGGCGCCATATCTTCAAAGCGAAGACTACAACTCCCAGCTCCAAATCATGTGTGGGGTAGTTCTCCTCATGTTTCTTCAACTGGCGTGAGGCATATGCCACCACCTTGCCATGTTGCATGAGCACGCAACCCAGCCCTCTGCCGGATGCATCACAAAAAACCTCAAAGCCCTCTGTACCGTCTGGAATGGTCAGTACCGGTGCAGTGGTCAGTGAGTCCTTCAAGCGCTGAAATGATCTCTCACAGTCAACTGTCCACTGAAATGGTGCGTCTTTCTTCATCAGACTGGTCATCGGCTTCGCGACCTTGCTGAAATCTCTAACAAACCTCCTGTAGTAACCTGCCAAACCGAGAAAGCTCCGGATGTCGGTAACAGTCTTCGGCCTTGGCCAGGTACGTACGGCATCAATCTTTGCTGGATCCACTGCGATCCCAGCATCTGAGATGACATGACCTAGGAAAGAGACCTGGTCAAGCCAAAACTCACACTTGGAGAACTTAGCATATAGCTGGTTCTCCCTCAATATTCCCAACACCCTCCTCAGATGCTCCTCATGCTCAGCCTTAGACTTTGAATATATCAGAATATCATCAATAAAAATCACAACCGACTTGTCCAGCTGCTCCCGGAACAAGCGGTTCATCAGATCCATAAACTTTGCCGGTGCGTTCGACAAACCGAACGGCATCACTGTAAACTCATAGTGGCCGTATCGTGTCCGGAATGCCGTCTTCTCAATGTCTCCTTCCTTAATGGCTATCTGATGATACCCCGATCTGAGATCAATCTTGGAAAACACAGATGCTCCCTTCAACTGATCGAACAGATCGTCAATGCGGGGTAGCGGGTACTTATTCTTCACTGTCACTGCATTCAGCTCTCTGTAGTCGATGCAGAGGCGGAGACTACCATCCTTCTCTTCACGAAGAGGACTGGCGCTCCCCATGGTGACACACTTGGTCTAATGAATCCCTTATCCAACAAATCTTTCAATTGTTCCTTTAACTCAGTCATTTCTGCCGGAGCCATACGGTATGGTGCTTTGGCTATCGGTCCGGTACCATGTAGCAGCTCAATGGTGAACTCTACCTCCCGAGTGGGTGGCATGCCGGGAAGTTCCCGTGGAAATAAGTCGGGGAACTCCGACACTACAGGTAAGTCGGGGTCGAACTCAGGGTCTCTCTCTATGTCCTGTACATAACAGAGGTATACTTCTTCCTTTCTCCTTAATTCTCTATGCATTGCCATGGCGGTGATGATCTTAGTCGAAGGCTCTTTGGGCCTCTGGCGGTATGATATTGTTACCCCAGACGGACTCCTGAGCAGCAATCTATGCTCGGCGCAGAGGATACGTCCCTTGTGCCGCTCCAACCAGTTCATCCCGAAGATAACATCAAATCCTAGCTTACTGAACTCAATGAAACTGACTGGGAAGTCTTCCCCCTTAATTCTAATGGTGGCTCCTCGGTAGTAACGAGTGCAACGACCTTCTCCTTAGACGGGAGCGTAACCGTGAAGTCGGGTAGCTCATCAGCGTCTAGCCCCAACCTGCTCGCAAATGATGCAGAGACAAAGGTATGCGAGGCCCCTGAGTCGAAGAGAACTGATGCCTCAATCCCATTGATCGGAAAGGTGCCGGTGAGGATAGTACCGCTAGCGTCGGCCTGTGCCTCTGTGAGTATGCTTAGTGCACCTTCCGTACCGAGTCCATAACCTAATTGTGTTCACAAGCTCCATGAGTATTGATGGTATAACAAGAGTCGTAATCAATTATATGAACAACACTGTTATTTTATTCATGACCATCCTGTTTACAACATGTGCTTCAATCTTACATCTCATTTTTCATCTCATTCTATCATTACATGGCTAATATTGTCTAAAGGTTAGGTTTAATCTTCCTGGTCTCATATGCGTCGCATTGATTACTGCTGACGGTGCTGTATTCAGCTTGATTCTCTTAATCCCATGGTACAACATCCTTGATTCTCCTCCCAAAATTAATACATCACCTGACTTAAGTATTATCCTATCTGCACGGTCCGCACGCTTCTGCTCGCCGTATAAAAATTCCGCATCATCTCCAATGGACCAAGACACTACGGGTATCCCTCTTTCGAGAGACTCCGTTGTCTCGTCCTTATCCTGGTGCAGTCCCAGTTTCCCGTCCTTTTCGTAGAAGTTTACAATACAAACGTCTGCTTGTATGTCTGGAATCGGTTCAGCCTCCAACTGTTGAGCGATTTCCACGACTTGTGTAATAACTGGATGGAACTCTTCGGGTATTCCTGGTGGTGAGACTCCATCTTGCTCCCTTGTGGTTTGGTAATTCTTGGCATACGGATTCCAATCCTTGCCCAAGCTCATCATCTTTAATTTCATCCTTGCTCCCCCTGGGTACTCCGGTGTGTAAAAACCTCCCGGTCCCATTCCTAGTTGATTGCACCTCCTGATGATGGCTATTTGTGCTTCGGGTGTCAGGTATCCCCTTAATAAAATCATACCTGGGCGGATAACCTGACATTGTTCGGTTGGAAAGTGTACAGTTTCGATGTCGGTGTGCTCCGGGTTAGATGTAGATGGTATTGGGTAGCAAATGTTGAAGCTTCCTAAGGTGGTAACAGGTTACGTCTTGCTTATGTTCTAATCACATCATGTTCTCACTTAAGTCCTAATCTTATCTTATTCTTATTTATCTCAATCATTCACCAAGCATGCATGAAATGCGGTAAGCAGGCAATTTTATTACTAAATGGTTATAGTGGTACCTGGCCTCGATGAGGGCTCAGGCTCATCGTCCCGGTCCACCATGTGTAGAGTGGGCCCCGTCTTCTGGGTCGCCCGTGGGTTCTTGTCCGCCGGCTGCTGCACTTTCCTCTGACCGTCAGATCCAGCTCCCTGATCGGTCTTGCCCTTGCCCCTGGTGTCGGGCCTATAGGCTCTGCTAGCAGGGTTCCGGTAACACTCGTATGCCCGGTGTCCATACACTCCGCAGAAGTTGCACTCCACCTTGTTTCCCTTACAGTCGAGCCCGGGGTGGTCCTTGTGACACCACCTACAAATGAAGCGTCGCTGGTAGCCACCACCGGCTCCCCTCTCAGTCTCAGGTCCTGATGATTCATATAGTCAATCCTCATATCTCATACGGTTACTAATTCATTTCTTAACTCATTCAATATAAATTTCCTTACCCTTTGGCGCCTTAGAGCGCAGTGGTGTAGCTGCAATAGCATAGGTCAGCTTCAATGGCTCTTCCGAAGCCTTCTCCTTTTCCTCCCTCCCCTTTGGGTTCTGATTTTTCTGGGCCTGAGGCTGGTACTTTTGTTTCTTGTACCCTCCTTGCCCTTGACTTTCTCATCGACGTCTCCCCGAAGATCACCCTTATCGAGTAACGAAGAGAAAGTTGTTCAATGGTCAAGCCGAAACTCGTGTGGCCCGTCTACCTCTGACCTCTGAGGAAGTGTACGAAAAGGTTAAGGACATTGTAAATGTATTTGGAAACACATCAAAACCGGCGAAAAACATTTGGAAAAAGTGTTCTATCTTTTGGGAACTACCTTATTGGCGTCATATTTCTGTGAGACACTGCTTAGACATCATGCACATTGTGAAGAACGTTGGTGAGGCAGTGAGTGGGACTTTACTCAATATACCCGGCAAAACAAAAGACGGATTGAAAATCAGAAAGGACATGCAAACCATGGGTATACGAAAGGAGTTACACCCACAAGAGAACGGGAAACGAATCTACCTACCTCCTGCATGCTACACGCTCTCAAAGGCTGAAAAGATTAGTTTCTGCAAATGTCTGCACTCGGTAAAAGTACCGTCTGGGTACTCTTCAAACTGGAAGAACATTGTATCGATGAAGGATTTAAAACTTTTAGGCATGAAATCTCACGATTATCATGTACTGATGTTACATCTTCTTCCGGTCGCAATTCGAGGGATATTGCCATCTGATGTCAGAAATGCTTTAACTCGGTTATGTTTCTTTTTCAACGCTGTTTGCTCCAAGGCAATTGACGTAACTCTCTAGATGATCTACAACGTGAAATTGTTATCACATTATGTCAACTTGAGATGTATTTCCCACCATCTTTCTTTGATATAATGGTACATCTAATTGTGCACATCGTTCGAGAGATACAGTTCTGTGGTCCGGTATACTTACGGTACATGTACCCTTTTGAACGGTACATGGGTATTCTGAAAAGTAGAATGAAGAATAGGTATCGACCAGAGGGGAGCATTGTTGAAGCAACAGTGACTGAGGAAGTCACGGAATTTGTGACCGATTATTTGAGTGAGGCAGAGTCTATTGGTATCCCAAAACCACGACACTATGGCAGGTTTAAGGGTAAAGGTGTTATTGGTAGAAAGATCGTGCAAGTTTCGCGTCTACTTATTCATCAAGCACATTTGTTTGTCTTACAACATCTTGAGGTTGTTGAACCTTATTTGGAAACCCATATGGTTGAGTTAAGGCATCAAAATCCTTTGAAAGGCCACATTTGGCTGACAAAGGAACAAAACCGAGTTTTTATCCAATGGTTCAAAGATCATGTGTTGACATTAGCATCATCAGATCCAGAAGCTGTAAGCGAAGAGATCAGATGTTTGGCAATCGGACCTGAAACTAATATTACATCATTTGAGGGGTATGATATTAGTGGGTATACATACTACACTGCACGCCAAGATGCCAAATCGATAAACCAGAATAGTGGGGTAAAAATTGAAGCTGCTGCCACTGAGTACCACAGCGGTAACCGATCTCAACCAGTTAGTAATTGGTATTATGGTGTCATCGAGGACATCTGGGAACTAGACTATGACATTGATTCCTTTCTGTTGTTCCGGTGCAAGTGGGTGGACAACCGACGCGGGTACCAAAATGATGGAGGGCTTACCATGGTTGATCTTTCACGGTTACACGGTTATAATGATGATCAATTTGTTCTGGGAAAGGATTGCGAACAAGTGTGGTATGTTGAGGATCCGAAAGACTGCAGATGGTCTGTTGTTCTTCCAGGAAGAAGGCCGGTTGTAATCGAAAATGAAAATGAGGATAACGATGAAAATGGGACTGTAGAGGAAACATCCTTGTTTCCTACTGGATTACCGGATTCGATTGATGATACCGAAAACGATTTGCTCTACGCACGATCAGACCATGATGAGGGTGTTTGGGTAGAAAATATGAAATGATTTATGTTTTTGTACGTGTCAGGTAATGTTGTTAGTAGAATGTAGACTGTAATATCATCTTAACTGTTATTGTTATGCATCATAGTATTTACGTTATGAGTTTATCTGATGAAAATGCTTTATGTTTTTTTTGCAGTGGATGATCACCCTATGGATGACCCCATTGGACGGCTTATCTCGACTGGAGAACCTGAGCCACAGAGAATAGACCAAGTAAGCGGGTCACAAGAGGAGGAAAGAAGAAGAAGGACCAGTTAGCAGTACACGAGACTGAGGCTGGCCCTTCACAGCAGACCGAAGAGGAGTCAGTTGTCCCACCAGAGGCGAAGAAGCAAAAGAAGAGAGGTGCAACACGTGGGCTGAAGGCTAACAAGGGCCCTCCTACAAAACCGGTGGACTTCAATCAGTTCAACCAACCCCATGGAAATTGGAAGAATGACTTCACCGCTTACGGTAGCCATTTGGTGAAGTCATATTGCAACATAAACCACAACTGGAAGCAAGTGCCTCAATCATTGAAGGATACTATGTTTCAGCGTCTTCAGGTAAATCTCTACATTATTACTATGATCTTTTGTGAAATAATAGAACATTTATGTTTACTTTACTAACTGAATGATCATGTACGTAGTCTCGTTTCTCCGTGGATCCCGCACTTAAAAAGGATGTGCTATCAGCGATGTCGAAACAGTTCCGGGACCACAAGAATAAGTTGGCTGACAAGTTCATCTACAAGATGCCTACTCCAGAAGATCCAGATGATCCAGATCATGGTGGAGACGGTGAGAGACCACCATGGGAGGTTTACGAGGGCATAACAGAAGAGCAATGGCTACAATTTGTTGAGAGGCGTCACACACCGGAGTTCCAGGTGCACTTTATTGTCATACATACATAATTAATCTTAATTTCTTATGTTTTTTGTGTTCAATTTCACTTAACATGATCCCATTAATTTATGCAGGCTCTCCGTGCGCAACAACAAGCAAATGCTAAGAAGAATCTGTACCCTCACCACTTAGGTGGAAAAAGTATTGCTCAAAGGGTACCAGAATGGGAGCAAAAGGGATATCTGCCCACGGATGGCTCATTGGATGCCAGTGGCAGAAGAATGAAAGTGTGGGAGTTAAGCCACATTCCGAAGAACTCTACTCCCGAAAATCCTCAATACGATGAAGCCACGAGAGCAGTTATTGCTCAAATGGTAAGTGATATCATTTCATTTTAGTCAAACTGTTCATTTCATTTGTATATGAACTTATGTTAAACTAATAACTGTATTTGTGTGTTGTATTAGGGTGAATTAAGCTCTCAGCTCACCCAGGGCACCTGGACCTCACAGAGGAATGATGATCCTCTTACACGCGCTCTTGGTAAGAAGGATCATCCAGGTCGTGCCATTGGGTTTGGTGGGCACGTTGGTATCCGCCAGGCATTTGGCGCACCCGGGTCCAGAATCAGCCAGGGAAAGTCGATTAGCTACGAGGAGCACCTGAGAGCGTTGGCTGAGATGGAGCAGAGGATTACTCAGAACGTCGACGAGAGGATCGCTCAGGCTATCTCAAGGATTCAGCCACAGCATGAAAGCCAAGAGGTTTCTCGACCACCAGTTGATCAGTCACCCATTCAGCAGCAGAGTGCACCGGTAGTGAGAAGTAGTGTCCACTCGGCTGATCCGTTTCCCTATGCATCTCTAAAGGTTAGACTAACATTTCAATTGAGTACATGACGATTATGATTTTTCACTTGATCACTAATATCATCATAGAAGAATTCACAATTTTTATCTAAACAAGTTCCACATAACACTCAGGCACCCACTGAGTGCCATCTGTTTTTACAAATTGGAGTAGAAGAGGTCATGGTTGCATGGGGAAAACTTTTCCCCTCTCTCCAAGTGATATTGTGCACGGTGAACCACTCCGACATTACCATGCACGAGTGCTTCTAGACGAATTTGTTGCAGAGCATGCTGACGTCGGTTTACCGGTGCCGATCCCACAAAGACCTACCTTGCGTTCTGCACAAACTGCGACAGTGCAGTGGCCTGTACGATTGGTCAGACTCCCTGGGCAGGTATTACTCTTAACCGTTGCTATAAAACTATTGGTGTACCACCTTGCATCCATATACTTAATTAGACTAATATCATAGGATATGAGCCGACCGAAGACTGATAAGGGCAAAGGAAAAAGAATTGCCACACCTGTGCAATCAAAGGCATCCACAAATTTTGTGCTTAGACCTGCTTTGGTGGAGAAGAGAATATTGGCCGGCTTGTCGACTAATATGCAGATTCTGCATTCCTCGTTGTTGCTGCTACCACCTGATTCTGATTCCCTCACTGTGGAAGATCCCGAGCGGATATTTCACTATATAGTTCAAGGAGAAGATATACATCGATTTGGGATGTATATGTCTGACTTCGAGGAGTGCTTCAGGAGGGATTGGTTGAATGTGTCGATTATCAAGTCGGCCGCCATGTGAGTGACTTCTACCTTTTATATTTTGAATTCATTAATTGGTGATGAATTAGATGTTTGAATAAAAAGTTAATGACTAATGATATTGCCTCATAGGTGGGTGCATGATAAGGCGATCAATGTCTATGAAGATCAAAGATTTGGATTCCAGTGTCCTGCTATGTGCAGTGCAGTCCAGATGACAAGTGATATGCAAGGCCTTATGCAATATATGACGAATGCCCTCTTTAATGTTCTAACAAGTATTATACTGCCATATCATTCAGAGTATGATATTTGACTATTTCTCTTAGTATTATCTAAAACATATAGTTTGTGTTAGTTGCTTAATGATTTCAACACAATGTGTAATTTGTGGACAGTCGACATTGGTCTTTGCTTGTGCTGGTGATGTCGAAGCACCCACGAATCTTGCAATTTGACTCACTTGGTAGGGGTGCCAAGAGACCGAAGATCTCCACCGCAATACTGGGGTAATTATGATGATGCTCAAATTGTTGAGATGCTTGAGGAATGGTCGGAGTTCGTCTGCACAAGTTTAATGAATTGATGATCATGAAGATGTTTTGTGAACTTTTTTAGTATGTAAATGTAACTCTGTACACTTGTGGATAGTGTAATGGTAGATTTGAATTGTAATGGTGTTTTTTATTTGTAATGAAAGTGTGAATTGCATTGGTTTTGTGAACTCTCAAATTGTGGTGCGTCGTTGGTATTAATTGGGAGCTTTTATAACTTTTTATATGTGTGTTGGAGCTCCCTGTGTGGATGAAGCTTTATTACAGGTCTCATTGAAGCAAATGCGGTGATATATATATATATATAAGCTGGAATGGAAAAAAACAAAAAAAAATACCCCTATCTCGGCGGTTCTTAGAGAACAACCGCCGAGATAGGCCCCTGGGATTGACCGATGGTGAGATTGACCATGAGTCTATCTCGGCGGTTCTTAGAGAACAACCGCCGAGATAGACCCATGGTCAATCTCACCATCGGTCAATCCCAGGGGCCTATCTCGGCGGTTGTTCTCTAAGAACCGCCGAGATAGGTACATCTAGTTCGGCGGTGCTCATTTCGGCGGTTCACAACCGCCGAAATAGGCCCATTGGAACCGCCGAAATAGGCCCCTTTTTCTACTAGTGCTCGTATCTTCATTAACCAAATCAAAACAAACACCACCATTCTCTTCCTCTCATCACTCTTCATTCCTATCTTCTCAAAACTCAAGACCACCATTTCGGTGCCATGGAGTTCCACCATTGAAGGAGCTGAGCTCTATTTCTACGTATTATTGATCTCCTTTGCTTCTAGGTAAGGAATCTCAAGAAAAAATAATTTTCCTCCATGTTTTTATCATGACCGAAAATCACCATTGATGGTGCTCATTATATTGCTTACTCTAGCTTCATTCCAACCTTTCAAGGAGTCTCTCTTGAAATATTCAAACTCTCTTCAAATTCCAAGGTAAAACAACTACCTTATGCTTTAAAAATAATATGTAACTAGGGTTTACAATAAGATGAAGCATAAAGCTTGTATACTCATTTTATCATTTGTATAATGTTTAGAAGTTACAATCAACTAAAAGCCTTGCCAATTTAGTCAAGGAAACAAGAAAGAAGTTTGTGAGGAAAAAGAGGTAAATATGCTAACCTAATGTGGTCTAAAGTCCTAGGAGAAATGAATCATATTGCTTGTTAAAAATGATCTAAGGAGCCAATGGTGAATGACTTAGAAGAATGCTTTTAAGGGCTTAGTAAAAGGCATATGTATTGTTGAGTGTATTTGCAGGTCAAAGGCAAATATATTGTGGAAATTCAGTGTTTAAGATTTATGCATCTTAAGGGTCTAAGAGCCATGTTTTAAGGGCCTAAGTGCCATGCAATTTATATTATGCACTATATTGTAATGTAGTGTAACTTGGGTGAAACATTGTGTGTGAGAGTGTTCTTGGTGAATTTAGTTGTTCTTGTGTGTTTAATGGAGAAAACAATGTGTTTTGGTTTAGTAATGTTCTAGGAGAACCTATGTCAAAATTTAGGTAAGAAGCAAGAAGTTCTAAGGGTTTAGAGTGAGTTTGGTAAGCTAGGAAATGTTTAGTATGGAAGGTGATCAACTAGTGGAAGAAACTTGCATTGAGTTCTTTAAAGATGTCAAAAGGGCTTAGGCAATGTTTTAGAGGATTTAGAATGCAAAATTGTATTTAGGACTTGTGCATTGTTGGTGAAAAAGGGATGAAGTGATTTGTTGCATGAGAGTTATAAAACTTGTAAGATGTTCAAGGAGTTGCTTAGAAAGAAAAAATGCTTGGGAGATGTTGTAGTGGTGAGGAAATATTATTGGCATAGTGGTTATCATAGTATGAAACACCACTTGGAAACTAAGGACGAAATTACATAAGTGTTAGGAATTTCGGTATGAAATGAGTAAGTGTTTAAGGTGATAGATAATGAGTTTCATGAATGTTGTATGAGGATATAAGTGTACCAAATGATTTTAGAAAACATTAGGAGGCCTTAGGAGAAGTTTGGAGTCAAATGGGCAATGGAAAATAAGGGTCTGGTGCAGACCGACCTTGCGACCGAACTTGCCAAGGTCGGTCGAGCCCAGTTTACCCTGCGAGAATTGGTTTCTGTGAATGGACCGACCTTGGGGACCGGACTTGCAAGGTCGGTCGGGCATGGATTTTAGTACGGATTGAGTCTCTGGAATAGGCCGAACTTGGGACCGGACTTACAAGTTCGGCCGGGCCTGAATTTTCAAAGGGAAGAAACTCTCGGGAATGGACCGAACATGGGACCGAACTTACATGGTCGGTCGGAGTAGAATTTTCTGGCGGTGTTCGGTGTGCTTGGATCACTATATCCGAGGCACCTTGTGTTAAGTTATCCGTTCAACCTAATAGGACAGTGACGAGTTATGTAACAGCTTGGCATGAGCATGACAACATTCTCTAGGCTCTCCATGGGAACTAATTGTGTAGGTTCTCTTCCTTAAGGAATTGTTCTTGTGTGTTATGTTGATGTTGTGAACAATACCTATATTATGATAATTGTATATGTTGTGTTTTTAAAAAGAATGCCATGTCACCATGACAAATAGTTGTGCGTATCCCGGTAGCTGATGGGCTGCGCGTTAACCATACCAGCCAAGGGTTGCTGACCCCCGGAGGCTCCATATTTCTTATACTGCAGGATGAGGATCGAAGAAGCGGAGTGACTTTAGATTCTAGGATGCAGGTTTACTTTTGATTACTTTAGGATGTTGGGCTGGGATGCGCCTGTGCTCCCGTGGCATTATATATTTTGGTTGTGAACAGTTTACAGTGACAGTATACAGTGAAGGATGTAAGTAAATACTCGGTATTATGTTAATGTATATGTGGTTATTAGTTCTATGCTCGGGAGTCTGTTCATTAGACCGATACACTTGTATTTATTCAGCCTTGTTAACCACGTGGGTGGTTGACGGCGTTGTAGCACCAATCGTTTAGTTATTGTTTAGTTGTTTAAATTCCGCTACGATTTCACGTTATGTTATGTGCGTAGTAGGGGTGTTACAGTATTAGAATGACTTAGGCATTGTTCATGGACGTTTGGAGTTCAAAAGGGTGGTTTTAGATACACCAAAGTCATGATGGGAGTGTGGTTAAGCCTTGTGCAAAGTTTGGCGAACAAAGGAAGTATAATACCTTGTGAAGGATTAAGTATGAACTCGTGGGAAAGACTTGAGGAGTTTGTGTAAAGGTAGTGATGATGATGCAAAATAATGCTTTAGGAGTAGTTATCATGTGGTGGAGTACACTTTGGTTAGTAGAAGTAATGGGTATAAAATTACCACTTGGAAGCTTAAGGAAAAACATTACAAGTGTTAGGAATTTTGTATGTAAATGAGTAATTGTTTGAGGAGATTAGAAGTGAGTTGGGAAAAGAGTTTGGTGGATGTTATATGAAGGTTTAAGTGTGCCAAATGGTGTTAAAACACATTAAGAGGCTTGAGGAAATGTTTGGAGGAAATTTGACAATGTATGGGAATTTCTGCAGCCGACCTACCCAGGGGACCGACCCCAGTCTGGGTCGGTCGGGCTGAAACTGTGAACTCGGATGCTCTCTACACCCGACCCACCCAGGCGACCTACCCAGGGTGGGTCGGTCGGCCACTTATATAGATAAAAAAATTTTAAGGCTACTGATGATGGGGATTGGTATGTAATAATGTTATAAGGTTGTTTAAGACATGTTAGGTGAGTTATAATGACAATTAAATGGGTGAAAGTTGTAGTAAAATGTGAAAGTAAAACAAGTTAAAAATGTGAAGTTATTTAACTAGTTAACGGGGTTAACTATGGGCATTAGATGTTAAACAATCATATTACCCCGATGTTAATGAAAGCAATTATAATGTTACCAGTTGTTCGAGGAACATGAGAGAACACATTAGAGTGGACCATGGTGACAGGTATTGAAATACCCCCAAACTAATTAAACATGGATTAAACATCTAATCACATTAATTAAGGCCTAAACATGCCTTAAAAGTCATTTGAGAACAATGATAGTCAAACACAAAGCAAGATATTGCACCCTTTGACTGTTTATGGTAAATACATACCCAAATGAACTTGTTAGGACCTAAAATTTTGTCCTAAGCATATTAACACATAACTAAACATACTACAATCGTTGGACAACACTCCAACACAAAGAACAAGCATTTACATGCTTCAAGGTCAAGTAGGGCAAAAATGTGCTCTAAGAAACCTTAAAGGTCTTATGACCTCTAAATGATATAAAATTGGATTCCTTTGACCAATAATCATGTAGGAACACAAAAAAACTGTTCTCAAAGAAAACTAAGCTTAGAAACATCTTGTGACACAAAATGTGTGCTAAAACACCTTAAAGCACGTTTTGTGTATGAGCTCTAAGATAATGACTTTTTGTCACTTTAAAGACTATATTACATTCTTTATATCATTTATGTGACATGATAGACTATATTATAAAGTCTAAATCAAAGTTTAAAAATAAAATCAAAATGGGTGATTTTGGGTGAATAGTACCTAAAATAACATTTAATTACTTAGTTTTAACCATGGTCAAATGTCACCCATTGACCATACCACCCATTGCCGCCTTATATTAGCTGTCATACCCACCCATTAAGCAACATAAATATCTAGCCAATCTAAATGAATCATATACTATTTCATAAGTAACATTAATTAACTTAAAAGGCAAACTAGTTTTCTTTCTCATTTGCCTTGCTTCCCAGCCGACACCAAGCTTCACCATCCTCTCTTTTACTTCTCCAAACTGTAGGAACTCACCAATTTCAGAAGAGAACACCAATTGACATAGGTAAGCTTAATAAGCCATTTTATGTTCATTCTCTTCACATTTCTTTCCTCTTTTCATGGAGATAAGCATCAATCATTTCCATCCATGTTTCTAGCTTGTTTTGGGTTAAAAGGAGGGCAATTCTCGGCTGTAACAAGGGAAGGAGGTGGAGAATTCTAATCTTGTTCTTAAGGTATAAAAATGTGCTTTAAGCGCTTATAATCTTCATCTTAACATACTTATTCAGTTGGTATATCAAGAGCTTCAAGGATTAGCCAAATCCATGCCAAAAACACCATTTTTGGCATTTTAATCAAGGTGAAAATTAGCCATCTTCTAATCTAAGTTGTACCGGTTTTAAAGCTTGATTTAGTAGCTCTTTTGATACTCTTGTTCTTCTGTAAAAAGTAGACTGAGACAACCTTTTCTTGCCTTGGTATTCTAAGGTAAATTTTACCTTGAGAATGTACATTAAACACTTGTTATGGTTAGCTCTTGTTTGGAGACTAATCATGCCTTAATTGCTGCTTGAAAACATGTAAATAAAGCTGTGGAAAATTTATCTCCAAACAGCCGTGGCCAAACAAGGCCTAATCTTGGCAAAAATAAGGTATAAATCACTTTAACTTACACTTGGTATATTAATATGTATTTATACATATGTGTATATATATGCCGTGAGTGAATATGGTTATTAAGGTCTTATGTTGACCTTAGGTGATTAAGGAATGGTTTAGTAAATTTATATAAGTAATTAACTAACATAATTGTCAAATTTAAGACATTATGTGGAAAATTGGTAAATATGGAAAAGATATGGGAGAGGCCGAGAGTTTAAAGTATATTTGGGCATTTTTGTGTATTTTATTTTATAGCTAATGTTTGCAATAAGGCCATGTACTTTAGGCCATTTTATTTGTGTATTTATAAGGTTTTAATTAGGTTTAAGTAGAAAAAATATATTACCGCAAGGAATTGGGGTATTAAGTGTAATTAAATTAAATTTGGGGGCTATATAATAATAAAGCTGAAAATTAGAGTTTTAAATAAAAATTATAAGATTTTATAATGTTTTGGGGTTAAATGGTAATTTCTGAAAAATAGGGGTACAAACCGTAATATATGGAAATTAATGGTCAAGGCAATATTAAGGAGGTCAACCTTGACCATATGGTAGGATTTGACCAAATTAGATAAGTTAAATAACTTATTTAAGGTTTTATAATAAGATAAGTATTTAATTGTAACAATTTTATAACATATGTGGTAAATATGTTATTACCGAAAATAAAGGGTGTAAAATGGTATTATAAACACCCATGGGCTATTAGGAATTTTTAGGAATTCATTTGGTTGATTTTGGAATTAAAATAAACTATATATGTATAATATATAGTTATTATGTCATTATGACACTTTGGAATAGTAGATGGTGTGGAAATGTAAAATACCGAAAGTATATGGTTAGTACGGGTAATTATAACCCTTAGGTGAAATTTGGTGATTTTTAGAATAATATAAGGGTTTTTAATAAGATATATGTATAATATATAGTTTTAATGATATTATAAAACTATATGTTATAAGTTGTGCCTAATGGCAATTATAGAAACTTGGTGGGTTAGAAAAAGAATGTAGAATAGATTATGGGTCTGTTCGCAATTTTAAAAATATATATAACCATAGGTTATATTTGTATTAAGGTTTAAAATGTTATATATATGACATATATAACATGGTATAAATAATGGGGTGATTTTGTAAATAAAGGAAATTATGGATTATGGAAATGAATAAGGTATAAATGTATATGCCTATGCGGCAATATATTATTTTGTATAAAAACTATAGGTTATAATTTAAAGGAAATAAAATCATATTATATAATATTAGTATATGGTATAACATTACATAATGTTATGTCGTCAAATGGAATATAAATAAAATATGGCTGTACCGAATTATTAAGAGATGGAAAATGAACTTTAGACTAAGGTCTATAAGGTTATAAATGTTATAACAATTATATGGTATTAAGGTGGTTTAGATGGAATTAACATAAGTAAGGATATTCACATTAAATAATGTGACGAACTATAAATAAATAAGATTTACAAAATAAGGTGTATATTGAATAAACCTTAGGAGTTGTAATAATACAACATAAATTGTTACATAATATTAGGATAATAATGCTAATATAAGTTGTATAATATAATACAACTAATGGGGATAATCATCTAATATAAGATGATAAAAATGTAACATATAATATAAGAGTTTTATAACTCATGGAAATTACCTATATGGTAAATATATACATGTACAAGAATAATGTATATAGGGATGGATATATATTAAGGTTGGAAACCATATAATATAATGGTGGTGGTTATTACAAAAAATAGTTACAAACTATAAGTTATAAGTTTTTGAATGCGAATATAATTTGCTAAGATAATGGATATATAATACAATGTATTATAATGGATGGTGATAAAATAATACAATGTAATAAATCATGCATGTATTCATGCAACTATAGGTTATATACCTAAATTAAATAATGGATAAGGTTAAAGTAATATAACGAATTAAACTTAACAGTCGAAACATTTTGACATACGAGTTTTAGTAACAAAGCCGACTGGTTTAGAGAAACCCGTAACAAATAACTGTAGAAATCCGGGGATGTATTGTCGGGGTTACTTGTTATTTGAAAATACCAGATTTAGTTAGTCATGGAGACTGACTTATAGTTTATTACCGTTTAGATCATACTTTAGACCAAGGCGCTTGACGAGCTAGTGGACTACACTGCGCATCCTAGGTCTGAGGTGTACGGTATGTAAAGGGGTTTGATCCGAGTTGTCCTATGGAATTCCTTGGGCTCGGATTTGGTTGATATCACTTGTGTGTTAAGTGTTTTCGATATGTGTATGTGATTATGTGTTACTGCATTAATTATTTATGCACGAGTGTCATACGGGACTAACACTACGTCGACTATAGATCGACTTATATAAACATACATATGAGTTTAATGTGATGACATGACGGTTACTTGATATGATACCATAGTATTAATGTTAAGTATATGGTAACCTAAGTAAAACACTTAGGAACGAGTCACGACATTGTCGGTCTCTAGAGCATGGATCTCGAACATGAATATAACCTAGATTACTTCTAGGTATGCGTGAGACCCATTGGGCAGCTAATTAATAAATTATATTCTCCATAAGACTAAGATCATATCTTAAACATTATGAGAGAGAGATGGTGTGAGTTGAGGTGAGGAATCCAGTGTAGTTTACGAACTACCTGGTTACGCATTTGTGATCACTGAGGGGTTCCCGATCAGGTTCCGCTCCAGGTTTATACCCAACGAGCCCTATTTGGATCGTGGGTCAGGTGGCTACGGCCTTTATATGGACGCCTTACGAGGCAAAGTGAATAGTCAGGGGCCTCCGGACCTCTGGTGAAATGAGAACCATTGTGTGTACGGGAGGACTACTGTCCATGGTGAGGTTATCGGGTTGTCTTAACATGACACCCAACTGGTATTTAATTAACATGGTTTGGATGGATGGGGCCTTGAAGGCCAAATTAAATTAACAAAGGATGGTGTTCGCCACGGCGTTTATTCAGTATTATTATTCGATATGTTCGATATACAATTGTTGTTTCTGATATTTTATGACTGTTGAATTGAATGGATGGTTGAGTGTTTGTGAATGTTAGGATGGATGATTATGTATATTTATGCATTTATACTGCAATATTGATTATAACTGTAAAACGGTAAAGCATGAAACCAATCTAACAATAAGATGGTTAAAATGACTAAGTGACCATTAGGGTCCAGGCCCGGCATACTCAACGTTTATCGCTGAGACTACATCATTGTGCTGGTTGTTGATTATCGCCAAAGCCGAAGTGCGGGAACAGGGTAGTTAGAGTTTGTTTTAATTACCGCACATGAAGTTTATTTGTATAACGATGTCAGACTGTGAATTGTATTATGGTACGGTTATGTATAATCAGGATTGGGTAGACGCTCACTTGTCGACGTTACGGTGTATGGACTTAGTATGATGTATTGGAGTTATCTCGTTATCACAGCGGTTAGCAGTTTGTTATGTTGATTGTTGGATATAGTTTGGCTTTGCTACTCGCATGGGCGAGTAATGGCCGATGACACCCGAGTGAGTATTATTGTTGTTATTATTTCTTCCGCTGTAAGACGTTTTATTTATTGCTACGAGAGAGATTATTACGTGTTTAAGGAGATGGGTGTTACAAAAGTGGTATCAGATCGGAGTACCACTCTGATGACAAGAAAATGGGTTAAGACAGTGAGCTTAGGACTTGGGAAATTACGGGAAACGTTTGTGAGGTACGAGATGACTCGTCCTAGAATGTATTGTGTTTAGTAACGCAAATTGTGTGATATGTTAGCCTTTAAGGCAATTCAATATCTATTGGTTGTGTACGGTAAATTACCGAGTATTTATGTGACATACTGTACTACAGATGTCAGGGGGAACTAGAGGGTATGGTACTGGTAGAGGTGGAGGCGGTGACCCCGTGATTCCAGGAGTTGCAGAGACGATTGTTGTCGTTCTCGCACAGCTTGGTACTCAAATTGGAGGAACACCAGCCCACTCGCCACAGCCAAGGGAAACGAACTGGCTAAAGTCAGTTACCGAGACCCGACCACCTACATATTCTGGGGAGCCAGACCCCATAGCCTTAGAGCGTTTCATAGCTGAACATGAGACACTGGTGGAACGTGTAACACCCCATCCAAAGCCTATCGTGGTTATCGCAAACTGAACACTTAATCGAATACGTCGCAGCGGAAATAAACAACCCTGGACCTTGCCACGGTCTGATCGTTAGAATATACCGGCTTAATTGCTTACAATACTTATCCAAAAATACTTATCCAGCTCAAACATCAACATTCACAATACCACAACCAACCGAGTACTAGTATCTTAAACATAATCTCAACTTGCATCAGTTTAAATATAAACAGTCGGGTGCACAGGCGCAACCCGAACTCAAAATAAATGTCCCACCCTAAGACTAACCGCTCCTACTCTCGTAGTGCGTCCTCATGGGTCTCTTACCTGCAAGTGTAAAAGTAGTCCCCGAGGGGGTCAGCACTGCTGGTACACCCTCTCATGGCCCCCAAGCTAACGGGGATACGACGACTAATTGTCGATAGCATGGAAATTGATTACATACACAAGCATAATATGAAGTGCAATAACAATAACCACAGATGAACATATATAGTTCACAACCAATGAACGACTCAAGCGTTCCCTTAACAAGTGGGTTAGTAACCCTCTCCTTAGTCCTCATTTCCTTAATCTCAGTTCCTTACCTTACCTTAATCTTAATCTCAATCTTAATCTTAACCTCAGTATACAAACCTTTCCTGGAAGGGATTGGTTGTAGCTTAATTCGAACCTGGGATTTAGGTGATCCCACCGCACCATCTTAATGCCACCTACTCTGGACGGGAGTCCAGCGTAGCTGAGCCGGCAACCGGCCCTAGGCTACAAGTCCGAAGACAAGTCCTTAAGCGGAGGGCGGATCTGATTCAGATACCGTCCCCCTTTTTCCTTAGCATGCATGACCGGAGATCGGTCCCGGGTTTCCTCACTCGAGTTCCAGTTAGTAGAAATCTTAATCACCATGTGCTAGCTAAGCCTTAACGGGCATTAACCAACAACCACCAAACTTAACTCTTATTCTTAACTCAGTAAGTACTAAACTTGGTTAGTAACAATCTAAAGTCTCGCGGGTTAGTGTAAATATAACACAATCACAACGAGAACAATATAACCGGTTGCATGCTTTATCTTGTTTTAGTCATAGCAATTAAACAGATAGCACACAAGCCGAGGGACACCTCGTTAGCAAGCAGGTCACAAGAAGGACTGTACCGTTCACCGTCGACGATTGTTTGGTTTATCTCCTTCCAAGTCCCAATTCACAAAGCCTAGAGCATTGATTCAGTTTTAGGTTATTATCAATCCAACTCAATAAAATTACTTAACTTTCCTAGACATCAACTTTTACCCATTGTTTTTCACTAAGCCTTATGGTTTTTAACTCGACTCCTAAGTGCATCATTTCCTCATTATTTATTACACTTACTCTACCACTTAATGACCATCACACCCACCAAACAAGTCCTTAACAATCTCATAACATCCATACTTAATTATCCCCATCATTTCCTAACCTTAAACAAGGTTTTTGGTCCATACAGTGGCCTGTCCAAACTTGTGTCCGGACTTCCCAAGTTCGGACACAAGCCGAGACTCAAAACTGAAAATAGACGCATGTCCGAACATGTGTCCGGACTTCGGAAGTTCGGACATGGGTCGAGGAAAACTCAAAGTAGAAGCAGACACGTCCGAACTTGTGTCCGGACTTCCAAAGGTCGGACACAAGTCGAGACTCTGAAAATTTTCACGCAACAGGGCCTGTCCGAACGTCCATGTCCGGACGGATGTTCGGACAAGGCAAAACACTCATTTTCTAAGCCTTCAAACACTTAACCAATTTTCACCAAACTTCTCCTAAACCCTCATAATGTTTCCTAACATCATTTGGTACACTTATACCCTCATACAACATCCACAAAACTCATTTTCTATCTCCTTAAACACATTAAATCATTCACCAAGATCCACCTTAATCATTATACATTTTCCTTGTAATAATGCTAACACTTGTAATGCCTTCCTCTAGGTTTCTAGGTGGTGGTTCATACCTAATGTAACCACTATGCCAAATGTTTTCTTCACCACTATAACATCATCTCCCAAGCATCTCTCACTATCTAAAACTATTTTACGCATTTACTAAAAGTTCCTTCACAAGTTTAAACTTCCATCATCAACACATTATCTCCTTCCTAGTTGTGCCCCAACATTTACCTAAGTCCTAAATACTCAAATACATTCTCTTGATTCCTAAATCCTCCACGGCGATACCTAAGTCATTATAAGTCATTAGAACACCTCAACTTCACCCTCTTTCATCAAGACAACCTATAGAACATTTCTAGTACTTCCTTAGTCATTAAATTCCCTTAGAATGTCTTAAACACTTAAGCTCTCCTTTAAATTTTTGCCATAGGTTCTCTAGTATATAATACCACCTAATACATGGTTTTTTTTCTCCATCAAACAACCAACATCACCCAAATTCTCACCACAACACCTTAACACCCAATTTACACCAAAACCACACCACATCATCATATAGTGCTTAAACTTAAAATGCTTGGCACTTAAGCCCTTAAATGACAATAATCTTAACCACTGAATTTCCACATATATATGCCTTCAACCTGCGAATACACTCAACAAGGCTCCCATTGAAATAAAATGCTTCTTGTACTTCACCTTGATATTCTTAAACTATCTCTTTTCCTCATTTGCTCCTTAGTCACAAGTTCACAAGTATAGTCATTGTTTCTCCTAGGTTTTATATAACCCTTTTCTAATGTAAACTCTCTACTAACTCATCACATACCTAAATCCCATTCCCTTAAACAACAAACACCTTAAGGTAAGTAATTTACCTTGTTCTTTTACAAGCTTAAAAGCTTTCTTCCTTAGGTTTTTCTTTGTTCAATCTCGGTCACCAATGTGTATCTCCTTGCCAATGTTCTAACCAATATCCAATGACTCTAATGAGTACTAGATAACACATTAACCCTAAGGGACAAACCCTAGGTTAAAAATATGCTTTAAGGTATTAATGTGATTGTTTTACCTTGGTTTCTCAAGACAAACTTGGATATGAAGCAAGAAGGACCTCCTCTCTCCTTTGAAGAGTAGAAACAGCTAGAACAAGGCATAAACATGGAGTTCCATGAGTATATATTTTCGGACATGTGAAGAAAATGGTGAAAACCTAGATTTTCTTACACTTTCTTTACCTTAAGAGATGGAGATGCCAATGGAGTCTCCAAACTTGAATTTCCTCCTCTAATGGTGGTTTGACTTGGCACCAAAATGAAGCTCTTGAAGTTTTGAAAAGATAGAAAGGAGGAGCTTGAGCTAACTAAGAAGAATATGTATTTTGTTTTGGATTTGGAGCTAAAATGAGTGAGTTGTGTGCAAGAGAAGGTGGAGCTAGCATGGAGAAGGGCTTCACGTTAATGGAGAAGAGAAAGAGAGCAAGAAACCGTGTGGAACAAGGGAGAATGAAGAAGTGAGGAGAGAGGTAAGTAAAATGTGATATTTATCTTAAAAGGTGAATAGTACTTTATGCTTTATAAGACTTATTTGCTTTCTTAATTACTTAATGAGTCATGAAGGTGGTGACTCACCTCCTAAGAAACCGGCCCCCTTTTAGTAATGAGGGTTTAAGTCTTTGTTGACCAAATGTCTCACTTATATAGACTTATGTTATAAACTAGCTTAATTAATTCACTATTCACCAAAACAAGGCACATTGTTGTGAAATTTTTTATTTCCCATTGATATAGACCTCCAAATGTGATACTATATAATACACATATAAATTAAAGAGTAATGATGGACATTTAGCCATTCAAAACTCATTTACAAGACAATTTTTCAAAAACGTGCTTTAAGACCCCTTAAAGCACATTTTGTGTTTTAACTTGTTTTCAAGCTTGGTTTTCTTTGGTAATTGATTTAAAATGACCATTATGATATACTAAGGTCTTAGAACAATATTTGGGTACTCTCCCAAGTCTCTCCAAGCTTAGAGCACGTTTTTGTTAAACTGCTCTTTCGGTGTTTCCTTATATTTCTTGATTAGAAATGTTTCTTAATGTTTCTAAGGCATTATTTAGCCTCCTTATATCTTAGTTTATCATTTAAACACCATACCTAAGTTTGGGGTATTTCAATCTACCCCCCTTAAAAGAACTTTGTCCTCAAAGTTCACACATGTGCTTAACCATTCACGGTACACAATTCTCTTAATCTTAATACCACATCTTATATTCACATTCATACATCTCAAGACTCAAAGGTCAATCTTAAATACAATACATAAGTATCATACATAACTCAAACTTACACCGAAGTGTAGCAACTTACACAAATTCACATCTTAACCAACCAAACAAACGACAAACATGATCGTTATCGTTTCCTAACTCAAAGCGAGGAAGCTCTACCCCCTTAAAAGGGGGTACGCCCCGTACCCTATACAGACGATCTAGTCAGTAAATAAAGAAGGGTACTTCGCCCTCATCTTATCCTCTAATTCCCACGTGGCCTCTTCGACATCCTGGTTAGACCAGAGAACCTTCACCAGTCGCACTGACTTGTGGCGAGGGTCCCTAGTCTTGCTGTCCAAGATTCTTGAGGAGTCTCCACGGATCTCATATTTGGTTCTAAAGTCAACCTCTCAGGTTCTAGCACATGGGAGGGGTGGTGCATGTATTTCTTTAGCTGTGAAACATGAAAAACATCATGCACTTTACCCAGCTCAGCAGGTAATTCAACCTGTAAGCAACAGGGCCCACCGCTCCGTAATCTCATAAGGACCAACAAACTTCGGGCTTAATTTGCCCTTCTGCCCAAACCTGAATACACCCTTCATCGGTGATACTCGCAGAAATACCTGGTCGCCCACTACGAACTCCAGGTCCCGTCGTCGAACATCAGCATACGACTTCTGCCTATCCTGAGCATCCTTCATGTTTCCCTGATTTGCTGAACTTCAGCCTTAACTTGCTCCAAGTATTCTGGTCCTATAATGACCGTCTCACTTGACTCATCCCAGCAGAGCGGTGTACGACATGGTTACCGTACAACGCTTGAAAAGGTGCCATCTTGATCGAAGCATGATAGCTGTTGTTGTAAGAAAACTCGATCAGATGCAATTTATCGATCCAACTGCCCTGGAAGTCTAAGGCACATGCCCTGAGCATGTCCTCCAGTGTCTGAATAGTACGCTCAGTCTGACCATGTCTGAGGATGGAACGCGGTACTCAGTTTGAGTTCTGTACCACAACGCTTCTCTGGTAGCTCTCCAGTACACTCGAAAGGAATCTGGTATCTCTATCTGACACTATGGTCTTTGGTATGCCGTGATGTCTCATGATTTCTTTCTCAAATATCTCAGCTAATTTGGTCACCTTCCAAGTATCCTTCATCGGTATGAATCGGGCTACTTTGGTAAGGCGATCCACCACCATCCATATCATGTTGAGACCTCCCCTAGCAGGTGGAAGTCCAACTACGAAGTCCATGGAGATATCATGGAACTTCCACTCCGGAACTGGCATCGACTGTACCATTCCGCCCGTCGTCGGTGCTCGAATTTCACCTTCTGGCATGTGAGACACCTCAAGACGAACTCGGTAACATCTGTCTTCATCCCCGACCACCAGAAGTATCTCTTCATGTCTTTATACATTTTAGAGGCTCCCGGATATGGAAACTGAAGAACAGTGTGATTCTCTAAGTATACGGTCTTTCAGATCCGTATTGCCCCGTGGTATACATAACCGGCCCTTTAGTCTAATCAGATCATCGTCATGAAGTCTGAAGTCATATTTCTGACTCTCAAAGGTACCCTCTGTGAGCTTCTGTCTGATTTTCTCATATACTCATCTGTCTCTGAGCCTCTCGCACCTCATCAACCAAGCGGAGAAAGAAACTAGCGAATGGAGTGAGTGTGCTCGACGGCTCAGGGCATCTGCTACAACATTGGCCTTCCCTTCTTTGTATTGGAGGTCAATGTCATAGTCTTTCAGAAACTCTAACCATCTCCTCTGTCGAAGATTTAACTCCTTCTGAGTGAATATGTATTTCAAACTCTTGCGATCGGTGTAGATCGTGACACTAACCCCATAAGTAGTGGCGCCATATCTTCAAAGCGAAGACTACAACTCCCAGCTCCAAATCATGTGTGGGGTAGTTCTCCTCATGTTTCTTCAACTGGCGTGAGGCATATGCCACCACCTTGCCATGTTGCATGAGCACGCAACCCAGCCCTCTGCCGGATGCATCACAAAAAACCTCAAAGCCCTCTGTACCGTCTGGAATGGTCAGTACCGGTGTGCAGTGGTCAGTGAGTCCTTCAAGCGCTGAAATGATCTCTCACAGTCAACTGTCCACTGAAATGGTGCGTCTTTCTTCATCAGACTGGTCATCGCTTCGCGACCTTGCTGAAATCTCTAACAAACCTCCTGTAGTAACCTGCCAGACCGAGAAAGCTCCGGATGTCGGTAACAGTCTTCGGCCTTGGCCAGGTACGTACGGCATCAATCTTTGCTGGATCCACTGCGATCCCAGCATCTGAGATGACATGACCTAGGAAAGAGACCTGGTCAAGCCAAAACTCACACTTGGAGAACTTAGCATATAGCTGGTTCTCCCTCAATATTCCCAACACCCTCCTCAGATGCTCCTCATGCTCAGCTTAGACTTTGAATATATCAGAATATCATCAATAAAAATCACAACCGACTTGTCCAGCTGCTCCCGGAACAAGCGGTTCATCAGATCCATAAACTTTGCCGGTGCGTTCGACAAACCGAACGGCATCACTGTAACTCATAGTGGCCGTATCGTGTCCGGAATGCCGTCTTCTCAATGTCTCCTTCCTTAATGGCTATCTGATGATACCCCGATCTGAGATCAATCTTGGAAAACACAGATGCTCCCTTCAACTGATCGAACAGATCGTCAATGGGGGTAGCGGGTACTTATTCTTCACTGTCACTGCATTCAGCTCTCTGTAGTCGATGCAGAGGCGGAGACTACCATCCTTCTTCTTCACGAAGAGGACTGGCGCTCCCCATGGTGACACACTTGGTCTAATGAATCCCTTATCCAACAAATCTTTCAATTGTTCCTTTAACTCAGTCATTTCTGCCGGAGCCATACGGTATGGTGCTTTGGCTATCGGTCCGGTACCATGTAGCAGCTCAATGGTGAACTCTACCTCCCGAGTGGGTGGCATGCCGGGAAGTTCCCGTGGAAATAAGTCGGGGAACTCCGACACTACAGGTAAGTCGGGGTCGAACTCAGGGTCTCTCTCTATGTCCTGTACATAACAGAGGTATACTTCTTCCTTTCTCCTTAATTCTCTATGCATTGCCATGGCGGTGATGATCTTAGTCGAAGGCTCTTTGGGCCTCTGGCGGTATGATATTGTTACCCCAGACGGACTCCTGAGCAGCAATCTATGCTCGGCGCAGAGGATACGTCCCTTGTGCCGCTCCACCAGTTCATCCCGAAGATAACATCAAATCCTAGCTTACTGAACTCAATGAAACTGACTGGGAAGTCTTCCCCCTTAATTCTAATGGTGGCTCCTCGGTAGTAACGAGTGCAACGACCTTCTCCTTAGACGGGAGCGTAACCGTGAAGTCGGGTAGCTCATCAGCGTCTAGCCCCAACCTGCTCGCAAATGATGCAGAGACAAAGGTATGCGAGGCCCCTGAGTCGAAGAGAACTGATGCCTCAATCCCATTGATCGGAAAGGTGCCGGTGAGGATAGTACCGCTAGCGTCGGCCTGTGCCTCTGTGAGTATGCTTAATGCACCTTCCGTACCGAGTCCATAACCTAATTGTGTTCACAAGCTCCATGAGTATTGATGGTATAACAGAGTCGTAATCAATTATATGACAACACGTTATTTTATTCATGACCATCTGTTTACAACATGTGCTTCAATTACATCTCATTTTTCATCTCATTCTATCATTACATGGCTAATATGTCTAAAGGTTAGGTTTAATCTTCCTGGTCTCATATGCGTCGCATTGATTACTGCTGACGGTGCTGTATTCAGCTTGATTCTCTTAATCCCATGGTACAACATCCTTGATTCTCCTCCAAAATTAATACATCACCTAACTTAAGTATTATCCTATCTGCACGGTCCGCACGCTTCTGCTCGCCGTATAAAAATTCCGCATCATCTCCAATGGACCAAGACACTACGGGTATCCCTCTTTCGAGAGACTCCGTTGTCTCGTCCTTATCCTGGTGCAGTCCCAGTTTCCCGTCCTTTTCGTAGAAGTTTACAATACAAACGTCTGCTTGTATGTCTGGAATCGGTTCAGCCTCCAACTGTTGAGCGATTTCCACGACTTGTGTAATAACTGGATGGAACTCTTCGGGTATTCCTGGTGGTGAGACTCCATCTTGCTCCCTTGTGGTTTGGTAATTTTGGCATACGGATTCCAATCCTTGCCCAAGCTCATCATCTTTAATTTCATCCTTGCTCCCCCTGGGTACTCCGGTGTGTAAAAACCTCCCGGTCCCATTCCTAGTTGATTGCACCTCCTGATGATGGCTATTTGTGCTTCGGGGTCAGGTATCCCCTTAATAAAATCATACCTGGGCGGATAACCTGACATTGTTCGGTTGGAAAGTGTACAGTTTCGATGTCGGTGTGTGCTCGGGTTAGATGTAGATGGTATTGGGTAGCAAATGTTGAAGCTTCCTAAGGTGGTAACAGGTTACGTCTTGCTTATGTTCTAATCACATCATGTTCTCACTTAAGTCCTAATCTTATCTTATTCTATTTATCTCAATCATTCACCAAGCATGCATGAAATGCGGTAAGCAGGCAATTTTATTACTAATGGTTATAGTGGTACCTGGCCTCGATGAGGGCTCAGGCTCATCGTCCCGGTCCACCATGTGTAGAGTGGGCCCCGTCTTCTGGGTCGCCCGGGGTTCTTGTCTGCCGGCTGCTGCACTTTCCTCTGACCGTCAGATCCAGCTCCCTGATCGGTCTTGCCCTTGCCCCTGGGTCGGGCCTATAGGCTCTGCTAGCAGGGTTCCGGTAACACTCGTATGCCCGGTGTCCATACACTCCGCAGAAGTTGCACTCCACCTTGTTTCCCTTACAGTCGAGCCCGGGGTGGTCCTTGTGAACCACCTACAAATGAAGCGTCGCTGGTAGCCACCACCGGCTCCCCTCTCAGTCTCAGGTCCTGATGATTCATATAGTCAATCCTCATATCTCATACGGTTACTAATTCATTCTTAACTCATCAATATAAATTTCTTACCCTTTGGCGCCTTAGAGCGCAGTGGTGTAGCTGCAATAGCATAGGTCAGCTCAATGGCTCTTCCGAAGCCTTCTCCTTTTCCTCCCTCCCCTTTGGGTTCTGATTTTTCTTTTTTGGGCCTGAGCTGGTACTTTTGTTTCTTGTACCCTCCTTGCCCTTGACTTTCTCATCGACGTCTCTCCCCGAAGATCACCCTTATCGAGTAACGAAGAGAAAGTTGTTCAATGGTCAAGCCGAAACTCGTGTGGCCCGTCTACCTCTGACCTCTGAGGAAGTGTACGAAAAGGTTAAGGACATTGTAAATGTATTTGGAAACACATCAAAACCGGCGAAAAACATTTGGAAAAAGTGTTCTATCTTTTGGGAACTACCTTATTGGCGTCATATTTCTGTGAGACACTGCTTAGACATCATGCACATTGTGAAGAACGTTGGTGAGGCAGTGAGTGGGACTTTACTCAATATACCCGGCAAAACAAAAGACGGATTGAAAATCAGAAAGGACATGCAAACCATGGGTATACGAAAGGAGTTACACCCACAAGAGAACGGGAAACGAATCTACCTACCTCCTGCATGCTACACGCTCTCAAAGGCTGAAAAGATTAGTTTCTGCAAATGTCTGCACTCGGTAAAAGTACCGTCTGGGTACTCTTCAAACTGGAAGAACATTGTATCGATGAAGGATTTAAAACTTTTAGGCATGAAATCTCACGATTATCATGTACTGATGTTACATCTTCTTCCGGTCGCAATTCGAGGGATATTGCCATCTGATGTCAGAAATGCTTTAACTCGGTTATGTTTCTTTTTCAACGCTGTTTGCTCCAAGGCAATTGACGTAACCTCTCTAGATGATCTACAACGTGAAATTGTTATCACATTATGTCAACTTGAGATGTATTTCCCACCATCTTTCTTTGATATAATGGTACATCTAATTGTGCACATCGTTCGAGAGATACAGTTCTGTGGTCCGGTATACTTACGGTACATGTACCCTTTTGAACGGTACATGGGTATTCTGAAAAGTAGAATGAAGAATAGGTATCGACCAGAGGGGAGCATTGTTGAAGCAACAGTGACTGAGGAAGTCACGGATTTGTGACCGATTATTTGAGTGAGGCAGAGTCTATTGGTATCCCAAAACCACGACACTATGGCAGGTTTAAGGGTAAAGGTGTTATTGGTAGAAAGATCGTGCAAGTTTCGCGTCTACTTATTCATCAAGCACATTTGTTTGTCTTACAACATCTTGAGGTTGTTGAACCTTATTTGGAAACCCATATGGTTGAGTTAAGGCATCAAAATCCTTTGAAAACCACATTTGGCTGACAAAGAACAAAACCGAGTTTTTATCCAATGGTTCAAAGATCATGTGTTGACATTAGCATCATCAGATCCAGAAGCTGTAAGCGAAGAGATCAGATGTTTGGCAATCGGACCTGAAACTAATATTACATCATTTGAGGGGTATGATATTAGTGGGTATACATACTACACTGCACGCCAAGATGCCAAATCGATAAACCAGAATAGTGGGGTAAAAATTGAAGCTGCTGCCACTGAGTACCACAGCGGTAACCGATCTCAACCAGTTAGTAATTGGTATTATGGTGTCATCGAGGACATCTGGGAACTAGACTATGACATTGATTCCTTTCTGTTGTTCCGGTGCAAGTGGGTGGACAACCGACGCGGGTACCAAAATGATGGAGGGCTTACTATGGTTGATCTTTCACGGTTACACGGTTATGATGATGATCAATTTGTTCTGGGAAAGGATTGCGAGCAAGTGTGGTATGTTGAGGATCCGAAAGACTGCAGATGGTCTGTTGTTCTTCCAGGAAGAAGGCCGGTTGTAATCGAAAATGAAAATGAGGATAACGATGAAAATGGGACTGTAGAGGAAACATCCTTGTTTCCTACTGGATTACCGGATTCGATTGATGATACCGAAAACGATTTGCTCTACGCACGATCAGACCATGATGAGGGTGTTTGGGTAGAAAATATGAAATGATTTATGTTTTTGTACGTGTCAGGTAATGTTGTTAGTAGAATGTAGACTGTAATATCATCTTAACTGTTATTGTTATGCATCATAGTATTTATGTTATGAGTTTATCTGATGAAAATGCTTTATGTTTTTTTTTGCAGTGGATGATCACCCTATGGATGACCCCATTGGACGGCTTATCTCGACTGGAGAACCTGAGCCACAGCAGAATAGACCAAGTAAGCGGGTCACAAGAGGAGGAAAGAAGAAGAAGGACCAGTTAGCAGTACACGAGACTGAGGCTGGCCCTTCACAGCAGACCGAAGAGGAGTCAGTTGTCCCACCAGAGGCGAAGAAGCAAAAGAAGAGAGGTGCAACACGTGGGCTGAAGGCTAACAAGGGCCCTCCTACAAAACCGGTGGACTTCAATCAGTTCAACCAACCCCATGGAAATTGGAAGAATGACTTCACCGCTTACGGTAGCCATTTGGTGAAGTCATATTGCAACATAAACCACAACTGGAAGCAAGTGCCTCAATCATTGAAGGATACTATGTTTCAGCGTCTTCAGGTAAATCTCTACATTATTACTATGATCTTTTGTGAAATAATAGAACATTTATGTTTACTTTACTAACTGAATGATCATGTACGTAGTCTCGTTTCTCCGTGGATCCCGCACTTAAAAAGGATGTGCTATCAGCGATGTCGAAACAGTTCCGGGACCACAAGAATAAGTTGGCTGACAAGTTCATCTACAAGATGCCTACTCCAGAAGATCCAGATGATCCAGATCATGGTGGAGACGGTGAGAGACCACCATGGGAGGTTTACGAGGGCATAACAGAAGAGCAATGGCTACAATTTGTTGAGAGGCGTCAACACCGGAGTTCCAGGTGCACTTTATTGTCATACATACATAAATTAATCTTAATTTCTTATGTTTTTTGTGTTCAATTTCACTTAACATGATCCCATTAATTTATGCAGGCTCTCCGTGCGCAACAACAAGCAAATGCTAAGAAGAATCTGTACCCTCACCACTTAGGTGGAAAAAGTATTGCTCAAAGGGTACCAGAATGGGAGCAAAAGGGATATCTGCCCACGGATGGCTCATTGGATGCCAGTGGCAGAAGAATGAAAGTGTGGGAGTTAAGCCACATTCCGAAGAACTCTACTCCCGAAAATCCTCAATACGATGAAGCCACGAGAGCAGTTATTGCTCAAATGGTAAGTGATATCATTTCATTTTAGTCAAACTGTTCATTTCATTTGTATATGAACTTATGTTAAACTAATAACTGTATTTGTGTGTTGTATTAGGGTGAATTAAGCTCTCAGCTCACCCAGGGCACCTGGACCTCACAGAGGAATGATGATCCTCTTACACGCGCTCTTGGTAAGAAGGATCATCCAGGTCGTGCCATTGGGTTTGGTGGGCACGTTGGTATCCGCCAGGCATTTGGCGCACCCGGGTCCAGAATCAGCCAGGGAAGTCGATTAGCTACGAGGAGCACCTGAGAGCGTTGGCTGAGATGGAGCAGAGGATTACTCAGAACGTCGACGAGAGGATCGCTCAGGCTATCAAGGATTCAGCCACAGCAGCATGAAAGCCAAGAGGTTTCTCGACCACCAGTTGATCAGTCACCCATTCAGCAGCAGAGTGCACCGGTAGTGAGAAGTAGTGTCCACTCGGCTGATCCGTTTCCCTATGCATCTCTAAAGGTTAGACTAACATTTCAATTGAGTACATGACGATTATGATTTTTCACTTGATCACTAATATCATCATAGAAGAATTCACAATTTTTATCTAAACAAGTTCCACATAACACTCAGGCACCCACTGAGTGCCATCTGTTTTTACAAATTGGAGTAGAAGAGGTCATGGTTGCATGGGGAAAACTTTTCCCCTCTCTCCAAGTGATATTGTGCACGGTGAACCACTCCGACATTACCATGCACGAGTGCTTCTAGACGAATTTGTTGCAGAGCATGCTGACGTCGGTTTACCGGTGCCGATCCCACAAAGACCTACCTTGCGTTCTGCACAAACTGCGACAGTGCAGTGGCCTGTACGATTGGTCAGACTCCCTGGGCAGGTATTACTCTTAACCGTTGCTATAAAACTATTGGTGTACCACCTTGCATCCATATACTTAATTAGACTAATATCATAGGATATGCCGACCGAAGACTGATAAGGGCAAAGGAAAAAGAATTGCCACACCTGTGCAATCAAAGGCATCCACAAATTTTGTGCTTAGACCTGCTTTGGTGGAGAAGAGAATATTGGCCGGCTTGTCGACTAATATGCAGATTCTGCATTCCTCGTTGTTGCTGCTACCACCTGATTCTGATTCCCTCACTGTGGAAGATCCCGAGCGGATATTTCACTATATAGTTCAAGGAGAAGATATACATCGATTTGGGATGTATATGTCCGACTTCGAGGAGTGCTTCAGGAGGGATTGGTTGAATGTGTCGATTATCAAGTCGGCCGCCATGTGAGTGACTTCTACCCTTTTATTTTGAATTCATTAATGGTGATGAATTAGATTTTGAATAAAGTTATGACTAATTAATTGCCTCATAGGTGGGTGCATGATAAGGCGATCAATGTCTATGAAGATCAAGATTTGGATTCCAGTGTCCTGCTATGTGCAGTGCAGTCCAGATGACAAGTGATATGCAAGGCCTTATGCAATATATGACGAATGCCCTCTTTTAATGTTCTAACAAGTCATTTATTATACTGCCATATCATTCAGAGTGATATTTGACTATTTCTCTTAGTATTATCTAAAACATATAGTTTTGTGTTAGTTGCTTAATGATTTCAACACAATGTGTAATTTGTGGACAGTCGACATTGGTCTTTGCTTGTGCTGGTGATGTCGAAGCACCCACGAATCTTGCAATTTGACTCACTTGGTAGGGGTGCCAAGAGACCGAAGATCTCCACCGCAATACTGGGGTAATTATGATGATGCTCAAATTGTTGAGATGCTTGAGGAATGGTCGGAGTTCGTCTGCACAAGTTTAATGAATTGATGATCATGAAGATGTTTTGTGAACTTTTTTAGTATGTAAATGTAACTCTGTACACTTGTGGATAGTGTAATGGTAGATTTGAATTGTAATGGTGTTTTTTTTTGTAATGAAAGTGTGAATTGCATTGTTTTGTGAACTCTCAAATTGTGGTGCGTCGTTGGTATTAATTGGGAGCTTTATAACTTTTTATATGTGTGTTGGAGCTCCCTGTGTGGATGAAGCTTTATTACAGGTCTCATTGAAGCAAATGCGGTGAATATATATATATATATAAGCTGGAATGGAAAAAAACAAAAAAAATACCCCTATCTCGGCGGTTCTTAGAGAACAACCGCCGAGATAGGCCCCTGGGATTGACCGATGGTGAGATTGACCATGAGTCTATCTCGGCGGTTCTTAGAGAACAACCGCCGAGATAGACCCATGGTCAATCTCACCATCGGTCAATCCCAGGGGCCTATCTCGGCGGTTGTTCTCTAAGAACCGCCGAGATAGGTACATCTAGTTCGGCGTGCTCATTTCGGCGGTTCACAACCGCCGAAATAGGCCCATTGGAACCGCCGAAATAGGCCCTTTTTCTACTAGTGCTCGTAGCTCACTTAACCAAATCAAAAACAAACACCACCATTCTCTTCCTCTCATCAAGCTCTTCATTCCTATCTTCTCAAAACTTCAAGACCACCATTTCGGTGCCATGGAGTTCCACCATTGAAGGAGCTTGAGCTTATATTTCTACGTATTATTGATCTCCTTTGCTTCTAGGTAAGGAATCTCAAAGAAAAATAATGTTTCCTCCATGTTTTTATCATGACCGAAAATCACCATTGATGGTGCTCATTATATTGCTTTACTCTAGCTTCATTCCAACCTTTCAAGGAGTCCTCTCTTGATAGATATTCAAACTCTCTTCAAATTCCAAGGTAAAACAACTACCTTAATGCTTTAAAAATATATGTAACTAGGGTTTACAATAAGATGAAGCATAAAGCTTGTATACTCATTTTATCATTTGTATAATGTTTAGAAGTTGACAATCAACTAAAAGCCTTGCCAATTTAGTCAAGGAAACAAGAAAGAAGTTTGTGAGGAAAAAGAGGTAAATATGCTAACCTAATGTGGTCTAAAGTCCTAGGAGAAATGAGATCATATTGCTTGTTAAAAATGATCTAAGGAGCCAATGGTGAATGACTTAGAAGAATGCTTTTAAGGGCTTAGTAAAAGGCATATGTATTGTTGAGTGTATTTGCAGGTCAAAGGCAAATATATTGTGGAAATTCAGTGTTTAAGATTTATGCATCTTAAGGGTCTAAGAGCCATGTTATTTAAGGGCCTAAGTGCCATGCAATTTATATTATGCACTATATTGTAATGTAGTGTAACTTGGGTGAAACATTGTGTGTGAGAGTGTTCTTGGTGAATTTAGTTGTTCTTGTGTGTTTAATGGAGAAAACAATGTGTTTTGGTTTAGTAATGTTCTAGGAGAACCTATGTCAAAATTTAGGTAAGAAGCAAGAAGTTCTAAGGGTTTAGAGTGAGTTTGGTAAGCTAGGAAATGTTTAGTATGGAAGGTGATCAACTAGTGGAAGAAACTTGCATTGAGTTCTTTAAAGATGTCAAAAGGGCTTAGGCAATGTTTTAGAGGATTTAGAATGCAAAAGATTGTATTTAGGACTTGTGCATTGTTGGTGAAAAAGGGATGAAGTGATTTGTTGCATGAGAGTTATAAAACTTGTAAGATGTTCAAGGAGTTGCTTAGAAAGAAAAAAATGCTTGGGAGATGATGTTGTAGTGGTGAGGAAATATTATTGGCATAGTGGTTATCATAGGTATGAAACACCACTTGGAAACTAAGGACGAAATTACATAAGTGTTAGGAATTTCGGTATGAAATGAGTAAGTGTTTAAGGTGATAGATAATGAGTTTCATGAATGTTGTATGAGGATATAAGTGTACCAAATGATTTTAGAAAACATTAGGAGGCCTTAGGAGAAGTTTTGAGTCAAATGGGCAATGGAAAATAAGGGTCTGGTGCAGACCGACCTTGCGACCGAACTTGCCAAGGTCGGTCGAGCCCAGTTTACCCTGCGAGAATTGGTTTCTGGAATGGACCGACCTTGGGGACCGGACTTGCAAGGTCGGTCGGGCATGGATTTTAGTACGGATTGAGTCTCTGGAATAGGCCGGACTTGGGACCGGACTTACAAGTTCGGCCGGGCCTGAATTTTCAAAGGGAAGAAACTCTCGGGAATGGACCGAACATGGGACCGAACTTACATGGTCGGTCGGAGTAGAATTTTCTGGCGGTGTTCGGTGTGCTTGGATCACTATATCCGAGGCACCTTGTGTTAAGTTATCCGTTCAACCTAATAGGACAGTGACGAGTTATGTAACGAGCTTGGCATGAGCATGACAACATTCTCTAGGCTCTCCATGGGAACTAATTGTGTAGGTTCTCTTCCTTAAGGAATTGTTCTTGTGTGTTATGTGTGATGTTGTGAACAATACCTATATTATGATAATTGTATATGTTGTGTGTTTTAAAAAGAATGCCATGTCACCATGACAAATAGTTGTGCGTATCCCGGTAGCTGATGGGCTGCGCGTTAACCATACCAGCCAAGGGTTGCTGACCCCCTCGGAGGCTCCATATTTCTTATACTGCAGGATGAGGATCGAAGAAGCGGAGTGACTTTAGATTCTAGGATGCAGGTTTACTTTTGATTACTTTAGGATGTTGGGCTGGGATGCGCCTGTGCTCCCGTGGCATTATATATTTTGGTTGTGAACAGTTTACAGTGACAGTATACAGTGAAGGATGTAAGTAAATACTCGGTATTATGTTAATGTATATGTGGTTATTAGTTCTATGCTCGGGAGTCTGTTCATTAGACCGATACACTTGTATTTATTCAGCCTTGTTAACCACGTGGGTGGTTGACGGCGTTGTAGCACCAATCGTTTAGTTATTGTTTAGTTGTTTAAATTCCGCTACGATTTCACGTTATGTTATGTGCGTAGTAGGGGTGTTACAGTATTAGAATGACTTAGGCATTGTTCATGGACGTTTGGAGTTCAAAAGGGTGGTTTTAGATACACCAAAGTCATGATGGGAGTGTGGTTAAGCCTTGTGCAAAGTTTGGCGAACAAAGGAAGTATAATACCTTGTGAAGGATTAAGTATGAACTCGTGGGAAAGACTTGAGGAGTTTGTGTAAAGGTAGTGATGATGATGCAAAATAATGCTTTAGGAGTAGTTATCATGTGGTGGAGTACACTTTGGTTAGTAGAAGTAATGGGTATAAAATTACCACTTGGAAGCTTAAGGAAAAACATTACAAGTGTTAGGAATTTTGTATGTAAATGAGTAATTGTTTGAGGAGATTAGAAGTGAGTTGGGAAAAGAGTTTGGTGGATGTTATATGAAGGTTTAAGTGTGCCAAATGGTGTTAAAACACATTAAGAGGCTTGAGGAAATGTTTGGAGGAAATTTGACAATGTATGGGAAGTTTCTGCAGCCGACCTACCCAGGGGACCGACCCCAGTCTGGGTCGGTCGGGCTGAAACTGTGAACTCGGATGCTCTCTACACCCGACCCACCCAGGCGACCTACCCAGGGTGGGTCGGTCGGCCACTTATATAGATAAAAAAAATTTTAAGGCTACTGATGATGGGGATTGGTATGTAATAATGTTATAAGGTTGTTTAAGACATGTTAGGTGAGTTATAATGACAATTAAATGGGTGAAAGTTGTAGTAAAATGTGAAAGTAAAACAAGTTAAAAATGTGAAGTTATTTAACTAGTTAACGGGGTTAACTATGGGCATTAGATGTTAAACAATCATATTACCCCGATGTTAATGAAAGCAATTATAATGTTACCAGTTGTTCGAGGAACATGAGAGAACACATTAGAGTGGACCATGGTGACAGGTATTGAAATACCCCAAACTAATTAAACATGGATTAAACATCTAATCACATTAATTAAGGCCTAAACATGCCTAAAAAGTCATTTGAGAACAATGATAGTCAAACACAAAGCAAGATATTGCACCCTTTGACTGTTTATGGTAAATACATACCCAAATGAACTTCTTAGGACCTAAAATTTTGTCCTAAGCATATTAACACATAACTAAACATACTACAATCGTTGGACAACACTCCAACACAAAGAACAAGCATTTACATGCTTCAAGGTCAAGTAGGGCAAAAATGTGCTCTAAGAAACCTTAAAGGTCTTATGACCTCTAAATGATATAAAATTGGATTCCTTTGACCAATAATCATGTAAGGAACACAACAAAACTGTTCTCAAAGAAAACTAAGCTTAGAAACATCTTGTGACACAAAATGTGCGCTAAAACACCTTAAAGCACGTTTTGTGTATGAGCTCTAAGATAATGACTTTTGTCACTTTAAAGACTATATTACATTCTTTATATCATTTATGTGACATGATAGACTATATTATAAAGTCTAAATCAAAGTTTAAAAATAAAATCAAAATGGGTGATTTTGGGTGAATAGTACCTAAAATAACATTTAATTACTTAGTTTTAACCATGGTCAAATGTCACCCATTGACCATACCACCCATTGCCGCCTTATATTAGCTGTCATACCCACCCATTAAGCAACATAAATATCTAGCCAATCTAATGAATCATCATATACTATTTCATAAAGTAACATTAATTAACTTAAAAGGCAAAACTAGTTTTCTTTCTCATTTGCCTTGCTTCCCAGCCGACACCAAGCTTCACCATCCTCTCTTTTACTTCTCCAAACTGTAGGAACTCACCAATTTCAGAAGAGAACACCAATTGACATAGGTAAGCTTATTAAGCCATTTTATGTTCATTCTCTTCACATTTCTTTCCTCTTTTCATGGAGATAAGCATCAATCATTTCCATCCATGTTTCTAGCTTGTTTTGGAGGTTAAAAGGAGGGCAATTCTCGGCTGTAACAAGGGAAGGAGGTGGAGAATTCTAATCTTGTTCTTAAGGTATAAAAATGTGCTTTAAGCGCTTATATCTTTATTCCTATCATTGCCGGTTGAAAAGCTTTGTTTCTTAGGCTTATAATCTTCATCTTAACATACTTATTCAGTTGGTATATCAAGAGCTTCAAGGATTAGCCAAATCCATGCCAAAAACACCATTTTTGGCATTTTAATCAAGGTGAAAATTAGCCATCTTCTAATCTAAGTTGTACCGGTTTTAAAGCTTGATTTAGTAGCTCTTTTGATACTCTTGTTCTTCTGTAAAAAGTAGACTGAAGACAACCTTTTCTTGCCTTGGTATTCTAAGGTAAATTTTACCTTGAGAATGTACATTAAACACTTGTTATGGTTAGCTCTTGTTTGGAGACTAATCATGCCTTAATTGCTGCTTGAAAACATGTAAATAAAGCTGTGGAAAATTTATCTCCAAACAGCCGTGGCCAAACAAGGCCTAATCTTGGCAAAAATAAGGTATAAATCACTTTAACTTACACTTGGTATATTAATATGTATTTATACATATGTGTATATATATGCCGTGAGTGAATATGGTTATTAAGGTCTTATGTTGACCTTAGGTGATTAAGGAATGGTTTAGTAAATTTATATAAGTAATTAACTAACATAATTGTCAAATTTAAGACATTATGTGGAAAATTGGTAAATATGGAAAAGATATGGGAGAGGCCGAGAGTTTAAAGTATATTTGGGCATTTTTGTGTATTTTATTTTATAAGCTAATGTTTGCAATAAGGCCATGTACTTTAGGCCATTTTATTTGTGTATTTATAAGGTTTTAATTAGGTTTAAGTAGAAAAAATATATTACCGCAAGGAATTGGGGTATTAAGTGTAATTAAATTAAATTTGGGGGCTATATAATAATAAAGCTGAAAATTAGAGTTTTAAATAAAAATTATAAGATTTTATAATGTTTTGGGGTTAAATGGTAATTTCTGAAAAATAGGGGTACAAACCGTAATATATGGAAATTAATGGTCAAGGCAATATTAAGGAGGTCAACCTTGACCATATGGTAGGATTTGACCAAATTAGATAAGTTAAATAACTTATTTAAGGTTTTATAATAAGATAAGTATTTAATTGTAACAATTTTATAACATATGTGGTAAATATGTTATTACCGAAAATAAAGGGTGTAAAATGGTATTATAAACACCCATGGGCTATTAGGAATTTTTAGGAATTCATTTGGTTGATTTTGGAATTAAAATAAACTATATATGTATAATATATAGTTATTATGTCATTATGACACTTTGGAATAGTAGATGGTGTGGAAATGTAAAATACCGAAAGTATATGGTTAGTACGGGTAATTATAACCCTTAGGTGAAATTTGGTGATTTTTAGAATAATATAAGGGTTTTTAATAAGATATATGTATATATATATAGTTTTAATGATATATATAAACTATATGTTATAAGTTGTGCCTAATGGCAATTATAGAAACTTGGTGGGTTAGAAAAAGAATGTAGAATAGATTATGGGTCTGTTCGCAATTTTAAAAAATATATAACCATAGGTTATATTTGTATTAAGGTTTAAAATGTTATATTATATGACATATATAACATGGTATAAATAATGGGGTGATTTTGTAAATAAAGGAAATTATGGATTATGGAAATGAATAAGGTATAAATGTATATGCCTATGCGGCAATATATTATAGTTTTGTATAAAAACTATAGGTTATAATTTAAAGGAAATAAAATATCATATTATTAATATTAGTATATGGTATAACATTACATAATGTTATGTCGTCAAATGGAATATAAATAAAATATGGCTGTACCGAATTATTAAGAGATGGAAAATGAACTTTAGACTAAGGTCTATAAGGTTATAAATGTTATAACAATATATGGTATTAAGGTGGTTTAGATGGAATTAACATAAGTAAGGATATTCACATTAAATAATGTGACGAACTATAAATAAATAAGATTTACAAAATAAGGTGTATATTGAATAAACCTTAGGAGTTGTAATAATACAACATAAATTGTTACATAATATTAGGATAATAATGCTAATATAAGTTGTATAATATAATACAACTAATGGGGATAATCATCTAATATAAGATGATAAAAATGTAACATATAATATAAGAGTTTTATAACTCATGGAAATTACCTATATGGTAAATATATACATGTACAAGAATAATGTATATAGGGATGGATATATATTAAGGTTGGAAACCATATATATAATGGTGGTGGTTATTACAAAAAATAGTTACAAACTATAAGTTATAAGTTTTTGAATGCGAATATAATTTGCTAAGATAATGGATTATATAATACAATGTATTATAATGGATGGTGATAAAATAATACAATGTAATAAATCATGCATGTATTCATGCAACTATAGGTTATATACCTAAATTAAATAATGGATAAGGTTAAAGTAATATAACGAATTAAACTTAACAGTCGAAACATTTTGACATACGAGTTTTAGTAACAAAGCCGACTGGTTTAGAGAAACCCGTAACAAATAACTGTAGAAATCCGGGATGTATTGTCGGGGTTACTTGTTATTTGAAAATACCAGATTTAGTTAGTCATGGAGACTGACTTATAGTTTATTACCGTTTAGATCATACTTTAGACCAAGGCGCTTGACGAGCTAGTGGACTACACTGCGCATCCTAGGTCTGAGGTGTACGGTATGTAAAGGGGTTTGATCCGAGTTGTCCTATGGAATTCCTTGGGCTCGGATTTGGTTGATATCACTTGTGTGTTAAGTGTTTTCGATATGTGTATGTGATTATGTGTTACTGCATTAATTATTTATGCACGAGTGTCATACGGGACTAACACTACGTCGACTATAGATCGACTTATATAAACATACATATGAGTTTAATGTGATGACATGACGGTTACTTGATATGATACCATAGTATTAATGTTAAGTATATGGTAACCTAAGTAAAACACTTAGGAACGAGTCACGACATTGTCGGTCTCTAGAGCATGGATCTCGAACATGAATATAACCTAGATTACTTCTAGGTATGCGTGAGACCCATTGGGCAGCTAATTAATAAATTATATTCTCCATAAGACTAAGATCATATCTTAAACATTATGAGAGAGAGATGGTGTGAGTTGAGGTGAGGAATCCAGTGTAGTTTACGAACTACCTGGTTACGCATTTGTGATCACTGAGGGGTTCCCGATCAGGTTCCGCTCCAGGTTTATACCCAACGAGCCCTATTTGGATCGTGGGTCAGGTGGCTACGGCCTTTATATGGACGCCTTACGAGGCAAAGTGAATAGTCAGGGGCCTCCGGACCTCTGGTGAAATGAGAACCATTGTGTGTACGGGAGGACTACTGTCCATGGTGAGGTTATCGGGTTGTCTTAACATGACACCCAACTGGTATTTAATTAACATGGTTGGATGGATGGGGCCTTGAAGGCCAAATTAAATTAACAAAGGATGGTGTTCGCCACGGCGTTTATTCAGTATTATTATTCGATATGTTCGATATACAATTGTTGTTTGTGATATTTTATGACTGTTGAATTGAATGGATGGTTGAGTGTTTGTGAATGTTAGGATGGATGATTATGTATATTTATGCATGTATACTGCAATATTGATTATAACTGTAAAACGGTAAAGCATGAAACCAATCTAACAATAAGATGGTTAAAATGACTAAGTGACCATTAGGGTCCAGGCCCGGCATACTCAACGTTTATCGCTGAGACTACAATCATTGTGCAGGTTGTTGATTATCGCCAAAGCCGAAGTGCGGGAACAGGGTAGTTAGAGTTTGTTTTAATTACCGCACATGAAGTTTATTTGTATAACGATGTCAGACTGTGAATTGTATTATGGTACGGTTATGTATAATCAGGATTGGGTAGACGCTCACTTGTCGACGTTACGGTGTATGGACTTAGTATGATGTATTGGAGTTATCTCGTTATCACAGCGGTTAGCAGTTTGTTATGTTGATTGTTGGATATAGTTTGGCTTTGCTACTCGCATGGGCGAGTAATGGCCGATGACACCCGAGTGAGTATTATTGTTGTTATTATTTCTTCCGCTGTAAGACGTTTTATTTATTGCTACGAGAGAGATTATTACGTGTTTAAGGAGATGGGTGTTACAAAAGTGGTATCAGATCGGAGTACCACTCTGATGACAAGAAAATGGGTTAAGACAGTGAGCTTAGGACTTGGGAAATTACGGGAAACGTTTGTGAGGTACGAGATGACTCGTCCTAGAATGTATTGTGTTTAGTAACGCAAATTGTGTGATATGTTAGCCTTTAAGGCAATTCAATATCTATTGGTTGTGTACGGTAAATTACCGAGTATTTATGTGACATACTGTACTACAGATGTCAGGGGGAACTAGAGGGTATGGTACTGGTAGAGGTGGAGGCGGTGACCCCGTGATTCCAGGAGTTGCAGAGACGATTGTTGTCGTTCTCGCACAGCTTGGTACTCAAATTGGAGGAACACCAGCCCACTCGCCACAGCCAAGGGAAACGAACTGGCTAAAGTCAGTTACCGAGACCCGACCACCTACATATTCTGGGGAGCCAGACCCCATAGCCTTAGAGCGTTTCATAGCTGAACATGAGACACTGGTGGAACGTGTAACACCCCATCCAAAGCCTATCGTGGTTATCGCAAACTGAACACTTAATCGAATACGTCGCAGCGGAAATAAACAACACCTGGACCTTGCCACGGTCTGATCGTTAGAATATACCGGCTTAATTGCTTACAATACTTATCCAAAAATACTTATCCAGCTCAAACATCAACATTCACAATACCACAACCAACCGAGTACTAGTATCTTAAACATAATCTCAACTTGCATCAGTTTAAATATAAACAGTCGGGTGCACAGGCGCAACCCGAACTCAAAATAAATGTCCCACCCTAAGACTAACCGCTCCTACTCTCGTAGTGCGTCCTCATGGGTCTCTTACCTGCAAGTGTAAAAGTAGTCCCCGAGGGGGTCAGCACGAATGCTGGTACACCCTCTCATGGCCCCCAAGCTAACGGGGATACGACGACTAATTGTCGATAGCATGGAAATTGATTACATACACAAGCATAATATGAAGTGCAATAACAATAACCACAGATGAACATATATAGTTCACAACCAATGAACGACTCAAGCGTTCCCTTAACAAGTGGGTTAGTAACCCTCTCCTTAGTCCTCATTTCCTTAATCTCAGTTCCTTACCTTACCTTAATCTTAATCTCAATCTTAATCTTAACCAGTATACAAACCTTTCCTGGAAGGGATTGTTGTAGCTTAATTCGAACCTGGGATTTAGGTGATCCCACCGCACCATCTTAATGCCACCTACTCTGGACGGGAGTCCAGCGTAGCTGAGCCGGCAACCGGCCCTAGGCTACAAGTCCGAAGACAAGTCCTTAAGCGGAGGGCGGATCTGATTCAGATACCGTCCCCCTTTTTCCTTAGCATGCATGACCGGAGATCGGTCCCGGGTTTCCTCACTCGAGTTCCAGTTAGTAGAAATCTTAATCACCATGTGCTAGCTAAGCCTTAACGGGCATTAACCAACAACCACCAAACTTAACTCTTATTCTTAACTCAGTAAGTACTAAACTTGGTTAGTAACAATCTAAAGTCTCGCGGGTTAGTGTAAATATAACACAATCACAACGAGAACAATATAACCGGTTGCATGCTTTATCTTGTTTTAGTCATAGCAATTAAACAGATAGCACACAAGCCGAGGGACACCTCGTTAGCAAGCAGGTCACAAGAAGGACTGTACCGTTCACCGTCGACGATTGTTTGGTTTATCTCCTTCCAAGTCCCAATTCACAAAGCCTAGAGCATTGATTCAGTTTTAGGTTATTATCATCCAACTCAATAAAATTACTTAACTTTCCTAGACATCAACTTTTACCCATTGTTTTTCACTAAGCCTTATGGTTTTTAACTCGACTCCTAAGTGCATCATTTCCTCATTATTTATTACACTTACTCTACCACTTAATGACCATCACACCCACCAAACAAGTCCTTAACAATCTCATAACATCCATACTTAATTATCCCCATCATTTCCTAACCTTAAACAAGGTTTTTGGTCCATACAGTGGCCTGTCCAAACTTGTGTCCGGACTTCCCAAGTTCGGACACAAGCCGAGACTCAAAACTGAAAATAGACGCATGTCCGAACATGTGTCCGGACTTCGGAAGTTCGGACATGGGTCGAGGAAAACTCAAAGTAGAAGCAGACACGTCCGAACTTGTGTCCGGACTTCCAAAGGTCGGACACAAGTCGAGACTCTGAAAATTTTCACGCAACAGGGCCTGTCCGAACGTCCATGTCCGGACGGATGTTCGGACAAGGCAAAACACTCATTTTCTAAGCCTTCAAACACTTAACCAATTTTCACCAAACTTCTCCTAAACCCTCATAATGTTTCCTAACATCATTTGGTACACTTATACCCTCATACAACATCCACAAAACTCATTTTCTATCTCCTTAAACACATTAAATCATTCACCAAGATCCACCTTAATCATTATACATTTTCCTTGTAATAATGCTAACACTTGTAATGCCTTCCTCTAGGTTTCTAGGTGGTGGTTCATACCTAATGTAACCACTATGCCAAATGTTTTCTTCACCACTATAACATCATCTCCCAAGCATCTCTCACTATCTAAAACTATTTTACGCATTTACTAAAAGTTCCTTCACAAGTTTAAACTTCCATCATCAACACATTATCTCCTTCCTAGTTGTGCCCCAACATTTACCTAAGTCCTAAATACTCAAATACATTCTCTTGATTCCTAAATCCTCCACGGCGATACCTAAGTCATTATAAGTCATTAGAACACCTCAACTTCACCCTCTTTCATCAAGACAACCTATAGAACATTTCTAGTACTTCCTTAGTCATTAAATTCCCTTAGAATGTCTTAAACACTTAAGCTCTCCTTTAAATTTTTGCCATAGGTTCTCTAGTATATAATACCACCTAATACATGGTTTTTTTTCTCCATCAAACAACCAACATCACCCAAATTCTCACCACAACACCTTAACACCCAATTTACACCACCAAAACACCACATCATCATATAGTGCTTAAACTTAAAATGCTTGGCACTTAAGCCCTTAAATGACAATAATCTTAACCACTGAATTTCCACATATATATGCCTTCAACCTGCGAATACACTCAACAAGGCTCCCATTGAAATAAAATGCTTCTTGTACTTCACCTTGATATTCTTAAACTATCTCTTTTTCTCATTTGCTCCTTAGTCACAAGTTCACAAGTATAGTCATTGTTTCTCCTAGGTTTTATATAACCCTTTTCTAATGTAAACTCTCTACTAAACTCATCACATACCTAAATCCCATTCCCTTAAACAACAAACACCTTAAGGTAAGTAATTTACCTTGTTCTTTTACAAGCTTAAAAGCTTTCTTCCTTAGGTTTTTCTTTGTTCAATCTCGGTCACCAATGTGTATCTCCTTGCCAATGTTCTAACCAATATCCAATGACTCCAATGAGTACTAGATAACACATTAACCCTAAGGGACAAACCCTAGGTTAAAAATATGCTTTAAGGTATTAATGTGATTGTTTTACCTTGGTTTCTCAAGACAAACTTGGATATGAAGCAAGAAGGACCTCCTCTCTCCTTTGAAGAGTAGAAACAAGCTAGAACAAGGCATAAACATGGAGTTCCATGAGTATATATTTTCGGACATGTGAAGAAAATGGTGAAAACCTAGATTTTCTTACACTTTCTTTACCTTAAGAGAATGGAGATGCCAATGGAGTCTCCAAACTTGAATTTCCTCCTCTAATGGTGGTTTGACTTGGCACCAAAATGAAGCTCTTGAAGTTTTGAAAAGATAGAAAGGAGGAGCTTGAGCTAACTAAGAAGAATATGTATTTTGTTTTGGATTTGGAGCTAAAATGAGTGAGTTGTGTGCAAGAGAAGGTGGAGCTAGCATGGAGAAGGGCTTCACGTTAATGGAGAAGAGAAAGAGAGCAAGAAACCGTGTGGAACAAGGGAGAATGAAGAAGTGAGGAGAGAGGTAAGTAAAATGTGATATTTATCTTAAAAGGTGAATAGTACTTTATGCTTTATAAGACTTATTTGCTTTCTTAATTACTTAATGAGTCATGAAGGTGGTGACTCACCTCCTAAGAAACCGGCCCCCTTTTAGTAATGAGGGTAATTAAGTCTTTGTTGACCAAATGTCTCACTTATATAGACTTATGTTATAAACTAGCTTAATTAATTCACTATTCACCAAAACAAGGCACATTGTTGTGAAATTTTTTATTTCCCATTGATATAGACCTCCAAATGTGATACTATATAGTACACATATAAATTAAAGAGTAATGATGGACATTTAGCCATTCAAAACTCATTTACAAGACAATTTTTCAAAAACGTGCTTTAAGACCCCTTAAAGCACATTTTGTGTTTTAACTTGTTTTCAAGCTTGGTTTTCTTTGGTAATTGATTTAAAATGACCATTGATATTACTAAGGTCTTAGAACAATATTTGGGTACTCTCCCAAGTCTCTCCAAGCTTAGAGCACGTTTTTGTTAAAACTGCTCTTTCGGTGTTTCCTTATATTTTCTTTGATTAGAAATGTTTCTTAATGTTTCTAAGGCATTATTTAGCCTCCTTATCTTAGTTATCATTTAAACACCATATCTAAGTTTGGGGTATTTCAATCTACCCCCCTTAAAAGAACTTTGTCCTCAAAGTTCACACATGTGCTTAACCATTCACGGTACACAATTCTCTTAATCTTAATACCACATCTTATATTCACATTCATACATCTCAAGACTCAAAGGTCAATCTTAAATACAATACATAAGTATCATACATAACTCAAACTTACACCGAAGTGTAGCAACTTACACAAATTCACATCTTAACCAACCAAACAAACGACAAACATGATCGTTATCGTTTCCTAACTCAAAAGCGAGGAAGCTCTACCCCCCTTAAAAGGGGGTACGCCCCGTACCCTATACAGACGATCTAGTCAGTAAATAAAGAAGGGTACTTCGCCCTCATCTTATCCTCTAATTCCCACGTGGCCTCTTCGACATCCTGGTTAGACCAGAGAACCTTCACCAGTCGCACTGACTTGTGGCGAGTGTCCCTAGTCTTGCTGTCCAAGATTCTCTGAGGAGTCTCCACGGATCTCATATTTGGTTCTAAAGTCAACCTCTCAGGTTCTAGCACATGGGAGGGGTGGTGCATGTATTTCTTAGCTGTGAAACATGAAAAACATCATGCACTTTACCCAGCTCAGCAGGTAAATTCAACCTGTAAGCAACAGGGCCCACCCGCTCCGTAATCTCATAAGGACCAACAAACTTCGGGCTTAATTTGCCCTTCTGCCCAAACCTGAATACACCCTTCATCGGTGATACTCGCAGAAATACCTGGTCGCCCACTACGAACTCCAGGTCCCGTCGTCGAACATCAGCATACGACTTCTGCCTATCCTGAGCATCCTTCATGTTCTCCCTGATTTGCTGAACTTCAGCCTTAACTTGCTCCAAGTATTCTGGTCCTATAATGACCGTCTCACTTGACTCATCCCAGCAGAGCGGTGTACGACATGGTCTACCGTACAACGCTTGAAAAGGTGCCATCTTGATCGAAGCATGATAGCTGTTGTTGTAAGAAAACTCGATCAGATGCAATTTATCGATCCAACTGCCCTGGAAGTCTAAGGCACATGCCCTGAGCATGTCCTCCAGTGTCTGAATAGTACGCTCAGTCTGACCATCTGTCTGAGGATGGAACGCGGTACTCAGTTTGAGTTCTGTACCCAACGCTTCTCTGGTAGCTCTCCAGTACCTCGAAAGGAATCTGGTATCTCTATCTGACACTATGGTCTTTGGTATGCCGTGATGTCTCATGATTTCTTTCTCAAATATCTCAGCTAATTTGGTCACCTTCCAAGTATCCTTCATCGGTATGAATCGGGCTACTTTGGTAAGGCGATCCACCACCATCCATATCATGTTGAGACCTCCCCTAGCAGGTGGAAGTCCAACTACGAAGTCCATGGAGATATCATGGAACTTCCACTCCGGAACTGGCATCGACTGTACCATTCCGCCCGGTCGTCGGTGCTCGAATTTCACCTTCTGGCATGTGAGACACCTCAAGACGAACTCGGTAACATCTGTCTTCATCCCCGACCACCAGAAGTATCTCTTCATGTCTTTATACATTTTAGAGGCTCCCGGATGGATGGAAACTGAAGAACAGTGTGATTCTCTAAGTATACGGTCTTTCAGATCCGTATTGCCCCGTGGTATACATAACCGGCCCTTTAGTCTAATCAGATCATCGTCATGAAGTCTGAAGTCATATTTCTGACTCTCAAAGGTACCCTCTGTGAGCTTCTGTCTGACCTCTCTCATATACTCATCTGTCCTCTGAGCCTCTCGCACCTCATCAACCAAGCTGGAGAAAGAAACTAGCGAATGGAGTGAGTGTGCTCGACGGCTCAGGGCATCTGCTACAACATTGGCCTTCCCTTCTTTGTATTGGAGGTCAATGTCATAGTCTTTCAGAAACTCTAACCATCTCCTCTGTCGAAGATTTAACTCCTTCTGAGTGAATATGTATTTCAAACTCTTGCGATCGGTGTAGATCGTGACACTAACCCCATATAAGTAGTGGCGCCATATCTTCAAAGCGAAGACTACAACTCCCAGCTCCAAATCATGTGTGGGGTAGTTCTCCTCATGTTTCTTCAACTGGCGTGAGGCATATGCCACCACCTTGCCATGTTGCATGAGCACGCAACCCAGCCCTCTGCCGGATGCATCACAAAAAACCTCAAAGCCCTCTGTACCGTCTGGAATGGTCAGTACCGGTGCAGTGGTCAGTGAGTCCTTCAAGCGCTGAAATGATCTCTCACAGTCAACTGTCCACTGAAATGGTGCGTCTTTCTTCATCAGACTGGTCATCGGCTTCGCGACCTTGCTGAAATCTCTAACAAACCTCCTGTAGTAACCTGCCAGACCGAGAAAGCTCCGGATGTCGGTAACAGTCTTCGGCCTTGGCCAGGTACGTACGGCATCAATCTTTGCTGGATCCACTGCGATCCCAGCATCTGAGATGACATGACCTAGGAAAGAGACCTGGTCAAGCCAAAACTCACACTTGGAGAACTTAGCATATAGCTGGTTCTCCCTCAATATTCCCAACACCCTCCTCAGATGCTCCTCATGCTCAGCCTTAGACTTTGAATATATCAGAATATCATCAATAAAATCACAACCGACTTGTCCAGCTGCTCCCGGAACAAGCGGTTCATCAGATCCATAAACTTTGCCGGTGCGTTCGACAAACCGAACGGCATCACTGTAAACTCATAGTGGCCGTATCGTGTCCGGAATGCCGTCTTCTCAATGTCTCCTTCCTTAATGGCTATCTGATGATACCCCGATCTGAGATCAATCTTGGAAAACACAGATGCTCCCTTCAACTGATCGAACAGATCGTCAATGCGGGGTAGCGGGTACTTATTCTTCACTGTCACTGCATTCAGCTCTCTGTAGTCGATGCAGAGGCGGAGACTACCATCCTTCTTCTTCACGAAGAGGACTGGCGCTCCCCATGGTGACACACTTGGTCTAATGAATCCCTTATCCAACAAATCTTTCAATTGTTCCTTTAACTCAGTCATTTCTGCCGGAGCCATACGGTATGGTGCTTTGGCTATCGGTCCGGTACCATGTAGCAGCTCAATGGTGAACTCTACCTCCCGAGTGGGTGGCATGCCGGGAAGTTCCCGTGGAAATAAGTCGGGGAACTCCGACACTACAGGTAAGTCGGGGTCGAACTCAGGGTCTCTCTCTATGTCCTGTACATAACAGAGGTATACTTCTTCCTTTCTCCTTAATTCTCTATGCATTGCCATGGCGGTGATGATCTTAGTCGAAGGCTCTTTGGGCCTCTGGCGGTATGATATTGTTACCCCAGACGGACTCCTGAGCAGCAATCTATGCTCGGCGCAGAGGATACGTCCCTTGTGCCGCTCCAACCAGTTCATCCCGAAGATAACATCAAATCCTAGCTTACTGAACTCAATGAAACTGACTGGGAAGTCTTCCCCCTTAATTCTAATGGTGGCTCCTCGGTAGTAACGAGTGCAACGACCTTCTCCTTAGACGGGAGCGTAACCGTGAAGTCGGGTAGCTCATCAGCGTCTAGCCCCAACCTGCTCGCAAATGATGCAGAGACAAAGGTATGCGAGGCCCCTGAGTCGAAGAGAACTGATGCCTCAATCCCATTGATCGGAAAGGTGCCGGTGAGGATAGTACCGCTAGCGTCGGCCTGTGCCTCTGTGAGTATGCTTAATGCACCTTCCGTACCGAGTCCATAACCTAATTGTGTTCACAAGCTCCATGAGTATTGATGGTATAACAAGAGTCGTAATCAATTATATGAACAACACTGTTATTTTATTCATGACCATCCTGTTAACAACATGTTCTTCAATCTTACATCTCATTTTTCATCTCATTCTATCATTACATGGCTAATATTGTCTAAAGGTTAGGTTTAATCTTCCTGGTCTCATATGCGTCGCATTGATTACTGCTGACGGTGCTGTATTCAGCTTGATTCTCTTAATCCCATGGTACAACATCCTTGATTCTCCTCCCAAAATTAATACATCTAACTTAAGTATTATCCTATCTGCACGGTCCGCACGCTTCTGCTCGCCGTATAAAAATTCCGCATCATCTCCAATGGACCAAGACAATACGGGTATCCCTCTTTCGAGAGACTCCGTTGTCTCGTCCTTATCCTGGTGCAGTCCCAGTTTCCCGTCCTTTTCGTAGAAGTTTACAATACAAACGTCTGCTTGTATGTCTGGAATCGGTTCAGCCTCCAACTGTTGAGCGATTTCCACGACTTGTGTAATAACTGGATGGAACTCTTCGGTATTCCTGGTGGTGAGACTCCATCTTGCTCCCTTGTGGTTTGGTAATTCTTGCATACGGATTCCAATCCTTGCCCAAGCTCATCATCTTTAATTTCATCCTTGCTCCCCCTGGGTACTTCTCCGGTGTGTAAAACCTCCCGGTCCCATTCCTAGTTGATTGCACCTCCTGATGATGGCTATTTGTGCTTCGGGTGTCAGGTATCCCCTTAATAAAATCATACCTGGGCGGATAACCTGACATTGTTCGGTTGGAAAGTGTACAGTTTCGATGTCGGTGTGCTCCGGGTTAGATGTAGATGGTATTGGGTAGCAAATGTTGAAGCTTCCTAAGGTGGTAACAGGTTACGTCTTGCTTATGTTCTAATCACATCATGTTCTCACTTAAGTCCTAATCTTATCTTATTCTTATTTATCTCAATCATTCACAAGCATGCATGAAATGCGGTAAGCAGGCAATTTTTACTAAATGGTTATAGTGGTACCTGGCCTCGATGAGGGCTCAGGCTCATCGTCCCGGTCCACCATGTGTAGAGTGGGCCCCGTCTTCTGGGTCGCCCGTGGGTTCTTGTCTGCCGGCTGCTGCACTTTCCTCTGACCGTCAGATCCAGCTCCCTGATCGGTCTTGCCCTTGCCCCTGGTGTCGGGCCTATAGGCTCTGCTAGCAGGGTTCCGGTAACACTGTATGCCCGGTGTCCATACACTCGCAGAAGTTGCACTCCACCTTGTTTCCCTTACAGTCGAGCCCGGGGTGGTCCTTGTGACACCACCTACAATGAAGCGTCGCTGGTAGCCACCACGGCTCCCCTCTCAGTCTCAGGTCCTGATGATTCATATAGTCAATCCTCATATCTCATACGGTTACTAATTCATTTCTTAACTCATTCAATATAAATTTCCTTACCCTTTGGCGCCTTAGAGCGCAGTGGTGTAGCTGCAATAGCATAGGTCAGCTTCAATGGCTCTTCCGAAGCCTTCTCCTTTTCCTCCCTCCCCTTTGGGTTCTGATTTTTCTGGGCCTGAGGCTGGTACTTTTGTTTCTTGTACCCTCCTTGCCCTTGACTTTCTGAGCTCTTCCCAGCACTCTTCCTTTTTGCATTCTCCTCGTCCCTCAGCTGGACGGTAATCTCAACCTTAGCAGCGGCATGATAGCACTTCTGCAAGGTAGTGTAACTCGTCGGCCCCATGCCGTAGCGGAGTCGATGGCTAAGCCCGCCATAGAAGCGGTCCACCAAGATCTGGTCAGAATACCCAAGACCTGGCAGAAGACGGAGCAAGGCGGTGAACTCTGAGTAATACTCGTCCACTGTCATCTTGTCCGACTGCTTAAGCGCATCCAACTGCAAGCGCTTCTTCGTCTGGACATGGGCGGGGTAGTACTTTGCTCGTAGCAAGGCGGTGTACTGCTCCCAGCCGAACTCTGGATTGGACACATGCTTGGCCCTCACCAGCTTCCACCAATCGCCTGCCGCCCCCTTCAGGTAGAAAGCAGCTAAGCGCACCTTGATCCCAGCAGGGACATCAAGGGTCTCGAAGGCGGTCTCCAACTCGGAGATGTACGCCTCAAGCTTGGCGGGATCGGTCTCCCCCTTAAAATGAGCGGGTCGAAGGTCTGCAAGACTCTTCACCCAGTTTGGTTCCCTAGGTTGTGGCGGTGGAGGTGGTGTACCCACACCAGGCTGATAGCCCATATGCCCCAAAGCGGCAGCTACGATCTCTGCGATCGTCTGCCCTCCAGGTATCCCTGAAGTATCCTCACCCCGGCCACGACCTCGGCCTCCTCTAGGGCGTCCTGCCATCTGAACAAGCATAACTTACATTAGATTCGTACTCACCACTGTTTTGGTTAGTAAATTTATAACGTCCGTAGACGGTAAAGACAATCCACACTTATTAGTGGTCATCTGACTCTACTCACTCTAACTTCTCACACCCTTAACCCAACACTTATTCCTTAACTTATACCCTAACTCGGTGGTTACTCATGTCCGGTATTTCTCGTTCAGAGCGTAACTACGCTCTGATACCACTTTTTGTAACACCCCATCCAAAGCCTATCGTGGTTATCGCAAACTGAACACTTAATCGAATACGTCGCAGCGGAAATAAACAACACCTGGACCTTGCCACGGTCTGATCGTTAGAATATACCGGCTTAATTGCTTACAATACTTATCCAAAAATACTTATCCAGCTCAAACATCAACATTCACAATACCACAACCAACCGAGTACTAGTATCTTAAACATAATCTCAACTTGCATCAGTTTAAATATAAACAGTCGGGTGCACAGGCGCAACCCGAACTCAAAATAAATGTCCCACCCTAAGACTAACCGCTCCTACTCTCGTAGTGCGTCCTCATGGGTCTCTTACCTGCAAGTGTAAAAATAGCCCCCGAGGGGGTCAGCACGAATGCTGGTACACCCTCTCATGGCCCCCAAGCTAACGGGGCTACGACGACTAATTGTCGATAGCATGGAAATTGATTACATACACAAGCATAATATGAAGTGCAATAACAATAACCACAGATGAACATATATAGTTCACAACCAATGAACGACTCAAGCGTTCCCTTAACAAGTGGGTTAGTAACCCCCTCCTTAGTCCTCATTTCCTTAATCTCAGTTCCTTACCTTACCTTAATCTTAATCTCAATCTTAATCTTAACCTCAGTATACAAACCTTCCTGGAAGGGATTGGTTGTAGCTTAATTCGAACCTGGGATTTAGGTGATCCCACCGCACCATCTTAATGCCACCTACTCTGGACGGGAGTCCAGCGTAGCTGAGCCGGCAACCGGCCCTAGGCTACAAGTCCGAAGACAAGTCCTTAAGCGGAGGGCGGATCTGATTCAGATACCGTCCCCCTTTTTCCTTAGCATGCATGACCGGAGATCGGTCCCGGGTTTCCTCACTCGAGTTCCAGTTAGTAGAAATCTTAATCACCATGTGCTAGCTAAGCCTTAACGGGCATTAACCAACAACCACCAAACTTAACTCTTATTCTTAACTCAGTAAGTACTAAACTTGGTTAGTAACAATCTAAAGTCTCGCGGGTTAGTGTAAATATAACACAATCACAACGAGAACAATATAACCGGTTGCATGCTTTATCTTGTTTTAGTCATAGCAATTAAACAGATAGCACACAAGCCGAGGGACACCTCGTTAGCAAGCAGGTCACAAGAAGGACTGTACCGTTCACCGTCGACGATCGTTTGGTTTATCTCCTTCCAAGTCCCAATTCACAAAGCCTAGAACATTGATTCAGTTTTAGGTTATTATCAATCCAACTCAATAAAATTACTTAACTTTCCTAGACATCAACTTTTACCCATTGTTTTTCACTAAGCCTTATGGTTTTTAACTCGACTCCTAAGTGCATCATTTCCTCATTATTTATTACACTTACTCTCCCACTTAATGACCATCACACCCACCAAACAAGTCCTTAACAATCTCATAACATCCATACTTAATTATCCCCATCATTTCCTAACCTTAAACAAGGTTTTTGGTCCATACAGTGGCCTGTTCGAACTTGTGTCCGGACTTCCCAAGTTCGGACACAAGCCGAGACTCAAAACTGAAAACAGACGCATGTCCGAACATGTGTCCGGACTTCGGAAGTTCGAACATGGGTCGAGGAAAACTAAAAGTAGAAGCAGACACGTCCGAACTTGTGTCCGGACTTCCAAAGGTCGGACACAAGTCGAGACTCTGAAAATTTTCACGCAACAGGGCCTGTCCGAACGTCCATGTCCGGACGGATGTTCGGACAAGGCAAAACACTCATTTTCTAAGCCTTCAAACACTTAACCAATTTTCACCAAACTTCTCCTAAACCCTCATAATGTCTCCTAACATCATTTGGTACACTTATACCCTCATACAACATCCACAAAACTCATTTTCTATCTCCTTAAACACATTAAATCATTCACCAAGATCCACCTTAATCATTATACATTTTCCTTGTAATAATGCTAACACTTGTAACGCCTTCCTCTAGGTTTCTAGGTGGTGGTTCATACCTAATGTAACCACTATGCCAAATGTTTTCTTCACCACTATAACATCATCTCCCAAGCATCTCTCACTATCTAAAACTCTTTTAAGCATTTACTAAAAGTTCCTTCACAAGTTTAAACTTCCATCATCAACACATTATCTCCTTCCTAGTTGTGCCCCAACATTTACCTAAGTCCTAAATACTCAAATACATTCTCTTGATTCCTAAATCCTCCACGGTGATACCTAAGTCATTATAAGTCATTAGAACACCTCAACTTCACCCTCTTTCATCAAGACAACCTATAGAACATTTCTAGTACTTCCTTAGTGTAACACCCCGTCCAACATTTACATACTTACAATAAACTGCAGCGGAAATACAAACCTCTTCACATTACTTAACTCGTTGGTGTTACACGCCGTTAGCCACCCACATGGCTAACAAGGCTAATCCATATACATTGTACCGGTCTGATGGGCTAAATTCCCGAGCAACTATACATTATTATCCCTTTCCATTAACAACAACAACAACATACACCTTATCAACTATACCGAGTATTTATAAACTGATGCCGACAACAATTTCGGTCTTACTACACCTACTATATACATACACTTAAATGATTACCCATGTACGACGACTACCCGTCCTACTCTCGAACGGCTTCCAGCACTTCGTACCTGAAATAGGAAAAGAAGAGAAAGGGTGGCCCCCAAGGGGCTCAGCACCTTTGCTGGTATGGTAATCCCGCAGCCCACATGCTACCGGGCCACGCACAACTAATTGTCGTCTTAGCATGCAGTTGATTATTTTTAATTCATGCATGCAACTATAAACACACATCACATAACATTTCGCCTCAATGGACTCAACAAACAGATAATATATCCTTACTTAATAAGTCACTCTTGGTATTCATTATCCCTAGAGTGTTCCTCCTCTAATGGAGCTACTTCCTTAATAGACGACACTTACCCTTAAATCGGGTTATCCTTAAACGCCTCTTATCACAAACTGGGAATCATATCCATGATCCACACACTCCATATTATACAACATAAAACATACACTACATACAACACCTAACAACACTTTGCACGTTTCCACGTGCACAACATAATACCGCAATGGATATTGCATCACAACAAAACACATAACATAACGGGAATGGTCTCTTAGGAACCGACCCAAACATTGCTAATACACTGGTGAGCCTAGAGAATGTTGCCAGTCTCATGATAAGCTCGTTACATAACTCGTTACCGTCTCGTTAAATGAACGGTTAACTTAACACAAGGTGTCTCGGATATAGTGATCCAAGCACACCGAAACAAACATAACAATAGTATGCCCCTGTGGCCCGACGTGAGTCAGTAATAGCCTTGGTTAAGCTAAAGGGAAGGTTGGGAACCAAATTGGAAAACAACCATAACTACGGAGAGGATCGAACCTGCTATGACAACGACCCCCATACTCACACGCGTGGCCAGAACAGACCGGACTCCTCACTCCCCCGTTAGCACTTGTTAGAAGTTCAACTTTGAACTTTATTAAACAATCACAAACATTGGGTTAAGTCTTGTTAGACATATACAAGGGAAGAGAGAGTCATACATTCACATACAAACATCACACAAAACATCACATAACCAACTCACGCATAGCCGTGGTTAGAACGTTCCTTAAGTCGGAAACGTTGTTACCGGATACCGTTCTCCTACGTTTACCTAATAGTGGTTAACTAGCCCTTCAAGCGCATTGAGGTTACCGGTATCGGCACGAAAACATACAATAACAATAACGACTGTAAACTCGTTTCATGATTTATTTCATAACGTGGCAAACATACAGAAAAACACATTGGCATACAAGCCGGTGTAATCCGGTAGGACACAGGTTGCAAGAAAAACCATACCTGTCACCGGAGTCCACTTTATCACGTCCACTTATGTTCCTCGAGCAATTCTCGAACAACTGATAACATTACATATACTTTTATTAACTTCGGGGTAACATGATTGTTTAATGTCTAATGCTTATAACTTCCCCCCGTTAAATTAGTTACATAACTTCACCTTTTAACTTGTTTTACTTTCACATTTTATTACAACTTTCCCCACTTAATTGCCATTTAAAACTCACCTAACATGTCCTTAACAACCTTATGACATCATTAACCATCAATCCCCATCATTAGACATCATTTTCCAACCTTAATCAACATTTTTAGAGTGGTCCGGGACTTGGTCCTTACCTTAAGTCCCGGACCAACACATTGGGAGTACTCTCGGCCAATTTTAATAGGGTGGTCCGGGACCTTGTACTCACCCCAAGTCCCGGACCACAACATGGAATAACTCTCGGCCTATTTTACACCCCTGGTCCGGACCTTTAACCATAACCTAGGTCCCGGACCAAACCTACAGAATTGATAAAATGTCATTTTTCAAATGTTGTTACCTTGGTTCTCCACCTCCATTAATTGTATAACTTTACCAAATGTTCCTAGGTATATTCTAATGTCTAAATATCATCTTAAACACTCCTAATTCCATGTTTGACTTGTTACTCAATTTCCACCCAAAATCTCTTAACACTTGTAACATTTACATTTGGTTTCCTAAGGTGTGTTTCTCCTAAATGACCACTATACCGAAATGTTTCCTCACCTTCATTACATCATCTCCCAAGCATCTTCTCTTACTAACCAAACCTTCTTTTTCACAACTCCTCAAAGTTCCTTTCTCAAAACCTTACCTAAACATTATTCCCACCTTGCACATTATTATAACCTAAACCTTAAACAAACTTCTCCAAGACTTTTAATACATCCTAAAAATACTCATTGGATTTCTAGAACTTCCAAGATAATGCCTAAATCCTTGTAGCACCTTAGAGCACCTTAATGCATGTTTTCTTCCTTAATGAAGCATGTATCCATTCCTAACAATTCCTAGTTCACCCAAGTTCATTTAAGCACTTAAACTCCTTATACATTTTTCCCAAATTTGGCCATAGCTTCCCTTGTATATACTCACATCCAAACACTTAGGTTTTTACCTTATTTCATTCAAGAACACCTAAAATCCATCAAGAACATTTTTACACACAACTTCACACATTAAGCACTACATCACTATATAGTGCATAACTTAAATTGCTTGGCACTTAGGCCCTTAAACAACATGGCTCTTAGGCCCTTAAATTGCATAACCTTAAACACTGAATTTCCCACATAAGTAATGCCTTTGACCTGCAAATACACCCAACAATACATATGCCCTTAATAAACTCCTTGAGAGCATTTTACTAGCTCATTCACCATTGGCTCCTTAGGTATTTTATTAAGCAAATCAAGCTCATTTTCCTAAGGCATTTAAACCACATTAAGATAGCATATTTACCTCTTTTTCCTCCCAAATTTCTTTCTTGTTTCCTTACAAAACCGGTAAGGCATTTGGTCCCTTGCCAACTACTAAACATTATACAAACAACATAATGAATATTCAATCTTTAAGCTCCATCTCATTGTAAACCCTAGGTTTACATTATTTCAAAACATTAATGTAGTTGTTTTACCTTAATCTTTGAAGGGTGTTTGAATATCTATGAAGAGAGGACTCCACCTAGTCCTTGAAGGATTCAAATCGAGCTAGAACAAAGCAACACAAGGAGCTCCATAAATGAATATTTTCGGTCACACACAAAACATGGAGGAAACTTGATTTTTCTTTGAGATTCCTTACCTAGAAACAAAGGAGATCAATAATATGTGGAAAGACAAGCTCAAGCTCCATCAATGGTGGAACTCCATGGCACTGAAATGGGGCTCTTGAGTTTGAGAAGATAGGAATGAAGAGCTGGTCTAACTAGAAGAAAGGTGGTCTTGAAATTAAATTTGGATCATGGAGCTAGAAGTTACAAGTGAAAGAAGATGGAGAATGGTATGGTTTGCTGTAGCAAAACCGATGGAGTTTGGGAGAAGATGAAGAAGGCTACAGTGGGTGTGAGTGGGAAAGAAAGAATGAAGATTGGAATTGCTTTTGAAAGATTTACATGTTATAAAGGTAACTTCTACTTTTCACTTACTTTTCCTTCTTTCTTTAATTTTTTACTAGCTCTTGGTGGTGAGTCACCACATGATAAAACCGGCCCCCATATAATTAGAAGGGTGTGTTTGGTCTTTGTTTGTCAATTTAATTACTTAACACAACATAAGTTACAAACTAGCTTATAAAAATCACTATTCACCTAAACAAGGCACTTAGAAGTGAAATTTTGATTTCCCATTGATATAGCCACCCAAATGTGATACTATATAGTACACATGTTAATTAAAGAGTAATGATGGACATTTAGCCATTCAAAACTCATTTACAAGACAATTTTTCAAAAACGTGCTTTAAGACTCCTTAAAGCACATTTTGTGTTTAACTTGTTTTCAAGCTTGGTTTTCTTTGGTAATTGATTTAATATGTTCATTAACATATTTATAAAGTATAGGTATGACCATTAGGTCTTATACACATTTATCCCAAGCTTAGAGCACATTTTTGCTCATATTGACTTTAAGGTATTTTCTTGTGTTTTATTTGGTTTAACTGTCCACCAAAGTTTCCTAAGGACTTATTTAGCCCTATCAAATCATAATCAAATGTTATCAAGTCTTGGTAGGCTCTTTGGGTCCTAACCAAGTTCACTCATAGCTTAGAGCATGTTTTTGCTCAAACTGTGTCTTAATGCTTTATTGCATTTACTATGGTCTAAATTGTTCACTGATGTTACTAAGGCACTTTTTAGCCTTTACATACCATAGTTTGATATTTAAACCACATATCAAGGTTTGGGGTATTTCACTTAGTCATTAAATTCCCTTAGAATGTCTTAAACACTTAAGCTCTCCTTTAAATTTTTGCCATAGGTTCTCTAGTATATAATACCACCTAATACATGGTTTTTTTTTCTCCATCAAACAACCAACATCACCCAAATTCTCACCACAACACCTTAACACCCAATTTACACCAAAACCACACCACATCATCATATAGTGCTTAAACTTAAAATGCTTGGCACTTAGGCCCTTAAATGACAATAATTAACCACTGAATTTCCACATATATATGCCTTCAACCTGCGAATACACTCAACAAGGCTCCCATTGAAATAAAATGCTTCTTGTACTTCACCTTGATATTCTTAAACTATCTCTTTTTCTCATTTGCTCCTTAGTCACAAGTTCACAAGTATAGTCATTGTTTCTCCTAGGTTTTATATAACCCTTTTCTAATGTAAACTCTACTAAACTCATCACATACCTAAATCCCATTCCCTTAAACAACAAAACACCTTAAGGTAAGTAATTTACCTTGTTCTTTTACAAGCTTAAAAGCTTTCTTCCTTAGGTTTTCTTTGTTCAATCTCGGTCACCAATGTGTATCTCCTTGCCAATGTTCTAACCAATATCCAATGACTCCAATGAGTACTAGATAACACATTAACCCTAAGGGACAAACCCTAGGTTAAAAATATGCTTTAAGGTATTAATGTGATTGTTTTACCTTGGTTTCTCAAGACAAACTTGGATATGAAGCAAGAAGGACCTCCTCTCTCCTTTGAAGAGTAGAAACAAGCTAGAACAAGGCATAAACATGGAGTTCCATGAGTATATATTTTCGGACATGTGAAGAAAATGGTGAAAACCTAGATTTTCTTACACTTTCTTTACCTTAAGAGAATGGAGATGCCAATGGAGTCTCCAAACTTGAATTTCCTCCTCTAATGGTGGTTTGACTTGACACCAAAATGAAGCTCTTGAAGTTTTGAAAAGATAGAAAGGAGGAGCTTGAGCTAACTAAGAAGAATATGTATTTTGTTTTGGATTTGGAGCTAAAATGAGTGAGTTGTGTGCAAGAGAAGGTGGAGCTAGCATGGAGAAGGGCTTCACGTTAATGGAGAAGAGAAAGAGAGCAAGAAACCGTGTGGAACAAGGGAGAATGAAGAAGTGAGGAGAGAGGTAAGTAAAATGTGATATTTATCTTAAAAGGTGAATAGTACTTTATGCTTTATAAGACTTATTTGCTTTCTTAATTACTTAATGAGTCATGAAGGTGGTGACTCACCTCCTAAGAAACCGGCCCCCTTTTAGTAATGAGGGTAATTAAGTCTTTGTTGACCAAATGTCTCACTAATATAGACTTATGTTATAAACTAGCTTAATTAATTCACTATTCACCAAAACAAGGCACATTGTTGTGAAATTTTTGATTTCCCATTGATATAGACCTCCAAATGTGATACTATATAGTACACATATTAATTCAAGAGTAATGATGGACATTTAGCCATTCAAAACTCATTTACAAGACAATTTTTCAAAAACGTGCTTTAAGACCCCTTAAAGCACATTTTGTGTTTTAACTTGTTTTCAAGCTTGGTTTCTTTGGTAATTGATTTAAAATGACCATTAGGATATTACTAAGGTCTTAGAACATATTTGGGTACTCTCCCAAGTCTCTCCAAGCTTAGAGCACGTTTTTGTTAAAACTGCTCTTTCGGTGTTTCCTTATATTTTCTTTGATTAGAAATGTTTCTTAATGTTTCTAAGGCATTATTTAGCCTCCTTATATCTTAGTTTATCATTTAAACACCATATCTAAGTTCGGGGTATTTCAGAACGGAACCCTTTAATTACGGTCCAAAACCGTGTATAATTACGGTTGTGGACCATAATCTACGTGGGCGTCAATAAAGATGGCGACGTCTTTAATTACGGTTTTAAACCGTAATTAAAGGCCCTTTTCCGGCCCGCGTGTCATTGACTTTACATTACGGTTATTGGTAAAACCGTGATCTAAAGTCGACACTTTAGATGACGGTTTTGGCAATAACCGTCATCAAAAGTCTTTTGGCGCGCGCGCCCAAAGGACTTTAGATGACGGTTATTGTTAGAACCGTCATCTAAAGTGTATTTTTTTTTATTATTTTTTTTACAAATCTACACAATTGCAACAGAGACAGAATTGTAACAGATAAGCAACAGAGGGCAGAAACTGCACAATTGAACCACCTGAATCAAATACCAACAACACAAATTCATTCTCTGCGCACAATTGCAACAGAGATAACATCTAATAAAGCACCAGATCGAAATCTGTAACATATTCAATTGCATATTCAATCTGTTACACAATTGCAACAAGATAACAATTGCAATTCATTCTCTGCGCACAATTGCAACAGAAATATTCAATACAACAGCTAGAATCTGTTACACAGCAGCAGCATAGCAATTCATACAAAAATATAATCTGTTACAGCAGCAGCAACTAACAAGAATCAAGGGCTACAAGGTAGCAGTGTAACCTATACATGGTAGATACCTCTAGGATGACTCCCAGCAAGAAATAGCATAAAACAGAAGCGTAAAACAGTACAAAATGCAGAAAACTGTAAAAAACAAAATCCATGATAGCAGCATCAGAGCTAGCTAGTCTACCACTCCATTCTCATAAACATGGCTGCCATGCTCTCTCTGACATGCAACAAGTCGGCAGGAGCATAAGTCTTGAATCTGGCATAATGCTCTTTAATCTGCAACAAGAAAAGGAATGGAACACATAATGAGATTAAGATAAAGACACAAAAAATCTGCCGAAAGAATTAAATACAAGACAGCGTTCGTATTACCTTGTCTTATCATTCTTAAAACCTGGGAAGTACCCGCAGAACTCGTACATATACCGCATCACGTAGTACCCGCAACTCTTAGAATCCTTTTGGGTAGGGCACTAAATCACCAAAATTCACAAATGTAAAACAATTGTACAAAGATAATAGCAGCACGAATGAAATACATGAATTACCAAACCTTGATGTAATCGACGGTCAAATCACCAAACTCTCCCTGAGGGGTTTTTTTGTAACAACTGTTACATATATTAACAAAAGCGTTTAGCAAAATGAACAAGTACATTAATTTTGGTTCAAAAACTTACAAACAATTAAATAGTAATAAAAACTTACTCTTTGATTAAGTCTTCAGTGTTGAATTCTGTCCACTGCCCTAGTGGATCTAGAACGAGCAGAGTAGCGGTGGCAGCGCAGAATATAAACAAAGCCCAGTGGTGGCTACAATGTCAAATACAAAATGAAATGAGAAATGAAGGTAAAAAGTTAGCTAATTAGTATGTAATTTTATATTAGAACTCACGTTTGGTGATACGGCATTAGAATGAATAATTTATTCTGTTGATCAACAACATTGAAGCAATGAATCATGTATTCACAAAACCTCCCCGGTCCCTAGTGACTGAGTCGTACGATAAACGCTCCGGGCACACCGCAGTAATGGAGGTCATGTCCTTCTCAGCACATCTCTCAAGCAGACATCTATTATATCACATGTACTATAAAAAGTTAGCCAATGCAACTTCATAGATACTTATTCTATATGTTTTTACAGTATGAGGAAAGAACACTTACTTTAGATAAGCTTGAATAATGTTAATGTTCAGATAATCTCCACACATCATCTCTCTGATGTCCTCAAAGTTGATTGCCGTGATCATATCTTCTTCGTAGTGAAACATCGACTTTGGAAGCGTCATCATGAAGTTGTTAGTTTGAGATGACTTCAACATGATCTTGTCGAGATTCATCTGCTTGGCCCCCAAAACATTAACAAGTTTTTGTGGCAGTGCGAGCTTATTTTTAGGCCCCTCAGAAGTCCTGGTGCGACCCCGACGGGCGCTGGATTCTTACCTTTCGCACCCCGACTCACTGGATTCTTACCCTTCACACACAAACAGTAAAGCATAAATGTAAAGATAATTACTAATTGATTATTATAGTAACATTAAACATTTATCTAGAACATACCCTTGTACTTCTGACAGGATTCGCCGGCGCGCAGATCTCTTCTTCTCTGGGCCGGGATACGCGGCGAGGAAGCTCAGGGATCTCAGGATTCGCCGGCGCGCTGGTCTCTTCTAGTCTGGGCCGGGTTACGCGGCGAGGAAGCTCAGGGATCTATAATAGATTAGATTAGACACTTAATGCTAAATAATGCATTTTATTAGATACTAAATGGTTGTCAAACAGTCTTACCTCATCGGTGACAACAATATAACATGCTGGCCAGGCAATATGTCTCCCTTCGCTTCGATCAGCGTGCATTTGTTGTCAAACGCCATCGGAAGGTATGCATGCTCAAATCCATCAACTATCAGGTCCAAGGTCACACGCGCGTAGAATGGGGGTAGACGTACGAAACTGATGAGCGTGAGTGGACCTGATGGCAACACCGTCCCGTAGGCCGCATCTACAGGGTGCCCTTCTAATGGTATTTGGAGACGACATTTTTTTTGCTCCTTTAATAAACAGAGATAATACGTGAAATAAATAAGTGAGTCCAATCTAATACTATTTAAATAACTTTATTTTAGGAGAAAAATAGTTAAACAAAGTTAACCTGGATGTTGGCAAACGGGTACGGGTCAGCGGCCGGAGCACAACTAGACGAGGAAGACAGTCGAGGAGGATCTAGCTGCTGCTGCTGAGTAGTCGCATGTGCAATCGCATTCAACGCTTCCTGCAGCCCTCTCGCCTCTCCTCGCCCGGCGCTCAGCAGCCTGTTTCTCGTCATTAGCTTGGCGCTCAGCAGCGAACTTACGCTCTACCATCGCCTCGACTTCAGCAGCACTCATCTGACCCTTCCTAGCAGATGGCGGGAATACGTTCTTCTGACGTACTTCTCCCCCAAATCCTCTAACACGCCCCGGGTGATCCTTCTTCCCAAGCATTTGATTGAGCGCGTCGTCTTGAGAAGGAGGAGCGTGTAAGTCTACTTCTCCTCTCTGTGCCGCTTCGTACTGTCCAATTTTCAAAGAAGTTAACACTAAATTTAAGATCAACAAACACTTGAGTATATAAGTAAATTATTTAACAGCTACTTTCAAATACTTACAATTTGGTTAGCCAGTTGTTCCATCGCAGCATTAGGAAATATCCTCTGACCTTCGCTGGTCGTTTTCTGGCGTCCCAGTATGTACATCTGCACCCTCCTCGCCTCAGAGACATCCTCGATCGGGCATTCACTTCCATCCTCGTTCCTCCGTGTCAGCAAACCAGCTTCTTTCCATCCCTCGAGGCTGCCCACATATCCCCTTCGTCCCATGGTGTGGGGGTAGAGATTAGCTTCACGGTTTTGCCGTGCTTGTTCTTGTATTTGCTGTTAAGAAAGTACAACAGGAAATTAATTAGAAAATCAGGGATAAAGCATTATGAGCATTAATTAAGAAAAGAGTACACACAAACATACCCTGAACTCGGGGGTGGCGTGCCGCTCAACGAACTCCTTCCACTCCTCTTCAGTGATCATGCCATTGTACACAACATACGGCGGAGGCTCACGTGGGGGCACCCTGTTGATCCAATGCTCAACCAAGTAGTGGCGGAATGATTTAGCTTTGCCGGACACCAAAGAAAGAACGGTCTTCTTCACTTCTTCTGGGATCTTGTATCGTTCTTGCACCTTCTTCCAGATGGTCTCCTTAACTTCTTCCGGGACTTGTTTCCATGTGTGGTTGATGCAGCAATGTGATCTGGCCAGAGTCCCTAGCATACTAGCGAACTCTGACCTGCTGCCCCCACCATACCTCCCATACTTGTCCCACAGAAGACTAATCTGATCCGGTTTCTGCAGTTTCAACCCACGGGTCGGACCTCTACCTCTGGGTCTCTGAGTAGCACTCGTAGAAGGTGCACTCATGGAAGGGCCAACAACAGCAGCGGCAGATGTAGATGGGACCGGTACCATTTGCTGCTCATTTTCCTCCTCCTGACGACAAAATAAATCGAACTCTTCATCAGCCATGTCCGGATCAGCCATGCCTGCAAGGATTGAAATACAATTTGAATTAAATTAAGCATTTCATAATGGTCATAAACAAGCAATAAATAAAAGAGTGTTAATTTCATATAAATTTTTATAGTAATAACTTACATACACCATTATCTCTCAACCCACATTCCCTCGTTATGGTCTGATCGTATATACTCACGATGACCTGTGACCTCAGCCTCTTCCAATGAAATAGGAACAGTTGGAGGTTCATCTTCTGCATCATCCTCATCCTCATCAACCACACCATCCACACCAACTATTCCTCTTCTCCCTTTAAGCACAACAGACCATCTAGGATTACAGGGATCAGTTACATAAAATATCTGCTTAACCTTCGTCCCAACAACGAATGGCTCAACCGTGGGAGTAGCTCTAGACAGATCAACCAGTTTCATACCATGCTCCTCCTCACGGTAGCCATGATTGTTGTTAACCCAGTTACAGCGGAAAACACACATTTCGTAGCTGTTGTAGTCCAATACCCAGATGTCTTGTATAACACCGAAATATGATTGTTGTACTGAGACTGGACTATGACCCACAACACCGATGTCATATAAGTTTTGATAAGCTTCAAGCTCTACACCACTGTTTTGATTCGTTGACTTCTGATCTGACGTTCTGTGAAAAAGGTGAATCCGTTGACATCGTACCCCTCATAAGAAATTACATCCAGATTTGGTCCAAATGCAACTACTTTAATCAGTTCAGGCACATTCGTGGACTGATCGGACAACACTCTCTCTTTGAACCATCGGACAAATGTCCTATTCTGCTCATTTTGTAGTCTAACGTCACTCATGTTTGGATATTGTGCTCTTAAAACACACAAGTGTTCATCAAAGTATGGTTCAACATCTTCAAGATGACTTGCACAACTAAATGAGCTTTGTTAAGAGTGTCTATGTCAATTCTTTTCAGTTTCCTTCCAACAGTGCCAACACCCTTCAATTTGCCCTCGTGTCTAGAACGTGGAAGTCCAATGGTATCGACACCTTCTAGGTAATTGGTGCAGAAGTCTACAACTTCCTCTGTGATAGTGCCCTCTATAATACTACCCTCTGGGTGACGACGGTTCTTCATTTTCTTCTTCAGGACACCCATGTACCTTTCAAACGGATACATGTAGCGAAGGTACAAAGGACCACACATCAGAATCTCTCTTACAAGATGCACGAGGAGATGTATCATTATGTCGAAGAACGATGGAGGAAAATACATCTCCAGCTGGCACATTGTCATAATAAGATCCTTTTGTAATTTAGACAGAGTGTCCACATCAACAACCTTAGACGAAATGGATTTGAGGAAGACACTGACATTTGTGATTGTGTGTCTGACAACATCCGGCAAGATCCCACGTAGTGCAATTGGCAAAAATTCTTGAAGTAGGACATGATAATCGTGAGATTTCATTCCTACTAATTTGAAATCTGTCATGGACACTAGGTTTCTTATGTTTGAGGAGTAACCTGATGGCACCTTGATGTTGTAAAGGGTACTGCATAGACTATGTTTCTCTTCTTTAGAAAGAGTGTGACAGGCAGGAGGCAAGAATGTGTGTTTTCCACGTTCTTGCGGGCCAAGCTCTGTGCGTATGCCCAACTCAATTAAATCTTTTCTTCCTTTCAAATGATCCTTTGTCTTTCCTTTTATGTTTAAAAGGGTGCTAGTGATACTTTCACCCACGTTCTTCTCGACATGCATCCCATCGATACAATGTCTAACCTCTAGATGCTACCAGTACTGTAGTTCCCAAAATATTGATTTCTTTTTCCAGACACTTTTTTCACCACTTTTGGTTGGCGGCCCGAAGTTGTTCACAATATTATCCAACTTTTTGTAAATCTCTGTACCTGTCAAAGGCTGGCGCGCCATGATGTGATCAGTTTTCCCATCGAACTCTTTCGCCATCTTTCGATACTTATGTCCTTTTGGAATCATTTTTCGGTGGCCCATATACACGGTTTTCCCACTATGTTTCAAGCGAATGCTACAAGTGTTTTCACCACATATCGGACACGCCAACGCCCCCTTGATTGAATAGCCTGAAAGATTACCATAGGCGGGGAAATCATTGATTGTGCAGTACAACATAGCACACAAATTGAAGTCCTCTTTACTGAATGAGTCGTAAACCGTAGCCCCTTCATTCCACAAGAGTTGTAGATCCTCTATCAAAGGTTGTAGGAATACGTCAATTTTGTTGCCCGGTTGCTTTGGACCAGATATTAACAAAGACAACAAGATGTGTCTTGGTTTCATACATAACCACGACGGTAGATTATAAATAACCAAAAGCACAGGCCAGGTACTATGTATGCTACTCAAAGTACCGTAAGGGTTCATCACATCTGTGCACAAGCCTAGCCTTAGGTTTCTCGGTTCGTTACCAAACTCAGGAAATTTTACGTCCATGTTTCCCCACTGTGGTGCATCAGCGGGATGTCTCAATCTGCCATCCTTTTTCCTGTGAACTGAATGCCACCGAAGATTCTCCGCGTCTTTCTCAATGGAGAACAAACGTCTGAACCTTGGAATGATGGGAAGGTACCCCAGTACCTTAGCTGGTGAACCTTTCTTACTACCGCTGATGTGAGTATGTTGTTTCTTATACCGTGACGCTCCACATGCTAAACAGCTTTCAGCAAATTCATCCGATTTCCAAAACAGCATGCAACCATTTGGACAAGCATGAATTTTCTGGTACCCCATACCCATTGGGCACATCATTTTTTTGGCTTAGTACGTAGTCGTTGGTAAAACGTTGTCCACCGGAAGAACGTATTTCAATAGTTCCAGGAGGTCAGTGAAACTTACGTCGCTCCAGCCATGTTTCGCTTTCAAGTTGAATAGCTTGAGGATGACACTCAACTTGCTTAACTTTGTAGGGTCACACCCGGGGTACAACAGTGTTTTGGATGAATCCAACAAATTTTCATGCTTGTCTGGCGTGTTAGAGTAATGTCGTTCCACATCTTCGAGCATAGTCTCAATGTCATCATCCCAGAAATCTGGCTCAACGTTCGCTGTAACGTCTTCTGGATCACTAACAACTGTATCATCTCCAAGTTCTATTTCTGTGTTTGCCTGACCATTATCCCCTTCGTCAGGCTTAATAACATCGAACGCACTCTGACCATGCCATCGGATTATGTCTTGGAAATCTTTTGTAAAACCGCGGCGGATCAGATGTTCCTTAATTGTTTCAACGCCGCGATATCTCAGATTGTTTTGGCAGTCGATACACGGACAAAATATGTATCCTTTGTCTGTAGGTTTTAGATTGTTCGCCAACACCGTGCATAACTTATCAACTCCTTCTAAAAACTTGTCGTCCAAATTTCCGCAGTAAATCCAGGAACGTTCCATCTCCTTCTAGCTATTTATATGAAGGCAGCCATTTCATACCGTCACCTGTGGCAGAGTCTTTACACTTTTGTATCTTATCAACCTAAATCCATCCATGAGTATTAAATCCCACCGGTGAACGTGTTTTTAATATGTAATTTATTGAAAATTTTGGCAGCATCTCCCTACAGTTCTTCAAATGCACGATATTATGATATTAATCAATAATATATGCATTCGAAGAACAATAAAGAGATACTGCTGAAATAATCAATAAAGTAAATATTAAAAGCACATTCACACCCTAGGTGTGTGATTTAACAATCGTGGACAGTCCCGACAGGGACTGCCGAAGATATACCTCTATTAGGTATATCTTGGGCGAATAACTATGTTTGGTAGTTTGTCAAATATTATATGTATATATATAAATCTTACCTCTGGTAGACGATTAGCCGATGCTAAGACGGTTGAGGTCGGAAGCCTAAATAAAGTCGTAGTCCTGATGCATAAATGAAAAACGACAACATTAGAATTCATCAAAAAACCAAGGTTAAATGCTAGCTAAACCGCGGAAAAAAATCGACAGCATCTCCCCTATATTTCTAACGTCTCCAAATCAGTTTTATCAAAGTCAAATTCGCACGCACCATCAAGAACTGGTAACATACATAAACTTATCTTCACTAATGTATTTAGTTTACAGAAACAGAAGTCTAAGTTTTAAAATTGAAACTGAGGTCGATGTTCCTTCCTTCTGTTATTTAATTCAATCTGTTATATTGGCTAGCCCTGCTCAATGTGTTTATGTCTAAGCTATTAGGTTCAATAGTTTTTCACTTCTCTAAACAGCCCCAACATCTTTCTGTTGCCTCTACTGAACAGATTCACACATAACTCAAACAGAAATAGAAACTGAAAGAAAAGAAACAGACAAACAGAGATGGTGTATGACTCCTCTCTGTTTGTTCACGTGTTTGAATTCTCAAACCTTTCTAAACTGTCGATCCTATCAATTTGGTGTGTTATAAAGTTTCTAACTCAACTAAACCCAAGGCAACTTTGTTACAGATGCAGAATTAGTCAGAACCTGATATGATAGGAAACTAAAGCTGAAATCCAAACTGAAATCAAAACAGAAACTGAGTTGTGTTCTTGCTTTCTTCCCTTTCTGTTTTTTTTTCTTTCAACTGATTATACTTCTCCTAACTCCTTACCCAGTTACTTAAATATTCCATTAAGCTTTAAAATCCAGACCAAAACTCAAACAACTTGTTACAGTTCTGTTCCATTCATGAAACTAAGATATGCTACAGTTCTGTTCCATTCATTTTTCAGGAATCGGTAATATACTTGAACTTACTTTCTTTCCTGTGGCAGTTTTAAGTAGTAGCATTTTTAAAACTACACTATTATGTATTAATTGTAATACTAAATGCTAAGAATAAATAAATACAGCAGTTTACAGATTGGTTTGCAAAGTTACCGTAACTAAGCACCGAAGTGGGCAAGTAGTGTAGAAATCAGCCCACGAACTAGGTCGCAATTAACTGCGAATCTGGGCACAAATATATGAACAAGGTTAGAACATTTGCCATTACACTCTCAGGATTCGATACAAACGAGGTTTGAACTTGCAATCGAAATGCATGTATATGAACAAAGTTAGAAAAAAATGACAATCAATCGATCGCATACCCAATACGCGATAGAGACGTCGACGGTGAGACCAGTGGTAGATGGGTGGTGACCGGCGGCGATGGGAGTGACAAAGGTGGTGGGAGCGAGGGCGGCGATGGCCGTTAGCAAGGTGACGGGAGAGAGGAGGCGATTTCAGTGAGGAAGATAGCGCGAAAGAGAAGAAGAGTTACTGTGAGTAGAGTGTGCAGAGTGTAGGCAAATGTTTTAAATGGACTTTAGATTACGGTTTACATGTAAACCGTAAACTAAAGTCACACTTTACATGATGGTTCCCAAAAAAACCGTAATCTAAAGTGTAACAAAATAAAAAAAAAGCGCGATAATTATTTGGCATATGTTGGGTTTCAAACATAGGTAACACATTAATATAAAGTTTTTATTAATCTATAATACACTGGTAAAACGACGTCGTTAACCGTAATCTAAAGTGTAACGAAATTAAAAAAAATAGCGCGATAATTATTTGGCATATGTTGGGTTTCAAACATAGGTAACACATAATATAAAGTTTTTATTAATCTAAAATACACTGGTAAAACGACGTCGTTAACTGTAATTTAGATTACGCGCGGAGTCAAAAAAATCAAATAATACGGGAAATATTTGGCGTCAGGTCAAAGCGACGTCGTTGACCATCAGTCGGAGGTAGGCGCGCCTTTTTTAGGACGGACTTTAGATGACGGTTATTAGTGAAACCGTAATCTAAAGTCCATTGACCGTAAAGCGTGCGTCAACACGGGACTTTAGATTACGGTTTCACTAATAACCGTCATCTAAAGTCCGTCCTAAAAAAGGCGCGCCTACCTCCGATCGATTATTGATTACGGTTAATTCAATCACCGTCGCTAATTAATTCCGGCCTTCCTATTAATCACGGTGTCTGTTAAAGCCGTGATTAAACCACCATCATTAAAGGCTCGCGTTCCACCAGTGAGAAGGCCTACGAAGCAATTACCTGCCGACAAGAAGGTCGTCATTGCTGCTTTCCATCTGAAGGATGCAGCCAGCACTTGGTGGAGGTTGGTTAAGGACCATCACCTGGCTACGCCCGACTTTGCGTGGGCTGCCTTTGTCGAGTTACTAAGGGGGAAGTACTACCCGACACATCTCAAGCAGAAGAAGCGCCGAGAGTTCGAGACACTCTCCCAGGGAGGTCTGACCGTGGATGAGTACTACGCTCGATTCATTGGTCTGCTGGACTTTATCCCCGGAGTTGATTACTCAAGGACCGTGAAGGTCGAGAAGTTCCGGGGGGGATTGTTGTTTCGCATCCAGATGGCGATGGGTGCTACCCTCTATTCTACTATCCAGGTATAAACATGAAAGCCATATATTCTTTACTTACTACATTACCGATTAACTTTGTGAGAACTTACCAATGAGATTCCAGGAGTGTTACGATGCTGCCTCGAGGACGGAGCTATCGCTCCAGACTCGGGAAGAGACTCTCGGGGCCAAGAAGAGGAAGAACTCTGAGGGAGAGTCTGAGGGTGGAAGAGCATCTCCAGGCGATAGCCAGAAGAAGGGAAAGTAAGGACTTATCCCATTCTAAATTGTTTACCATATTAAATACCTTATGAATGCTGACCCAAAACCTTAAACAGGAAATTCTTTCAGATGAAAGGGCAGCAGGGTCACCAGGTAGCTATGGGGAAAGAGCCCATCCTTTGGTTGACCGGCCCAGGTATAGATGCTCAGCCTCTGAGATCTGCGCCTCCTAAGGGTGAGAACGCCTACCTCTCAAATTCAAATGTAACCTTAACCTTTATATATCATCAGATCCTAACTTAAACTAAATGCTACCATTAGGCACCGGACAGCCCCAGCGGCATTTCTATTGCAAGCGTTGTGGGAAGGATCATCCTGGGGTCGACTGTGGTGGCCGCAAGGTTAAGTGTCGGTGCTGCAAGAAAGAGGGCCACCGGGAGATCGAGTGCTGGATGAACTCTGAGGGCCGTAACTACAGGCCACCAAGGAATACTCAGAAGACCTCAGTTGGAGGATCTGGAGTACCACGAGGCGGTCAGGATGGCCAGACATCTACTGATGTTGGAGCCCAGAGGGGCAAGGGAGTAGATAGGGCATGAGTACCCTGAACTCCATGAGACCGCTGGTGGAAGACTTTTGCTTACCTTGTATGTACTTACCTTGGATGTTAGACAGAGATATGTTGTAAATATGTGGGAGTGTGTCATTGACCACTCGCCTTTTTGTGTATGACTTTTGAGACTAGTTGTGTGGACTCGATACGAGTAACCTTGGAACCTTGACAGATTATATATATATGAACAGGATGTTAATGCTTACATTATCATGTAGCCCATACTCGACGACGCAGAGTCAATGAGACCGGTAATTACTGAACCTAAATTTCCACCTGCATGGCGCACTTGCTATTGCAAGCGCTATGACAATTAAACCACTGAAATTTCCATCTGCCTTACGCACTTGCTACAGCAAGTGCTACAACTGCAACTACTACTAATTTTTAATCTCTTATTATATTTATACCAAAATTTTCATATTTTTTTATACAAACCTTAACATTAGAAACCTATGCAACCTCGGGAAGACCGTTAGTCCAACCACTACAACTGAAGAAATTATACAGCCACTGTGACCGTAACCCATACCAGTTTAATTGTTCGAAATTTTCAGACATGGCTTATTAGCCAAATACCACCTGTGTATACCCGCATTTAATGCTAATCACTAATAGTGATGAATGTTTAGTCCTTATGGAGAAGCATACCCTTTGTAGATGCACCACCGTCAGTGAGGATGGTGGGGAAGCGAAGAGCCAAGTTGCTCAAGCTATTATGCAATCTGCAATACATCCAATTTAACGGATGAGGGAATGAATATGAACTATGGATGAGATATGATCATGATAAACAGGGAGAAAAGGAATATGTGTTGTACTCAATGAGATCGAATTAGGAAAACCAATTTTGCTAAATATAGCACGACTTTTACTTACACCGAGCTAAATAACGCTGGCTTATGGCACGAATAACCACCGATGCCCCTAGGGTAATAGCACTTACAATATGATAACTGAAAACACGAACTAATAAACAACAAAAAAAAGGATATCCATCAAAGGGAGATTGACAACAGAATTCTTCACAATACCCGTGTGACAGACATTACCAGTTTACTAAACGAGACATGGGACGACCGCACTCCGATAGGAGCATGTGGGCCTAACAGACTTATTTATGAGTTAGTTGGGTAAGTAGTAATGTATCAGTACGGTACCCCATGTATGTAGACAAGTAGTGTTAGGAACACGAGAAGTAGTCAACTCCGTATTAAGGACAGTAATACAGATTACCTCGAGGATGGACGAGAAGAGCCATAGTTAAACCAACGGGCTAGAGAAATCAAGAACCTTCAACACAGAGCAGTAGACGGTATACAGTGAAGACAGGGAAACCTTTCAAGGATGTGAACACAAAGGAAAGAAACATGGAAACCCATTATGGACGAATAATATGTAGAACCCTCATAAGGATCGAGCAAATTTTTGCAATCCAGAGGAAATCTACCAGATGATGTGGACATAAACGCGTGACAACGCAATGATGAGAGACGAAGCTAATATACTAGCAGATACCTTAAGCAAGGAACAATGGACTTGGAATGTACCACTCACATGATAATTCGCTCATCTTATCTGTTTGACTCATTAGATATTAGCTGCTGAGAGTTTACGCCTCTGCACTCTGTAAGACTGAGTGTTTTGGTATTGTACTTGTGCAGTTATTAATCTAGTGGGAATACGGGAAGATGTGATGGATATCAACACGAGTGTGTATCAAAGAACTACAACAGTGTGTTACTCCGGAACTAGACCACTTGGAGACACGGATGACAAGCTTTATCTCCGTGGACATGTAGGCTGGTATCTTTGTATTACAAGGACAAGTCCAAAGAGCACTAAGTACTAACAATAGACAATGTCATATTACACCTCAAGCTGAATATCAATGAGAGAAGACACACACATGTACGCTAGTGATCCAAACAAGAGGATACACAACAATGAAAAGAGGTAAACTGAGCCTATGTTCATGGGTCTGCACCTCAATGCAGAGCGAGTGGGCCCATTAGAATGAATTCGGGAGAGAGCACAAATAGATCAGTGCCTCACCCTTTATGTGTTGTGGAGCTCGGAAGGGCTAGAGTCATACCCGACTCTCTGATATGAGGATAATCCACGAGTTGGAGAACTCTATGAGAGCCAAGTATCCAGCGCTCCTTGTTGAGCGGCTGTTGTATACTTGTGGGGGTACGGGGGCGTAACCCTTTTTAAGGGGCGTAGAGCCTCTTGGCTGTGCACGTGTGTGCACTAAGTTTTGTTGTTTAGTATGCGGGGCATACAGTAGTATGTGGTATGCGGGGCATACGAGAGGTTTGTTATTGTTTGTATCGTATGCATGGCATACAGTGAATTGGTGGTATGCGGGGCATACGATGTTTTGTTGGTTATGTTTGGTACGCGGGGCGTACATTGTTGTTTTGTTTGTGTGTGATGTGCACTTGTATGTATGTATCTTATGAGATACTGTTTGAATGATGTATATACACTCATGTGTGTAGTACTTTTCTTATGCTACTTGTGATATATATATTTATATTGCTTTGTAGAATGATTACATATGGTATCTCCTAGATACGAAATGAATCATTAGATATGGAATGTGGAAGGATGGTATGTTATGGACACCTTGGGGAGGTTGTCAGGGTTTGTAGAATTGATAGGAAATAATGGTGCTGATGGATCACCTATATCCATATATGATTGAATTAACACCACGAAGTGATGGCTGTGTGCGGTATAAGCACAATACGATGTGTGTAAATGATATATCACATAGATATACATTATGGGAATAATGGGTAGTTATATATTTATATACATACCTATTTGATTAAGCGACTTCGGGACGAAGTCTTTTTAAGGGGAGTAGATTGAAATACCCCAAACTAATTAAAAATGGATTAAACATCTAATCACATTAATTAAGGCCTAAAAATGCCTTAAAAGTCATTTGAGAACAATGATAGTCAAACATAAAGCAAGATATTGCACCCTTTGACTGTTTAGGGTAAATACATACCCAAATGAACTTCTTAGGACCTGAAATTTTGTCCTACGCATATTAACACATAACTAAACATACTACAATCGTTGTACAACACTCCAACACAAAGAACAAGCATTTACATGCTTCAAGGTCAAGTAGGGCAAAAATGTGCTCTAAGAAACCTTAAAGGTCTTATGACCTCTAAATGATATAAAATTGGATTCCTATGACCAATAATCATGTAAGGAACACAACAAAACTGTTCTCAAAGAAAACTGAGCTCAGAAATACCTTGTGACACAAAATGTGCGCTAAAACACCTTAAAACACGTTTTTATGTATGAGCTCTAAGATAATGGCTTTTTGTCACTTTAAAGACTAGATTACATTTTTTATATAATTTATGTGACATGATAGACTATATTATAAAGTCTAAATCAAAGTTTAAAAATAAAATCAAAATGGGTGATTTTGGGTGAATAGTACCTAAAATAACATTTAATTACTTAGTTTTAACCATGGTCAAATGTGACCCATTGACCATACCACCCATTGCCGCCTTATATTAGCTGTCATACCCACCCATTAAGCAACATAAATATCTATCCAATCTAATGAATCATCATATACTATTTCATAAAGTAACATTAATTAAATTAAAAGGCAAAACTAGTTTTCTTTCTCATTTCCCTTGCTTCCCAGCCAACACCAAGCTTCACCATCCTCTCTTTTACTTCTCCAAACCGTAGGAACTCACCAATTTCAGAAGAGAACACCAATTGACATAGGTAAGCTTATTAAGCCATTTTATGTTCATTCTCTTCACATTTCTTTCCTCTTTTCATGGAGCTAAGCATCATCATTTCCATCTATGTTTCTGTTTTGGAGGTTAAAAGGAGGTCAATTCTCGGTTGTAACAAGGGAAGGAGGTGGAGAATTCTAATCTTGTTCTTAAGGTATAAATATGTGCTTTTAGCACTTATATCTTTATTCCTATCATTACCGGTTGTAAAGCTTTGCTTCTTAGGCTTATAATCTTCATCTTAACATACTTATTCAGTTGGTATATCAAGAGCTTCAAGGATTAGCCAAATCTATGCCAAAAACACCATTTTTGGCATTTTAATCAAGGTGAAAATTAGCCATCTTCCAACCTAAGTTGTACCGGTTTTAAAGCTTGATTTAGTAGCTCTTTTGATACTCTTGTTCTTCTGTAAAAAATAGGATGAAGACAACCTTTGCTTGCCTTGGTATTCTAAGGTAAATTTTACCTTGAAAATGTACATTAAACACTTGTTATGGTTAGCTCTTGTTTGAAGACTAATCATGCCTTAATTGCTGCTTAAAAACATGTAAATAAAGCTGTGGAAAATTTATCTCCAAACAGCCATGGCCAAACAAGGCCTAATCTTAGCAAAAATAAGGTATAAATAACTTAAACCTACACTTGGTATATTAATATGTGCTTATACATATGTGTATATATATGCCGTGAGTGAATATGGTTATTAAGGTCTTATTTTGACCTTAGGTGATTAAGGAATGGTTTAGTAAATTTATATAAGTAATTAACTAACATAATTGTCAAATTTAAGACATTATGTGGAAAATTGGTAAATATGGATAAGATATGGGAGAGGCCGAGAGTTTAAAGTATTTTTGGGCATTTATGTGTAATTTATTTTATAAGATAATGTTTGTAATAAGGCCATGTACTTTAGGCCATTTTATTTATGTTATAAGGTTTTAATTAGATTTAAGTAGCAAAAATATATTACCACAAGGAATTGGGGTATTAAGTGTAATTAAATTAAATTTGGGGGCTATATAATAATAAAGCCGAAAATTAGAGGTTAAATGAGTTTATATAAAAATTATAAGATTTTATAAAGTTTTGGGGATAAATGGTAATTTCTGAAAAATAGGGGTACAAACCGTAATATATGGAAATTAATGGCCAAGGCAATATTAAGGAGGTCAACCTTGACCATACTGTAAGATTTGACCAAATTAGATAAGTTAAATAACTTATTTAAGGTTTTATAATAAGATAAGTAGTTAATTGTAACAATTTTATAACATATGTGGTAAATACGTTATTACCGAAAATAAAGGGTGTAAAAGTGTAAAATGGTTTAAACACCCATGGGCTATTAGGAATTTTTAGGAATTCATTTGGTTGATTTTGGAATTAAAATAAACTATATATGTATAATATATAGTTATTATGTCATTATGACACTTTGGAATAGTAGATGGGGTGGAAATGTAAAATACCGAAAGTATATGGTTAGTAAGGGTAATTATAACCCTTAGGTGAAATTTGGTGATTTTTAGAATAATATAAGGGTGTTTAATAAGATATATGTATAATGTATAGTTTTAATGATATTATAAAACTATATGTAATAAGTTAGGCCTAATGGCAATTATAGAAACTTGGTGGGTTAGAAAAAAATATAGAACAGATTATGGGTCTATTCGCAATTTTAAAAATATGTATAACCATAGGTTTATTTGTATTAAGGTTTAAAATGTTATATATGACATATATAACATGGTATAAATAATTGGGGTGATTTTGTAAATAAAGGAAACTATGAATTATGGAAAAGAATAAGGTATAAATGTATATGCCTATGCGGCAAATATTATAGTTTTGTATAAAAACTATAGGTTTAAATTAAAGGAAATAAAATATCATATTATATGATATTAGTATATGGTATAACATTACATAATGTTATGTGGTCAAGTGGAATTTAAATAAAATATATGGCTGTACCTGTAACACCCCAAACCTTAATATTTTAGTTAAATATATAATTATTATATTTTAAGGCTTATTTTAGTCATTAAGAACATGTGGAAAAAATTGCCGAAGGAAACGGATCCAAATAGTGGATTAAAAATGCAAAACGGGCTTGAAAGCACGTTTTTCGAGAAACCCGGGAAATGTAATTTTAAACGGGTTTAAAGGACTAATAAAATTTATAGTCAATCATTTGACTATAATTAAATATTAGTCAAGGTCAAGGACCGCAAAAAATTAAATAAAACAAAAATCCGGAAACCGGACCCGGACTGTTAAAACTGACAGTTCGGGAACTAACGGGTGTTACCTGCTAAATGACCATGTGCCACCTCATCTCTACTTTTACAAAAAAAAAACTAGACTTTTCTCCCCCTCCTTTATGTCTCACGGTTTGCTCTCCCCCTCTCTATTCTATTAATTTCACTTTACTCACTAAAATACAAACTACCTACTTTATTCTCTCTCTCACACTCTCTCTCTTCCTCATTCTCTTCACTCACGATTTCTTTCCCCCTCACTCAGCTCTCTTTCTTCTTCATTTTGCCAACAATGGTGATTTCACAAGTCAAGAAGAACCCCAACTTCTTCCTCTTGTAACTTCTTCATCCTAACTCCAAATCAATAAATTTTTACACCAAAATACTCCTCTCATCTTGGGGATTATTTTGTACCTTTCGAAATCTCAAAACTTCATACTTCATCTCCATGGGTGTACCACATTTTGAAGAGGAAGCTTCACATTCTTGAAGCCCATCATCTCCTTGTTGTTCTAAGGTAAAGAAGAACTCGAAAATCCCTCTTTTTCCCCATCTTACATGGTGGCCGATTTTGGTGTGTACTAAACACCATTGTTTTCTCTCCATGTTAGCTTGTTCAATCTTTTAGAAGTGTTGGAGCTAGCACAAATTCTATTACCAAAAACTTCATCTTGAAGTAGAAGGTAATTCCCTCTTATGATGTTTCAAATATTGATTCTAGGGTTAATGGAATAATAGTCATGAACCCTTCATACTCATTGTAATTACTTTGGCATGGTCATTAGTGTAACAATTTGTCCCGTTGAGTATCGGTTGAGGAACAAGAAGAGAGGAGGAGAGAAAGTTGAAAGAAATCCAAGGTAAATAACTTACCCTAAGCTATGTGGTGTTTTAAGGATTTTGTGTTCTATCTTGGTGCAAATATAAATGCTCAGTGAAATGCAGGTGTTGCTAATAATATGAGGAAATTCAGTGTTTAATTTAATGTTGTTTAAGGGCCTAAGAGCCAAGCTTTTAAGGTTATCAATATTGAGGGCTATTGTGGTTTAAATGGTGAAGTTTAAGTGTGTTTTGGTGCCTTCGATAAATTGATGGTTGAAGTGTTTTAATGGGTTAAAAGATGAGTGGAAACATGTAAAAATTATGGGGAGATCATGTCAAAATTTGTGTAGGAATATAATGGTTCAAATGCATTTCTAGATGGGAGCAAACTAGTGAACTACAAGTGTTTTGAGAGAGTATTTGAGGAGCTTAGAAATAAACTTGTAAATGAAATTGGAGGAGGATATATGAAGGTTTTAGTGTGTCTAATGATGTTAGAACACCTTAGGAGGCTTGTGAAGGAGTTTGGAGTGGAATGGACATTTAGAAACAAAAATCTGGAGCCGACCGACCTTGGGACCGGACTTACAAGGTCGGTCGAGCCCAGTTTAACCCGTCGGAAACCTTTCTGGAATCGACCGACCTTGGGACCGGACTTGCAAGGTCGGTCGGATCCAAAATTTTGTGCGCAGAAATCTTTCTGGAATCGACCGACCTTGGGACCGGACATGCAAGGTCGGTCGAGGTGAAATTTTCAAACGAGAAGTCTTCTGGAATGGACCGACCTTGGGACCGGACTTGGCAAGGTCGGTCGGAGTGAAAAATTTCGAACTCGGACACTACTGGAATGGACCGACCTTGCGTAAGTTCGGTCGGCAAGGTCGGTCGGACCAAAATTACAAAAAAAAAAAATGTGTTTAGTTAGTAGACCCTAGTGGGTATAATAAAGATGATCAAGTGTAAGTCTAAGCATAAAAACATACCATAAAAACATGTAAAGTGTTTAGCAAATTCGGGAGTCAATTAAGTTAATTAACCGACGTTATCAATCAATGTTTAGGAGCAACGTACGGTGGAACACTAGAGCGGCAAGGACCAAGGTATGGTTTTCTTGCAGTCTTTTGCCTACCGGTTTACACCAGCTTGTGTGTTGTTTGCTTTTCTATGTGTTTACAACCTTGTAAGATTAAATCATGAAACGAGTTTACAGTTCTTATTATTAATGTGACGTGTACGTGCCGATACCGGTAACCTCGAATGCGTGCTAACCATTAATTAACCCCAGTCTAGAAACGTAAGAGAACGGTATCCGGTAATAATGTTCCCAACCTAAGGAACGTTCTATCCCGGCTATATGTGTTTGGTTGTGATGCGTGTTGCTATATTATGCCTTACTTCCCTTGCATGTCTAACTAGACTTAAACACTTACTTGTGTGAGATTATGTTAAGCTCCCATTGTGGGACTTCTAACGAGTGCTAACCGGGGGAGTGAGGAATCCGGTCGTTCCGGTCACGCGTGTATGTATGGGTGTCGACATCTGAATTAGATTCGACTCTCTCCTTATGTTAGGGTAGTTTTCCTTTTATGGGGAATTCGACCTCCCATAGCTTAGCCAAAGCTACCTACCTGACTTCCACTCGGGCTAGGGGGAAATTATGTGTTGATGCGTTCGGGTCACTACGCCCGTCTCATCTTTCAAGTTACGTTATTCATCTAACTAACAAATAGTAATGTGATATGTGTTAAGCTTAACATGAGGATGAAGACATTCTCTAGGCTTACAAGTTGACTAACCATGTTGGTTGTTACCTAAAGTGAATTGTTTCCACTATGCATGTGTTGTTATTGTTCTACAAAAAAAAAATTCTGTTATGTATATGCATGTTGTATGATAAAATCAACGCCATGTTATAACGACAAATAGTTGCGTGTATCCCGGTAGTCAGCGGGCTGCACGTTAACCATGCCAGCAAAAGGTTGCTGACCCCCTTTGGGGGCTATGTTTATTTGCAGGATGAGGATCGAGGAAGCAGAATGGCTTTAGATCCTAGGTTGTTGATGTTTTGTTATTTTTGGATGTTGAACCCGAGTAGTGTTTGTACACTCGAGGTCGTTTACTTTTGGTGGATGTAAAGCCAGTTGGTGATGTTTAAATAGTTACACTCGGTATATTGTCATTCTTTTTGGATGGGTGATTTTGTAAGTTGTAATTATGCTCGGCATTCTCGTAATCAGACCGATACATCGTAAGTAACAGCCTAGTTAGCCACGTGGGTGGCTAACGGCGTGTAACACCGCCCTTTTTGGTATATGTTTAAGTAATGATTACCGCTGCGTTTATTGATTAAGTGTTAAGGTTATGGATGGGGTGTTACAAAAAGTGGTATCAGAGCGAAGTATCACTCTGATTACCGACAACCGAGCTTAGGAATATACCGAGTTAGGAAATTTAAACCTTGTCGTCCAACGGACGTTATAAACAAGTGATACAATAAGTTTGTAAGCACAATTCTAATGTGCTCTCATGTATGTTCAGATGGCAGGGCGACCGCGGGGACGAGGCCGTGGAGGGCCTGGTCCAGGAGACACGGGGGATAACCCCACCGCACAGATGATGGCCGAAGCTGTAGCGGCCGCCCTAGCACAAGTAATACCTCAAATAGTGACCGCAGTGCAACAAGGGCAGCAACAGCCCGTTGGTCAGGATCAGCCTGAACCACCGCCACCACCACAGCCACGCGAGACTAATTGGGTGAAAGCGTTGGCCGACTTGAGGCCCCCGTCTTTCAAAGGGGAGACCGACCCTTCCAAACTAGAGGCGTATATCTCGGAGCTTGAGACCGCCTACGAGACTTTGGCCATTCCTACTGAGGCCAAGGTCCGTCTTGCTGCGTATTACTTGAAGGGTTCGGCTAGAAATTGGTGGAAACTTGTGAGGGCCGAGAAAGTGGCCGATCCGGACTTTGGATGGGAGCAGTACACGGCATTGCTAAGGGCCAAGTACTATCCAGTGCATGTGCAAGAGGCGAAGCGCCTAGAGCTTGACAATCTGAAGCAGGGAGATAAAATGACGGTGGACGACTACTACACCGCCTTCACCGACCTTGTTCATCTTCTACCCGGCCTCGGTTACTCGAACTGGGTCTTAGTAAACCGATTCTACAGTGGGTTGAGCCACCGCCTACGCTACGGCATGGGGCCAGCCGAGTACAATACCTTGCAGGTAAATTTCCAATAATGTCTAAGTGTGAATGAGTAATGTTGTATGGAGTGTGTAAATGTGTTGTGGGGCATGACTAACACCTTGTTACTCAGGAGTGCTATCATGCCGCTGCTAAGGTGGAGATCACCGTTCGTCTAAGGGACAAGGAGAATGCGCATAAGCGCAAGGTCTCGAGCGAGGGCCAAAGCTCGCAAGGGTACCAAGGAGGGAAGAAGAGGAAACCTTACCCTCAGCCCCAGATGGGCCAGCAGCAGCAAGATGGCAAGGGCCAAGCCCAGCCCACTACCACTGAGGAGCCACTGAAGCTCACTTATGCCTATGCGGCTAAGCCCTTACGCTCTCACCCGCCCAAGGGTAACTAATTAATTTTGAATATCGGATTCAAGTATGTATTGTTATGTTGTGAAGTGTGTATTGATTGTGTGTTGTGATAGCAGCCAGTACGGGGTCTGGACCGGAGCGCCACTACTTCTGCAAGTGGTGCAAAGGTGACCATCCCGGTAAGGACTGCAAAGGGAACGATGTGCAGTGCCACTACTGCAAGAAGCTGGGGCACCGTGACTTTGAGTGCTACAGCAACCCCGATGGCAGAAACTATAGGCCTAGAGGGCAATGGAAGGGTAAGGCCACTGCTACCACTGAGGGCCCGAAAGCTACATATCAGCCATCCTCAAGGCAAGGGAATACTGAGTCCCAGAAAGGGAAGGGGCCGGGAGCAGGCAAGGCTGCCTTGAACATGGTGGACCGGTCAGAGGCACCAGGATCGTCTTCTAGACCAGGTACCCCTTTAAACCGTTAAGTAAGATAAGTGATTGCTTACCGCATTTCCATGCATGTGTGTTAGTGGGTCTAAATGAATAACCCCATGAATAACGAGTTGAAGTATAATGTGAAAACCACCTAAATTAGAAACTTATAAACCTTAGGAACCTTCAATATTTGCTATCCAATCCCACCCACACCGAACCCCGGAGATACCACCATCGACATCGCCGACTACCCGACAGAACAGTGTCAGGTTATCCAACCAGGTATGATATTATTAAAAGGATACCTGACACCCGAAGCACAAATCCATATCATTCGACGATGCGACGAGCTTGGAGCAGCACCTGGAGGCTTCTACACACCCGAATACCCAAGTGGAGCGAAAATGAACTTAAAGATGATGTGCATGGGTAAGGATTGGAACCCTTACACCAAGTCATATCAGGACACATGAGCTGAAGATGGAGCTACCATACCGAGTATACCTGAGGAATTCCTTGCGGTGTTAACCACACCGTAGGAATTGCTCAGCAAGTTGAACCGGGACAAATCCCAAGTATCCGTGCAGATTTGTGTATTGCCAATTTCTACCAAAAAAGTGGAAGGTTGGGTTTACACCAAGACAAGGACGAGTCACCCGAGTCTCTTAGTAAGGGAGTACCCGTGGTGTCTTGGTCCATTTGTGACACCGCAGTGTTTATGTATGGCGAGCAGAAGCGTGCGGACCTCGCAAGGAAGTTAGTACTGGAATCTGGAGATGTGTTAATCATGGGTGGGCAGTCGAGGATGCTGTATCATGGCATCAAAAAGATCAAATTGAATACGGCGCCTCCGACAATAATCAATGCCACACACATGAAACCTGGACGTTTAAACTTGACCTTTAGACAGTTCTGAAGCTATGTGTAATCATATAAAGTGTAAAGCCAGTTGTATGTTAAGTATGTGATGCATTAAGTATGCTTAAGTTATCGAGCGATGTAGCCAATGTAATACCATCATGGTGTAACGATGAGTTTTATGAATAAAGCAGTGTTGATTTCCTGAGTAAACCACCCGTGTTATTACCGTTATACTTATAAAGTTTCTGAAATAAATTAGGCTGTGCACTCGGGACGGGAGGTATACTGAGTGTCTGCAATGAGGCAGAGGCTGGCAAGAGCGGCACCATCCTCACCGGTACCTTCCCAGTTAATGGCGTGGACGCCTCGGTCTTGTTCGACTCCGGAGCCTCACACACTTTTATCTCGCTATCTTTTGCGAAGAGGCTGGGGTTAGACGGTGAAGAGATGCCAGACTTTCTAGTCACTCTCCCGTCGAAAGAGCGGATCAGGTGTACCCGCTACCACCGAGATGTCGTTGTACGAATTAAGAATGAAGAGTTCCCGATCGACTTAATAGAGTTCAACGGACTTGGTTTTGATGTGATTTTCGGGATGAACTGGTTGGAGTGGTACAAGGGCAGAATCCTATGTGCCGAGCACCACTTGCTTCTTCGGAGTCCGTCTGGGGTTACCATTTCATACCGCCAAAGGTCCAGGGTGCCTTCGACACAGATCATCTCTGCCATGGCCATGTATCACGAAATCAGAAGGAAGAATGATGTATACCTCTACTATGTCCAGGACATAGAGAGAGACCCTGAGTTTAGCCCAGATGTGCCGGTTGTGTTGGAGTTTCCTGATGTCTTTCCTAAGGAACTCCCAGGCATGCCGCCTACACGGGTAGTTAAGTTTGAGATAGACTTGGTACCGGGCACCGGACCTATAGCGAAGGCGCCCTACCGTATGGCTCCAGCTGAGATGGCAGAGCACAAAGAGCAGCTGCGAGACCTACTTGACAAGGGATTTATCCGCCCTAGCGTTTCACCATGGGGAGCACCAGTCCTTTTTGTGAAGAAAAAGGATGGTAGTCTCCGCCTCTGCATCGACTACAGAGAGCTGAATGCTGTGACGGTGAAGAACCGTTACCCATTACCACGTATCGATGATTTGTTTGATCAGCTGAGAGGCGCATCTGTATTCTCTAAGATCGATCTGCGATCGGGTTACCATCAGATTGCTATCAGAGACAGTGATATTGAGAAGACCGCTTTCCGTACAAGATATGGGCACTATGAATTCACGGTTATGCCGTTTGGGTTGTCGAATGCACCAGCAAAGTTTATGGACCTGATGAATCGGTTGTTTCGTGAGCAGTTGGATAAGTCAGTGGTTGTCTTCATCGATGATATCCTTATTTATTCTAAGTCCAAGGTGGAGCATGAAGCTCACCTGAGGACTAGTAGAAAAATGATTTTAAATGACGCACTTTAAACCACGGTTAAAAAAATAACCGTCGTTTAAACATTGTAAACCACGGTTCTTGGGGAAACCGTCGTTTATCTTGCATGCCATCAGATAATGACGGTTTTGTAAATAACCGTCGTTTATAACTACACCGCTTAGAAGCAAAACGACGGTTGTATTGGACCCGTCGTATAAAAGCTACTATAACCACGGTTCCTAATGAACCGTCGTTTTAAATGTCACGCCAACAATTTAAAACCAAGGTATTTGAACCGTCGTTTATTGCTTCAGTCCATGTAGCCTTTAAACGACGGTTTTGTCTAATAACCGTCGTTTAAAAGTCTTAATTAAAAACCCGTCCTTTCTTCTTCTTCTTCTCTTCTCCCGCGTTCTCTTCCTCTCTGGATTGGCGATTCCCGACTCCTCTCTCTTTGCCGTCGAGCCACCACCCTCCATCCACCGCCTCCTCTATTGTCGTCGAGCCACCCTCCACTCCACCGCCCCACTCCCGTTGATAAACAACGGGAACACTCGCCCCTCCTCCGCCCCCTCTCGGTCTCGACTTCGCTAGCTCCACCGCGCCTCCACCCTCTCCTTCTCTTCCAGTCGCTGGGACAACAGACGGGAGAACTACCACCAACCCCCCCTCCGCTCTCCACCATCGCCTAGCTCCCCCTCCAGTACCGCCCCGGCCACTCCTCTGGTTTCGACAACAGACGCGCACTTCCGCCCCTCCACCGTCCCTCCTGTCAACCACCGAATCCCACTTCGGTAAATAAACCGTAGCTATGTATTTTTTGATTAGTGGCTGATTTTGTGCTGTGAGGAGTGATTAATTATCTGTTATTGTGGTTGAAATACCCCAAATTAATAAAACATGGATTAAATATCTAATCACATTAATTAAGGCCTAAACACGCCTTAAAAGTCAACTGAGAACAACAGCGGTCAACACAAAACAAGATGTTGCACCCTTTGACTGTTAAGGGTAAATAAATACCCAAATGAACTTCTTAGGACCTAAAAATTTGTCCTAAGTCTATTAACATAATATTAAACATATTATAACCGTTGGACAACACTCCAACACAAAGAACAAGCACTTACATGCTTTAAGGTCAAATAGAGCAAAAAGGTGCTCTAAGAAACCTTAAAAATCTAATGGCCTCTAAATGATATAAAATTGGATACCATGATCAAATATCATGTAAGGGACACAACAAAACCGTTGTCAAGAAAACTAAGCTCAGAAACACCAGGCAACACAAAATGTGCGCTAAAACTCCTTAAAGCATGTTTTTGTGAAATTGTCTTCTAAATTGGTTTTTAATGGGCTAAAAGGTTATAAATACCTTTAAGTATGATATTATATCACATTATATATATTAGGAATTTAATTCCAAATTTTACAAATTTTTACAAATATAATATTAAAATATTAATAAAACCCTAAAAGGGGGCCCACAAGTCAACATTGACTAAGATTGGTCAAGAGGTCAAAGTTGACCCCTTAGACCAAGTGAGATCGGCATATACAAGCTTAGGAGGCTCCCATTTCGTGACTTGCACATTAAATAAGCAAGATTCCAAAAGCTTCCTTAAATTAAGGACTAACTTTTGCTTTATAATAGTTTATTCACTCCATTAACTCCATTATTTGACTCACCAGCCTCAAAATTCGGTGGAGCCTTCCTTTCTCAGCCACCAGCCGACCTCATGTCCCCTCCTTATCCCTTTGATGAGTCACCTCCAATAATGTGACATTAAACTAATCTAAATTACATTTTCTAAGCAAATAATACCAATACCAAGCTTCTTCTCTCTCCTAGCTTCATTCCAACCGATGAAGCTGCTCTCTAAGGCTCTCCTAAGCTCTATCCATCGAACTCCATGAGCCAAGAAGGTAAACCTAACTTCTAAGCTTCGAATTAATGGTTTAAGGCTTGTTTTTGACTCTTTTTCTTCATCTCTTCACCACCTATGCTTAGATCTCGTGACTAATCAGTTCCTATGGCTTATTATCAGTGTTATAAGGTTAGAACATCAATCAAATTCGAATGAAACAAGTTTAGTGACCAAGGTTGCTCAAAATCTCATTTTAAGGTAAAAATGTGCTTTAAGCTCATAACTTTTGATTCCCTTCAAGTTCGGCTGTGAAACTTTGGTCATAGCCTCATCTTCTTCTCCTTTTCATGTGGAATCTGTTGGTTAGCCATTTGGAGCAAAGGTGGCCGAGATCCAAAGGAAATACCCTCTTTTAAGGAATTTTTCCAAGGTAAAACCTAATAACAAGGGCTTGTTGAGATCTAGCTATTTCCTATGTCAATATGGTAGATCTAACACCTTGTGGTGTGCTTGATTCAGGTCGAAACCATCTTGAACTCTCCTTGCATTCTTAAGGTGATTTTTGCCTTAAATCTTACATTAAATTACTTCTTATGGTTAGATCTTGCTTGGAGACTAACTAGGCCTTGTTTTCTGTTTGAAAACATGTAAAACAAGCTGTGGAGAATTTCTATTTAAGGTGGCCGAACCAAACAAGGATTACCTAAGCTAAATCAAGGTATAAATCACTTAAACATTAACTTTGCTAAGTTAAAAATGTTCTAAGCCAATTCTAATACTATTGCGTGAGTGAAGAAGAATAATAAGGTCTTGCTTGACCTTAAAATGTTTAAGGAATGGTTTAATAAATTTTATAACTAATTAAACAAGCATAATTGTCAAATTTAAGACATTATGTGGAAGTTTGGTAATTAAATGGAAAGTGTGTGGTGAGGCCGAGAATTAAGGGTATATTTTGGGACATTTATGTGTAATTTATTTTGCAAGCCAATGTTTGTAATAAGGCCATGTATTTTAGGCCATTTTATTTATGCATTTACAAGCTTTTAATTAAGTTTAAGTAGTATAAATGCATTACCGAAAATAAATGGGGTATTAGGTGTAATTAAATTAAATTTGGGGGCTTTAGAATAATAAGACCGAAAATTAGAGTTAAAAGGAGTTAAAATAAAGTTTATAAGATTTTATAAAGTTTTGGGGTTAAATGGTGAATTTTAGAAAGTTTGGGTACTAAACCATAATTATAAGGAATTGTTGGTCAAGGAAATATTAAGGAGGTCAACCTTGACCATATGCTAGGTTTTGACCAAAATAAATAAGTTAGATAACTTATTTAAGGTTTTATAATAAGTTATGCATTTTATGGTAATATTTTTATAACATATGTGGTAAATATGTTATTACCAAAAATAAAGGGGTGTACAATGGTATTTTAAACACCCATGGGCTATTAGGAATCTTTAGGAATTTATTTGGTGAGTTTTGGAATTAAAATGAACTATAAGTATAATATATAGTTATTATGTCATTATGACATTTTGGAGAAAAATAGATGGTGGAATGGTAAATACCAAGAGTATATGGGTTAATAAGGATATTTATAACCCTTTGGTGGAATTTGGAGATTTTTAGAATTATATAAGAGTATTTATTGAGATATATGTATAATATATAGTTTTAATGATATTATCAAACTATATGTTATAAATTGGGCCTAATGACAATATAAAATGTATATTGAGGTCTGTTCGGAATTTACAAAAAATAACCATAGGTTATGCTCTTTTATAAGTTAGAAATGTTATATTAAATGGGATATATAACATGGTAAAAAGAAAGGGGTGACTTTGTAAATAAAGGAAATTATGGTTAAGGAAAAGTATAAGGTTTAATATATGCCTATGAGGCAATACACAATAGTTTTGTATAAAAACTATAGATTATAAGTTAAAGGAAATAAAAATATCATAGCAAAAGATATTAGTATTTTGGTATAACATTACATAATGTTATGTGGTCAAAAAGGGAATTTAAATAAATTCAAGGGCTATACCGAAAATATAAAGGTTGGAAAATGAATTTTAGACTACGGTCTACTGTGTTATAAATGTTATGACAAGTAAATGGTATTAAGGTGGTTTAGATGGAATTAATATAAGGAAGGGTACTCACATAAAATAGTGTGACAAACTATAAATAAATGGGATTTATAAACTAAGGTATTTATTGAATAAACCTTAGAAGTTGTAATTATACAACATAAAATGTTACTCATGTTAGGATAATAATCTTAATATAAGTCGTACAATATGATACAACTAATGGGAATAATCATCTAATAAAAGATGATAAAAAGTAACATAAAATATAAGAGTTTATTAAACTCATGGGAATTACCTACGTGGTAAATATATACATACACAAGAATAATGTATATAAGGTGGATACATATATTTTGGTTGGAAACCATATGATTTAATGGTGGTGGTTATTTAAAAAAATATATATATAGTTACGAACTATAAGTTATGAGTTTTGGAAGCAAGTATTATTTGCTAAAGATAAAGGGATTATATAATACATTGTATTATAATGGATGGTGGGAAAAATAATATAATATAATATAATAAATGATACAATACGAAAAAGAGTATAATGTAATACAATCATGCATGCATGCATACATGCAACTATAGGTTACGTACCTAAACTAGAGGTGGATAAGATTAAAAGAAATATAAGGAATTAAACTTAACAGTTGGAATAGTTTTGACGTACGCGTTTTAAGTAACAAACCGACTGTTTTAAAGAAACCCGTAACAACTGTAGAAAACAGAGGTTAACTGTCGGGGTTGCTTATTATTCGGAAATACCGGATGTAGTTAGTCATGGAGACTGACGTATAGTTTTAATACCGTTTAGATTATACTTCTGACAAGGACGCTTGACAAGCTAGCGGACTACTCGGAGCATAGGATCTTGAAGATTCATACTCCACCGTAATACAATCAGGGTGAACGGTATGTAAAGGGGTTTGCCGAGTTGACCTAAGGTTGCTCCTTGGGCTCGGATTTGGTTGATATAACTTGTGTGTTATATGTGTGGATACATGTATGTGATTGTGTGCTACTGCATTAATTATTTTATGCACGAGCGTCCTACGGGACTAACACTACGTCGACTATAGATCGACTTATATAAACATACATATACGTTGTGATGACATGACGGTTACTTGATATAATACCATGATATTAATATTAAGTATATGGTAACCTAAGTAAAACACTTAGGGACGAGTCACGACATTGTCGGTCTCTAGAGCATGGATCTCTAACATAAATATCACCTAGATGACTTCTAGGTATGCGTGACCCATTGGGCCGCTGGTTAATAAATATTCTCCATAAGACTAAGAGCAGATCTTAAACATTATGAGAGAGTGATGGTATGAGATTGAGGTGAGGAATCCCGGTAGTTTACGAACTACTTGGTTGCGCATTTGTGATCACTGAGGGGTTTCCTAATTGGATTCCGCTCCAGGTTATATCCAACGAGCCCAAATAGGTTCGTGGATCAGGTGGCTACGGCCTTTTTATGGACGTCTTACGAGACATAATTGAGTCAGGGGCCTCCGGACCTCTGGCGAAATGAGCACCTTTGTGTGTACGGGGGACTACTGTCCATGGTGAGGTTATTGGGTTGTCCTAACATGACGCCCTACTGACATTAATTAAACATGGTTGGATGGAGCCTACAAGGCTAAGGTAAATTAACTATGGGAACTGTACGCTACGGCGAATGTACATTGTACATATGGATGGGGCTTGAAAGCCAAACTAAAATAAATTGACAGTGGATGGTGAACGCTACGACGATTGTACATTGTACAAATATTGTTGTTACTGCTCGATACGTTCGATATACAAATGTTGTTTGAAATATTCTATGAATGTTTGGTTTGGATGGTTGATTATGTATATTATACATTTATGCTTCAGTTTTGATTATAACTGTAAAAAGGAAAAGCATGAAACCAATCTAATAATAAGATGGTTAAAATGACAAGTGACCATTAGGGTCCAGGCCCGGCATACTCAGCGTCTATCACTGATACTACACCATTTCAGGTTGTTGATCATTGTCGGAGCTGAAGAGCAGGAACAGGGTAATTGGAGATGTCGTATAGTAATGAAGATGGTGTATGGTCTTATGGTAAGGTTATGTATTTTTCAGGATTGGGTAGACGCTCACTTGTCGATGTTTATGGTTATGGACTTAGTATGATGTATAGGAGTTTCTTGTTATCACTGCGGTTAGCAGTTTGTTTATTTTGGAAGTTGGATGTGGTTTGGCTACGTTGCTCGCATGGGCGAGTAATGGCCGGTGACACCCGTGTGAGTTTTGTAATTGTTATTTATTTTTCCGCTGCGAGACGTTTTATTTATTGCTACGTGAGGGATTATATCGTGATTATGGAGAGGGGTGTTACAAAAGTGGTATCAGAGCGGAGTACCGCTCTGATGACGAGAAAGTAGGTTAAGACAGTGAGCTTAGGACTTGGGAAACATTGGGAAACATTTGGGAGATACGAGACGATTCGTCTTAGAAAGATATTGTGTCTAGTAACGCAAATTGCGTGACAGGTTAGCCGTAAGGCAATTTAATATCTATTGGTTGTGTACGGTAATTTACCGAGTATTTATGTGACATACTGTACTACAGATGTCTGGTGGTACTAGAGGGCATGGTACTGGAAGAGGTAGAGGCGGTGACCCCGACATTCCAGGAGTTGCTGAGACGGTTGCAGCCGTTCTTGCACAGCTGGGTACTCAGATAGGAGGAGCACCAGCCCACCCGCCACAGCCCGGGGAAACAAACTGGCTGAAGTCAGTTAGCGAGACCCGACCACCTACATATTCAGGGGAACCAGACCCCGTAGCTTTGGAGCGTTACATTGTTGAACACGAGAAAGCATTTGAAGCTTTACAAGTACCTGACGACAAGAGGGTCGCTATTGCTGCTTTCCACCTGAAGGATGCAGCCAGCACTTGGTGGAGGTTGGTCAAGGACCAGCACCTGGCTACGCCCGACTTTTCGTGGGCTGCCTTTGTTGAATTACTAAGAGGGAAGTACTACCCGGCGCACCTCAAACAGAAGAAGCGCCATGAGTTTGAAACATTGACCCAGGGAGGTCTGACCGTGGACGAGTATTACGCTCGATTCATTGGTCTACTGGACTTCATCCCCGGTGTGGATTACTCAGAAACCGTAAAGATCGAGAAGTTCCGGGGAGGACTATTATTTCGCATCCAGATGGCGATGGGTGCTACCCTCTACACTACCATACAGGTATTAACATGAATGCCATAAACTCTTTACTTACTACTGTACCGTATAACCTTGTGAGAACTTACCAATGAGATTCCAGGAGTGTTATGATGCTGCCTCGAGGACGGAGCTAATGCTCCAGACTCGGGAAGAGACTCTAGGGGCAAAGAAAAGGAAGAACCCTGAAGGAGAGTCTGAGGGTGGAGGAGCATCTTCAGGCGATGGCCAGAAAAAGGGAAAGTAAGGACTTATCCCATGCTTAAATACTTATCATACTAAATACCTTACGAATGCTGACCCGAAACCTTAAACAGGAAATTCTTTCCAAAGAAAGGGCAACAGGGTCACCAGGGAAAGAAAGGGAAAGAGCCCGTCCTGCAGTTGACCGGCCCAGCTATTGATGCTAAGCCTCTGAGATCTGCACCTCCTAAGGGTGAGAACACCTACCTCTTAAACTCAAATATAATCTTAACCCCTATATCAACAGATTTTAACTTAAACTTAAATACTATCATCAGGCACCGGACATCCCTAGCGCCATTTTTACTGTAAGCGTTGTGGGAAGGACCATCCAGTGGTCGACTGCGAAGGTCGCAAAGTCGAGTGTCGGTGCTGCCACAAAGAGGGCCATAGGGAATTTGAATGTTGGATGAACCCAGAGAGCCGTAATTACAGGCCACCAAAGAATACTCAGAAGACCTCAGCTGGAGGATCTGGAGTACCACGAGGCGGTCAGGATGGCTAGACATCTGCTGATGCTGGAGCCCAGAAGGGCAAGGGAGTAGATAGGGCATGAGTACCCATACTCCATGAGACCGCTAGTAGAAGACTTTTACTTACTATGTTGTGTGCTTACTTTGAATGTTAGAAGGAGCTATGTTATAAGTATGTGGGAGTGTGTCATTGACCACTCGCCTTTTGTGTAAGACTTTGGGATTAGTTGTGTGTACTCAGTACCAAAAGCTTTAAACCTTGACGGATATATATATGAACAGGATGTTAATGCTTACATTACCATGTAGCCTATACTCTACGACACAGAGTCAATGAGACCGGGAATTACTGAACCAGAATTTCCACCTGCATGGCGCACTTGCTATTGCAAGCGCTATGACAGTAAACCACTGAAAATTCCATCTGCCTTGCGCACTTGCTACAGCAAGTGCAGCGACAGCAACATCAACAGTAACAACTACTGCAAATGCAACTGCAACAACTACTACTTTTTAACCTTTTACATAAAAAAAAAAACTGTTGTTCAAACCTTTTCATTGAAACCTGGAGATTAGAAACCTATGCAATTTTGGAAGGACCGATAGTCCAACCACTGCAACTGGACACATTATACAGCCACTATGACTGTAAAAAAAAACACACACACAAGTTTAAACGTTCGAGGAAGTTTCAGACAGGGCTATTAGCCAAATACCATCAGAGTATACTTGCATTTAATGCTAATCACTACCGGTGATACATGTTTAGTCCTTATGGACAAGCATACCCTTTGTAGATGCACCACCATCAGTGAGGATGGTTGGGAAGTGAAGAGCCAAGCTGCTCAAACTATTATGCAATCTGCAATGCATCCAATTACATGAATGAGGGGACGAATATGAACTATGGATGAGAAATGATAAAAAAAAACAACAACAGGGAGAAAAAAAAAATGTGTTGTACTCAATGAGATCAAAAAAAAGGAGAAACAAGTTTGCTAATATAGCACGGATTTTACTTACACCGAGTTGAATAATACTAGTCTATGATACAAGTTACCACGGTTGCCACAAAGGCAACATCACTTATTACAAGATAACTGATAACATGAACTATTACAAAAAAAAAAGAAGAACAAGCAAAAAGAAAAAAAAATGAAGAAGAAAGAAGAAGAAGAAAAAAATAGAAGAAAAAAAAAAAGGATATCCATCAAAAGGGAGGTTGACAACAGAATACTTCATTATAACCGTGTGACAGACATTACCAGTTTACTAAACGAGTCATGGGACGACCGCACTCCGTTAGGAGCATGTGGGCCTGACAGACTTATTTATAAGTTAGTCGGGTAAGTAGTAATGTATAGTACGGTACCCCATGCAAGTAGACAAGTAGTGTTAGGAACACGAGAAGTAGTCAACTCCATTCTACGGACAGTAAGACGGATTACCTCGAAGATGGACGAGAAGAGCCGCAGTTAAAAACGGACTAGAGGAAAAAAAAAGGGGTGAGAATCTTCGACAGAGAACAGTGGACAGTATACAGAGTAGACAAAGGAACAGTTTAAGGACAGGAAAAAAAAAGAAACAGGAAAACCCATTATGGACGAAAAATATGTAGAACCCTCATAAGGATCAAGCAAATACTTGCAATCCAGAGGAAATCTACCAGATGTATGGACATAAACGCGTGACCACGCGAGGAGAAAAGACAAAGCTATATGATAGCAGATACCTTAAGCAAGAAACAGTGGATTTGGAATGTACCACTCACAGGATAATTCCCACATCTTTTCTGTTTGACTCATTGGATATTAGCTGTTGAGCGTTTACGCCTCTGCACTCTGTATGACTGAGTGTTTTGGTATTGCACTCGTGCAGTTATTAATCTAGAGGGAATGCAGAAAGATAGAGTGAATATCAACACGAGTGTGTAAAAAAAAAAAGAGAACTACAACAGTGTGTTACTCCAAAAAAAAAAATCACCAGGAGACATGGATGACAAACATCATCTTTGTGGACATTTAGGCTGGTACGTCTTAGTATTACAAAGACAAGTGCAAAAAGCACTAAGTACTAACAATGGCCAATGTCATAGTATACCTCAACTGAATATCAGTGAGAAAAGGCACACGCATGTATGCTAGTGATCCAAACAAGTGGATTCACAACAATGGAAAAAAAAGAAAGGCAAATTCAGCCTGTGTACATGGGTCTGCACCTCATACGGAGCGAGTGGGCCCATTAGAATGAATTTGGGAGAGAGCACAAATTGTTTAGTGCCACATCCTTTATGTATTGTGGAGCCCAGAAGGGCTAGAGTCATACCCGTCTCTCTGATATGAAGATAATCCACGAGTTGGTGAACTCTTTGAGAGCCAAGTATCCAGCGCTCCTTGTTGAGCGGCTGTTGTATACTTGTGGGGTACGGGGGCGTAACCCTTTTTAAGGGGGGTAGAGCCTCTTGGCTGTGCACATGTGTGCACTAAATTTTGTTTGATTAGCATGCATTGCATACAAAGAATTGGTGGTGTGCGGGGCATACGAGGTTTGTTTGGGTTAGTATGTGAATTATTTAGTATGCATAGCATACAGTGAATTGGTTTTGTTGGTTATGGTTGGTACGCGGGGCGTGCGTTGTTTGGTTTGTTTGTGTGTGATGTACACTTGTATGTATGTATCTTACGAGATACATGTATGAATGTTGTGTCTACACCATGTGTGTAACACTTTTCTTATGCTATTTGTGATATGTATTCATATTGCTTTATAGAATGATTACATATGGTATCGTCTAGATATGAAATGAATCATCAGATATGGAATGTGGAACGATGGTATGTTATGGACACCTCAGAGAGGTTGCCAGGACTTGTAGAACTGATAGGAAATAATGATGCTGATGGATCACCTATATCCATATATGATTGAACTAACGCCACAACGTGATGGCTATGTGCTGTATAAGCGCAATACGATGTATGTAAATGATATATCACATAGATATACATTATGGGAATAATGGGTAGTTATACATTTATATATACTTACCTACTTGATTAAGAGACTTCGGGACGAAGTCTTTTTAAGGGGGGTAGATTGAAATACCCCAAATTAATAAAACATGGATTAAATATCTAATCACATTAATTAAGGCCTAAACAGCCTTAAAAGTCAACTGAGAACAACAGCGGTCAACACAAAACAAGATGTTGCACCCTTTGACTGTTAAGGGTAAATAAAAACCCTTAGGACCTAAAAATTTGTCCTAAGTCTATTAACATAATATTAAACATATTATAACCGTTGGACAACACTCCAACACAAAGAACAAGCACTTACATGCTTCAAGGTCAAATAGAGCAAAAAGTTGCTCTAAGAAACCTTAAAAATCTAATGGCCTCTAAATGATATAAAATTGGATACCATGATCAAATATCATGTAAGGGACACAACAAAACCGTTGTCAAAGAAAACTAAGCTCAGAAACACCAGGCAACACAAAATGTGCGCTAAAACTCCTTAAAGCACGTTTTTGTGAAATTGTCTTCTAAATTGGTTTTTAATGGGCTAAAAGGTTATAAATACCTTTAAGTATGATATTATATCACATTATATCATATTAGGAATTTAATTCCAAATTTTACAAATTTTTACAAATATAATATTAAAATATTAATAAAACCCTAAAAGGGGGCCCACATGAGTCAACATTGACTAAGATTGGTCAAGAGGTCAAAGTTGACCCCTTAGACCAAGTGAGATCGGCATATACAAGCTTAGGAGGCTCCCATTTCGTGACTTGCACATTAAATAAGCAAGATTCCAAAAGCTTCCTTAAATTAAGGACTAACTTTTGCTTTATAATAGTTTATTCACTCCATTAACTCCATTATTTGACTCACCAGCCTCAAAATTCGGTGGAGCCTTCCTTTCTCAGCCACCAGCCGACCTCATGTCCCCTCCTTATCCCTTTGATGAGTCACCTCCAATAATGTGACATTAAACTAATCTAAATTACATTTTCTAAGCAAATAATACCAATACCAAGCTTCTTCTCTCTCCTAGCTTCATTCCAACCGATGAAGCTGCTCTCTAAGGCTCTCCTAAGCTCTATCCATCGAACTCCATGAGCCAAGAAGGTAAACCTAACTTCTAAGCTTCGAATTAATGGTTTAAGGCTTGTTTTTGACTCTTTTTCTTCATCTCTTCACCACCTATGCTTAGATCTCGTGACTAATCAGTTCCTATGGCTTATTATCAGTGTTCTAAGGTTAGAACATCAATCAAATTCGAATGAAACAAGTTTAGTGACCAAGGTTGCTCAAAATCTCATTTTAAGGTAAAAATGTGCTTTAAGCTCATAACTTTTGATTCCCTTCAAGTTCGGCTGTGAAACTTTGGTCATAGCCTCATCTTCTTCTCCTTTTCATGTGGAATCTGTTGGTTAGCCATTTGGAGCAAAGGTGGCCGAGATCCAAAGGAAATACCCTCTTTTAAGGCATTTTTCCAAGGTAAAACCTAATAACAAGGGTGCTTGTTGAGATCTAGCTATTTCCTATGTCAATATGGTAGATCTAACACCTTGTGGTGTGCTTGATTCAGGTCGAAACCATCTTGAACTCTCCTTGCATTCTTAAGGTGATTTTTGCCTTAAATCTTACATTAAATTACTTCTTATGGTTAGATCTTGCTTGGAGACTAACTAGGCCTTGTTTTCTGTTTGAAAACATGTAAAACAAGCTGTGGAGAATTTCTACTTAAGGTGGCCGAACCAAACAAGGATTACCTAAGCTAAATCAAGGTATAAATCACTTAAACATTAACTTTGCTAAGTTAAAAATGTTCTAAGCCAATTCTAATACTATTGCCGTGAGTGAAGAAGAATAATAAGGTCTTGCTTGACCTTAAAATGTTTAAGGAATGGTTTAATAAATTTTATAACTAATTAAACAAGCATAATTGTCAAATTTAAGACATTATGTGGAAGTTTGGTAATTAAATGGAAAGTGTGTGGTGAGGCCGAGAATTAAGGGTATATTTTGGGACATTTATGTGTAATTTATTTTGCAAGCCAATGTTTGTAATAAGGCCATGTATTTTAGGCCATTTTATTTATGCATTTACAAGCTTTTAATTAAGTTTAAGTAGTATAAATGCATTACCGAAAATAAATGGGGTATTAGGTGTAATTAAATTAAATTTGGGGGCTTTAGAATAATAAGACCGAAAATTAGAGTTAAAAGGAGTTAAAATAAAGTTTATAAGATTTTATAAAGTTTTGGGGTTAAATGGTGAATTTTAGAAAGTTTGGGTACTAAACCATAATTATAAGGAATTGTTGGTCAAGGAAATATTAAGGAGGTCAACCTTGACCATATGCTAGGTTTTGACCAAAATAAATAAGTTAGATAACTTATTTAAGGTTTTATAATAAGTTATGCATTTTATGGTAATATTTTTATAACATATGTGGTAAATATGTTATTACCAAAAATAAAGGGTGTACAATGGTATTTTAAACACCCATGGGCTATTAGGAATTTTAGGAATTATTTGGTGAGTTTTGGAATTAAAAACTATATAAGTATAATATATAGTTATTATGTCATTATGACACTTTGGAGAAAAATAGATGGTGGAATGGTAAATACCAAGAGTATATGGGTTAATAAGGATATTTATAACCCTTTGGTGGAATTTGGAGATTTTTAGAATTATATAAGAGTATTTATTGAGATATATGTATAATATATAGTTTTAATGATATTATCAAACTATATGTTATAAATTGGGCCTAATGACAATATAAAATGTATATTGAGGTCTGTTCGGAATTTACAAAAAATAACCATAGGTTATGCTCTTTTATAAGTTAGAAATGTTATATTAAATGGGATATATAACATGGTAAAAAGAAAGGGGTGATTTGTAAATAAAGGAAATTATGGTTAAGGAAAAGTATAAGGTTTAATATGCCTATGAGGCAATACACAATAGTTTTGTATAAAAACTATAGATTATAAGTTAAAGGAAATAAAAATATCATAGCAAAGATATTAGTATTTTGGTATAACATTACATAATGTTATGTGGTCAAAAAGGGAATTTAAATAAATTCAAGGGCTATACCGAAAATATAAAGGTTGGAAAATGAATTTTAGACTACGGTCTACTGTGTTATAAATGTTATGACAATTAAATGGTATTAAGGTGGTTTAGATGGAATTAATATAAGGAAGGGTACTCACATAAAATAGTGTGACAAACTATAAATAAATGGGATTTATAAACTAAGGTATTTATGAATAAACCTTAGAGTTGTAATATACAACATAAAATGTTACTCATGTTAGGATAATAATCTTAATATAAGTCGTACAATATGATACAACTAATGGGAATAATCATCTAATAAAAGATGATAAAAAGTAACATAAAATATAAGAGTTTATTAAACTCATGGGAATTACCTACGTGGTAAATATATACATACACAAGAATAATGTATATAAGGTGGATACATATATTTTGGTTGGAAACCATATGATTTAATGGTGGTGGTTATTAAAAAATAATATATAGTTACGAACTATAAGTTATGAGTTTTGGAAGCAATATATTTGCTAAAGATAAAGGGATTATATAAACATGTTATAATGGATGGTGGGAAAATAATATAATATATATAATAAATGATACAAACGAAAAAGAGTATAATGTAATACAATCATGCATGCATACATGCAACTATAGGTTACGTACCTAAACTAGAGGTGGATAAGATTAAAAGAAATATAGGAATTAAACTTAACAGTTGGAATAGTTTTGACGTACGCGTTTTAAGTAACAAACCGACTGTTTTAAGAAACCCGTAACAACTGTAGAAAACAGAGGTGAATTGTCGGGGTTGCTTATTATTCGGAAATACCGGATGTAGTTAGTCATGGAGACTGACGTATAGTTTTAATACCGTTTAGATTATACTTCTGACAAGGACGCTTGACAAGCTAGCGGACTACACGGAGCATAGGATCTTGAAGATTCATACTCCACCGTAATACAATCAGGGTGAACGGTATGTAAAGGGGTTTGCCGAGTTGACCTAAGGTTGCTCCTTGGGCTCGGATTTGGTTGATATAACTTGTGTGTTATATGTGTGGATACATGTATGTGATTGTGTGCTACTGCATTAATTATTTATGCACGAGCGTCCTACGGGACTAACACTACGTCGACTATAGATCGACTTATATAAACATACATATACGTTGTGATGACATGACGGTTACTTGATATAATACCATGATATTAATATTAAGTATATGGTAACCTAAGTAAAACACTTAGGGACGAGTCACGACATTGTCGGTCTCTAGAGCATGGATCTCTAACATAAATATCACCTAGATGACTTCTAGGTATGCGTGACCCATTGGGCCGCTGGTTAATAAATATTCTCCATAAGACTAAGAGCAGATCTTAAACATTATGAGAGAGTGATGGTATGAGATTGAGGTGAGGAATCCCGGTAGTTTACGAACTACTTGGTTGCGCATTTGTGATCACTGAGGGGTTTCCTAATTGGATTCCGCTCCAGGTTATATCCAACGAGCCCAAATAGGTTCGTGGATCAGGTGGCTACGGCCTTTTTATGGACGTCTTACGAGACATAAGTGAGTCAGGGGCCTCCGGACCTCTGGCGAAATGAGCACCTTTGTGTGTACGAGGGACTACTGTCCATGGTGAGGTTATGGGTTGTCCTAACATGACGCCCTACTGACATTAATTAAACATGGTTGGATGGAGCCTACAAGGCTAAGGTAAATTAACTATGGGAACTGTACGCTACGGCGAATGTACATTGTACATATGGATGGGGCTTGAAAGCCAAACTAAAATAAATTGACAGTGGATGGTGAACGCTACGACGATTGTACATTGTACAAAATATTGTTGTTATTGCTCGATACGTTCGATATACAAATGTTGTTTGAAATATTCTATGAATGTTTGGTTTGGATGGTTGATTATGTATATTATACATTTATGCTTCAGTTTTGATTATAACTGTAAAAAGGAAAAGCATGAAACCAATCTAATAATAAGATGGTTAAAATGACAAGTGACCATTAGGGTCCAGGCCCGGCATACTCAGCGTCTATCACTGATACTACACCATTTCAGGTTGTTGATCATTGTCGGAGCTGAAGAGCAGGAACAGGGTAATTGGAGATGTGTATAGTAATGAAGATGGTGTATGGTCTTATGGTAAGGTTATGTATTTTTCAGGATTGGGTAGACGCTCACTTGTCGATGTTTATGGTTATGGACTTAGTATGATGTATAGGAGTTTCTGTTATCACTGCGGTTAGCAGTTTGTTTATTTTGGAAGTTGGATGTGGTTTGGCTACGTTGCTCGCATGGGCGAGTAATGGCCGGTGACACCCGTGTGAGTTTTGTAATTGTTATTTATTTTTCCGCTGCGAGACGTTTTATTTATTGCTACGTGAGGGATTATATCGTGATTATGGAGAGGGGTGTTACAAAAGTGGTATCAGAGCGGAGTACCGCTCTGATGACGAGAAAGTAGGTTAAGACAGTGAGCTTAGGACTTGGGAAAAATTGGGAAACATTTGGGAGTACGAGACGATTCGTCTTAGGAAGATGTTGTGTCTAGTAACGCAAATGCGTGACAGGATAGCCTTTAAGGCAACTTAATATCTATTGGTTGTGTACGGTAATTTACCGAGTATTTATGTGACATACTGTACTACAGATGTCTGGTGGTACTAGAGGGCGTGGTACTGGAAGAGGTAGAGGCGGTGACCCCGGCATTCCAGGAGTTGCTGAGACGGTTGCAGCCGTTCTTGCACAGCTGGGTACTCAGATAGGAGGAGCACCAGCCCACCCGCCACAGCCCAGGGAAACAAACTGGCTGAAGTCAGTTAGCGAGACCCGACCACCTACATATTCAGGGGAACCAGACCCCGTAGCTTTGGAGCGTTACATTGTTGAACACGAGAAAGCATTTGAAGCTTTACAAGTACCTGACGACAAGAGGGTCGCTATTGCTGCTTTCCACCTGAAGGATGCAGCCAGCACTTGGTGGAGGTTGGTCATGGACCAGCACCTGGCTACGCCCGACTTTTCGTGGGCTGCCTTTGTTGAATTACTAAGAGGGAAGTACTACCCGGCGCACCTCAAACAGAAGAAGCGCCATGAGTTTGAAACATTGACCCAGGGAGGTCTGACCGTGGACGAGTATTACGCTCGATTCATTGGTCTACTGGACTTCATCCCCGGTGTGGATTACTCAGAAACCGTAAAGATCGAGAAGTTCCGGGGAGGACTATTATTTCGCATCCAGATGGCGATGGGTGCTACCCTCTACACTACCATACAGGTATTAACATGAATGCCATAAACTCTTTACTTACTACTGTACCGTATAACCTTGTGAGAACTTACCAATGAGATTCCAGGAGTGTTATGATGCTGCCTCGAGGACGGAGCTAATGCTCCAGACTCGGGAAGAGACTCTAGGGGCAAAGAAAAGGAAGAACCCTGAAGGAGAGTCTGAGGGTGGAGGAGCATCTTCAGGCGATGGCCAGAAAAAGGGAAAGTAAGGACTTATCCCATGCTTAAATACTTATCATACTAAATACCTTACGAATGCTGACCCGAAACCTTAAACAGGAAATTCTTTCCAAAGAAAGGGCAACAGGGTCACCAGGGAAAGAAAGGGAAAGAGCCCGTCCTGCAGTTGACCGGCCCAGCTATTGATGCTAAGCCTCTGAGATCTGCACCTCCTAAGGGTGAGAACACCTACCTCTTAAACTCAAATATAATCTTAACCCCTATATCAACAGATTTTAACTTAAACTTAAATACTATCATCAGGCACCGGACATCCCCAGCGCCATTTTTACTATAAGCGTTGTGGGAAGGACCATCCAGGGGTCGACTGCGAAGGTCGCAAAGTCGAGTGTCGGTGCTGCCACAAAGAGGGCCATAGGGAATTTGAATGTTGGATGAACCCAGAGAGCCGTAATTACAGGCCACCAAAGAATACTCAGAAGACCTCAGCTGGAGGATCTGGAGTACCACGAGGCGGTCAGGATGGCTAGACATCTGCTGATGCTGGAGCCCAGAAGGGCAAGGGAGTAGATAGGGCATGAGTACCCATACTCCATGAGACCGCTAGTAGAAGACTTTTACTTACTATGTTGTGTGCTTACTTTGAATGTTAGAAGGAGCTATGTTATAAGTATGTGGGAGTGTGTCATTGACCACTCGCCTTTTGTGTAAGACTTTGGGATTAGTTGTGTGTACTCAGTACCAAAAGCTTTAAACCTTGACGGATATATATGAACAGGATGTTAATGCTTACATTACCATGTAGCCTATACTCTACGACACAGAGTCAATGAGACCGGGAATTACTGAACCAGAATTTCCACCTGCATGGCGCACTTGCTATTGCAAGCGCTATGACAGTAAACCACTGAAAATTCCATCTGCCTTGCGCACTTGCTACAGCAAGTGCAGCGACAGCAACAGCAACAATAACAACTACTGCAAATGCAACTGCAACAACTACTACTTTTTAACCTTTTATATATAAAAAAAAATGTTGTTCAAACCTTTTCATTGAAACCTGGAGATTAGAAACCTATGCAATTTTGGAAGGACCGATAGTCCAACCACTGCAACTGGACACATTATACAGCCACTATGACTGTAAAAAAAAAACACACACACACAAGTTTAAACGTTCGAGGAAGTTTCAGACAGGGCTATTAGCCAAATACCATCAGAGTATACTTGCATTTAATGCTAATCACTACCGGTGATACATGTTTAGTCCTTATGGACAAGCATACCCTTTGTAGATGCACCACCATCAGTGAGGATGGTTGGGAAGTGAAGAGCCAAGCTGCTCAAACTATTATGCAATCTGCAATGCATCCAATTACATGAATGAGGGGACGAATATGAACTATGGATGAGAAATGATAAAAAAAACAACAACAGGGAGAAAAAGGAAAAATGTGTTGTACTCAATGAGATCAAAAAAAAGGAGAAACAAGTTTGCTAATATAGCACGGATTTTACTTACACCGAGTTGAATAATACTAGTCTATGATACAAGTTACCACGGTTGCCACAAAGGCAACATCACTTATTACAAGATAACTGATAACATGAACTATTACAAAAAAAAAGAAGAACAAGCAAAAAAAGAAAAAAAAATGAAGAAAGAAGAAGAAGAGAAAAAAAATAGAAGAACAAAAAAAAAGGATATCCATCAAAAGGGAGGTTGACAACAGAATACTTCATTATAACCGTGTGACAGACATTACCAGTTTACTAAACGAGTCATGGGACGACCGCACTCCGTTAGGAGCATGTGGGCCTGACAGACTTATTTATAAGTTAGTCGGGTAAGTAGTAATGTATTAGTACGGTACCCCATGCAAGTAGACAAGTAGTGTTAGGAACACGAGAAGTAGTCAACTCCATTCTACGGACAGTAAGACGGATTACCTCGAAGATGGACGAGAAGAGCCGCAGTTAAAACATCGGACTAGAGGAAAAAAAAAGGGGTGAGAATCTTCGACAGAGAACAGTGGACAGTATACAGAGTAGACAAAGGAACAGTTTAAGGACAGGAAAAAAAAAAGAAACAGGAAAACCCATTATGGACGAAAAATATGTAGAACCCTCATAAGGATCAAGCAAATACTTGCAATCCAGAGGAAATCTACCAGATGTATGGACATAAACGCGTGACCACGCGAGAAGAAAAGACAAAGCTATATGATAACAGATACCTTAAGCAAGAAACAGTGGATTTGGAATGTACCACTCACAGGATAATTCCCACATCTTTTCTGTTTGACTCATTGGATATTAGCTGTTGAGCGTTTACGCCTCTGCACTCTGTATGACTGAGTGTTTTGGTATTGCACTCGTGCAGTTATTAATCTAGAGGGAATGCAGAAAGATAGAGTGAATATCAACACGAGTGTGTAAAAAAAAAAGAGAACTACAACAGTGTGTTACTCCAAAAAAAAAAAATCACCAGGAGACATGGATGACAAACATCATCTTTGTGGACATTTAGGCTGGTACGTCTTAGTATTACAAAGACAAGTGCAAAAAGCACTAAGTACTAACAATGGCCAATGTCATAGTATACCTCAACTGAATATCAGTGAGAAAAGGCACACGCATGTATGCTAGTGATCCAAACAAGTGGATTCACAGCAATGGAAAAAAAAGAAAGGCAAATTCAGCCTGTGTACATGGGTCTGCACCTCATACGGAGCGAGTGGGCCCATTAGAATGAATTTGGGAGAGAGCACAAATTGTTTAGTGCCACATCCTTTATGTATTGTGGAGCCCAGAAGGGCTAGAGTCATACCCGTCTCTCTGATATGAAGATAATCCACGAGTTGGTGAACTCTTTGAGAGCCAAGTATCCAGCGCTCCTTGTTGAGCGGCTGTTGTATACTTGTGGGGTACGGGGGCGTAACCCTTTTTAAGGGGGGTAGAGCCTCTTGGCTGTGCACATGTGTGCACTAAATTTTGTTTGATTAGCATGCATTGCATACAAAGAATTGGTGGTGTGCGGGGCATACGAGGTTTGTTTGGGTTAGTATGTGAATTATTTAGTATGCATAGCATACAGTGAATTGGTTTTGTTGGTTATGGTTGGTACGCGGGGCGTGCGTTGTTTGGTTTGTTTGTGTGTGTGTGATGTACACTGGTATGTATGTATCTTACGAGATACATGTATGAATGTTGTGTCTACACCATGTGTGTAACACTTTTCTTATGCTATTTGTGATATGTATTCATATTGCTTTATAGAATGATTACATATGGTATCGTCTAGATATGAAATGAATCATCAGATATGGAATGTGGAACGATGGTATGTTATGGACACCTCAGAGAGGTTGCCAGGACTTGTAGAACTGATAGGAAATAATGATGCTGATGGATCACCTATATCCATATATGATTGAACTAACGCCACAACGTGATGGCTATGTGCTGTATAAGCGCAATACGATGTATGTAAATGATATATCACATAGATATACATTATGGGAATAATGGGTAGTTATACATTTATATATACTTACCTACTTGATTAAGAGACTTCGGGACGAAGTCATTTTAAGGGGGGTAGATTGAAATACCCCAAATTAATAAAACATGGATTAAATATCTAATCACATTAATTAAGGCCTAAACACGCCTTAAAAGTCAACTGAGAACAACAGCGGTCAACACAAAACAAGATGTTGCACCCTTTGACTGTTAAGGGTAAATAAATACCCAAATGAACTTCTTAGGACCTAAAAATTTGTCCTAAGTCTATTAACATAATATTAAACATATTATAACCGTTGGACAACACTCCAACACAAAGAACAAGCACTTACATGCTTCAAGGTCAAATAGAGCAAAAAGTTGCTCTAAGAAACCTTAAAAATCTAATGGCCTCTAAATGATATAAAATTGGATACCATGATCAAATATCATGTAAGGGACACAACAAAACCGTTGTCAAAGAAAACTAAGCTCAGAAACACCAGGCAACACAAAATGTGCGCTAAAACTCCTTAAAGCACGTTTTTGTGAAATTGTCTTCTAAATTGGTTTTTAATGGGCTAAAAGGTTATAAATACCTTTAAGTATGATATTATATCACATTATATCATATTAGGAATTTAATTCCAAATTTTACAAATTTTTACAAATATAATATTAAAATATTAATAAAACCCTAAAAGGGGGCCCACATGAGTCAACATTGACTAAGATTGGTCAAGAGGTCAAAGTTGACCCCTTAGACCAAGTGAGATCGGCATATACAAGCTTAGGAGGCTCCCATTTCGTGACTTGCACATTAAATAAGCAAGATTCCAAAAGCTTCCTTAAATTAAGGACTAACTTTTGCTTTATAATAGTTTATTCACTCCATTAACTCCATTATTTGACTCACCAGCCTCAAAATTCGGTGGAGCCTTCCTTTCTCAGCCACCAGCCGACCTCATGTCCCCTCCTTATCCCTTTGATGAGTCACCTCCAATAATGTGACATTAAACTAATCTAAATTACATTTTCTAAGCAAATAATACCAATACCAAGCTTCTTCTCTCTCCTAGCTTCATTCCAACCGATGAAGCTGCTCTCTAAGGCTCTCCTAAGCTCTATCCATCGAACTCCATGAGCCAAGAAGGTAAACCTAACTTCTAAGCTTCGAATTAATGGTTTAAGGCTTGTTTTTGACTCTTTTTCTTCATCTCTTCACCACCTATGCTTAGATCTCGTGACTAACTCAGTTCCTATGGCTTATTATCAGTGTTATAAGGTTAGAACATCAATCAAATTCGAATGAAACAAGTTTAGTGACCAAGGTTGCTCAAAATCTCATTTTAAGGTAAAAATGTGCTTTAAGCTCATAACTTTTGATTCCCTTCAAGTTCGGCTGTGAAACTTTGGTCATAGCCTCATCTTCTTCTCCTTTTCATGTGGAATCTGTTGGTTAGCCATTTGGAGCAAAGGTGGCCGAGATCCAAAGGAAATCCCTCTTTTAAGGCATTTTTCCAAGGTAAAACCTAATAACAAGGTGCTTGTTGAGATCTAGCTATTTCCTATGTCAATATGGTAGATCTAACACCTTGTGGTGTGCTTGATTCAGGTCGAAACCATCTTGAACTCTCCTTGCATTCTTAAGGTGATTTTTGCCTTAAATCTTACATTAAATTACTTCTTATGGTTAGATCTTGCTTGGAGACTAACTAGGCCTTGTTTTCTGTTTGAAAACATGTAAAACAAGCTGTGGAGAATTTCTATTAAGGTGGCCGAACCAAACAAGGATTACCTAAGCTAAATCAAGGTATAAATCACTTAACATTAACTTTGCTAAGTTAAAAATGTTCTAAGCCAATTCTAATACTATTGCCGTGAGTGAAGAAGAATAATAAGGTCTTGCTTGACCTTAAAATGTTTAAGGAATGGTTTAATAAATTTTATAACTAATTAAACAAGCATAATTGTCAAATTTAAGACATTATGTGGAAGTTTGGCAATTAAATGGAAAGTGTGTGGTGAGGCCGAGAATTAAGGGTATATTTTGGGACATTTATGTGTAATTTATTTTGCAAGCCAATGTTTGTAATAAGGCCATGTATTTTAGGCCATTTTATTTATGCATTTACAAGCTTTTAATTAAGTTTAAGTAGTATAAATGCATTACCGAAAATAAATGGGGTATTAGGTGTAATTAAATTAAATTTGGGGGCTTTAGAATAATAAGGCCGAAAATTAGAGTTAAAAGGAGTTAAAATAAAGTTTATAAGATTTTATAAAGTTTTGGGGTTAAATGGTGAATTTTAGAAAGTTTGGGTACTAAACCGTAATTATAAGGAATTGTTGGTCAAGGAAATATTAAGGAGGTCAACCTTGACCATATGCTAGGTTTTGACCAAAATAAATAAGTTAGATAACTTATTTAAGGTTTTATAATAAGTTATGCATCTTATGGTAATATTTTATAACATATGTGGTAAATATGTTATTACCAAAAATAAAGGGTGTACAATGGTATTTTAAACACCCATGGGCTATTAGGAATTTATTTGGTGAGTTTTGGAATTAAAATGAACTATATAAGTATAATAATAGTTATTATGTCATTATGACATTTGGAGAAAAATAGATGGTGGAATGGTAAATACCAAGAGTATATGGGTTAATAAGGATATTTATAACCCTTTGGTGGAATTTGGAGATTTTTAGAATTATATAAGAGTATTTATTGAGATATATGTATAATATATAGTTTTAATGATATTATCAAACTATATGTTATAAATTGGGCCTAATGACAATATAAAATGTATATTGAGGTCTGTTCGGAATTTACAAAAAATAACCATAGGTTATGCTCTTTTATAAGTTAGAAATGTTATATTAAATGGGATATATAACATGGTAAAAAGAAAGGGGTGACTTTGTAAATAAAGGAAATTATGGTTAAGGAAAAGTATAAGGTTTAATATATGCCTATGAGGCAATACACAATAGTTTTGTATAAAAACTATAGATTATAAGTTAAAGGAAATAAAAATATCATAGCAAAAGATATTAGTATTTTGGTATAACATTACATAATGTTATGTGGTCAAAAAGGGAATTTAAATAAATTCAAGGGCTATACCGAAAATATAAAGGTTGGAAAATGAATTTTAGACTACGGTCTACTGTGTTATAAATGTTATGACAAGTAAATGGTATTAAGGTGGTTTAGATGGAATTAATATAAGGAAGGGTACTCACATAAAATAGTGTGACAAACTATAAATAAATGGGATTTATAAACTAAGGTATTTATTGAATAAACCTTAGAAGTTGTAATTATACAACATAAAATGTTACTCATGTTAGGATAATAATCTTAATATAAGTCGTACAATATGATACAACTAATGGGAATAATCATCTAATAAAGATGATAAAAAGTAACATAAAATATAAGAGTTTATTAAACTCATGGGAATTACCTACGTGGTAAATATATACATACACAAGAATAATGTATATAAGGTGGATACATATATTTTGGTTGGAAACCATATGATTTAATGGTGGTGGTTATTTAAAAAAATATATATATAGTTACGAACTATAAGTTATGAGTTTTGGAAGCAAGTATTATTTGCTAAAGATAAGGGATTATAATACATTGTATTATAATGGATGGTGGGAAAAATAATATAAATAATATAAAAATGATACAATACGAAAAAGAGTATAATGTAATACAATCATGCATGCATACATGCAACTATAGGTTACGTACCTAAACTAGAGGTGGATAAGATTAAAAGAATAAGGAATTAAACTTAACAGTTGGAATAGTTTTGACGTACGCGTTTTAAGTAACAAACCGACTGTTTTAAAGAAACCCGTAACAACTGTAGAAAACAGAGGTTAACTGTCGGGGTTGCTTATTATTCGGAAATACCGGATGTAGTTAGTCATGGAGACTGACGTATAGTTTTAATACCGTTTAGATTATACTTCTGACAAGGACGCTTGACAAGCTAGCGGACTACTCGGAGCATAGGATCTTGAAGATTCATACTCCACCGTAATACAATCAGGGTGAACGGTATGTAAAGGGGTTTGCCGAGTTGACCTAAGGTTGCTCCTTGGGCTCGGATTTGGTTGATATAACTTGTTGTTATATGTGTGGATACATGTATGTGATTGTGTGCTACTGCATTAATTATTTTATGCACGAGCGTCCTACGGGACTAACACTACGTCGACTATAGATCGACTTATATAAACATACATATACGTTGTGATGACATGACGGTTACTTGATATAATACCATGATATTAATATTAAGTATATGGTAACCTAAGTAAAACACTTAGGGACGAGTCACGACATTGTCGGTCTCTAGAGCATGGATCTCTAACATAAATATCACCTAGATGACTTCTAGGTATGCGTGACCCATTGGGCCGCTGGTTAATAAATATTCTCCATAAGACTAAGAGCAGATCTTAAACATTATGAGAGAGTGATGGTATGAGATTGAGGTGAGGAATCCCGGTAGTTTACGAACTACTTGGTTGCGCATTTGTGATCACTGAGGGGTTTCCTAATTGGATTCCGCTCCAGGTTATATCCAACGAGCCCAAATAGGTTCGTGGATCAGGTGGCTACGGCCTTTTTATGGACGTCTTACGAGACATAAGTGAGTCAGGGGCCTCCGGACCTCTGGCGAAATGAGCACCTTTGTGTGTACGGGGGACTACTGTCCATGGTGAGGTTATTGGGTTGTCCTAACATGACGCCCTACTGACATTAATTAAACATGGTTGGATGGAGCCTACAAGGCTAAGGTAAATTAACTATGGGAACTGTACGCTACGGCGAATGTACATTGTACATATGGATGGGGCTTGAAAGCCAAACTAAAATAAATTGACAGTGGATGGTGAACGCTACGACGATTGTACATTGTACAAAATATTGTTGTTGATACTGCTCGATACGTTCGATATACAAATGTTGTTTGAAATATTCTATGAATGTTTGGTTTGGATGGTTGATTATGTATATTATACATTTATGCTTCAGTTTTGATTATAACTGTAAAAAGGAAAAGCATGAAACCAATCTAATAATAAGATGGTTAAAATGACAAGTGACCATTAGGGTCCAGGCCCGGCATACTCAGCGTCTATCACTGATACTACACCATTTCAGGTTGTTGATCATTGTCGGAGCTGAAGAGCAGGAACAGGGTAATTGGAGATGTCGTATAGTAATGAAGATGGTGTATGGTCTTATGGTAAGGTTATGTATTTTTCAGGATTGGGTAGACGCTCACTTGTCGATGTTTATGGTTATGGACTTAGTATGATGTATAGGAGTTTCTTGTTATCACTGCGGTTAGCAGTTTGTTTATTTTGGAAGTTGGATGTGGTTTGGCTACGTTGCTCGCATGGGCGAGTAATGGCCGGTGACACCCGTGTGAGTTTTGTAATTGTTATTTATTTTTCCGCTGCGAGACGTTTTATTTATTGCTACGTGAGGGATTATATCGTGATTATGGAGAGGGGTTTACAAAAGTGGTATCAGAGCGGAGTACCGCTCTGATGACGAGAAAGTAGGTTAAGACAGTGAGCTTAGGACTTGGGAAACATTGGGAAACATTTGGGAGATACGAGACGATTCGTCTTAGAAAGATATTGTGTCTAGTAACGCAAATTGCGTGACAGGTTAGCCTAAGGCAATTTAATATCTATTGGTTGTGTACGGTAATTTACCGAGTATTTATGTGACATACTGTACTACAGATGTCTGGTGGTACTAGAGGGCATGGTACTGGAAGAGGTAGAGGCGGTGACCCCGACATTCCAGGAGTTGCTGAGACGGTTGCAGCCGTTCTTGCACAGCTGGGTACTCAGATAGGAGGAGCACCAGCCCACCCGCCACAGCCCGGGAAACAAACTGGCTGAAGTCAGTTAGCGAGACCCGACCACCTACATATTCAGGGGAACCAGACCCCGTAGCTTTGGAGCGTTACATTGTTGAACACGAGAAAGCATTTGAAGCTTTACAAGTACCTGACGACAAGAGGGTCGCTATTGCTGCTGCTTTCCACCTGAAGGATGCAGCCAGCACTTGGTGGAGGTTGGTCAAGGACCAGCACCTGGCTACGCCCGACTTTTCGTGGGCTGCCTTTGTTGAATTACTAAGAGGGAAGTACTACCCGGCGCACCTCAAACAGAAGAAGCGCCATGAGTTTGAAACATTGACCCAGGGAGGTCTGACCGTGGACGAGTATTACGCTCGATTCATTGGTCTACTGGACTTCATCCCCGGTGTGGATTACTCAGAAACCGTAAAGATCGAGAAGTTCCGGGGAGGACTATTATTTCGCATCCAGATGGCGATGGGTGCTACCCTCTACACTACCATACAGGTATTAACATGAATGCCATAAATCTTTACTTACTACTGTACCGTATAACCTTGTGAGAACTTACCAATGAGATTCCAGGAGTGTTATGATGCTGCCTCGAGGACGGAGCTAATGCTCCAGACTCGGGAAGAGACTCTAGGGGCAAAGAAAAGGAAGAACCCTGAAGGAGAGTCTGAGGGTGGAGGAGCATCTTCAGGCGATGGCCAGAAAAAGGGAAAGTAAGGACTTATCCCATGCTTAAATACTTATCATACTAAATACCTTACGAATGCTGACCCGAAACCTTAAACAGGAAATTCTTTCCAAAGAAAGGGCAACAGGGTCACCAGGGAAAGAAAGGGAAAGAGCCCGTCCTGCAGTTGACCGGCCCAGCTATTGATGCTAAGCCTCTGAGATCTGCACCTCCTAAGGGTGAGAACACCTACCTCTTAAACTCAAATATAATCTTAACCCCTATATCAACAGATTTTAACTTAAACTTAAATACTATCATCAGGCACCGGACATCCCCAGCGCCATTTTTACTGTAAGCGTTGTGGGAAGGACCATCCAGGGTCGACTGCGAAGGTCGCAAAGTCGAGTGTCGGTGCTGCCACAAAGAGGGCCATAGGGAATTTGAATGTTGGATGAACCCAGAGAGCCGTAATTACAGGCCACCAAAGAATACTCAGAAGACCTCAGCTGGAGGATCTGGAGTACCACGAGGCGGTCAGGATGGCTAGACATCTGCTGATGCTGGAGCCCAGAAGGGCAAGGGAGTAGATAGGGCATGAGTACCCATACTCCATGAGACCGCTAGTAGACTTTTACTTACTATGTTGTGTGCTTACTTTGAATGTTAGAAGGAGCTATGTTATAAGTATGTGGGAGTGTGTCATTGACCACTCGCCTTTTGTGTAAGACTTTGGGATTAGTTGTGTGTACTCAGTACCAAAAGCTTTAAACCTTGACGGATATATATATGAACAGGATGTTAATGCTTACATTACCATGTAGCCTATACTCTACGACACAGAGTCAATGAGACCGGGAATTACTGAACCAGAATTTCCACCTGCATGGCGCACTTGCTATTGCAAGCGCTATGACAGTAAACCACTGAAAATTCCATCTGCCTTGCGCACTTGCTACAGCAAGTGCAGCGACAGCAACAGCAACAGTAACAACTACTGCAAATGCAACTGCAACAACTACTACTTTTTAACCTTTTATATATAAAAAAAAACTGTTGTTCAAACCTTTTCATTGAAACCTGGAGATTAGAAACCTATGCAATTTTGGAAGGACCGATAGTCCAACCACTGCAACTGGACACATTATACAGCCACTATGACTGTAAAAAAAAAAAAAACACACAAGTTTAAACGTTCGAGGAAGTTTCAGACAGGGCTATTAGCCAAATACCATCAGAGTATACTTGCATTTAATGCTAATCACTACCGGTGATACATGTTTAGTCCTTATGGACAAGCATACCCTTTGTAGATGCACCACCGTCAGTGAGGATGGTTGGGAAGTGAAGAGCCAAGCTGCTCAAACTATTATGCAATCTGCAATGCATCCAATTACATGAATGAGGGGACGAATATGAACTATGGATGAGAAATGATCAAAAAAAAAACAACAGGGAGAAAAAGGAAAAATGTGTTGTACTCAATGAGATCAAAAAAAAAGGAGAAACAAGTTTGCTAATATAGCACGGATTTTACTTACACCGAGTTGAATAATACTAGTCTATGATACAAGTTACCACGGTTGCCACAAAGGCAACATCACTTATTACAAGATAACTGATAACATGAACTATTACAAAAAAAAAAGAAGAACAAGCAAAAAGAAAAAAAAATGAAGAAAGAAGAAGAAGAGAAAAAAAAAATAGAAGAACAAAAAAAAGGATATCCATCAAAAGGGAGGTTGACAACAGAATACTTCATTATAACCGTGTGACAGACATTACCAGTTTACTAAACGAGTCATGGGACGACCGCACTCCGTTAGGAGCATGTGGGCCTGACAGACTTATTTATAAGTTAGTCGGGTAAGTAGTAATGTATTAGTACGTTACCCCATGCAAGTAGACAAGTAGTGTTAGGAACACGAGAAGTAGTCAACTCCATTCTACGGACAGTAAGACGGATTACCTCGAAGATGGACGAGAAGAGCCGCAGTTAAAACATCGGACTAGAGGAAAAAAAAAGGGGTGAGAATCTTCGACAGAGAACAGTGGACAGTATACAGAGTAGACAAAGGAACAGTTTAAGGACAGGAAAACAAAAAAAAAAAGAAACAGGAAAACCCATTATGGGCGAAAAATATGTAGAACCCTCATAAGGATCAAGCAAATACTTGCAATCCAGAGGAAATCTACCAGATGTATGGACATAAACGCGTGACCACGCGAGGAGAAAAGACAAAGCTATATGATAACAGATACCTTAAGCAAGAAACAGTGGATTTGGAATGTACCACTCACAGGATAATTCCCACATCTTTTCTGTTTGACTCATTGGATATTAGCTGTTGAGCGTTTACGCCTCTGCACTCTGTATGACTGAGTGTTTTGGTATTGCACTCGTGCAGTTATTAATCTAGAGGGAATGCAGAAAGATAGAGTGAATATCAACACGAGTGTGTAAAAAAAAAGAGAACTACAACAGTGTGTTACTCAAAAAAAAAAAAATCACCAGGAGACATGGATGACAAACATCATCTTTGTGGACATTTAGGCTGGTACGTCTTAGTATTTCAAAGACAAGTGCAAAAGCACTAAGTACTAACAATGGCCAATGTCATAGTATACCTCAACTGAATATCAGTGAGAAAAGGCACACGCATGTATGCTAGTGATCCAAACAAGTGGATTCACAGCAATGGAAAAAAAAAGAAAGGCAAATTCAGCCTGTGTTCATGGGTCTGCACCTCATACGGAGCGAGTGGGCCCATTAGAATGAATTTGGGAGAGAGCACAAATTGTTTAGTGCCACATCCTTTATGTATTGTGGAGCCCAGAAGGGCTAGAGTCATACCCGTCTCTCTGATATGAAGATAATCCACGAGTTGGTGAACTCTTTGAGAGCCAAGTATCCAGCGCTCCTTGTTGAGCGGCTGTTGTATACTTGTGGGGTACGGGGGCGTAACCCTTTTTAAGGGGGGTAGAGCCTCTTGGCTGTGCACATGTGTGCACTAAATTTTGTTTGATTAGCATGCATTGCATACAAAAATTGGTGGTGTGCGGGGCATACGAGGTTTGTTTGGGTTAGTATGTGAATTATTTAGTATGCATAGCATACAGTGAATTGGTTTTGTTGGTTATGGTTGGTACGCGGGGCGTGGGCGTTTGTTTGTTTGTTGTGTGTGTACACTTGTATGTATGTATCTTACGAGATACATGTATGAATGTTGTGTCTACACATGTGTGTAACACTTTTCTTATGCTATTTGTGATATGTATTCATATTGCTTTATAGAATGATTACATATGGTATCGTCTAGATATGAAATGAATCATCAGATATGGAATGTGGAACGATGGTATGTTATGGACACCTCAGAGAGGTTGCCAGGACTTGTAGAACTGATAGGAAATAATGATGTTGATGGATCACCTATATCCATATATGATTGAACTAACGCCACAACGTGATGGCTATGTGCTGTATAAGCGCAATACGATGTATGTAAATGATATATCACATAGATATACATTATGGGAATAATGGGTAGTTATACATTTATATATACTTACCTACTTGATTAAGAGACTTCGGGACGAAGTCTTTTTAAGGGGGGTAGATTGAAATACCCCAAATTAATAAAACATGGATTAAATATCTAATCACATTAATTAAGGCCTAAACACGCCTTAAAAGTCAACTGAGAACAACAGCGGTCAACAACAAACAAGATGTTGCACCCTTTGACTGTTAAGGGTAAATAAAAACCCTTAGGACCTAAAAATTTGTCCTAAGTCTATTAACATAATATTAAACATATTATAACCGTTGGACAACACTCCAACACAAAGAACAAGCACTTACATGCTTCAAGGTCAAATAGAGCAAAAAGTTGCTCTAAGAAACCTTAAAAATCTAATGGCCTCTAAATGATATAAAATTGGATACCATGATCAAATATCATGTAAGGGACACAACAAAACCGTTGTCAAAGAAAACTAAGCTCAGAAACACCAGGCAACACAAAATGTGCGCTAAAACTCCTTAAAGCACGTTTTTGTGAAATTGTCTTCTAAATTGGTTTTTAATGGGCTAAAAGGTTATAAATACCTTTAAGTATGATATTATATCACATTATATCATATTAGGAATTTAATTCCAAATTTTACAAATTTTTACAAATATAATATTAAAATATTAATAAAACCCTAAAAGGGGGCCCACATGAGTCAACATTGACTAAGATTGGTCAGAGGTTCAAAGTGACCCCTTAGACCAGTGAGATCGGCATATACAAGCTTAGGAGGCTCCCATTTCGTGACTTGCACATTAAATAAGCAAGATTCCAAAAGCTTCCTTAAATTAAGGACTAACTTTTGCTTTATAATAGTTTATTCACTCCATTAACTCCATTATTTGACTCACCAGCCTCAAAATTCGGTGGAGCCTTCCTTTCTCAGCCACCAGCCGACCTCATGTCCCCTCCTTATCCCTTTGATGAGTCACCTCCAATAATGTGACATTAAACTAATCTAAATTACATTTTCTAAGCAAATAATACCAATACCAAGCTTCTTCTCTCTCCTAGCTTCATTCCAACCGATGAAGCTGCTCTCTAAGGCTCTCCTAACTGCTCTATCCATCGAACTCCATGAGCCAAGAAGGTAAACCTAACTTCTAAGCTTCGAATTAATGGTTTAAGGCTTGTTTTTGACTCTTTTTCTTCATCTCTTCACCACCTATGCTTAGATCTCGTGACTAATCAGTTCCTATGGCTTATTATCAGTGTTAAGGTTAGAACATCAATCAAATTCGAATGAAACAAGTTTAGTGACCAAGGTTGCTCAAAATCTCATTTTAAGGTAAAAATGTGCTTTAAGCTCATAACTTTTGATTCCCTTCAAGTTCGGCTGTGAAACTTTGGTCATAGCCTCATCTTCTTCTCCTTTTCATGTGGAATCTGTTGGTTAGCCATTTGGAGCAAAGGTGGCCGAGATCCAAAGGAAATACCCTCTTTTAAGGCATTTTTCCAAGGTAAAACCTAATAACAAGGTGCTTGTTGAGATCTAGCTATTTCCTATGTCAATATGGTAGATCTAACACCTTGTGGTGTGCTTGATTCAGGTCGAAACCATCTTGAACTCTCCTTGCATTCTTAAGGTGATTTTTGCCTTAAATCTTACATTAAATTACTTCTTATGGTTAGATCTTGCTTGGAGACTAACTAGGCCTTGTTTTCTGTTTGAAAACATGTAAAACAAGCTGTGGAGAATTTCTATTTAAGGTGGCCGAACCAAACAAGGATTACCTAAGCTAAATCAAGGTATAAATCACTTAAACATTAACTTTGCTAAGTTAAAAATGTTCTAAGCCAATTCTAATACTATTGCCGTGAGTGAAGAAGAATAATAAGGTCTTGCTTGACCTTAAAATGTTTAAGGAATGGTTTAATAAATTTTATAACTAATTAAACAAGCATAATTGTCAAATTTAAGACATTATGTGGAAGTTTGGTAATTAAATGGAAAGTGTGTGGTGAGGCCGAGAATAAGGGTATATTTTGGGACATTTATGTGTAATTTATTTTGCAAGCCAATGTTTGTAATAAGGCCATGTATTTTAGGCCATTTTATTTATGCATTTACAAGCTTTTAATTAAGTTTAAGTAGTATAAATGCATTACCGAAAATAAATGGGGTATTAGGTGTGTAAATTAAATTTGGGGGCTTTAGAATAATAAGACCGAAAATTAGAGTTAAAAGGAGTTAAAATAAAGTTTATAAGATTTTATAAAGTTTTGGGGTTAAATGGTGAATTTTAGAAAGTTTGGGTACTAAACCATAATTATAAGGAATTGTTGGTCAAGGAAATATTAAGGAGGTCAACCTTGACCATATGCTAGGTTTTGACCAAAATAAATAAGTTAGATAACTTATTTAAGGTTTTATAATAAGTTATGCATTTTATGGTAATATTTTATAACATATGTGGTAAATATGTTATTACCAAAAATAAAGGGGTGTACAATGGTATTTTAAACACCCATGGGCTATTAGGAATCTTTAGGAATTTATTTGGTGAGTTTTGGAATTAAAATGAACTATAAAGTATAATATATAGTTATTATGTCATTATGACATTTTGGAGAAAAATAGATGGTGGAATGGTAAATACCAAGAGTATATGGGTTAATAAGGATATTTATAACCCTTTGGTGGAATTTGGAGATTTTTAGAATTATATAAGAGTATTTATTGAGATATATGTATAATATATAGTTTTAATGATATTATCAAACTATATGTTATAAATTGGGCCTAATGACAATATAAAATGTATATTGAGGTCTGTTCGGAATTTACAAAAAATAACCATAGGTTATGCTCTTTTATAAGTTAGAAATGTTATATTAAATGGGATATATAACATGGTAAAAAGAAAGGGGTGACTTTGTAAATAAAGGAAATTATGGTTAAGGAAAAGTATAAGGTTTAATATATGCCTATGAGGCAATACACAATAGTTTTGTATAAAAACTATAGATTATAAGTTAAAGGAAATAAAAATATCATAGCAAAAGATATTAGTATTTTGGTATAACATTACATAATGTTATGTGGTCAAAAAGGGAATTTAAATAAATTCAAGGGCTATACCGAAAATATAAAGGTTGGAAAATGAATTTTAGACTACGGTCTACTGTGTTATAAATGTTATGACAAGTAAATGGTATTAAGGTGGTTTAGATGGAATTAATATAAGGAAGGGTACTCACATAAAATAGTGTGACAAACTATAAATAAATGGGATTTATAAACTAAGGTATTTATTGAATAAACCTTAGAAGTTGTAATTATACAACATAAAATGTTACTCATGTTAGGATAATAATCTTAATATAAGTCGTACAATATGATACAACTAATGGGAATAATCATCTAATAAAAGATGATAAAAAGTAACATAAAATATAAGAGTTTATTAAACTCATGGGAATTACCTACGTGGTAAATATATACATACACAAGAATAATGTATATAAGGTGGATACATATATTTTGGTTGGAAACCATATGATTTAATGGTGGTGGTTATTTAAAAAAATATATATAGTTACGAACTATAAGTTATGAGTTTTGGAAGCAAGTATTATTTGCTAAAGATAAAGGGATTATATAATACATTGTATTATAATGGATGGTGGGAAAAATAATATAATATAATATAATAAATGATACAATACGAAAAAGAGTATAATGTAATACAATCATGCATGCATACATGCAACTATAGGTTACGTACCTAAACTAGAGGTGGATAAGATTAAAAGAAATATAAGGAATTAAACTTAACAGTTGGAATAGTTTTGACGTACGCGTTTTAAGTAACAAACCGACTGTTTTAAAGAAACCCGTAACAACTGTAGAAAACAGAGGTTAACTGTCGGGGTTGCTTATTATTCGGAAATACCGGATGTAGTTAGTCATGGAGACTGATGTATAGTTTTAATACCGTTTAGATTATACTTCTGACAAGGACGCTTGACAAGCTAGCGGACTACTCGGAGCATAGGATCTTGAAGATTCATACTCCACCGTAATACAATCAGGGTGAACGGTATGTAAAGGGGTTTGCGAGTTGACCTCAGGTTGCTCCTTGGGCTCGGATTTGGTTGATATAACTTGTGTGTTATATGTGTGGATACATGTATGTGATTGTGTGCTACTGCATTAATTATTTTATGCACGAGCGTCCTACGGGACTAACACTACGTCGATTGATCGACTTATATAAACATACATATACGTTGTGATGACATGACGGTTACTTGATATAATACCATGATATTAATATTAAGTATATGGTAACCTAAGTAAAACACTTAGGGACGAGTCACGACATTGTCGGTCTCTAGAGCATGGATCTCTAACATAAATATCACCTAGATGACTTCTAGGTATGCGTGACCCATTGGGCCGCTGGTTAATAAATATTCTCCATAAGACTAAGAGCAGATCTTAAACATTATGAGAGAGTGATGGTATGAGATTGAGGTGAGGAATCCCGGTAGTTTACGAACTACTTGGTTGCGCATTTGTGATCACTGAGGGGTTTCCTAATTGGATTCCGCTCCAGGTTATATCCAACGAGCCCAAATAGGTTCGTGGATCAGGTGGCTACGGCCTTTTTATGGACGTCTTACGAGACATAAGTGAGTCAGGGGCCTCCGGACCTCTGGCGAAATGAGCACCTTTGTGTGTACGGGGGACTACTGTCCATGGTGAGGTTATTGGGTTGTCCTAACATGACGCCCTACTGACATTAATTAAACATGGTTGGATGGAGCCTACAAGGCTAAGGTAAATTAACTATGGGAACTGTACGCTACGGCGAATGTACATTGTACATATGGATGGGGCTTGAAAGCCAAACTAAAATAAATTGACAGTGGATGGTGAACGCTACGACGATTGTACATTGTACAAAATATTGTTGTTACTGCTCGATACGTTCGATATACAAATGTTGTTTGAAATATTCTATGAATGTTTGGTTTGGATGGTTGATTATGTATATTATACATTTATGCTTCAGTTTTGATTATAACTGTAAAAAGGAAAAGCATGAAACCAATCTAATAATAAGATGGTTAAAATGACAAGTGACCATTAGGGTCCAGGCCCGGCATACTCAGCGTCTATCACTGATACTACACCATTTCAGGTTGTTGATCATTGTCGGAGCTGAAGAGCAGGAACAGGGTAATTGGAGATGTCGTATAGTAATGAAGATGGTGTATGGTCTTATGGTAAGGTTATGTATTTTTCAGGATTGGGTAGACGCTCACTTGTCGATGTTTATGGTTATGGACTTAGTATGATGTATAGGAGTTTCTTGTTATCACTGCGGTTAGCAGTTTGTTTATTTTGGAAGTTGGATGTGGTTTGGCTACGTTGCTCGCATGGGCGAGTAATGGCCGGTGACACCCGTGTGAGTTTTGTAATTGTTATTTATTTTTCCGCTGCGAGACGTTTTATTTATTGCTACGTGAGGGATTATATCGTGATTATGAGAGGGGTGTTACAAAAGTGGTATCAGAGCGGAGTACCGCTCTGATGACGAGAAAGTAGGTTAAGACAGTGAGCTTAGGACTTGGGAAACATTGGGAAACATTTGGGAGATACGAGACGATTCGTCTTAGAAAGATATTGTGTCTAGTAACGCAAATTGCGTGACAGGTTAGCCGTAAGGCAATTTAATATCTATTGGTTGTGTACGGTAATTTACCGAGTATTTATGTGACATACTGTACTACAGATGTCTGGTGGTACTAGAGGGCATGGTACTGGAAGAGGTAGAGGCGGTGACCCCGACATTCCAGGAGTTGCTGAGACGGTTGCAGCCGTTCTTGCACAGCTGGGTACTCAGATAGGAGGAGCACCAGCCCACCCGCCACAGCCCGGGGAAACAAACTGGCTGAAGTCAGTTAGCGAGACCCGACCACCTACATATTCAGGGGAACCAGACCCCGTAGCTTTGGAGCGTTACATTGTTGAACACGAGAAAGCATTTGAAGCTTTACAAGTACCTGACGACAAGAGGGTCGCTATTGCTGCTTTCCACCTGAAGGATGCAGCCAGCACTTGGTGGAGGTTGGTCAAGGACCAGCACCTGGCTACGCCCGACTTTTCGTGGGCTGCCTTTGTTGAATTACTAAGAGGGAAGTACTACCCGGCGCACCTCAAACAGAAGAAGCGCCATGAGTTTGAAACATTGACCCAGGGAGGTCTGACCGTGGACGAGTATTACGCTCGATTCATTGGTCTACTGGACTTCATCCCCGGTGTGGATTACTCAGAAACCGTAAAGATCGAGAAGTTCCGGGGAGGACTATTATTTCGCATCCAGATGGCGATGGGTGCTACCCTCTACACTACCATACAGGTATTAACATGAATGCCATAAACTCTTTACTTACTACTGTACCGTATAACCTTGTGAGAACTTACCAATGAGATTCCAGGAGTGTTATGATGCTGCCTCGAGGACGGAGCTAATGCTCCAGACTCGGGAAGAGACTCTAGGGGCAAAGAAAAGGAAGAACCCTGAAGGAGAGTCTGAGGGTGGAGGAGCATCTTCAGGCGATGGCCAGAAAAAGGGAAAGTAAGGACTTATCCCATGCTTAAATACTTATCATACTAAATACCTTACGAATGCTGACCCGAAACCTTAAACAGGAAATTCTTTCCAAAGAAAGGGCAACAGGGTCACCAGGGAAAGAAAGGGAAAGAGCCCGTCCTGCAGTTGACCGGCCCAGCTATTGATGCTAAGCCTCTGAGATCTGCACCTCCTAAGGGTGAGAACACCTACCTCTTAAACTCAAATATAATCTTAACCCCTATATCAACAGATTTTAACTTAAACTTAAATACTATCATCAGGCACCGGACATCCCAGCGCCATTTTTACTGTAAGCGTTGTGGGAAGGACCATCCAGGGGTCGACTGCGAAGGTCGCAAAGTCGAGTGTCGGTGCTGCCACAAAGAGGGCCATAGGGAATTTGAATGTTGGATGAACCCAGAGAGCCGTAATTACAGGCCACCAAAGAATACTCAGAAGACCTCAGCTGGAGGATCTGGAGTACCACGAGGCGGTCAGGATGGCTAGACATCTGCTGATGCTGGAGCCCAGAAGGGCAAGGGAGTAGATAGGGCATGAGTACCCATACTCCATGAGACCGCTAGTAGAAGACTTTTACTTACTATGTTGTGTGCTTACTTTGAATGTTAGAAGGAGCTATGTTATAAGTATGTGGGAGTGTGTCATTGACCACTCGCCTTTTGTGTAAGACTTTGGGATTAGTTGTGTGTACTCAGTACCAAAAGCTTTAAACCTTGACGGATATATATATGAACAGGATGTTAATGCTTACATTACCATGTAGCCTATACTCTACGACACAGAGTCAATGAGACCGGGAATTACTGAACCAGAATTTCCACCTGCATGGCGCACTTGCTATTGCAAGCGCTATGACAGTAAACCACTGAAAATTCCATCTGCCTTGCGCACTTGCTACAGCAAGTGCAGCGACAGCAACAGCAACAGTAACAACTACTGCAAATGCAACTGCAACAACTACTACTTTTTAACCTTTTATATAAAAAAAAACTGTTGTTCAAACCTTTTCATTGAAACCTGGAGATTAGAAACCTATGCAATTTTGGAAGGACCGATAGTCCAACCACTGCAACTGGACACATTATACAGCCACTATGACTGTAAAAAAAAAAACACACACAAGTTTAAACGTTCGAGGAAGTTTCAGACAGGGCTATTAGCCAAATACCATCAGAGTATACTTGCATTTAATGCTAATCACTACCGGTGATACATGTTTAGTCCTTATGGACAAGCATACCCTTTGTAGATGCACCACCATCAGTGAGGATGGTTGGGAAGTGAAGAGCCAAGCTGCTCAAACTATTATGCAATCTGCAATGCATCCAATTACATGAATGAGGGGACGAATATGAACTATGGATGAGAAATGATAAAAAAAAACAACAACAAGGAGAAAAAGGAAAAATGTGTTGTACTCAATGAGATCAAAAAAAAGGAGAAACAAGTTTGCTAATATAGCACGGATTTTACTTACACCGAGTTGAATAATACTAGTCTATGATACAAGTTACCATGGTTGCCACAAAGGCAACATCACTTATTACAAGATAACTGATAACATGAACTATTACAAAAAAAAGAAGAACAAGCAAAAAGAAAAAAAAATGAAGAAAGAAGAAGAAGAGAAAAAAAAATAGAAGAACAAAAAAAAGGATATCCATCAAAAGGGAGGTTGACAACAGAATACTTCATTATAACCGTGTGACAGACATTACCAGTTTACTAAACGAGTCATGGGACGACCGCACTCCGTTAGGAGCATGTGGGCCTGACAGACTTATTTATAAGTTAGTCGGGTAAGTAGTAATGTATCAGTACGGTACCCCATGCAAGTAGACAAGTAGTGTTAGGAACACGAGAAGTAGTCAACTCCATTCTACGGACAGTAAGACGGATTACCTCGAAGATGGACGAGAAGAGCCGCAGTTAAAACAACGGACTAGAGGAAAAAAAAAGGGGTGAGAATCTTCGACAGAGAACAGTGGACAGTATACAGAGTAGACAAAGGAGCAGTTTAAGGACAGGAAAAAAAAAAGAAACAGGAAAACCCATTATGGACGAAAAATATGTAGAACCCTCATAAGGATCAAGCAAATACTTGCAATCCAGAGGAAATCTACCAGATGTATGGACATAAACGCGTGACCACGCGAGGAGAAAAGACAAAGCTATATGATAGCAGATACCTTAAGCAAGAAACAGTGGATTTGGAATGTACCACTCACAGGATAATTCCCACATCTTTTCTGTTTGACTCATTGGATATTAGTGTTGAGCGTTTACGCCTCTGCACTCTGTATGACTGAGCGTTTTGGTATTGCACTCGTGCAGTTATTAATCTAGAGGGAATGCAGAAAGATAGAGTGAATATCAAACACGAGTGTGTAAAAAAAAAAAGAGAACTACAACAACAGTGTTTACTCCAAAAAAAAAAAATCACCAGGAGACATGGAACAACTCATCTTTGTGGACATTTAGGCTGCGTCTAGTATTACAAAGACAAGTGCAAAAAGCACTAATTAACAATGGCCAATGTCATAGTATACCTCAACTGAATATCAGTGAGAAAAGGCACACGCATGTATGCTAGAGTGATCCAAACAAGTGGTTCACAGCAATGGAAAAAAAAAGAAAGGCAAATTCAGCCTGTGTACATGGGTCTGACCTCATACGGAGCGAGTGGGCCCATTAGAATGAATTTGGGAGAGAGCACAAATGTTTTAGTGCCACATCCTTATGTATTGTGGAGCCCAGAAGGGCTAGAGTCATACCCGTCTCTCTGATATGAAGATAATCCACGAGTTGGTGAACTCTTTGAGAGCCAAGTATCCAGCGCTCCTTGTTTGAGCGGCTGTTGTATACTTGTGTGGGTACGGGGCGTAACCCTTTTTAAGGGGGGTAGACCTCTTGGCTGTGCACATGTGTGCACTAAATTTTGTTTGATAGCATGCATTGCATACAAAAGAATTGGTGGTGGGTGCGGGGCATACGAGGTTGTTGTTTGGGTTAGTATGTGAATTATTTAGTATGCATAGCATACAGTGAATTGGTTTTGTGGGTTATTGTTGGTACGCGGGGCGTGCGTTGTTTGGTTTGTTTGTTGTGTGATGTACACTTGTATTATGTATCTTACGAGATACTGTATGAATGTTGTGTCTACACCATGTGTGTGTAACACTTTTCTTATGCTATTTGTGATATGTATTCATATTGCTTTATAGAATGATTACATATGGTATCGTCTAGATATGAAATGAATCATCAGATATGGAATGTGGAACGATGGTATGTTATGGACACCTCAGAGAGGTTGCCAGGACTTGTAGAACTGATAGGAAATAATGATGCTGATGGATCACCTATATCCATATATGATTGAACTAACGCCACAACTGTGGCTATGTTGCTATAAGCGCAATACGATGTATGTAAATGAATATATCACATAGATATACATTATGGGAAATAATGGGTAGTTATACATTTATATATACTTACCTACTTGATTAAGAGGACTTCGGGACGAAGTCTTTTTAAGGGGGGTAGATTGAAATACCCCAAATTAATAAAACATGGATTAAATATCTAATCACATTAATTAAGGCCTAACACGCCTTAAAAGTCAACTGAGAACAACAGCGGTCAACACAAACAAGATGTTGCACCCTTTGACTGTTAAGGGTAAATAAATACCCAAATGAACTTCTTAGGACCTAAAAATTTGTCCTAAGTCTATTAACATAATATTAAACATATTATAACCGTTGGAAAACACTCCAACACAAAGAACAAGCACTTACATGCTTCAAGGTCAAATAGAGCAAAAAGTTGCTCTAAGAAACCTTAAAAATCTAATGGCCTCTAAATGATATAAAATTGGATACCATGATCAAATATCATGTAAGGACACAAAAAACCGTTGTCAAAGAAAACTAAGCTCAGAAACCAGGCAACACAAAATGTGCGCTAAAAACTCCTTAAAGCACGTTTTGTGAAATTGTCTTCTAAATTGGTTTTTAATGGGCTAAAAGGTTATAAATACCTTTAAGTATGATATTATATCACATTATATCATATTAGGAATTTAATTCCAATTTTTACAAATATAATATTAAAATATTAATAAAACCCTAAAAGGGGGCCCACATGAGTCAACATTGACAGATTGGTCAAGAGGTCAAAGTTGACCCCTTAGACAAGTGAGATCGGCATATACAAGCTTAGGAGGCTCCCATTTCGTGACTTGCACATTAAATAAGCAAGATTCCAAAGCTTCCTTAAATTAAGGACTAACTTTTGCTTTATAATAGTTTATTCACTCCATTAACTCCATTTTGACTCACCAGCCTCAAAATTCGTGGGAGCTTCCTTTCTCAGCCACCAGCCGACCTCATGTCCCCTCCTTATCCCTTTGATGAGTCACCTCCAATAATGTGACATTAAACTAATCTAAATTACATTTTCTAAGCAAATAATACCAATACCAAGCTTCTTCTCTCTCCTAGCTTCATTCCAACCGATGAAGCTGCTCTCAAGGCTCTCCTAAGCTCTATCCATCGAACTCCATGAGCCAAGAAGGTAAACCTAACTTCTAAGCTTCGAATTAATGGTTTAAGGCTTGTTTTTGACTCTTTTTCTTCATCTCTTCACCACCTATGCTTAGATCTCGTGACTAATCAGTTCCTAGGCTTATTATCAGTGTTGTAAGGTTAGAACATCATCAAATTCGAATGAAACAAGTTTAGTGACCAAGGTTGCTCAAATCTCATTTTAAGGTAAAAATGTGCTTTAAGCTCATAACTTTTGATTCCCTTCAAGTTCGGCTGTGAAACTTTGGTCATAGCGTCATCTTCTTTCCTTTCATGTGGAATCTGTTGGTTATCCATTTGGAGCAAAGGTGGCCGAGATCCAAAGGAAATACCCTCTTTTAAGGCTTTTTCCAAGGTAAAACCTAATAACAAGGTAGCTTGTTGAGATCTAGCTATTTCCTATGTCAATATGGTAGATCTAACACCTTGTGGTGTGCTTGATTCAGGTCGAAACCATCTTGAACTCTCCTTGCATTTTAAGGTGATTTTTGCCTTAATCTTACATTAAATTACTTCTTATGGTTAGATCTTGCTTGGAGACTAACTAGGCCTTGTTTTCTGTTTGAAAACATGTAAAACAAGCTGTGGAGAATTTCTATTTAAGGTGGCCGAACCAAACAAGGATTACCTAAGCTAAATCAAGGTATAAATCACTTAAACATTAACTTTGCTAAGTTAAAAATGTTCTAAGCCAATTCTAATACTATTGCCGTGAGTGAAGAAGAATAATAAGGTCTTGCTTGACCTTAAAATGTTAAGGAATGGTTTAATAAATTTATAACTAATTAAACAAGCATAATTGTCAAATTTAAGACATTATGTGGAAGTTTGGTAATTAAATGGAAAGTGTGTGGTGAGGCCGAGAATTAAGGGTATATTTTGGGACATTTATGTGTAATTTATTTTGCAAGCCAATGTTTGTAATAAGGCCATGTATTTTAGGCCATTTTATTTATGCATTTACAAGCTTTTAAATTAAGTTTAAGTAGTATAAATGCATTACCGAAAATAAATGGGGGATTAGGTGTAATTAAATTAAATTTTGGGGGCTTTAGAATAATAAGACCGAAAATTAGAGTTAAAAGGAGTTAAATAAAGTTTATAAGATTTTATAAAGTTTTGGGGTTAAATGGTGAATTTTAGAAAGTTTGGGTACTAAACCATAATTATAAGGAATTGTGGTCAAGGAAATATTAAGGAGGTCAACCTTGACCATATGCTAGGTTTTGACCAAAATAAATAAGTTAGATAACTTATTTAAGGTTTTATAATAGTTATGCATTTTATGGTAATATTTTTAATAACTATGTGGTAAATATGTTATTACCAAAAATAAAGGGGTGTACAATGGTATTTAAACACCCATGGGCTATTAGGAATCTTAGGAATTTATTTGGTGAGTTTTGGAATTAAAATGAACTATAAAAGTATAATATATAGTTATTATGTCATTATGACATTTTGGAGAAAAATAGATGGTGGAATGGTAAATACCAAGAGTATATGGGTTAATAAGGATATTTATAACCCTTTGGTGGAATTTGGAGATTTTTAGAATTATATAAGAGTATTTATTGAGATATATGTATATATATAGTTTTAATGATATTATCAAACTATATGTTATAAATTGGGCCTAATGACAATATAAAATGTATATTGAGGTCTGTTCGGAATTTACAAAAAATAACCATAGGTTATGCTCTTTTATAAGTTAGAAATGTTATATTAAATAGGATATATAACATGGTAAAAAGAAAGGGGTGACTTTGTAAATAAAGGAAATTATGGTTAAGGAAAGTATAAGTTTAATATATGCCTATGAGGCAATACACAATAGTTTTGTATAAAAACTATAGATTATAAGTTAAAGGAAATAAAAATATCATAGCAAAAGATATTAGTATTTTGGTATAACATTACATAATGTTATGTGGTCAAAAAGGGAATTTAAATAAATTCAAGGGCTATACCGAAAATATAAGGTTGGAAAATGAATTTTAGACTACGGTCTACTGTGTTATAAATGTTATGACAAGTAAATGGTATTAAGGTGGTTTAGATGGAATTAATATAAGGAAGGGTACTCACATAAAATAGTGTGACAAACTATAAATAAATGGGATTTATAAACTAAGGTATTTATTGAATAAACCTTAGAAGTTGTAATTATACAACATAAAATGTTACTCATGTTAGGATAATAATCTTAATATAAGTCGTACTATGATACAACTAATGGGAATAATCATCTAATAAAAGATGATAAAAAGTAACATAAAATATAAGAGTTTATTAAACTCATGGGAATTACCTACGTGGTAAATATATAGATACACAAGAATAATGTATATAAGGTGGATACATATATTTTGGTTGGAAACCATATGATTTAATGGTGGTGGTTATTTAAAAAAAATATATATAGTTACGAACTATAAGTTATGAGTTTTGGAAGCAAGTATTATTTGCTAAAGATAATGGGATTATATAATACATTGTATTATATGGATGGTGGGAAAATAATATAATAATATAATAAATGATACAATACGAAAAAGAGTATAATGTAATACAATCATGCATGCATACATGCAACTATAGGTTACGTACCTAAACTAGAGGTGGATAAGATTAAAAGAAATATAAGGAATTAAACTTAACAGTTGGAATAGTTTTGACGTACGCGTTTTAAGTAACAAACGACTGTTTAAAGAAACCCGTAACAACTGTAGAAAACAGAGGTTAACTGTCGGGGTGCTTATTATTCGGAATACCGTGATGTATTAGTCATGGAGACTGATGTATAGTTTTAATACGTTTAGATTATACTTCTGACAAGGACGCTTGACAAGCTAGCGGACTACTCGGAGCATAGATCTTGAAGATTCTACTCCACCGTAATACAATCAGGGTGAACGGTATGTAAAGGGTTTGGCGAGTTGACCTAAGGTTGCTCCTTGGGCTCGGATTTGGTTGATATAACTTGTGTGTTATATGTGTGGATCATGTAATGATTGTGTGCTACTGCATTAATTATTTTATGCACGAGCGTCCTACGGGACTAACACTACGTCGACTATAGATCGACTTATATAAAATACATATCGTTGTGATGACATGACGGTTACTTGATTATACCATGATATTAAATTAAGTATATGGTAACCTAAGTAACAACACTTAGGGACGAGTCACGACATGTCGGTCTTACTAGCATGGATCTCTAACATAAATATCACCTAGATACTTCTAGGTATGCGTGACCCATTGGCCGCTGGTTAATAATATTCTCCATAAGATAAGAGCAGATCTTAAACATTATGAGAGAGTGATGGTATGAGATTGAGGTGAGGAATCCCGGTAGTTACGAACTACTTGGTTGCGATTTGTGATCACGAGGGGTTTCTCTAATTGCATTCCGCTCCAGGTTATATCCAACGAGCCCAAATAGGTTCGTGGATCAGGTGGCTACAGCTTTTTATGGACGTCTTACGAGACATAAGTGAGTCAGGGCCTCCGGACCTCTGGCGAATGAGCACCTTTGTGTGTACGGGGGACTACGTCCATGGTGAGGTTATTGGGTTGTCCTAACATGACCCTACTGACATTAATTAAACATGGTTGGATGGAGCCTACAAGGCTAAGGTAAATTAACTATGGGAACTGTACGCTACGGGAATGTAATTGTACATATGGATGGGGCTTGAAAGCCAAACTAAATACATTGACAATGGATGGTGAACGCTTACGACGATTGTACATTGTACAAAATATTGTTGTTACTGCTCGATACGTTCGATATACAAATGTTGTTTGAAATATTCTATGAATGTTTGGTTTGATGGTTGTTTGTATATATACATTTTGCTTCAGTTTTGATTATAACTGTAAAAAGGAAAAGCATGAAACCAATCTATAATAAGATGGTTAAAAACAAGTGACCATTAGGGTCCAGGCCCGGCATACTCAGCGTCTATCGCTGATACTACACATTTCAGGTTGTTGATCATTGTCGGAGCTGAAGAGCAGGAAGGGTAATTTCGGAGGTCGTATAGTATGAAGATGGTGTATGGTCTTATGGTAAGGTTATGTATTTTTCAGGATTGGGTAGACGCTCACTTGTCGATGTTTTGGTTTGGACTTAGTTGAGTATAGGAGTTTCTTGTTATCACTGGCGGTTAGCAGTTTGTTTATTTTGGAAGTTGGATGTGGTTTGGCTACGTTGCTCGCATGGCGAGTAATGGCCGGTGACACCCGTGTGAGTTTTGTAATTGTTATTTATTTTTCCGCTGCGAGACGTTTTATTTATTGCTACGTGAGGGATTATATCGTGATTATGGAGAGGGGTGTTACAGGGTTGCTGTGTGTCTCTGTATATGCAAGAGACAACAAAACTGAGAAGAAGAAATGTTAGAACATATGTAGTAGTAGTAGTTAAGTTGCTGTTTGTTGCTATTATTGTGGTTGTGTGTCTCTGTATGCAAGAGCAACAAAACTGAGAAGAAGAAATGTTGAACATATGTAGTAGAAGAAGCAATATTCATGCATATTAATGAATTAAAAACCAAAGTAATTAAAGCATAACCTTGTTGGTGGTGTATTAATATTGTTGTAAGTGTTGCTGTTTGTTGCTATTATTCTGGCGGGTGTTATGTTACATATTATTAATTTGTGTACTTCTATTGTGTTTGTTTTTGCCAAAAAAAGTGTGGTTAGCTAAAAAAAACGCAATGGTCATGCCAAATGTTTTCCAGGATTTAACCTTATTCTACTTGTCGCACCATCTGCTGCTGTCAACCGCTGCCACCGGTTTGCCTGATCAGAACCCACGGTAAAACACTTGCGTTTCTGATTATGATTTAGAAACAAATACTTATATATTGTCACGAATAAACGTTGTACTAAATTCTGCTTGTATTATGCAATCATTAGAATATATATTTGCATAGTGCGGTGAAATGTGAGATTAAGTTGAAATGGGGTGGTTGTTTTTGTTCATTGATCATATATATTATTATATACTTGTCTGTCTGATAATAATTCGTATGGTTATTTTACTGAGAATAAATGTTCTTGCTGCTACTGTGTTTGTTTTCTGCCTTAAAAAAATGTGGAGTGTCTAAAAATACGCAAAGGTCATGCCGAATTTTTTCCAGAATTTAAGCTGATTCTAATTCCATCGAATTTAACTTTCTTCATAATTACTTACATTTTCAGTTTTTTCATCTCTTGCAGGTTGCTCTGAGGTAGAAGACAATCGAATTAAGACGAGGAGAGCAAAAAAACCGGTAATAACATTAGCTATGTTCGTTTGTTTAATATGTTCAATTATTCAAGTTTTTATAAAATTAAAACCTTATTATTATTTCATTGAATAGGTGTCATATACTACGTGCAAGAACATCTGTCTACTTGTCTCTTCTCTATCTTGTGCTGTTCGCGCTGACCATCCAGTACTCATCAGGTTGGTATTTAAAACGTTTCAATTTATTTTTGTTTTTCTATTAAACAATGGAAAATCAATTCAAACATAGAATTACCTGTCTGAGATTTACCTGATAGAGGTATGTCTTAGATAGTCCCTGTTGGGACTGTCCAATGACCTTTGATCTCACCATCTAGGTTGTGAATGAGTTAATAATATACAGTAGTTCAGTGATAATTTCAGCAGCATTACCGTAGTGTTCTTCTAGTGTACATATATATATGTGAATTGAAACAATTCATATATATATATCTACACTAGGAGAACTGTAGGGTAATGCTGCCGAAATTATCACTGAACTACTGTATATTATTAACTTGTTCCTAGGTGAGATCGAAGGTGATTGGATAGGTTTAGGTTGTTAAATCTGTAAATAAAAAAAAGGAGATCAATGGAACGAGTTCACGACATCTGGTGTGTTGAAAAAGGAGATGGAGCGCTCAGTGATGTACAGTGACAGATTGGACATCAAGTACCTAGAAGGGGTCAATAAATTTTGCAAAGTCCTTGTTGACAATCTTAAACCAAGGGATAAGGGATATATTCGATGTCCTTGTGTCGATTGCAAGAACGACTTCAAATACCGAGGTGTGGACAAGATTAAGGATCATCTGATTCGCAGAGGGTTTACAGATGATTATGAAGCCATAACAATACTGCATGGTCAACATTCAGTACAAGTGTTTGAATGTGCTGATAACGTCGTTGCAGAACAATCAGAAATGGATGCTTCACACGATTTTGGGGATACTCAATGATTCACTAGGTAGTGATTCAGATGATCAGGAGGACCTTAATGCAATGATGGAAGATGTTGAACAACATTTTTCCAACAAACCCAAATCATTCGAAAATCTGATGCAAGCATCAAAGGAACCGTTGTACAGTGGATGTGAAACGCAAACACAAAACAAATTGAGCGTTGTCCTAAAACTATTCAATCTGAAGGCGAGACATGGATGGAGTGATGTCAGTTTTACAGATCTTTTACAACTGCTGAAGATGTACTACCAAAGGACAATGTGATACCCACAACAACTTATGAGGCAAAGAAGTTAATGTGTCCGATGGGTATGGAATATAAAAAAATACATGCTTGTCCAAATGGGTGTATGTTGTATTGGAAGGAGAATGAGTTGGATGACCATTGCTCTGAATGTGGGGAATCACGCTATGTAAAAAAGGGTGACAGAAACCACATAAGCACTAAAGTGGGCTCTCCTGCGAAGGTGTTGTGGTATCTACCGATAATTCCCCGATTCAAACGTTTGTTTGCAGTTCAGAAAGATGCTGAGAACCTCCGATGGCATGCTACCCATAGAAAGGATGATGGTAAATTGAGACATCCAGCCGATTCACCACAATGGAGAAACATTGACAGAATATACCCTCAATTCGGTACAGACCCAAGGAACTTAAGACTTGGTTTATGCACTGATGGGATGAACCCTTATGGCACTTTGAGCAGTATACACAGTACTTGGCCTGTTTTATTGACAATATACAATCTGCCACCATGGTTGTGTATGAAACCCAGACATATTCTCCTCTCTCTGTTGATATCGGGTCCAAAACAACCGGGAAACAAAATTGATGTGTTTTTGCAACCACTTATTGACGATTTAAAATTGTTGTGGAATGAAGGTGCGACGGTGTATGATTCATATGGTATGGAAAACTTCACGCTCCGGGCTATGTTGTTTTGTACGATCAATGATTTCCCTGCATACGGTAACCTCTCGGGATACACAATTAAAGGAGCTCTAGCGTGCCCTATATGTGGAGATAGAACTTGCAGTATACGGTTAAAACACAGTGGAAAAAATGTGTACATGGGCCATCGGAAATTCCTTCCTAAAGGGCACAAATACCGTAAGATGACAAAAGAGTTTGATGGAAAAACGGATCATGCAGTCGCTCGACCACCACTATCTGCTGCTGAGACTTACAATCAGTTGAAGAATGTTGTGAACAACTTCGGTCCACCAATTAAAGCCACTGAAAAGAGCATCTGGAAGAAAAAATCAATATTTTGGGAACTTGAATATTGGCAACATTTAGAGGTGAGACATTGCATTGATGCTATGCACGTGGAGAAAAACATTGGTGAAAGTGTATCTGCGACACTACTAAACGTGAAAGGAAAGACAAAAGACCATTTAAAGGGTAGAAAAGATCTGGTTGAATTGGGTATACGAGAAGAACTCGCGCCACAACAAAGAGGGAAAAGAACATTCTTGCCTCCCGCTTGTCATACATTATCCAAAGAAGAGAAAATAAGTTTTTGTAGTTCTCTTCGTCATATTAAAGTGCCATCCGGTTACTCATCGAACATATCAAGTTTGGTATCAATGTCTGATCTTAAATTGGTAGGGATGAAGTCTCACGACTATCATGTGCTGATGCAGCACTTACTTCCGGTTGCTCTCCGTGGAATCCTTCCAGCTGATGTCAGGAAAACTATTACAAATTTATGTGTTTTCTTCAAAGGAATTTCGTGTAAAGTGCTTGATGTGGAGACGCTGGATAAACTACAGAATGACCTTGTGATCACCATGTGTCAGTTGGAAATGTATTTTCCTCCTTCGTTTTTTGATATTATGGTGCATCTACTTGTTCATCTTGTTAGAGAGATCAAACATTGTGGTCCGTTATACCTTCGATACATGTATCCGTTTGAGAGATATATGGGTATACTGAAAAAGAAAATGAAAAACCGTCGGCGTCCAGAGGGAAGCATAATTGAAGGGACAGTAACAGAGGAAGTAGTTGACTTCTGCACTCATTACTTAGACGGTGTTGATGTTATTGGATTACCGAAAGCAAGACATGATGGCAGGCTTAAAGGGGTTGGTACCTGTGGGAAAAAATTATGCAGAGTTGATATTGATACATTGAACAAGGCACATCTGGTTGTGTTGAATCATTCAGAAGTTGTTGAACCGTATTTCGATGCACACCTAGCGTACCTCAAAACAAAACACCCAACGATGAGTAATGCCAAATTAAAAAAAGAGCAGAATGCAACATTTGTTAAGTGGTTCAGACAGAAGGTGTTGTATGAAGATTCAAGGAGCGTGGATGAAATGATCCAATTGTTGGCACTTGGTCCAAATCTCGATGTGTTGTCGTATGAAGGATATGATGTAAATGGATTTTCTTTTACACTGCACGTCAAGATTGTAAATCGACAAACCAGAACAGTGGTGTGCATCTTATCGCTTCACAAGACATTTTCACAGGAACAAGTCGTAATACACTGAAGAACGAATATTATGGTGTTATTGAGGATATTTGGGTCTTGAATTACACTAGTTATGAAACTTGCGTATTTCGTTGCAAATGGGTGGACAACAAACAGGGATATCGTGAGGAGGATCATGGTATGAAGCTAGTTGATTTAACGACAGCGGCTCCTACTGATGAACCCTTTATTGTTGCATCAAAGGCAAAACAAGTATTCTACTGTCGTGATCAATCTAATCCCAGATGGTCTATTGTAATGCAGAGTAAAAGATCGATAGTTGGGATTGATAATATTGTTGATGAGGATGAATACGACTGTGAAGATGAAACAGATGTACCTATTCGGTTGCCGATGGAGGTAGATAATGTAACTAATTTTGAATATCGAAGGTCCGACCACAATGAAGGATTGTGGATTGAACGATGAAATGTTATTTTGTAAGTTTGGTTGACAATATTATATTATTTAATTTTTGTCATGTTTCAATATTTGATTCAGTAGATGTTCGTATTAACCTTGTTAATTGTTGATTATTTTTCAGATTATGGATCCTGACGATAGAGTCGAAGAGGACTTACTGTTGGGGCTGGATGATATTGACGATGACGTCCCTACTGAAGAACCACCAGCTGCATCTACTTCGCAGCCCTCGGAAGGGACGTGGACCGACCCGTGGGTTGAAGGAGAAGAAAGATTCTCCCATCGATTTGATCTGGGACAAGTACCTCCGACATCGTGGTGGGTCGAAGCAGAAGTTTGCTTCCTACTTGGGATTGATGGTAAAATCCCATTGCTCGATTAATAAGGATGGAAAGATCAAGAAAAGGCAGACAAAGACATCATGTGGCAGATGGTGCAGAAGAAGTACAAGGTCGCGGATGAACTTCGGACGAAGATTGAATCACTTCTAGCGACATCACTGCGACAGTTCAAGCATCGGTTGGTAGATGGCTGGATTACAAAACCGGGCTCCAAGAGGTCACCGCCGTGGGTAGTGTATGATGGTATGATCACGGAGGAGGACTGGAAGATATTCTACGACCATCGCCAGACTGAAGAGTTTAAGGTACTTTTACAATTATTCTTTCTTAATTATTTAAGGAATAAAATTTAACAAATATTTTTTTTATTATGTATAACTTACAAATATACAAATTTATTGTAACAGTTACGTCAAGAAAAGCGAGACGTAACCGGGCGAAGAATCTACAAGCACTTCATGGGGCGAGCTGGATACACGGGGCGGTTGGAGAAGTGGAAGAGCGAGGGCTTACTGACTAAACTAATGAAGACGGCACTCAGTCAGTTATTGATGATGTTGACGATGCAAGTAGAGTGCAGACATTTATGCTGGGTCGAATGGTGAAAAATGACGAGGGGGTGTGTTCCCGCAGAGCGAGACTGCTGAGTTGGCGTCCAAGATTGTAAGTATATATATTTAAAAGTTGTTGTTTACTAATTAATAAGTTCATTTCTAATATTTTTGTTAATTTAAAATAGTCTGGCTCGACTGAGCGATGGGAGATGGTTCCGGCCCCTCCGTCTCAGGATGATCCACTGAATAAGGCCCTTGGGCAAAAGGATCATCCAGGGCGAGTGCGGGGGCTTGGAGGGGAAGTTCGCCAAAAAGACGTGTTTCCTACGTCTCGATCGAGAGTACCACAGGCTGAAATGATAGAGAGAATGGTGGATGAACGGGTGCATGACCGGTTGGAGGAGTCGGAAAGACGTCACGCTGAGTCGGAAAGACGCCACGCTGAGGAGCGTCAAGCCTACGAGGAGCGCCTGCGAAGACTTGAGGCTTTAGTATTGGGCCAGGTGCATGCTCCTACACCGACACCTACTACTCCTACACCGGTGTCTACTCCTACCGCGACGGCGAACATCGATAGTGGCCGTCTCCTACACCGGCACCTACTGCTAGACCGACGTCTGCTCCTACCACGACGGCGGATACTGTCGATGATCCTACACCGACGTCTGCTCCTACCACGACGGCGGATACTCCGATGGTCGATCATCCTGCACCTTCTTCTCCTACCAGAGACACATTTCCTTATCAAAACCTTTCGGTTTGTTCTTTTTTCCTCCTTAGTTATTTTAACATTACTTTTAAAACAATATAATTTTATTAGCTTGCTTACTGTTGTGAGTTGATGTAGATGGCTAAATCATGTCATCTGTTTCAAGTGTTGGATGGTGGGACTGTGCATGTTGCATTCGGTCGGGTTTTACAGACCGGACCGAACACTGTAGTACATTTCAAGGTCATCCCACCTCTCCACGCTCGTGTGATGGTAGACGATATTGTGCAAGGTCATGAGGACTCTCCCCTTCCGTTGGAGTGGAATGAGTGGAGTAAAATAGGTCAAGCAAAATCTTCAGTTGTTCCATGGCCATATTCTCTCATTGATGTCAGTAGTGACAAGGTAAACTATTTAATTACATGCTTACTGTTTAGTTTTTAACTTGACTGTTGACTGATATGTTTATTATTTAAATTTTGTATACTATTAGATTGATAAGGAATTAAGACCGGTTAAGAAGAGGAAAGTGGATAAGGGGAAGGAAGTTGTGAAATCAAGTGAGGAGAGTCAGAGGGTGAGAAAGGAAGTGGTGAAACCTTTCGATATGACTCCTAGGAGATCCCCCATTCTGACACCCAAGTATCTGAAGAAGTTGACAGCAAACAAAAAATGTTGTATGACTTTTTCATGACGAGCCGCAGTCTGTCACCAACTTCAACATGAAAGTGTCTAAGCATGTTTTCCACTCCCTGAGCCCAGAGATCTGATGATTACCGTGAGCGATCTAGAGAATTTTTGATGGGAGACCTGCTTAACATCTCTGTGATTCAGGCCTATTGTGTGTAAGTATCTTTTAAATTATTACATTATCTTTCATTTTTTTAAGCTATTTAACATATCTTATGAAAAAATGTTGTTTAGGTGTTTGACTAGTAGACTGCTAGCGAGCAAGAGATTATGTGCCCTCTCTTTCTTGTGTCCGCAATTGATGTCAGCAAATCAGGCCGCATTGGATGAGCAAGGATGTGTACAGCATGTGAGGCAGGGATTTTGTACTGCGGTGCGAAGAAAAGCAAATATTTGCTGATCCCATATCATCAGATGTAAGTACACAATAACTGGAATTTTTTGCTTCCTAATTGTGATATTTAATAATTGTTGTACAAAACATTCTTTGTTTTATCTGTGGCAGCATCATTGGATGTTGTTGGTGTTGTGTATCGACACCTCATGCTTATTGATACTAGACCCATTGGGCGGCCCTGATGACCTTCGAGAGATCGTTGTAGAGAAATATTTGAAGGAGTGAGTAGTCAAAAATTTTAAGCATTCTGTATTTATTTTAAGCTTGTCCTAGATTATTGACAATAAAATGGCTTCATTTTAAAATGTTGTATTTATGCAGGGGCCATAAGCTTGGTTTAAGTGATGAAAAGAAACCATTCTCCATCTTGGACTTCCACTACATACGTGTAAGTAATCATTTAATTTATGCATTTTTGTATTAAAGTTAAACGTTTAATTTTTTGATCTGTCTAAAGTTGGTAATCCATGGATGGTGTGATGACAGTGTCCTCAACAGCCTGATTCAAAAAGCTGTGGCTATTATGTGATGCGGTACATGTTCGAGATGGTACAAAATATTGACACGCTTACGGATGATGACAAGGTAACCCATACCAATCAAAGTTTAGTTAAAGTTATTGCATTTTAAATAAAATTGTGTACTAATGATGATCAGTTTCTATTTATGGACAGATCGTTTCTTATTTCACACAAGCAGGGAGCACGTATTCCAGAGGGGATCTCGACTTTGTAAGAGATCATTTATCGCAGTTTTGGTGTAAAAATTACTTGAGTGTTCCTTAGATCTTATATCCTAGTGTACGTAGTTAGACTTAGACTTTTGTTTTTGCTGAAGCAACTCTCAAAGTTTGTAAAGTTCAACTCTCTCTTATTTTTGAAAGTTTGAATGGGTTTGTTTGCAATTCGTTTTCAATGTTGCAATTCAAACTGGCAACTTGGTTTATGGTCATAGTGTGGTTGGTTATCAAAGGGCAATACCAGTTGGATGCCCTGTACAGGTTGTATATACGATTGTAAATTGGGTTGTGTTGGAAAACATATGTGGTAGATGCTAAAAAAACAAAAAAAACTAAAAAAAAACCACGGTTCACTTAAAACCGTGGTTTAATACTCAATGGAACGGGAGTATAAACCACGGTTTATTAAAGAACCGTCGTATAAAGTACTCATATACCACGGTTAACTACCCGAACCATCGTATAAAACGCAATGGAACGACATTAAATACCACGGTTTCCGTCATAACCGTGGTATAAGTCGTCTGATTTCCCGCGCCACAACGGGCTTTAAACGACGGTTTTATGAACCGTGGTTTATAATGCGTATTTTAAACGACGGTTTCGAACCGTGGTTTATATGAATTTTCCAATATACCACGCGAGTATAAACCACGGTCTCAAACCGTGGTATATGAGAAAAATAACCGTGGTAAAAAACATGTGTTGCAGACATTGAGAGAGAACCAGCTTTATGCGAAGTTCTCAAAGTGTGAATTTTGGTTGGACCAAGTCTCTTTTGTTGGTCATGTTATTTCTGAGGCCGGGATCGCTGTGGATCCGGCCAAGATTGATGCTGTGCGCACATGGCCTAGACCGAAGACGGTTGCCGACATCCGGAGCTTCCTCGGCCTGGCAGGTTATTATCAGAGGTTTGTGAGGAATTTCTCTAGTGTTTCGGAACCGTTGACATCCTTAACTAAGAAGGATGCACCATTTGATTGGACTGTGGACTGTGAGAACTCATTTCAGAAGCTCAAGGATGCTTTGACTTCTGCACCAATTCTTACTATACCAGAGGGTACTGATGGTTTTGAGGTGTACTGTGATGCGTCAGGTAAAGGTATGGGCTGTGTTTTGATGCAACACGGGAAGGTCGTGGCTTACGCCTCCCGACAGTTGAAGCGACATGAAGAAAATTATCCTACGCATGATTTAGAATTGGGTGCCATTGTCATCGCATTGAAGATATGGCGACACCATTTGTATGGAGTGAATGTGACGATTTATTCAGATCACAAGAGCTTGAAATACCTGTTCACTCAGAAGGAGTTGAACATAAGACAAAGAAGATGGGTTGAATTGCTTACTGATTACGATATTAACCTTCAGTACAAGGAAGGTAAAGCAAACATTGTAGCTGATGCATTGAGTCGCCGAGCACACTCTCTCCATTCGCTTATCTCTCACTCTCGCTTGGTTGAAGAGGTGCGGAGTGCTCAGATGTCAGATCAGTACATGCAAGAGATCAAACAGAAGCTTATCGATGGCACATTCGAAGGTCAGAAGTATGACTTCCGACTTCATGATGATGGTTTGATCAGGCTGAATGGCCGACTTTGTATTCCACGAAGTAGCGCTGAGCTGAAGGAGCGCATATTGAGTGAATCACACTGTTCTTCTACTTCTATTCACCCCGGAGCTTCAAAAATGTACAAGAGTATGAAGAGATATTTCTGGTGGACCGGTATGAAGAAAGATGTGACAGATTATGTTGTTAGGTGTCTCACTTGCCAGAAGGTCAAGTTTGAGCACCGTCGTCCTGGTGGCATGGTACAGCCAATGCCCGTTCCTGAATGGAAGTTTCATGATATTTCCATGGACTTCGTAGTTGGGCTTCCGCCTACTCGGGGAGGCTTGAACATGATATGGGTCGTTGTTGACCGACTGACCAAGGTGGCCAAATTCATTCCGATGAAGGACACCTGGAAAGTGGCGAAGCTAGCAGAGCTCTTTGACCGTGAGATAGTACGACATCATGGAGTACCGAAGACTATTGTGTCTGATAGGGATACCAGATTCCTCTCGAGGTAATGGAGAAGTACACGGGAAGCGCTTGGTACCGAACTGAAGTTGAGTACGGCGTTCCACCCACAGACAGATAGTCAGAGTGAGCGCACCATACAGACGCTCGAGGATATGTTACGTGCATGTGCACTTGACTTTCAGACCAGCTGGATTGATAAGTTACATCTGATCGAGTTTAGCTACAACAACAGTTACCATGCGTCGATCAAGATCTCTCCCTTCCAGGCCTTGTACGGTAAACCATGCCACACGCCATTATGCTGGGATGAGTCGAGTGAGACGGTCATTATAAGACCTGAGTATTTGGAGCAAGTACAAGCAGAAGTACGTCAAATCCGGGCTAACATGAAAGCAGCTCAGGATAGACAGAAATCATACGCAGATGTGCGCAGACGTGACCTGGAGTTCGCCGTGGGTGACCAGGTATTTCTTAGAGTATCCCCCATGAAGGGAGTGTTTCTTTTTGGCCAGAAGGGCAAGTTGAGCCCGAAATATGTGGGGCCTTATGTTGTGACGGAGCGGATAGGCCCGGTAGCTTACAGGCTTGATTTACCGGCTGAGCTGGGCAAGGTACATGATGTATTTCATGTGTCCCAGTTGAAGAAATATATGTCTCATCCGTCTCATGTACTTCAGCCCGAGAGGCTAACATTAGAGCCGACCATGCGATCAGTGGAGACTCCCGTACGGATCCTGGACACTAAGACTAGAGACACTCGCCATAAATCTGTGAGATTGGTGAAGGTCCTCTGGTCTAACCAGGAAGTCGAGGAGGCCACCTAGGAGCTGGAGGAGAAGATGAGGGTGAAGTACCCGTCATTGTTTACTTCTTAGTATTTGCATGTATAGGGTACGGGGCGTACCCCTATTTAAGGGGGGTAGAGCCGTTTCGGTTATGTATGTACGGCATGTATTGAAACACATGTCTATGTTGTTATGTTATAGACCTTGAGTCTAAGTGATGTTTTGTTATGAGGACCTTGTGTCCGATGTGATGTAAAGAATGTTTGTGTGTTGTTATGGAAGCATTGTTTCAGAAGTAATCCCCGTGTTCTAAAACTTAAGATGCGTGGGAAGTGTGAACTTTGGGGACAAAGTTCTTTTAAGGGGGGTAGATTGAAATACCCCAAACCTTAATATGTTAGTTAAATATATAATTATTATATTTTAAGGCTTATTTTAGTCATTAAGAACATGTGGAAAAAATTCCCGAAGGAAACGGATCCAAATAGTGGATTAAAAATGCAAAACGGGCTTGCAAGCACGTTTTTCGAGAAACCTAGGAAATGTAATTTTAAACGGGTTTAAAGGACTAATAAAATATATAGTCAATCATTTGACTATAATTAAATATTAGTCAAGGTCAAGGACCGCACAAAATTAAATAAAACAAAAATCCGGAAACCGGACCCGGACTGTTAAAACTGACAGTTCGGGAACTAACGGGTGTTACCTGCTAAATGACCATGTGCCACCTCATCTCTACTTTTACAAAAAAAAAACTAGACTTTTCTCCCCCTCCTTTATGTCTCACGGTTTTCTCTCCCCCTCTCTATTCTATTAATTTCACTTTACTCACTAAAATACAAACTACCTACTCAGCCTTCATCGGACTTATCCACCTGCTACCGGATCTGGGTTACTCAGACCGGATCCTTGTGAACCGTTTCTACAACGGACTGAACTATCGCCTACGCTACGGCATGGGGCCTACTGGATATACCACTTTGCAGGTAAAGGAACTACAGTGTAATGTGAATAAGTGTGTACGATGTGTTAATGTGTTGTGAATTTATTTGGCGGGGCATAACTGACACCCTGAATATAGGAGTGCTATCATGCCGCTGCAATTGTGGAGATCACCGTCCGTCTGAGGGACGAGGAGAGTGCGCTCAAGCGCAAGGCTCAGAACGAGGGCCAAGGCACGCAAGGGCAGTGGGGAGGGAAGAAAAAGAAGTCATACCCCCAGTCCCAGAAAGGACAGCAACAGGGTGGCAAGGGCCAGACCCAGACCACCACTGCTGAGGAGCCTCTGCAGCTCACCTATGCGTATGCGGCCAAGCCCCTACGTTCTTACCCACCAAAGGGTAATTGTCTAATCCTGTGTGATAAGTTAGAGTATATGTTGATAAGTTGTGGAACAAGTATTGATTGTGTATTGTGATAGCAGCTAGCACGGGCTCTGGACCGGAGCGCCACTATTACTGCAAGTGGTGCAACGGCGACCACCCCGGCAAGGACTGCAAGGGTAACGATATTCAGTGCCGATATTGTAAGAAGATGGGTCACCGCGATCACGAATGCTGGCAGAACCCGAACAGTAGGAACTACAGGACCAAGGGGCAATGGAAGGGTAAGGCCACTGCGACCACCGATGGCCAGAAGACGGCAAACCAGCCACCCCCAGATCAGAGGTACACAGAGTCCCAGAAGGGGAAGGGGTCGGGGTCCAACAAGGCCACCCTGAATGTGGTGGACCGGTCTGAGGCGCCAGGGCCCTCTTCTAGACCAGGTACCGCCTAAATTGTTGAATGTAATAAGTGTCTGCATACCGCATTTCATGCATGTGTGTGAGTGAGTTTAAGTAAACAACCATGTGAGTAAATAAATAAAGTATAGCGTGAGATTTACCTAATTAGAGTACTCTAAACATAAAGGAACCTTCAATATATGTTATCCAATCCCACCCACACCAAACCCTGAAGAAACCACCATCAACATCACCGACTTTCCATTGGAGCAATGTCAGGTTATCCAGCCAGGTATGATACTCTTAAATGGATACCTGACACCGGAAGCACAAATCCATATCATCAGACGATGCGACGAACTTGGAGCAAAACCAGGAGGGTTCTACACACCCGAATACCCGAACGGATCAAGGATGCAATTAAAGATGATGTGCATGGGTAAGGACTGGAACCCTTACACCAAGACATATCAAGAAATGCGAGCCGAAGACGGAGCAACAGTACCAAGTATACCAGAGGAGTTCCATGCGGTCGTTAACCACGCCGTGGGAATTGCTCAACAAGTTGAAACGGATTCAATTCCAAGTGTGAAAGCAGATCTATGTATTGTGAACTTCTACCAGAAAGGTGGACGGTTAGGTATACACCAAGACAAGGACGAGTCACCCGAGTCTCTAAGTAAGGGAGTACCCGTGGTGTCTTGGTCCATTGGTGATGCCGCAGTGTTTGTGTATGGCGAGCAAAAGCGTGCTGACCTCGCAAAGAAGCTACTGTTGAAATCGGGAGATGTATTAATCATGGGTGGGCAATCAAGGATGCTATACCATGGCATCAGAAAGATCAAACTGAATACCGCACCGTCGGCAGTGATCAATGCCACACACATGAAACCCGGACGTTTGAATTTGACCTTCAGACAGTTTTAAGCCTTGTATAATTATGTGATGTGATAAACCAGTGTGTATTAAGGATGTTGTAAGTGTAAATCATGGCGACAGTATAAGCCAATGAATGTGGTAAAAAGAGTGTGTTAATGAATAAAATGGAGTTGTTGAAGCATATAAACCATGTTGTTACCCAATACTTATTAGTTTGCCAATGAATTAGGCTGTGCACTCGGAACGGGAGGTATACTGAGTGTCTGCAAAGAGGCAGAAGCCGGCAAGAGCGGCACAATCCTCACCGGTATCTTTCCAGTGAATGGCGTGGATGCATCGATCTTGTTCGACTCCGGAGCCTCACACACATTTATTTCGCTATCATTTGCGAAGAGGCTAGGGTTAGATGGCGATGAGATGCCAGACTTCTTGGTCACTCTCCCATCGAAAGAGCGGATCAGGTGTACCCGCTACCACCGGAATGTCATTGTGAGAATCAGGGGTGAAGAGTTTCCGATCGACTTGATAGAGTTCGACGGACTAGGCTTTGATGTGATTTTCGGGATGAACTGGTTGGAGCGGTACAAGGGCAGAATCCTGTGTGCCGAGCATCGACTGCTTCTTCGGAGTCCATCTGGGGTTACAGTATCTTACCGCCAGAGGCCCAGGGAGCCTTTGACTCAGATCATCACCGCCATGGCTATGTATCATGAGTTACGACGAGGAAGTGATGTATATCTCTGCTATGTCCAACACATAGAGAGAGACCCTGAGTTCAGCCCAGATGTGCCGGTAGTGTCGGAGTTTCCTGATGTATTTCCTAAGGAACTGCCGGGCATGCCGCCAGCACGAGAGGTTGAGTTTGAGATTGACTTAGTTTCGGGCACCGGACCCATTGCGAAAGCACCTTATCGTATGGCTCCAGCAGAGATGACAGAGCTCAAGGAGCAGCTGAGAGACCTACTCGACAAGGGCTTTATCCGCCCTAGTGTTTCACCATGGGGAGCGCCGGTCCTCTTCGTGAAGAAGAAGGACGGTAGCCTCCGCCTGTGTATTGATTATCGGGAGCTGAATGCTGTTACGGTGAAGAACCGTTACCCTTTACCACGCATCGACGATCTATTTGATCAGCTGAGGGGAGCATCAGTATTCTCCAAGATAGACCTACGTTCCGGATACCACCAGATTGCCATCCGTGACAGTGATATCGAAAAGACAGCTTTCAGAACTAGGTATGGACACTATGAGTTCACAGTTATGTCGTTTGGCTTATCAAATGCACCAGCTAAGTTCATGGACTTAATGAACCGTTTGTTCCAAGATCAGTTGGACAAATCAGTGGTAGTCTTCATCGATGACATACTTGTGTATTCGAAATCGAGAGGTGAGCATGAAAGCCACCTAAGAGATGTATTGCAAACATTGAGAAAGAATCAGTTGTATGCTAAATTTTCTAAGTGTGAATTTTGGTTGAACCAAGTATCATTTCTTGGACATGTGATTTCTGAGGCCGGGATCGCTGTTGATCCGGCAAAGATAGATGCAGTGCGCACCTGGCCTAGGCCGAAGACAGTTACCGATATTAGGAGCTTCCTCGATCTGGCAGGTTACTATAGGAGGTTTGTGAAGAACTTCTTCAGTGTCTCAAAGCCGCTGACTTCCTTGATGAAAAAGGATACACCATTCGAGTGGACAGTCGACTGTGAGAGTTCTTTCGCGAGTCTCAAGGATGCTCTGACATCTGCACCGGTTCTGACATTACCAGACGGTCCAGATGGTTTTGAGGTCTATTGCGACGCATCAGGCAGGGGTATGGGTTGTGTATTGATGCAGCACGGGAAGGTCGTAGCTTACGCCTCCCGACAGCTGAAGAAGCATGAGGAGAACTACCCTACCCACGACTTAGAATTGGGGGCCATTGTCTTCGCACTGAAGATATGGCGACATCACTTGTATGGGGTAAGTGTGATGATTTATTCTGACCACAAGAGTTTAAAGTACTTGTTCACTCAGAAGGAGTTGAACATGAGGCAAAGAAGGTGGGTCGAATTTCTGAATGACTATGACATCAATTTACAGTACAAGGAAGGTAAGGCGAACATGGTAGCTGACGCATTGAGTCGCCGAGCACACTGTCTCCATTCGCTAGTCTCTCATACTGGCTTGGTTGAAGAGGTGCGGAGTGCTTAGATGACGGATCAGTACATGATGGAGATTAGACAGAAGCTTATTGATGGCACATTTGAGGGTCAGAAGTACGACTTCAGACTCCACGATGATGACCTGATTAGACTTAATGGCCGACTGTGTATACCCAGGAGTAGCGCTGAGTTGAAGGAGCGCATATTGAGTGAATCCCATTGTTCTACTACTTCGATTCACCCCGGAGCTTCAAAGATGTATAAAGGTATGAAAAGATATTTTTGGTGGACTGGAATGAAAAAGGATGTGAATGACTATGTGTTGAGGTGTCTCACTTGTCAGAAGGTCAAGTTTGAGCACCGACGGCCTGGTGGTATGGTGCAGCCAATGCCAGTGCCGGAGTGGAAGTTCCATGACATATCTATGGACTTCGTAGTAGGGCTTCCACCTGCAAGGGGAGGTCTGAATATGATTTGGGTTGTTGTTGACCGACTGACCAAGGTGGCCCGATTCATTCCGATGAAGGACACCTGGAAAGTGGCAAGATTGGCAGAACTCTTCGATAAAGAAATTGTAAGACATCATGGTGTACCAAAGACGATTGTATCTGACAGAGATACCAGATTCCTATCCAGATATTGGAAGTCTACGCGAGAAGCGTTGGGCACCGAACTGAAATTGAGTACAACGCTTCACCCACAGACCGTTGGTCAGAGTGAGCGCACCATTCAGACACTTGAGGATATGCTACGTGCATGTGCACTTGACTTTCAGACCAGCTGGATTGATAAGTTACATCTGATCGAGTTTAGTTACAATAACAGTTACCATGCTTCGATCAAGATGTCTCCCTTCCAGGCATTGTACGGTAGACCATGCCGCACGCCATTATGCTGGGATGAGTCGAGTGAGACGGTCATTATAGGACCAGAGTATCTTGAGCAAGTTCAGGCAGAAGTTCACCAGATCCGGGCTAATATGAAAGCAGCTCAGGATAGACAGAAGTCGTATGCAGATGTGCGCCGACGCGACCTGGAGTTCGCCGTGGGCGATCAGGTATTTTTGAGAGTATCCCCCATGAAGGGAGTATTTCGTTTTGGCCAGAAAGGCAAGTTGAGCCCAAAATATGTGGGGCCTTATGTTGTGACGGAGCGGATCGGCCCGGTAGCTTATAGACTTGATTTACCCGCCGAGCTGGGCAAGGTACATGATGTATTTCATGTGTCCCAGTTGAAGAAATATATGTCTCATCCGTCTCATGTGCTTCAGCCTGAAAGGCTAACCTTAGAGCCGACCATGCGATCAGTGGAGACTCCCGTACAGATTCTGGATACTAAGACTCGAGACACTCGCCATAAGTCTGTGAGACTGGTGAAGGTCCTCTGGTCTAACCAGGACGTCGAGGAGGCCACTTGGGAGCTGGAAGATAAGATGAAGGCGAAGTACCCGTCATTGTTTACTTCTTAGTGTTTGTATGTATTGGGTACGGGGCGTACCCCTATTTAAGGGGGGTAGAGCCGTTTCGGTCATATGTATGACATGTATTTGTATACATTGTCTGTGTTGTGTTGTCATGTTGTTAATGTTACAGACCGCTGAGTCTGAATGATGTTGTGACGTTTTATTGTTTAGACCATGTGTCCGATGTAATGTAAAGATGTTATTAATGTGATATGGAAGTGTTGTTGATATGTGTTCTCATGTTCTAATATTTAGGTTATGTGGAAGTATGAACTTTGGGGACAAAGTTCTTTTAAGGGGGGTAGATTGAAATACCCCAAACCTAGTTATGTTGTTTAAACACCTAAATATGGTGTAATAAGACTAAAAAGAGTCTTAGAAACATTAGTAAACAAATTTAAACAAAAAGAAAACACAAAATGTGCTTTAAAGTCAATAAGAGCCAAAATGTGCTCTAAGCTTGGGATAAACTTGGTTAAGACCTAATGAACTTACCAAGACCTCATTTATATACTAATGAACTTATTAAACCAATTACCAAAGAAAACCAAGCTTGAAAACAAGTTAAAACACAAAATGTGCTTTAAGAAGTCTTAAAGCACATTTTTGAAAAATTGTCTTGTAAATGAGTTTTGAGTGGCTAAATGTCCATCATTACTCTTAAATATATATGTGTACTATATAGTATCACATTTGGGTGGCTATATTAATGGGAAATCAAAAATTTCACTTCTAAGTGCCTTGTTTAGGTGAATAGTGATTTTTATAAGCTAGTTTGTAACATATGTTGTGTTAAGTAATTAAATTGACAAACAAAGACTAAAATACCCTCATTATAATATAGGGGGCCGGTTTTCTAAGTGTGGTGACTCACCACTCTCTAGTTAATATAATAAGTAAGTAAAGGAAACTAATTAAAACTACTTTTTACTTTATTACTACAAATATCTTCTTAAAAGCAAATTCTATCTTCATTCTCATTTCTTTCCTTCATTTCCCACGGTTCCAAACACCATCTTCAACCTCTCTTCTTCATTCTCTCACGGTTTGCAATAGTACACACCACCATCTCCATCTTTGACCACTTGTAAAATCTAACTCACTTGTCCAAATCAAAAACAAACACCACCAATCTCTTCCTCTCATCAAGCTCTTCATTCCTATCGACCACCATTTCGGTGCCAAGGAGTTCCACCATTGAAGGAGCTTGAGCTTGTATTTTTACATATTGTTACTCTCCTTTGCTTCTAGGTAAGGAATCTCAAATAAAAACTACATTTCCTCCATGTTTTTGTTGTGACCGAAAATACCCATTGATGGAGCTCTTTGTGTGACTTTGTTCTAGCTTCATTCCAACTCTTCATGGACTAGGTGGAGTCCTCTCTTGTTATATATTCAAACTCTCTTCAAAGATCAAGGTAAAACAACTACATTAATGTTTTTGAAACAATGTAAAATTAGGGTTTACAATGAGATGAAGCTTATAGCTTGAATACTCATTATAATGTTTGTATATTGTTTAGAACTTGACAAGGAATCAAATACCCTACCGGTCTTATAGTGAAACAAGAAAGGAGTTGTTTGGAAAAGAGGTAAATCTACTAACCTAATGTTGTTTAATGCCTTAGGAGAAATAAGCTTATAAATGCTTATTAAAACTACCTAAAGAGCAAATGGTGAATAACTTAGTAAAGTGTTCTCAAGACTAGTAAAAGGCATATGTGTTGTTGAGTGTATTTGCAGGTCAAAGGCAAATATATTGTGGAAATTCAGTGTTTAAGAATTATGCACTTTAAGGGCCTAAGAGCCATGCATTTTAAGGGCCTAAGTGCCATGCAATTTAAATTATGCACTATATTGTGATGTAGTGCTTTATGAGTGAAGTTTGTGTATAATAAAGTGTTTGATGGATTTTTAGTGTTCTTGTGTGTTTAATGGTGAGAACAATGTGCTTTGGTGTAACAAAATGCTAGGAGAACCTATGTCGAAATTTAGGAAATGTATAAGGAGTTCATGATGTTTTAAAGGAATTGTGAGGAACTAGGAAGTGCTCTAGAGTGTAACAAGGACTTACGCATGATCTTGAGGTTTTAGTAAGTACCAAAGTCACTTTGGGACTTAGGTAAATACTTATGCAAACTTTGGTAAATAAGGAGAAAGTGTAAACTTGGAAAAGAATTTTCAAGAAGGATATAAAGAGTTAGTTGTGAGAGATGATGCTTGGGAGATGATGTTAAAATAAGGAGAAAGCTTTTGGGATAGTAGTTATCATAGGTATGAAACACCACTTGAAAAACTAAGGAGAAAATAGCATAAGTGTTAGGAATTTTGAGAAGAAGTGGGTAAAGGCTTAAGGAATTAGAAAATGAGTTTTATGAGTGTTTAAGGATGTCTTAAGGTGTGTTTGAAGTGCCCAAATGAGGTTAGGGGGTACTAGGTTATATGGGGTGAAGTTTGGAGTTGAATGTGAAAAGGAAAACAAAGGTCTGGGGCAGACCGAACTTGCGACCGAACTTGCAAGTTCGGTCGAGCCCAGTTTACCCTGCGAGAATTGGCTTCTGGAATGGACCGACTTTGGGGACCGGACTTGCAAGGTCGGTCGGGCTTGTATTTTGTGTACGGATTGAGTTACTGGAATCGACCGAACATAGGACCGGACTTGGCAAGTTCGGTCGGGCTAAATTTTCAAAGGGAAGAAACTCTCGGGAATAGACCGAACTTACAAGGTCGGTCAGAGTAGAAAATTTTGACGGAAATGTGTTCTGGAATCGACCGAACTTGTGTAAGTTCGGTCGGTAAGGTCGGTCGGACCTAAACTTGTAAAAAAAAAACAACAGAAAAGAATGTGACTTATGTAGTTAACCCTAGGGTGTATAATGAAGGTAACCTAGGGTAGAATAGACATTAAACCATGTCATACAATCATGTTAAATACTTAGTAAGTTTGAAGTTAAATAAATAATTAACCGACGTTATTAACTATGTATAGGAGTGACCTACGGAGGAAATCGATCGAGGCAAGGACCAAGGTATGGTTTTCTTGCAGTCTGTTGCCTACCGGTTTGCACCGGCTTGTGTGTTGTTTGTTTTTCTGTGTGTTTATGACTTTGTAAGATTAAACCATGTAAAGAGTTTACAGTTGTTAAATATTATTATGTTGTTAAGTATGACTCTCTCTTCCCTTGTGTGTGTCTAACAAGACTTGACCTATTATTGTGAATTGTTTGTTGAGTTCAATGATGAACTACTAACAAGGGCTAACGGGGAAGTGAGGAGTCCGGTCTGTTCCGGCCACGCGTGTGAGTATGGGAGTCGATGTCATAACCGGTTTGATTCTCTCTGTATGCTATGGTTGTGTTTCCAATTTGGTTTCCAACCTTCCCTTTAGCTTAACCAAGGCTATTTTACTGACTCACGTCGGGCCACAGGGGCATACTATGTGTTATTTCGGTGTGCTTGGATCACTATATCCGAGGCACCTTGTGTTAAGTTAACCGTTCAATCAACCGGACGGTAACGAGTTATGTAACGAGCTAAGTATGAGCATGGCAACATTCTCTAGGCTCTCAATGGGGACTAACTATGTTGGTTCTCTTCCTATAAGGAATTGTTCTTGTGTGATGTATGTGATGTTGTGTACAATGCCCATGTTATGTTATATATGTATAAGTTGTGTGTTTTAAAATAAATGCCATGTCATCATGACAAATAGTTTGCGCGCATCCCGGTAGCCGATGGGTTGCGCGTTAACCATACCAGCCAAGGGTTGCTGACCCCCTCGGGGGATCCATATTTCTTTTACTGCAAGATGAGGATCGAAGAAGCGGAGTGGCTCTAGGTCCTAGGTTGTAGTTTACTTTGAGTACTTTTGGATGTTGGCCCGGGATGCGCCTGTGCTCCCGTGGCGTGTTATATATTTGGTTATGACGGTTTACAGAGACAGTATACAGTGAAAGATTTATGTAAACACTCGGTATTTTGTTGATGTATATTTATGGTTGTTAGTTCTATGCTCGGGAGTCTGATCATCAGACCGGTACACTTGCACTTATTCAGCCTTGTTAACCACGTGGGTGGTTGACGGCGCTGTAGCACCAAGCGTTTAGTTACTGTTTAGTTGTTTATATTCCGCTGCGATTCCAAGTAATGTGATGTGCGTAGTAGGGGTGTTACAAGGAAATAACATAAGTGTTAGGAATTTTGGGAAGAAATGAGTAAAGGTTTAAAGAATTAGAAAATGAGTTTTATGAGTGTTTAAGGATGTCTTAAGGTGTGTTTGAAGTGCCCAAATGAGGTTAGGGTGTACTAGGATATATGAGGTGAAGTTTGGAGTTAAATGAGCAATGGAAAATAAGGGTCTGGAGCAGACCGAACTTGCAAGGTCGGTCGAGCCCAGTTTACCCTGCGAGAATTGGTTTCTGGAATGGACGACCTTGGGGACCGGACTTGCAAGGTCGGTCGGGCTTGTATTTTGTGTACGAATTAAGTTTCTGGAATCGACCGAACATGGGACCGGACTTGGCAAGTTCGGTCGGGCCTAAATTTTCAAAGAGAAGAAACTCTCGGGAATGGACCGAACATGCGACCGAACTTACAAGGTCGGTCGGAGTAGAATTTTTGACGGTAATGTGTTCTAGAATGGACCGACCTTGTGTAAGGTCGGTCGGTAAGGTCGGTCGGACCAAAAACATTGTTTAAGGTTATAGGATGATGGGAATTATTAAGTAATGATGTTATAAGATTGTTGAGGACATGTTAAGTGAGTTATAATGACAATATAATGGGGGAAAAGTTGTATCAAATGTAAAAGTAAAACAAGTTAAAATGTGAAGTTATTTAACTAAGTTAACGGGGGTAAGTTATGAGTATTAGACCTTAAACAATTATGTTACCCCGATGTTAATAAAAGTACATGTAATGTTATCAATTATTCGAGAATTGCTCGAGGAACATAAGTGGACATGATAGAGTGGACTCCGGTGACAGGTATGGTTTTCTTGCAACCTGTGTCCTACCGGATTACACCGGCTTGTATGCCAATGTGTTTTTCTGTGTGTTTGCCACGTTATAAGATAAATCATGAAACGAGTTTACAGTCGTTATGTTGTATGTTTACGTGCCGATACCGGTAACCTCGAATGCGCTTGAAGGGCTAGTTAACCACTATTAGGTAAACGTAAGAGAACGGTATCCGGTGATAACGTTTCCGACCAAAGGAACGTTCTAACCACGACCATGTGTGAGTTAGTTATGTGAAGTTTGTGTGTGATGTTAGTGTGTGAATGTATGACTCTCTCTTCCCTTGTGTATGTCTAACAAGACTTAACCCAATGTTTGTGATTGTTTAATAAAGTTCAATGTTGAACTTCTAACAAGTGCTAACGGGGGAAGTGAGGAGTCCGGTTGTTCGGCCACGCGTGTGAGTATGGGGGTCGTTGTCATATCAGGTTCGATCCTCTCTGTATGTTATGGTTGTTTTCCAATTTGGTTTCCAACCTTCCCTTTAGCTTAACCAAGGCTATTACTGACTCACGTCGGGCCACAGGGGCATACTATGTTATGTTTGTTCGGTGTGCTTGGATCACTATATCCGAGACACCTTGTGTTAAGTTATCCGTTCATTTAACGAGACAGAAACGAGTTATGTAATGAGCTTATCATGAGACTGGCAACATTCTCTAGGCTACAAGAGAACTGACTATGTTTGGGCCGGTTCATAAAGGGAACCGTACCCGTTATGTTATGTATTGTTGTTATGATGCAATATCTATTGCGATGTTATTATGTACACGTTGAAACGTGAAAAGTGTTGTTATGTGTTGTTATGTGATGAATGTCATATGTTGTAAAATGTGGAGTATGTGGATCATGGGTATGAATCCCAGTTTGTGATAAGAGGCGTTTAAGGATAACCCGATTAATGGGTAGTTGTCGTCTATTAAGGAAGTAGCTCCATTAGAGGAGAAACACTCTAGGGGTAATGAATACCATGAGTGACTTAACAAATGAGGATGTGTTATCTGCTTGTTGAGCCCCTCGAGGCGAAATGTTATGTGTTGTGTGTTTACTATTGCATGCATGACTTAAATATAATCAACCGCATGCTAAGACGACAATTAGTTGTGCGTGGCCCGGTAGCATGCGGGCTGCGGGATTACCATACCAGCGAAGGTGCTGAGCCCCTTGGGGGCCACCCTTTCTCTTCTTTTCTTATTTCAGGTACGAAGAGCTGGAAGCCGTTCGAGAGTAGGAGGGTAGTCGTTGTACATGGGTAATCATTTAAGTTGTATATATATACAGTAGGTGTAGTAAGACCTAAATTGTTATCGGCATCAGTTTGTAAATACTCGGTACAGTTGGAAGGTATGTGTATGTTTTGTTGTTAATGGAAAGGGATAATAATGTGTAGTCGCTCGGGAATCTAGTCCATCAGACCAGTACAATGTTTATGTAATAGCCTTGTTAGCCACGTGGGTGGTTAACGGCGTGTAACACCAACGAGTTAAGTAATGTGAAGTAGTATATTTTCCGCTGCAGAATGTTGTTATGTGTTTGTTGTGGATGGGGTGTTACAAAAAGTGGTATCAGAGCGAAGTGTCGCTCTGATGACTGAATTACCGAGCTTAGGAAGTACCGAGTTAGGATTTTAGTACCTTGGGTTAAGGGTTGAGTGATAGCGTGAGTGATACGCTAGTTAGGAATTACCAGTGTACATTGGAAACCTACAGTGTCCAACCCATCCTCCACAATCCCTGTTTTATAACTTGGGGAAACAACGCCAGAGAGATGAAAGTCCTCTCTTACTCGGGAATACCCGATCTGGCTGTTATTAAATACCTCTAAAGGTATGGAGAACCTGTCATACGGTAGATCCCGAAAGGTGGGAATCCCGGAAACGGTTTCCATCTGAACAATGTTAACCGCATTTAATAGCGAAGAATGAAGAATCTTGTGTATAGGAGAATAGAATTTCCGGCAACCTGGGTCGACATGCCGAGCAGTCGAGGATAACCAGCTTGCAACGCACCGACCGTGCAACAGGCAAGAAGTGGATTAGTGAAACCCGAGACGAGAGTCTACGGGACCACAGTTGACAAATAATACGCCAACGGTATACCAACTGACAAAGGAACTACAACGTAGTGCCCAAACAAGAGACAAGTCTCAGCAACCACGACAATGCGTGGAACGGACTACGAAGAGGAAACAATACAAAAAAATAGGGTCTTCCAGAATGGGAAACACCCTAGTTAGTGATTATCATGTAAAGACAGTGAGAAGTCATCCGGAGGAATTATTATCCAGACTGTAAGATCAGTGAGGGCCAACAAGGCCACTGTTGACAGTGCGGGTAAAAACAATACCACAACCGGTATGTGTGAAACCGATAGCCAGTTAGCATGGCGCACTTGCCATTGCAAGTGCTGCTATAACAGGGCTGTTCGGGAAATTTATAACCACTACAAAGTACTTGGTAAAGTACCATAAAGTTAAATGTGATCGTCATAACAGTGGAAGGGCCTGTTAGCCTAACCTCTGTAATTGTAAATACACCAGTCAGCAAGAAGCTAGACTTGGTTAAGATAAGAAGATGTTGTGAACCATGAAAATTTTCTTTCAAACTCAGATTTATTTCAAACTCTTTTCCTTCAAAACCAGATTTTCTTTCAAACCAACACTTCTTTCTAACCTTCTTCTAAACCAAACCAGTAAAACCAAGGGCAGTTGATAAGAATTCAACAATGGATAAACTTTCCCTCGATTAAGTTCGGGAAGCATGGAATGAATATTGTCACGGGACAATATAAGGGAGTTGACAACAGAATACTTCACCTAGGCGTGTGACGGACACTACGAGTGTACCAACTGAAATGTGGGACGACCGCACTCCGATAGGAGCTTGTGGGCCTGACAGACCTACTTATGGGTTAGTTGGGTAAGTAGCAATGTATCGTAGGGTACCCCACATATGTATACGAGTAGAGTCCGAAACACGGGAAGTAGTCGACTCCGTACTACGGTCAGCAGTATAAGTCAAACAAGAGCTAAGGATTACAATGAATGGTTGAAGTTAAGGAACTCAGTTAAATTAACGAGACTAAAGGAATTAGTGAATTCCTTTCAACAAAATGCTTAAGAGTCAGGAGGTGCGAAGTGCACTAACTGTAATGTAAAGACATTGCATATGTCTTAAGGATCCTCAGGGATAAACATGATAGCTGGAACAGAGACCCAGCCTGTGCATGGCAAACAGATGCCTAATGTGGACACATTAATGTGCAATGAACGGGATGAAACTCCTTGAATGAGTACCTACACTACAAGGAAATGTTGATCTTCGCAGAAGAAGATAATAAGCCAATTGAGAACGCAACGGCGTGGCTAACATGTACCAATAAGTGTGAACCAGATGTAAAGGCATAAGTTAACAACACCCAGGAGCAATCCTTGAAGGGTGTTCGCATCAACAATTGTTGAACGAAATGCATGACAGAAACACAATGGTTGAAACTAACCCTCAGTTTAGACATAAGTTGTCAGGAGACGGACTAACAATCCTAAGGGGCATCCCATGAAAGGAAGCGTGATACAACGACCCTGTCACGGAGCCCAATACTACCACTAAACCATGTAATGTTGTACAGAGAAGTACATGTGTGTGGACAGCTATAATGAGCGAGCTCAAGGCAGATAAGGCTTATAAGCCATAAACAAGATATGTTATATAAATTAGATTGATTGCAGAAATTTATGTTGTATAAGTGAATAAAGTAGTAAGCGAACCACTGCATTAAGAGGGGATACCTCTCGATACTGTGAAACCGCTGGAGCGGTAGTTATGTGAACCAAGCTCAAGAAATACGTTAAGGGTGGACCAATATGGTTACTACCACTTGGGAAGACCGGAAGGGTAATAAGTCTAATAGCAACCACCGTACGTGTGGGACGCTAAATGGGTGAGGGGCAACGCTCAAGGAGCACTGGGTAGTCATCCAAATGATGACGAACCATAATGTGAATAATGTAAGTATATGTGTGGAAGTTAATGCGACAGTAAATACCATGTAAGTTAGTGTTATACAATAAGCGCGGTGCGCAGTAAGCGACCGTTGTATAAGTGTTGTTGAATAATAATGTGGCAGATAAGACCAGTTATGAGTTAAACTCAGTGGAGATGAATAGTAAGTGATACCCAACAAACTAGGCAGTAAGCTAGTGGCCAGTATTACGAGATCAGAATCTCAATGAAACACAATGTGAATTCCGTTGCGAATCGCATGAGAGATTTACTGTCAAGAGTTTACGCCTCTGCACTCTGTATGACTGAGTGTTTTGGTATTGCATTTGCGCAGTAATGATCGAGTGGGATAGCTAGGAATTGGAAACATGTTAATTGTGGGGGAATAATGTTATAATGGCCGATGCATAGGAAATGCAAGGCCGCACCAATAAAAGAGTACTTGTACAAAACCAAATGGAGACATGATTAACAGTAAGTGACTACAGTAGCACTAATTGCCAAATATCGGTATGGAATATATCCCAAATGTTGTAAATAGCTGAGAGAGCACTACACACTAGTAGCTCAATCTCAACCGACAGTAAGTCGGAAGGGAACAAGTCAATCATTGTGAAATACATAGCTGTATACACAGTAAATTGTTATGGAAGTGGATAGAAAGTTTATAACTCACCGAATTCGCTAACGGTAAGAGATACCACGCGTCGGTTGAGAAACCATTGTTACCAAGATGAAGGTGACAATCGGGGATGTACAATACAGTAAGAATAACAAATGGGGCAATTAACCTCTACAGTTATTACGTTTCGCAGCAAAACTAGTGAGCCAGTGATTCAAGTGTTGAATGTACATGGTGAGCATGAGTGAATGGCTAATTATTAACGCCTAGAAGCCTAACAGGCCAGAATCGAAACCAACTAAGAGTTTAAACAAACTCCAATGAGAATTCTTGGTTTAGGAACTAAACCGCCAATATGGTTAAGATCCTCTAATCAGAATCCATTGTGTAATAGACCGCGTTGAAGTTGAAACACTTCACGACGGCAGAACATTTTAAGCCAATGTTTAGTGACTGATTACATGGGCGTAATCCCTTTTAAGGGGGGTAGAGCGCAAAACCACTTAGTGTGTATTACCGTACAAGTGTACGTGATTTATGTTGTGCATAGCACAAATAATTTGTTTTGATGATTGGTGTGTGTGTTATGTAAACATACGCATTCATTCATGGTTAATTGTGGTAATTGCGGACAGAAGATGCGAATACCATTGTGATAAGTGTGTGTATTTGTTAACAATTGTGTGTGATAGTACAAGTGTGGGAGTAGAGAAACTCCCGGGGGAACAAACCCCAACAGTGTATAAATGTGAAACGGTGTGTTGTATTTTGATAAAATATATGTGTATATATATACTATATAGTGATTCACGAAAAGGGTATGAAACCAACATAGAACCTAGTGAGAATAAGATTCCCTAGGTAACAACATTAAAGTGAATGGAAATAACTGATAGACGAAGTTCTATCCTTGGAGATGTTATGATCATGACTAGAATGATTTAAAAGATAGAAAATTGGAAATGAGTGATGTAATTGATGCTTGAAAATGAAGTGGGAGGTGGAACTTGATTTGCATGCGATCAAGGGAAGCCGAACACAAATTGGGGTGGAAGGATAGTTCGACACTGATGCTGATCACATTAGGGTTGAATGATTCTTGAAGCTCCCTATAAGTGTCACAAATAACCACGCTAAGAAAAGAAGCAAAGAGCATAAGTTGGACTTGGAGTTGTGTGTTTACAAAAGGATTTTCAATTGGTACTTATAAAACGTCGATAGATACTTTACAAAATTAAAGTTCTCTTACTTAACCTCACAACAAAATTTTAAATTTAAGTGATTGTTTTGACCTCCCAAAGGCACGGGGACGGAAGGTGTCCATCGTGACCGGGTTCTGCGGGATCACAGTGTATATCAAAGATATTTTTGATTGCTATACATGCTATGACATGTTGTGTGGTATGTAATAAATGTTATTTTGACTTTGATTTCTTAAAGTGTATGCTATCAAGACCTATGAGTCTAAATGTGTTGTGTTACATAGACATATGTGTCTAAAGGCTGTTATGTTATCGGGACCTATGTGTCTAAATGTTGTTATGTTACCCAAGACCAGAGAGTCTAAAGGTTGTTTTGTGTGTGTAAATGTTGTTAAGATACCCGGACTATTGAGTCCGAGGTTATCAAGTGAATATGTTATGTTATGTACGGATGTGAATGTGTTACCCGGACCATTAAGTCCGAGGTTGTGATGTAAAGTGTGTTTGGCTGTGGAAGTTTTATTTCTATAAGTAATCCCCGTATTCTAATCCAAGATGTGTGGGAAGTGTAAACTTCGAGGACGAAGTTCTTTTAAGGGGGGTAGATTGAATTACCTCAAACCTTGATATGTGGTTTAAATATCAAACTATGGTATGTAAAGGCTAAAAAGTTCCTTAGAAACATCAGTGAACAATTTAAACCATAGTCAAATGCAATAAAGCACTAAGATACAGTTTGAGCAAAAACATGCTCTAAGCTTGGAGTGAACTTGGTTAGGACCCAAAGGGCCTACCAAGACTTAATAATATTCAATTATGATTTAATAAGGCTAATTAAGTCCTTAGAAACCTTAGTAGACAGTTAAACAAAATAAAACACAAGAAAATACCTTAAAGTCAATAAGAGCAAAAATGTGCTCTAAGCTTGGGATAAATTTGTATAAGACCTAATGGTCATACCTATACCTTATAAATATGTTAATGAACATATTAAATAATTACCAAAGAAAACCAAGCTTGAAAACAAGTTAAAACACAAAAAGTGCTTTAAGCAGTCTTAAAGCACGTTTTTGGAAAAGTGTCTTGTAAATGAGTTTTGAAGGGCTAAATGTCCATCATTACTCCCTAATTAACATGTGGACTATATAGTGTCACATTTGGAAGTCTATATTAATGGGAAATCAAAAATTTCACATCTATGTGCCTTGTTTTAGTGAATAGTAACTTTAATAAGCTAGTTGTAACATATGTTGTTATAAGTAATTTAATTGGTCAACTAAGACCAAACTACCCCTAAGTAAATGATGGGGGCCGGTTTTTGTGAGGTGAGTCACCACCTTGCAAGTTAACAAATAAATAACAAATACTAAAGCAACTTACTTTTTGCTTTATTACATAATATCTTCCAAAAGTAGAATCTATCTTCATTCCCTCATTTCCCTTCATTTCACACGTCTTCTTCCTCCCTTCTTGCTCTCTTCTACGGTTTGCTACAGCACCACCATCAACCTCCATCTTCAATTGTCAATATTTCCTAGCTCACTTAACCAAATCAAAAACAAACACCACCATTCTCTTTGTCTCATCAAGCTCTTCATTCCTATCCTTTCAAAATTCCAAGAGCTCCATTTCGGTGCCAAGAGGAATCACCATGGGAGGAGCTTGAGCTCACCTTTTCACATATTATTGTTCTCCTTTGCTTCAAGGTAAGGAAACTCAAAGAAAAATGATGTTTCCTTCATGTTTTGTGTTGTCCGAAAATTCACCTCACAATGGTGTCTTTACCTTGCTTGTTTTAGCTTCATTTGAATCTTCCAAGGGCTAGGAGGAGTCCTCTTGATACTTATTCAAGCTCTCTTCCAATTCCAAAGGTAAAACGATTACCTTAATGTGTTAAGATAATATAACTAGGGTTTACAATGAGATGAAGCTTAAAGCTTGTATACTCATTATATTATTTGTATAATGTTTAGAAGTTGACAAGCAACTAAAATCCTTGCCAATTTAGTCAAGGAAACAAGAAAGAAGTTTGTGAAGAAAAGAGGTAAATGTGCTAACCTAATGTGGTTTAAAGTCTTAGGAGAAATGAGCTTATATTGCTTATGAAAATGATTTAAGCCAAGGAAAATGATTAGAAGAATGCTCTCAAGGGCTTAGTAAAAGGCATATGTATTGTTGAGTGTATTTGCAGGTCAAAGGCAAATACAATGTGGGAAATTCAGTGTTTATGATTTATGCATCTTAAGGCCTAAGAGCCATGTTATTTAAGGGCCTAAGTGCCAAGCAATTAAGTTTATGCACTATATTGTGATGTAGTGTAAATTTGGTGAAGTTATGTGTGTGAGAAAGTCTTGATGGATTTTAGGTGTTCTTGAATGAAATAAGGTAAAAACCTAAGTGTTTGGATGTGAGTATATACAAGAGAAGCTATGGCAAAATTTGGAGAATGTGTAAGAAGTTCTAAGTGTTTTAAATAAGTCTTGGTGAACTAGGAAGTGTTAAAGGTGAACAAATGTTTTACTTGGGAAGAAAACATGTATTAAGGTGATTTAGAGTGATACAAGGACTTTGGTATTATCTTGGAAGTTCTAGGAATTCAATGAGTGTTTTTGGGATGTACTAAAGTCTTGGAGAAGTTTGTTTAAGGTTTAGGAAGGTTGGTGTACAAGGAAGAAATGATGTTTAGGTAAGATGTAAAAAAGGAGATTTAGTTAGTAAGAAAAGAAGTTTGAGAGATGATGTTAAGGTGTAGAGGAAACACATTGGTATAGTGGTTATCATAGGCATGAAACACCACTTGGAAAACTAAGGAGGAAATAACATAAGTGTTAGGAATTTTGGGAAGAAATGAGTAAAGGTTTAAAGAATTAGAAAATGAGTTTTATGAGTGTTTAAGGATGTCTTAAGGTGTGTTTGAAGTGCCCAAATGAGGTTAGGGTGTACTAGGATATATGAGGTGAAGTTTGGAGTTAAATGAGCAATGGAAAATAAGGTCTGGAGCAGACCGAACTTGCAAGGTCGGTCGAGCCCAGTTTACCCTGCGAGAATTGGTTTCTGGAATGGACCGACCTTGGGGACCGGACTTGCAAGGTCGGTCGGGCTTGTATTTTGTGTACGAATTAAGTTTCTGGAATCGACCGAACATGGGACCGGACTTGGCAAGTTCGGTCGGCCTGAATTTTCAAAGAGAAGAAACTCTCGGGAATGGACCGAACATGCGACCGAACTTACAAGGTCGGTCGGAGTAGAATTTTTGACGGTAATGTGTTCTGGAATGGACCGACCTTGTGTAAGGTCGGTGGTAACGTCGGTCGGACCAAAAACATGTTTAAGGTATAGGATGATGGGAATTATTAAGTAATGATGTTAAAGATTGTTGGACATGTTAAGTGAGTTATAATGACAATATAATGGGGGAAAAGTTGTATCAAATGTAAAAGTAAAACAAGTTAAAATGTGAAGTTATTTAACTAAGTTAACGGGGGTAAGTTATGAGTATTAGACCTTAAACAATTATGTTACCCCGATGTTAATAAAAGTACATGTAATGTTATCAGTTATTCGAGAATTGCTCGAGGAACATAAGTGGACATGATAGAGTGGACTCCGGTGACAGGTATGGTTTTCTTGCAACCTGTGTCCTACCGGATTACACCGGCTTGTATGCCAATGTGTTTTTCTGTGTGTTTGCCACGTTATAAGATAAATCATGAAACGAGTTTACAGTCGTTATTGTTGTATGTTTACGTGCCGATACCGGTAACCTCGAATGCGCTTGAAGGGCTAGTTAACCACTATTAGGTAAACGTAAGAGAACGGTATCCGGTGATAACGTTTCCGACCAAAGGAACGTTCTAACCACGACCATGTGTGAGTTAGTTATGTGAAGTTTGTGTGTGATGTTAGTGTGTGAATGTATGACTCTCTCTTCCCTTGTGTATGTCTAACAAGACTTAACCCAATGTTTGTGATTGTTTAATAAAGTTCAATGTTGAACTTCTAACAAGTGCTAACGGGGGAAGTGAGGAGTCCGGTCTGTTCCGGCCACGCGTGTGAGTATGGGGGTCGTTGTCATATCAGGTTCGATCCTCTCTGTATGTTATGGTTGTTTTCCAATTTGGTTTCCAACCTTCCCTTTAGCTTAACCAAGGCTATTACTGACTCACGTCGGGCCACAGGGGCATACTATGTTATGTTTGTTCGGTGTGCTTGGATCACTATATCCGAGACACCTTGTGTTAAGTTATCCGTTCATTTAACGAGACAGAAACGAGTTATGTAATGAGCTTATCATGAGACTGGCAACATTCTCTAGGCTACAAGAGAACTGACTATGTTTGGGCCGGTTCATAAAGGGAACCGTACCCGTTATGTTATGTATTGTTGTTATGATGCAATATCTATTGCGATGTTATTATGTACACGTTGAAACGTGAAAAGTGTTGTTATGTGTTGTTATGTGATGAATGTCATATGTTGTAAATGTGGAGTATGTGGATCATGGGTATGAATCCCAGTTTGTGATAAGAGGCGTTTAAGGATAACCCGATTAATGGGTAGTTGTCGTCTATTAAGGAAGTAGCTCCATTAGAGGAGAAACACTCTAGGGGTAATGAATACCATGAGTGACTTAACAAATGAGGATGTGTTATCTGCTTGTTGAGCCCCTCGAGGCGAAATGTTATGTGTTGTGTGTTTACTGTTGCATGCATGATTTAAATATAATCAACCGCATGCTAAGACGACAATTAGTTGTGCGTGGCCCGGTAGCATGCGGGCTGCGGGATTACCATACCAGCGAAGGTGCTGAGCCCCTTGGGGGCCACCCTTTCTCTTCTTTTCTTATTTCAGGTACGAAGAGCTGGAAGCCGTTCGAGAGTAGGACGGGGTAGTCGTTGTACATGGGTAATCATTTAAGTTGTATATATATACAGTAGGTGTAGTAAGACCGAAATTGTTATCGGCATCAGTTTGTAATACTCGGTACAGTTGGAAGGTATGTGTATGTTTTGTTGTTAATGGAAAGGGATATAATGTGTAGTCGCTCGGGAATCTAGTCCATCAGACCAGTACAATGTTATGTATAGCCTTGTTAGCCACGTGGGTGGTTAACGGCGTGTAACACCAACGAGTTAAGTAATGTGAAGTAGTATATTTTCCGCTGCAGAATGTTGTTATGTGTTTGTTGTTGGATGGGGTGTTACAAAAAGTGGTATCAGAGCGAAGTGTCGCTCTGATGACTGAATTACCGAGCTTAGGAAGTACCGAGTTAGGATTTTAGTACCTTGGGTTAAGGGTTGAGTGATAGCGTGAGTGATACGCTAGTTAGGAATTACCAGTGTACATTGGAAACCTACAGTGTCCAACCCATCCTCCACAATCCCTGTTTTATAACTTGGGGAAACAACGCCAGAGAGATGAAAGTCCTCTCTTACTCGGGAATACCCGATCTGGCTGTTATTAAATACCTCTAAAGGTATGGAACCTGTCATACGGTAGATCCCGAAAGGTGGAATCCCGGAAACGGTTTTCCATCTGAACAATGTTAACCGCATTTAATAGCGAAGAATGAAGAATCTTGTGTATAGGAGAATAGAATTTCCGGCAACCTGGGTCGACATGCCGAGCAGTCGAGGATAACCAGCTTGCAACGCACCGACCGTGCAACAGGCAAGAAGTGGATTAGTGAAACCCGAGACGAGAGTCTACGGGACCACAGTTGATAATAATACGCCAACGGTATACCAACCGACAAAGGAACTACAACGTAGTGCCCAAACAAGAGACAAGTCTCAGCAACCACGACAATGCGTGGAACGGACTACGAAGAGGAAACAATACAAAAAAATAGGGTCTTCCAGAATGGGAAACACCCTAGTTAGTGATTATCATGTAAAGACAGTGAGAAGTCATCCGGAGGAATTATTATCCAGACTGTAAGATCAGTGAGGGCCAACAAGGCCACTGTTGACAGTGCGGGTAAAAACAATACCACAACCGGTATGTGTGAAACCGATAGCCAGTTAGCATGGCGCACTTGCCATTGCAAGTGCTGCTATAACAGGCTGTTCGGGAAATTTATAACCACTACAAAGTACTTGGTAAAGTACCATAAAGTTAAATGTGATCGTCATAACAGTGGAAGGGCCTGTTAGCCTAACCTCTGTAATTGTAAATACACCAGTCAGCAAGAAGCTAGACTTGGTTAAGATAAGAAGATGTTGTGAACCATGAAAATTTTCTTTCAAACTCAGATTTATTTCAAACTCTTTTCCTTCAAAACCAGATTTTCTTTCAAACCAACACTTCTTTCTAACCTTCTTCTAAACCAAACCAGTAAAACCAAGGGCAGTTGATAAGAATTCAACAATGGATAAACTTTCCCTCGATTAAGTTCGGGAAGCATGGAATGAATATTGTCACGGGACAATATAAGGGAGTTGACAACAGAATACTTCACCTAGGCGTGTGACGGACACTACGAGTGTACCAACTGAAATGTGGGATGACCGCACTCCGATAGGAGCTTGTGGGCCTGACAGACCTACTTATGGGTTAGTTGGGTAAGTAGCAATGTATCGTAGGGTACCCCACATATGTTACGAGTAGAGTCCGAAACACGGGAAGTAGTCGACTCCGTACTACGGTCAGCAGTATAAGTCAAACAAGAGCTAAGGATTACAATGAATGGTTGAAGTTAAGGAACTCAGTTAAATTAACGAGACTAAGGAATTAGTGAATTCCTTTCAACAAAATGCTTAAGAGTCAGGAGGTGCGAAGTGCACTAACTGTAATGTAAAGACATTGCATATGTCTTAAGGATCCTCAGGGATAAACATGATAGCTGGAACAGAGACCAGCCTGTGCATGGCAAACAGATGCCTAATGTGGACACATTAATGTGCAATGAACGGGATGAAACTCCTTGAATGAGTACCTACACTACAAAGAAATGTTGATCTTCGCAGAAGAAGATAATAAGCCAATTGAGAACGCAACGGCGTGGCTAACATGTACCAATAAGTGTGAACCAGATGTAAAGGCATAAGTTAACAACACCCAGGAGCAATCCTTGAAGGGTGTTCGCATCAACAATTGTTGAACGAAATGCATGACAGAAACACAATGGTTGAAACTAACCCTCAGTTTAGACATAAGTTGTCAGGAGACGGACTAACAATCCTAAGGGGCATCCCATGAAAGGAAGCGTGATACAACGACCCTGTCACGGAGCCCAATACTACCACTAAACCATGTAATGTTGTACAGAGAAGTACATGTGTGTGGACAGTCTATAATGAGCGGAGCTCAAGGCAGATAAGGCTTATAAGCCATAAACAAGATATGTTATATAAATTAGATTGATTGCAGAAATTTATGTTGTATAAGTGAATAAAGTAGTAAGCGAACCACTGCATTAAGAAAGGGGATACCTCTCGATACTGTGAAACCGCTGGAGCGGTAGTTATGTGAACCAAGCTCAAGAAATACGTTAAGGGTGGACCAATATGGTTACTACCACTTGGGAAGACCGGAAGGGTAATAAGTCTAATAGCAACCACCGTACGTGTGGGACGCTAAATGGGTGAGGGGCAACGCTCAAGGAGCACTGGGTAGTCATCCAAATGATGACGAACCATAATGTGAATAATGTAAGTATATGTGTGGAAGTTAATGCGACAGTAAATACCATGTAAGTTAGTGTTATACAATAAGCGCGGTGCGCAGTAAGCGACCGTTGTATAAGTGTTGTTGAATAATAATGTGGCAGATAAGACCAGTTATGAGTTAAACTCAGTGGAGATGAATAGTAAGTGATACCCAACAAACTAGGCAGTAAGCTAGTGGCCAGTATTACGAGATCAGAATCTCAATGAAACACAATGTGAATTCCGTTGCGAATCGCATGAGAGATTTACTGTCAAGAGTTTACGCCTCTGCACTCTGTATGACAGAGTGTTTTGGTATTGCATTTGCGCAGTAAGTATCGAGTGGGATAGCTAGGAATTGGAAACATGTTAATTGTGGGGGAATAATGTTATAATGGCCGATGCATAGGAAATGCAAGGCCACACCAATAAAAGAGTACTTGTACAAAACCAAATGCGGAGACATGATTAACAGTAAGTGACTACAGTAGCACTAATTGCCAAATATCGGTATGGAATATATCCCAAATGTTGTAAATAGCTGAGAGAGCACTACACACTAGAAAGTAGCTCAATCTCAACCGACAGTAAGTCGGAAGGGAACAAGTCAATCATTGTGAAATACATAGCTGTATACACAGTAAATTGTTATGGAAGTGGATAGAAAGTTTATGACTCACCGAATTCGCTAACGGTAAGAGATACCACGCGTCGGTTGAGAAACCATTGTTACCAAGATGAAGGTGACAATCGGGGATGTACAATACAGTAAGAATAACAAATGGGGAAATTAAGCTCTACAGTTATTACTGTTTCACAGCAGAAACTAGTGAGCCAGTGATTCAAGTGTTGAATGTACATGGTGAGCATGAGTGAATGGCTAATTATTAACGCCTAGAAGCCTAACAGGCCAGAATCGAAACCAACTAAGAGTTTAAACAAACTCCAATGAGAATTCTTGGTTTAGGAACTAAACCGCCAATATGGTTAAGATCCTCTAATCAGAATCCATTGTGTAATAGACCGCGTTGAAGTTGAAACACTTCACGACGGCAGAACATTTTAAGCCAATGTTTAGTGACTGATTACGTGGGCGTAATCCCTTTTAAGGGGGGTAGAACGCAAAACCACTTAGTGTGTATTACCGTACAAGTGTACGTGATTTATGTTGTGCATAGCACAAAATAATTTGTTTTGATGATTGGTGTGTGTGTGTTATGTAAACATACGCATTCATTCATGGTTAATTGTGGTAATTGCGGACAGAAGATGCGAATACCATTGTGATAAGTGTGTGTATTTGTTAACAATTGTGTGTGATAGTACAAGTGTGGGAGTAGAGAAACTCCCGGGGGAACAAACCCCAACAGTGTATAAATGTGAAACGGTGTGTTGTATTTTGATAAAATATATGTGTATATATATATACTATATAGTGATTCACGAAAAGGGTATGAAACCGACATAGAACCTAGTGAGAATAAGATTCCCTAGGTAACAATATTAAAGTGAATGGAAATAACTGATAGACGAAGTTCTATCCTTTGGAGATGTTATGATCATGACTAGAATGATTTAAAAGATAGAAAATTGGAAATGAGTGATGTAATTGATGCTTGAAAATGAAGTGGGAGGTGGAACTTGATTTGCATGCGATCAAGGGAAGCCGAACACAAATTGGGGTGGAAGGATAGTTCGACACTGATGCTGATCACATTAGGGTTGAATGATTCTTGAAGCTCCCTATAAGTGATCACAAATAACCACGCTAAGAAAAGAAGCAAAGAGCATAAGTTGGACTTGGAGTTGTTTGTGTTTACAAAAGGATTTTCAATTGGTACTTATAAAACGTCGATAGATACTTTACAAAATTAAAGTTCTCTTACTTAACCTCACAAGGAAATTTTAAATTTAAGTGATTGTTTTGACCTCCCAAAGGCACGGGGACGGAAGGTGTCCATCGTGACCGGGTTCTGCGGGATCACAGTGTATATCAAAGATATTTTTGATTGCTATACATGCTATGACATGTTGTGTGGTATGTAATAAATGTTATTTTGACTTTGATTTCTTAAAGTGTATGCTATCAAGACCTATGAGTCTAAATGTGTTGTGTTACATAGACATATGTGTCTAAAGGCTGTTATGTTATCGGGACCTATGTGTCTAAATGTTGTTATGTTACCCAAGACCAGAGAGTCTAAAGGTTGTTTTGTGTGTGTAAATGTTGTTAAGATACCCGGACCATTGAGTCCGAGGTTATCAAGTGAATATGTTATGTTATGTACGGATGTGAATGTGTTACCCGGACCATTAAGTCTGAGGTTGTGATGTAAAGTGTGTTTGGCTGTGGAAGTTTTATTTCTATAAGTAATCCCCGTATTCTAGTCCAAGATGTGTGGGAAGTGTAAACTTCGAGGACGAAGTTCTTTTAAGGGGGGGTAGATTGAAATACCCCAAACCTTGATATGTGGTTTAAATATCAAACTATGGTATGTAAAGGCTAAAAAGTTCTTTAGAAACATCAGTGAACAATTTAAACCATAGTCAAATGCAATAAAGCACTAAGATACAGTTTGAGCAAAAACATGCTCTAAGCTTGGAGTGAACTTGGTTAGGACCCAAAGGGCCTACCAAGACTTAATAATATTCAATTATGATTTAATAAGGCTAATTAAGTCCTTAGAAAACCTTAGTAGACAGTTAAACAAAATAAAACACAAGAAAATACCTTAAAGTCAATAAGAGCAAAAATGTGCTCTAAGCTTGGGATAAATTTGTATAAGACCTAATGGTCATACCTATACCTTATAAATATGTTAATGAACATATTAAATAAATTACCAAAGAAAACCAAGCTTGAAAACAAGTTAAAACACAAAAAGTGCTTTAAGCAGTCTTAAAGCACGTTTTTGGAAAAGTGTCTTGTAAATGAGTTTTGAAGGGCTAAATGTCCATCATTACTCCCTAATTAACATGTGCACTATATAGTGTCACATTTGGAAGTCTATATTAATGGGAAATCAAAAATTTCACATCTATGTGCCTTGTTTTAGTGAATAGTAACTTTAATAAGCTAGTTGTAACATATGTTGTTATAAGTAATTTAATTGGTCAACTAAGACCAAACTACCCCTAAGTAAATGATGGGGGCCGGTTTTTGTGAGGTGAGTCACCACCTTGCAAGTTAACAATAAATAACAAATACTAAAGCAACTTACTTTTTGCTTTATTACATAATATCTTCCAAAAGTAGAATCTATCTTCATTCCCTCATTTCCCTTCATTTCACACGTCTTCTTCCTCCCTTCTTGCTCTCTTCTACGGTTTGCTACAGCACCACCATCAACCTCCATCTTCAATTGTCAATATTTCCTAGCTCACTTAACCAAATCAAAAACAAACACCACTATTCTCTTTGTCTCATCAAGCTCTTCATTCCTATCCTTTCAAAATTCCAAGCGCTCCATTTCGGTGCCAAGAGGAATCACCATGGGAGGAGCTTGAGCTCACCTTTTCACATATTATTGTTCTCCTTTGCTTCAAGGTAAGGAAACTCAAAGAAAAATGATGTTTCCTTCATGTTTTGTGTTGTCCGAAAATTCACCTCACAATGGTGTCTTTACCTTGCTTGTTTTAGCTTCATTTGAATCTTCCAAGGGCTAGGAGGAGTCCTCTCTTGATACTTATTCAAGCTCTCTTCCAATTCCAAAGGTAAAACGATTACCTTAATGTGTTAAGATAATATATGTAACTAGGGTTTACAATGAGATGAAGCTTAAAGCTTGTATACTCATTATATTATTTGTATAATGTTTAGAAGTTGACAAGCAACTAAAATCCTTGCCAATTTAGTCAAGGAAACAAGAAAGAAGTTTGTGAAGAAAAGAGGTAAATGTGCTAACCTAATGTGGTTTAAAGTCTTAGGAGAAATGAGCTTATATTGCTTATGAAAATGATTTAAGGAGCCAAGGAAAATGACTTAGAAGAATGCTCTCAAGGGCTTAGTAAAAGGCATATGTATTGTTGAGTGTATTTGCAGGTCAAAGGCAAATACAATGTGGGAAATTCAGTGTTTATGATTTATGCATCTTAAAGGCCTAAGAGCCATGTTATTTAAGGGCCTAAGTGCCAAGCAATTAAGTTTATGCACTATATTGTGATGTAGTGTAAATTTGGTGAAGTTATGTGTGTGAGAAAGTCCTTGATGGATGTGAGTAAATACAAGAGAAGCTATGGCAAAATTTGGAGAATGTGTAAGAAGTTCTAAGTGTTTTAAATAAGTCTTGGTGAACTAGGAAGTGTTAAAGGTGAACAAATGTTTTACTTGGGAAGAAAACATGTATTAAGGTGATTTAGAGTGATACAAGGACTTTGGTATTATCTTGGAAGTTCTAGGAATTCAATGAGTGTTTTTGGGATGTACTAAAGTCTTGGAGAAGTTTGTTTAAGGTTTAGGAATGTTGGTGTACAAGGAAGAAATGATGTTTAGGTAAGATGTGAAAAAGGAGATTTAGTTAGTAAGAAAAGAAGTTTGAGAGATGATGTTAAGGTGTAGAGGAAACACCTTGGTATAGTGGTTATCATAGGCATGAAACACCACTTGGAAAACTAAGGAGGAAATAACATAAGTGTTAGGAATTTTGGGAAGAAATGAGTAAAGGTTTAAAGAATTAGAAAATGAGTTTTATGAGTGTTTAAGGATGTCTTAAGGTGTGTTTGAAGTGCCCAAATGAGGTTAGGGTGTACTAGGATATATGAGGTGAAGTTTGGAGTTAAATGAGCAATGGAAAATAAGGGTCTGGAGCAGACCGAACTTGCAAGGTCGGTCGAGCCCAGTTTACCCTGCGAGAATTGGTTTCTGGAATGGACCGACCTTGGGGACCGGACTTGCAAGGTCGGTCGGGCTTGTATTTTGTGTACGAATTAAGTTTCTGGAATCGACCGAACATGGGACCGGACTTGGCAAGTTCGGTCGAGCCTGAATTTTCAAAGAGAAGAAACTCTCGGGAATGGACCGAACATGCGACCGAACTTACAAGGTCGGTCGGAGTAGAATTTTTGACGGTAATGTGTTCTGGAATGGACCGACCTTGTGTAAGGTCGGTCGGTAAGGTCGGTCGGACCAAAAACATAGTTTAAGGTCATAGGATGATGGGAATTATTAAGTAATGATGTTAAAAGATTGTTGAGGACATGTTAAGTGAGTTATAATGACAATATAATGGGGGAAAAGTTGTATCAAATGTAAAAGTAAAACAAGTTAAAATGTGAAGTTATTTAACTAAGGTAACGGGGGTAAGTTATGAGTATTAGACCTTAAACAATTATGTTACCCCGATGTTAATAAAAGTACATGTAATGTTATCAGTTATTCGAGAATTGCTCGAGGAACATAAGTGGACATGATAGAGTGGACTCCGGTGACAGGTATGGTTTTCTTGCAACCTGTGTCCTACCGGATTACACCGGCTTGTATGCCAATGTGTTTTTCTGTGTGTTTGCCACGTTCTAAGATAAATCATGAAACGAGTTTACAGTCGTTATTGTTGTATGTTTACGTGCCGATACCGGTAACCTCGAATGCGCTTGAAGGGCTAGTTAACCACTATTAGGTAAACGTAAGAGAACGGTATCCGGTGATAACGTTTCCGACCAAAGGAACGTTCTAACCACAGCCATGTGTGAGTTAGTTATGTGAAGTTTGTGTGTGATGTTAGTGTGTGAATGTATGACTCTCTCTTCCCTTGTGTATGTCTAACAAGACTTAACCCAATGTTTGTGATTGTTTAATAAAGTTCAATGTTGAACTTCTAACAAGTGCTAATGGGGGAAGTGAGGAGTCCGGTCTGTTCTGGCCACACGTGTGAGTATGGGGGTCATTGTCATATCAGGTTCGATCCTCTCTGTATGTTATGGTTGTTTTCCAATTTGGTTTCCAACCTTCCCTTTAGCTTAACCAAGGCTATTACTGACTCACGTCGGGCCACAGGGGCATACTATGTTATGTTTGTATGGTGTGCTTGGATCACTATATCCGTGACACCTTGTGTTAAGTTATACGTTCATTTAACGAGACGGTAACGAGTTATGTAATGAGCTTATCATGAGACTGGCAACATTCTCTAGGCTACAAGAGAACTGACTATGTTTGGGCCGGTTCATAAAGGGAACCGTACCCGTTATGTTATGTATTGTTGTTATGATGCAATATCTATTGCGATGTTATTATGTACACGTTGAAACGTGAAAAGTGTTGTTATGTGTTGTTATGTGATGAATGTCATATGTTGTAAAATGTGGAGTATGTGGATCATGGGTATGAATCCCAGTTTGTGATAAGAGGCGTTTAAGGATAACCTGATTAATGGGTAGTTGTCGTCTATTAAGGAAGTAGCTCCATTAGAGGAGAAACACTCTAGGGGTAATGAATACCATGAGTGACTTATCAAATGAGGATGTGTTATCTGCTTGTTGAGCCCCTCGAGGCGAAATGTTATGTGTTGTGTGTTTACTGTTGCATGCATGATTTAAATATAATCAACCGCATGCTAAGACGACAATTAGTTGTGCGTGGCCCGGTAGCATGCGGGCTGCGGGATTACCATACCAGCGAAGGTGCTGAGCCCCTTAGGGGCCACCCTTTCTCTTCTTTTCTTATTTCAGGTACGAAGAGCTGGAAGCCGTTCGAGAGTAGGACGGGGTAGTCGTTGTACATGGGTAATCATTCAAGTTGTATATATATACAGTAGGTGTAGTAAGACCGAAATTGTTATCGGCATCAGTTTGTAAATACTCGGTACAGTTGGAAGGTATGTGTATGTTTTGTTGTTAATGGAAAAGGATAATAATGTGTAGTCGCTCGGGAATCTAGTCCATCAGACCAGTACAATGTTTATGTAATAGCCTTGTTAGCCACGTGGGTGGTTAACGGCGTGTAACACCAACGAGTTAAGTAATGTGAAGTAGTATATTTTCCGCTGCAGAATGTTGTTATGTGTTTGTTGTTGGATGGGGTGTTACAATTCTCCATAAGACTAAGAGCATATCTTAAACATTATGAGACAGAGATGGTGTGAGTTGAGGTGAGGAATCCAGTGTAGTTTACGAACTACCTGGTTGCGCATTTGTGATCACTGAGGGGTTCCCGATCGGGTTCCGCTCCAGGTTTATACCCAACAAGCCCTATTTGGATCGTGGGTCAGGTGGCTACGGCCTTTATATGGACGCCTTACGAGGCAAAGTGAATAGTCAGGGGCCTCCGGACCTCTGGCGAAATGAGCACCTTTGTGTGTACGGGAGGACTACTGTCCATGGTGAGGTTATCGGGTTGTCTTAACATGATGCCCAACTGGTATTTAATTAACATGGTTTGGATGGATGGGGCCTTGAAGGCCAAATTAAATTAACAAAGGATGGTGTTCGCCATGGCGTTTATTCAGTATTATTATTCGATATGTTCGATATACAATTGTTGTTTGTGATATTTTATGACTGTTGAATTGAATGGATGGCTGAGTGTTTATGATTGTTAGGATGGATGATTATGTATATTTTTGCATGTATACTACAGTATTGATTATAACTGTAAAACGGTAAAGCATGAAACCAATCTAACAATAAGATGGTTAAAATGACTAAGTGACCATTAGGGTCCAGGCCCGGCATACTCAGCGTTTATCACTGAGACTACACTTATTGTGCAGGTTGTTGATTATCGCCGAAGCCGAAGTGCAGGAACAGGGTAGTTAGAGTTTGTTTTAATTACCGCACATGGAGTTTATTTGTATAAGGATGTCAGACTGGGAATTGTATTATGGTACGGTTATGTATAATCGGGATTGGGTAGACGCTCACTTGTCGGTGTTATGGTGTATGGACTTAGTATGATGTATAGGAGTTATCTCGTTATCACAGCGGTTAGCAGTTTGTTTATGTTGGTTGTTGGATATAGTTTGGCTTCGTTACTCGCATGGGCGAGTAATGGCCGGTGACACCCGAGTGAGCATTATTGTTGTTATTATTTCATCCGTTGTAAGACGTTTTATTTATTGCTACGAGAGAGATTATTACGTGTTTAAGGAGAGGGGTGTTACAGGTATGGTTTTCTTGCACCTGTGTCCTACCGGGTTACACCGGCTTGTATGCCAACTTTTTTTCTGTGTGTTTGCCACCATGCAAGATAAATCATGAAATGAGTTTACGGTAATTCTTTAATGTGGCGTAAATACTTCCGATACCGTTTAACCTTAATCATGTGTTAAACCGTAGCTAACCGACTCTAGGATCACATAAGAGATCGGTATTCGGATTAAACGTCCCAACCCACGGGAACGTACTAACTACGACTATCCGTACTTTAGTTGTATATTGTGGTTATGTGTGTTGTGTGTTGCCTTTATTTAATGTATCGATATTTAACGTATGTTGTTGTCCATGTTTGTTGAATGGGATGTTACCTCCCTTGTGTGTGATTAACCAAACTTGTAACACCAAATGGTGTATGGATGTGATAAGTTCCATAAAGGAACTTCTAACTAATATGTATATATTATGGGGGGGTGAGGAATCCGGTCGTTCCGGTCGCGCGCGTTGTTTGGGAGTTGATGTATATATTTAAATTAACTCCCACTCTGTTATGTTATGGTTGTTTTTCCTTCTTGTATTACAATCACCCACAAGCTTAACCAAGGCTTACCTACCTCGTTATTATTCGGGCTAAGGGGAACTCTGTTATGTTATGGTTGTTTTCCATCCTTAGATTGCAACCACCCACAAGCTTAACCAAGGCTTACCTACCTCATCATTATTGGAGCTAGGGGAAATTGTGTATGGTGTGATCGGTCCTATATTGCGGCCGACACATCTAAGTGAAGTAAGTGTGTATGGTGTGATCGGTCCTATATTGCGGCCGACACATCTAAGTGAATTAAGTGTGTACGGTGTGCTCGGGCCTATATTTCCTCCGGCACATCCTAAGTAAAGTGCACGTTCTCTAAGAAGAACGGTATCAAGTTGTGTACATGTTATTAAGTGAAGTATGTTGTTATGTTGTGTACATTGATCTCCGAAATCAACCCCGTACAAATATAAGGGGTAATTAAGTATAACCCGATAAAATGGGTATGTGTCGTCTAGCAAGGAATGGCTCCAGTATGGTAGAACCCTCAAGGGCCAAAGAACGCAATAATGTGATCTAACCAATGTGATGTGTTAATTTTATGTTTGTATCCTACTCATTGGATGTGTGATTTATAAACATGATGTATGTGTATAGTTTTATGCATGTTTTAAATATAATTAACCGCATGCTCAGACGATAAATAGTTGTGCGTGGCCCGGTAGTATGCGGGCTGCTCGATTACAATACCAACAAAGGTGCTGACCCCCTTTGGGGGACCCCATACTTTTCAGGTATAATGGAGCTGGCAGCCGTTCGAGAGTAGGATGGGGTAGCTGTTTATACTTGGATAGTTATTTAGTTATTTATGTAGTTGTAAGGGATGTAAAACCGAAGTTTGATAATCTGTAGCTGAAAGTATAGACTCGGTACAGTTGTAATGTAAATGTATGTATTTCAGTTTGGAAACGGTTGGTAATGTAAAGTGTAGCGCTCGGTAATCTTGTCCATCAGACCGGTACACTATGTATGTATTAACCTTGTTAGCCACGTGGGTGGCTAACGGCGTGTAACACCCATGGATTAAGTTAAGTGTTGAGTTGTAATTCCGCTGCAAAATGTTGTTAAGTATGGTGTTTGTAGTTGGGGTGTTACAAAAAGTGGTATCAGAGCGAAGTATCGCTCTGATGACTGGAAATACCGAGCTCAGGAAGTACCGAGTTAAGAGTTTAAGACTTTGGGTTAAGGGTTGAGTGATAGCATGAGAAATACGCTAGTTAGGAATTACCAGTGAGTACTGGAAACCTACAATATCCTTCCCGCCCTCCACAACCCCCGTTTTATAGCTCGGGAAAGAAAGCTAGAGAGATGGGAAGTCCTCTCATACTCGGGAACAACCCAATCTGGCTGTTATGAATTATTCCTGTAAGAACCAAAACCTGCCATGCGGTAGATTCCAAGAACTAGGAATCCCGGAGACGGTTCCCGTTTTAACAAGTTTACCTACACTTAATAGCGGAGGATTGAGAACCATACCTGTAAGGAACCAAAATTTCCGCCAACCTGGGTCGACATGCCTAGCAGTCGAGGAAACCCAACCAACAAGAAGAAAAACACTAACTGTGCACAGAAGCAGACAATGGAAAAGCAACCGACCCGAGACACATGTCTACGGGACCACAATTGTTAAATAATACCGACAATGGTATAGTAACCGACTAAGGAACTAGTCAAGGACGGAAGATTCCAAACCTACAGCGCCGAAGAGGCTGAAATACCCGATTATCATAGTTTAGACCACTATGGGAGTATTGGTGAAACATACTTCAATAGGACTACGAAGTAGTACCTGAACGAGAATCAAGTCTCGGTAACCACGGCAAAGGCGTGGGGACGTACGTTATGGAAGAACACGGAGTTAAGTGAGTGGAGAGTCACCCTAGTTAATAACTATCATGTCAAGACCAAAGAGAGTCGCTCGAATGTTCTATTATCAAAATGGTAAGGTCAAAGGAAGAGCCAACAAGGCTACCGAACACGGTAATGATAAAGTAATACCGCAACCAGTATGTGTTGAACCGATATCCATCCAGCATGGCGCACTTGCTATTGCAAGTGCTGCTATAACGGGGCTATTCGGGAAAAATTTTAATGGCTATAAAGTACTTAGTAAGGTACCGTATTGTTGAAGGAAGTGATTATAGAATCAAGAATCCAAGAATTTGAGGAGTGAAACCTGGAAGGGCTTAGTGGTCTTACCATTGTATGTGAAGACATACCAGTCAGCGAGAAGCTAGACTTGGTCAAAGCGTGAAGACATTTTAAATACCGGGAAGAATTTGCTTATGAACCCAGTTTTTCTTCTAAACCCAGATTTGTTTCAAACCGTTTTCACACTCAGATTTTCTTCCAACTCATAATTATCTCAAACTTTCTTTTAATCCCGAAATTTCTCAAACTTCATATTTTCTTTAAAAATCAAAACCATAGGACCTACATCGGCCTCAGCGCCACACAGTAGGTAAGTTGTACCCATTTGCTTTCGAGCAACTTTAGAACAATCCCACAACTAGAGGGTATTAACGCGACAGAAGGGATCCAGTTCATACTAGATACAGACAGTGGATAAGTCTCCCTTAATATATAGTTCGGGAAGCACATAATGCATATTATCATAGGACGATATGAGGGAGTTGACAACAGAATACTTCACCTAGGCGTGTGATGGACACTACGAGTGTACTAACTGAAATGTGGGACGACCGCACTCCGATAGGAGCTTGTGGGCCTGACAGACCTACTTATGTGTTAGTCGGGTAAGTAGCAATGTATCAGTAGGGTACCCTACATATGTATACGAGTGGAGTCAGGAACACGGGAAGTAGTCGACTCCATACTACGGTCAGCAGTAAAGGTTAAACAAGAGCAACAAATTGCCAAGAATGGTTGAAGTTTAGGAACCCAGTTAAGTTAACGAGACTAAAAGGATTAGTGAATCCATTTCAGGGAAATGTTTATGAGTCAAGAAGCGTGGAGCGCACTAACTAGTAAGTAAAGACATCTCATATGTCTCAAGAATCCCGATGAATAAAACATGATAGCTTGAACTAATACCCAGTCTATACATAGTAAGGCCAATGCCAAATATGGACACGTTAATGTGCAACGAACGGGATGAAACTCCCGGAATGATCACCCAGACTACCAGGGAATATAGATCTTCCCAGAAGAGGATAGTAAACCCCGTAAAGAACGCAAGGCGATATAGTTAACTAAACGTATACAAGCCAGATGTAACGGCATAACCTAGTAACATCCATGAGCTATCCTTGAAGGGTGTTTGGGTCAATTGAAGTTGAACAAAATGTCGTGATAGAAACACAAGAGTTGAAGCCTACCCGGTTTAAACATAGGTCGTCAGGAGGTAAACACACACTCTAAGGGGCATCCCATGAAAGGAAGCGTGATGCAACGACCTTGTCATGGAGCCAATACGACCTCCAAACCATGTGATGGCGTATGAAGAAGTAAAATGTGTGTGAGCAGCCTACAATGAGCTGAGCTTGAGGCAATAAAGCGTTTAAGCCACAGACCAAATGTGTTATGCAAGTTTAAGTGATTGTGAAAGTTTATGTTGTACAAGTGAATAGAGCGGAGAACGTACCACTGCTTTAAAAGTGGGGATACCGCTCGATATTGTGAAACCGCGAGAGCGGTAGTTATGTGAACCAAGTTCAGCAAATATGTTAAGGATTGACCAGATTATTGTTACCCCAGAATGATTTGAATAAGAAAAATACGAAAAGTAATGTTTATACCAGTTGTGGAGACCGGAGGAGTAATAAGTCTAACAGCAACCGCCATAGGTGTGTGATGCTAAGTGAAGAGTGAACAACGCTCAAAGAGCATAAAGACTCGAAAAATAGTGTATTTAGTAGACATCCAAATGAATGACGAACCATAATACCAATGATGGAAGTACATGAGCAGAAGCTAATATGAGAGTGGATGCCATGTAAGTTAGTGTTGTACAAGAAGTAAGAATACGGTGTGCAATAAGTGATAGCAAGTAAACTGGGCAGTAAGCTAGTACACAATGTGCATTCCTATAGCAATCACATAAGAGATTTACTGCCAAGGGTTTACGCCTCTGCACTCTGTATGACTGAGTGTTTTGGTATTGCACTTGCGCAGTAATGATCGAGTGGATAGCTAGGAATTTTGGAAAATTTTAATTCTAGTAGGAGTAGAAAGGGACTTATAACGCTATAAGCACCGAGGCATAGGAAATGCAAGGTCGTACAAATGAAAGAATACTTGTATAGAACCGAATGTGGAGACGTGATTAGCAATAGGTGACAATAGTAGCACTAAATACCAAATACCGGTATGAAATATACCTCAAGTGTGGGAAATAACCGATAAAGCACTACACATTAGGTAGTATCTCAATCTCAACCGACAATAAGTTGGAAGAAATAAAGTTAATCATCGTGAAATACATAGCGGTATACACAGTAAACTATCATAGAAGTGGATAGAAAGTTTATAACTCACCGAATTCGCACATGGTAAGAGATACCACGAATCGGTTAAGGAACCATTATTACCCGGATAAAAATGATAAATGTGGGATGTACTATACATTAAGAATAACGAATGGGGTAAACTAAGTTTTGAAGTTATCAGAGTTGCGCAGTGATTCAAGTGTTGAATGTGCATAGTGAACATGAGTGAATGGCTAATTCTTAACGCCTAGAAGACTCATAGGCCAGAATTGAAACCGATTATGAGTTAAATAAACTCCAATGAGAATTCTTGGCTTAGGGACTAAACCGCCAATATGGTTAAGATCCTCTAACGAGAACACATTGCATAACAGACCGCATGGAAATTAAAACACTTCACGTCGGCCAAACATTTAAATCTATGTTCAGTGATTGATTACGTGGGCGTATTCCCTTTTAAGGGGGGTAGAGCGCAAAAACGCTTAGTGTGTTTTGACGTGCAAGTGTACGTGAACTATTGTGTGCATAGCACAAAATAATTTGTTTTGATGATTGGTGCGTGCGTTGCATAAACATACGCATCCATTCATGGTTTAATTGTGGTAATTGTGCACAGAAGATGCGAATACCATTGTGATAAGTGTGTCTATTTTGTTAACTATGGTGTGTGAATACAAGTGTATGGGAGTAGAAAAACTCCCGGGGAACTAAAACCCCGATAGTATATGTTTATTTGAGACAAATATAATGACATGTATTGTATTTTGATAAAATTATATATATATATACAGTATTGTGATTTATGAAGAGGTATGACACAAACATAGAACCTAGCGAGAATTAAATTCCCTAGGTAACTTGATTAAAAGTGAATGGAAATAATTGATGGGCGAAGTTCCATCCCTTGGAGATGTAATGATTATGACTAGAAGGATTGGATGATTTTAAATGGTAAATGCTTGAATTAGTTGTTGTTTGAAATTGACGTGGGAGGTGGAACTTGATTTGCATCCGATCAAGGGAAGCCGAAGACAAATTAGAATGGAAAGATAGTTCAACACTGATGCTAATCACATCAGGGTTGGATGATTCTTGAAACTCCCTATAAGTGGTCACAAATAATCACATTAAGAATAAGATGCAGTTAGCAATAATTGGACTTGGAGTTGTATTGCGTTTTCAAGAAGAATTTTAAACTGGTGTTTTCAAACCTTCAATTGGTACTTTCAAGACTTCAGTAAATATTTCCAAAAATTCTTAAATGGTATTTTCAAAGGAAGGATTTCTTTTACTTGACCTTATAGAGGATTTTCAATTAGTATCCTTCCAATAAAGGATTTGTTCTACTTAACCCTATAAAGAATATTTTCGTATTACTTGCTCACGAGCTGAGGACGTATGAGCCTTTGTCTTCGGACCGGTGACATGAGAAGTATATTTTTAAAATGTATGTGATTGTTTTGATCTCCCAAAGGAACGGGGACTAGAAGGTGTCCATCGCGACCGGGCTCTGCGGGATCACAGTTTATATGTCCTCAACATGGGACTCGAGCCCATGAAGAGATGGAAAAGGTATTTCTGTTTGTTATACATGCTAAGACATGTTGTGTGATATGTGTGGTAGATGTTATCCAGGCCTATGAGCCTGAAAGTGATATGTTATCCAGACCTATGAGTCTGAAGGTGGATGTGCTATCCAGACCTTGGGTCTGAAGGTTTATGTTAAGTGTGAATAATATGTGAGATTCGTGTTGTAAAAGTAAACCCGAAATTCTAATTAAAGGATGCATGAGAAGTTGTGAACTTTGGGGACAAAGTTCTTTAAGGGGGGTAGATTGAAATACCCCAAACCTTAATGTGTTAATTAATTATGTAATTATGATTTTCTAAGGCTAATTAAGTCCTTAAGATCATTAGTGAAGAAATAAAAACCAAAAAGAAAAAGAAAATGCGTAAAAGTCACAAAACGTGAAAACGCGTACTTAATTATTTTAGGAGGTATATAACCTTCACTAGGGTTATAAATATATTTTTATACCTTAATTACACATTAAGAACGTGTGGGAAAAATTTCGGAAGAAAACAGATCTAAATAATGCGTTAAAACGCTAACGGAGTCTTAAAGCATGTTTTTCGAGAAAACCCGAAAACGTGACTTTATATAGTCAAACGACCCCTTAAAAATTATAGTTCATTAAATAACTATAAATAAACATTAATGGGAGTATAATAACCACTAAAATTAAAGAAATGAAAAAAATCCAGAAAACGGGCCCGGATGTAAAAAGGGGAAAAATGGGGGAAAGGGAAGAAGGGAAAGGCCCGGATGGAAAAGAAAAGGCGCTGAGGCACCCGAGGACCCACACCCCGCAAGAGATATATATATAAGATAATATATATAGATATATATATATATATATAATATATATATATATTCACTTTATTGAACAAAGTACAAAAGCTAGTAAAATAAGACAAAAGCAAACTACTTTATTTCTCTCTCTCACATTCCTCTTTCCTCTATTTTTTTCTCCTTACGATTTTTATCCCACCAGCACACTTCCTCTGTTCTATTTCTTCTTAAATGGCGATTTCAAGAAGCTCCAGCCAGCTCCATCTTCATCTTCCATTTTCTACCTCTAAACAAGCTCAAAACCGAAAAAATAAATATACCATCTTGCTCCTCTAGTCTTGGGCATTCTTTTCCACCCTTCAAAACCCCCAAATGTTGATTTCGAACTCCATGGCTGTAGCTCATTTTGGAGGAAAAACCACTCATTCTTGAAGCTAGACAACCCCTTGTATGTTCTATGGTAAGAAAAACTCAAAAACCCTCTTTTCCTTGTTTTCTTGAAACTGATTTTCTACAGATTTTGAACCATTATGTTCCTCTCTTTCCTAGCTTGTTTGCCTTAAAAGAGTGCTGGAGAATCATTGTTTTAAAGTGCCTAATACGCCCTTGGGAAGTTGCAAGGTAATGCTCTAAATTCCGTCACCTAGAAGCCCCCTTGTTCAAGTCTTGTTCAAGAACTTTACTAGTTCTTAACGCTAATTAGTACTCCATTGGGCTTTGTCATTAGATTAGCAATACAAACTCATTAAAACTGGTTGTGTAACAAATGTAAAAGAGAAGGAAGGAAGGTTTGAAAGAAATCCAAGGTAAATAACTTACCGTAAGCTTATGTGGTGTTTTAAGGAAATTTTGTTGTTTTGGTGCAAATATAAATGTTGAGTGTAGTGCAGGTGTTGCTATTATTATGAGGATATTCAGTGTTTAAATTTAATTTTGTTTAAGTGCCTAAGAGCCAAGCATTTAAAGTTTATGTACATTGGGCGCTATTGTTGTTGGAAATGATGGATTTAAGTGTGGTTTAGTGCCTTGGATGAACTGATGGTTGAAGTGCTTTGGTGAGCTAAATAATGTGTGGTAACATGATAGAATTATGGGGAGACCATGTCAAAATTTGTATAGAAATCCAATGGTTTGAGGGCATTTCTAGTTAGGAACAACCTAGGAAATACTAGGAATCACTAAGGATTGATTTGGTGAATGAAAGGGGAATTAAAGTGTTCATGAGTATTATAATGACTTAGGCATTGTTCATGGAGGTTTGGAGTTCAAAAGGGTGGATTTAGATACGCCAAAGTCATGATGGGAGTGTGGTTAAGCCTTGTGCAATGTTTGGTGAACAAAGGGAGTATAATACCTTGTGAAGGATTAAGTATGAACTTGTGGGAAAGACTTGAGGAGTTTGTGTAAAGGAAGTGATGATGATGCAAAATAATGCTTTAGGAGTAGTTATTATGTGGTGGAGTACACTTTGGTTAGTAGAAGTAATGGGTATTAAATTACCACTTGGAAACTTAAAGAAAAACATTTCAAGTGTTAGGAATTTTGTATGTAAATGAGTAATTGTTTGAGGAGATTAGAAGTGAGTTGGGAAAAGAGTTTGGTGGATGTTATATGAAGGTTTATGTGTGCCAAATGGTGTTAAAATACATTAGGAGGCTTGAGGAAACGTTTGGAGGAAATTTGAAAATGTATAGGAAGTTTCTACAGCCGACCTACCCAGGGGACCGACCCCAGTCTGGGTCGGTCGGGCTGAAACTGTGAACTCGGATGCTCTCTGCACCCGACCCACCCAGGCGTCCTACCCAGGGTGGGTCGGTCGGCCACTTATGTAAAAAAAAATTTTTTTAAGGCTTCTGATGATGGGGATTGGTATGTAATAATGTTATAAGGTTGTTTAAGACATGTTAGGTGAGTTACAATGACAATTAAGTGGGTGAAAGTTGTAGTAAAATGTGAAAGTAAAACAAGTTAAAAATGTGATGTTATTTAACTAGTTAACGGGGTTAACTATGGGCATTAGATGTTAAACAATCATATTACCCCGATGTTAATGAAAGCAATTATAATGTTACCAGTTGTTCGAGAGTTATTTGAGGAACATAAGAGGAAACATTAGAGTGGACCATGGTGACAGGTATGGTTTTCTTGCAACCTGTGTCCTACCGGGTTACACCAGCTTGTATGCCAACTTGTTTTCTATGTGTTTGCCACCTTGCAAGGCAAAGAATGAAATGAGTTTACAGTAATTCTTTAATGTGGCGTAAATAATTCCGATACCGTTTAACCTTAATCATGTGTTAAACCGTAGCTAACCGACTCTAGGATCACATAAGAGATCGGTATTCGGATTAAACGTCCCAACCCACGGGAACGTACTAACTACGGCTATCCGTACTTTAGTTGTATATTGTGGTTATGTGTGTTGTGTGTTGCCTTTATTTAATGTATCGATGTTTAACGTATGTTGTTGTCCATGTTTGTAGAATGGGATGTTACCTCCCTTGTGTATGATTTACCAAACTTGTAACACCAAATGGTGTATGGATGTGATAAGTTCCATAAAGGAACTTCTAACTAATATGTATATATTATGGGGTGGTGAGGAATCCGGTCGTTCTGGTCGCGCGTGTTGTTTGGGAGTTGATGTATATATTTGAATTAACTCCCACTCTGTTATGTTATGGTTGTTTTTCCTTCTTGGATTACAATCACCCACAAGCTTAACCAAGGCTTACCTACCTTGTTATTATTCGGGCTAGGGGGAACTCTGTTATGTTATGGTTGTTTTCCTTCCTTAGATTGCAACCACCCACAAGCTTAACCAAGGCTTACCTACCTCATCATTATTGGAGATAGGGGGAAATTGTGTATGGTGTGATCGGTCCTATATTGCGGCTGACACATCTAAGTGAAGTAAGTGTGTATGGTGTGATTGGTCCTATATTATGGCCGACACATCTAAGTGAAGTAAGTGTGTACGGTGTGCTCGGGCCTATATTTCCTCCGGCACATCCTAAGTAAAGTGCACGTTCTCTAAGAAGAACGGTATCAAGTTGTGTACATGTTATTAAGTGAAGTATGTTGTTATGTTGTGTACGTTGATCTCCGAAATCAACCCCGTACAAATATAAGGGGTAATTAAGTATAACCCGATAAATTGGGTATGTGTCATCTAGCAAGGAATGGCTCCAGTAGGGTAAAACCCTCAAGGGCCAAAGAACGCAATAATGTGATCTAACCAATGTGATGTGTTAATTTTATGTTTGTATCCTACTCATTGGATGTGTGATTTATAAACATGATGTGTGTGTATAGTTTTATGCATGTTTTAAATATAATTAACCGCATGCTCAGACGACAAATAGTTGTGCGTGGCCCGGTAGTATGCGGGCTGCTCGATTACCATACCAGCAAAGGTGCTGACCCCCTTTGGGGGGCCCCCATACATTTCAGGTACAATGGAGCTAGCAGCCGTTCGAGAGTAGGACGGGGTAGCTGTTTATACTTGGATAGTTATTTAGTTATTTATGTAGTTGTAAGGGATGTAAAACCGAAGTTTGATAATCGGTAACTGAAAGTATAGACTCGGTGCAGTTGTAATGTAAATGTATGTATTTCAGTTTGGAAACGGTTGGTAATGTAAAGTGTAGCGCTCGGTAATCTTGTCCATCAGACCGGTGCACTATGTATGTATTAGCCTTGTTAGCCACGTGGGTGGCTAACGGTGTGTAACACCCATGGATTAAGTTAAATGTTGAGTTGTAATTCCGCTGTAAAATGTTGTTAAGTATGGTATTTGTAGTTGGGGTGTTACAATTTATTCACTCAGAAGGAGCTTAACACGAGACAGAGGCGATGGGTCGAGTTTTTGAAGGACTAAGACATCGACCTCAGGTACAAGGAGGGCAAGGAAAATGTTATTGCTGACGCCCTGAGCCGTAGAGCTTATTCCTTATTTACCATGACAGGAGACAACGACCTCATCGAGGAGGTACGTTGTGCTCAGATTAATGACCAGTACATGAAGACTATTAGGCAGCAGTTGACTGAAGGTATCTTAGAGAGACAGAAGTATGATTTTGTACTCAGTGAAGACGGGTTAATCAGAATAAATGGTCGTTTGTGCATTCCAGAGTCCAGCCCCGACTTGAAGGAAAAGATATTACAGGAAGCTCATTGCTCTTCCTTATCAGTACATCCAGGATCATCCAAGATGTACAAGGATCTGAAATTACATTTCTGGTGGAGTGGTATAAAAAAAGATGTTGTGGAGTTTGTTGCAAGATATATGACGTGTCAGAAGGTGAAGTTTGAGCACCGGAGACCGGGTGGTTTAGTACAGCCGATGCCCATTCCATATTGGAAGTTCGAGAATATATCCATGGATTTCGTGGTCGGTCTTCCACCGACTAGAGGAGGTGCTAACATGATATGGGTCATCGTCGACAGACTGACAAAGGTAGCAAAGTTTATTCCTATCAAGGACACTTGGAAAGTCCCCAAGCTGGCAGACCTTTTCCAGAGAGAGATCATTAGCCACCACGGTGTACCTATGTCGATTTTGTCAGATAGAGATTCCAGATTTGTTTCCAGATTTTGGCAGCAGGTTCAGGAGGCTTTAGGTACAAAGCTGAAGCTAAGTACAGCCTTTCATCCACAGACAGACGGTCAGAGTGAAAGAACAATTCAAACATTAGAGGACATGCTTAGAGCTTGTGCTATAGACTTCCAGGAAAGCTGGATAGATCGACTACATCTGATCGAGTTTACGTACAACAACAGCTATCATGCATCCATTTAGATGTCACCATTCCAGGCATTGTATGGCAGGCCACCTCTTTGTTGGGGCAAGGCCAGTGAGAATATCATCTTAGGGCCAGAGTACCTAGACTGGATGAAAGAGGATATTATGCAAATACGCAAGAACATGAAGATAGCCCAAGACAGACAGAAGTCATATGCTGATGTCCGGACGAGAGATCTCGAGGTCGTAGTAGGCGATCGAGTCTTCCTCAGAGTTTCACCGATGAAGGGAGTTTTCAGATTTTGGCAGAAGGGCAAGCTTAGCCCAAAGTATGTAGGACCGTACCTTATCACGGAGCGAGTGGGCCCATTATTAGCCTACAAATTAGATTTACCTGTTGAGCTTGGGAGAGTGCACAATGTGTTTCACATTCTCAGCTAAAGCAGTATGTGCCTCACCCATCACATATCTTAGAGCCCGAGACACTCGAGCTAGATCCTACACTTAGATATGAGGAGACCCCAATTCGCATTGTAGACTCCAAGACTATGGAGACCAGAAACAAGACCATTAGAATGGTCAAGGTTCTGTGGTCAAACCACGACATTGAGGAGGCGACATGGGAGTTAGAGGACTCCATGCGAGACAAGTATCCAGAACTTTTTCTGTAGTGTGTGTATACTTGTGGGGGTACGTGGGTGTAACCCTTTTTAGGGGGGGTAGAGCACCACATGCGACTTGCATATTTGTAGTCTATACTGGTTTGGCTGAATGTGTTTGATTGTTGCGCATGTATGCAATTGATTGAATGGTTATTGATGTGTCCTATGTGACACTTGAATGGTTATTGTTGTGTTCTATGTAACACTTAGATGTTTATGGAAGTACTTATTTACTTTACAACATCTATCAATGTATTTATGTTATGTTACATTGATTTCCATGAGCAATCAAATGACTGGTGGAATGTAGAGGTGTCAAATAGTATTGACACCCAGGAATGAAAAGTATACATGAATAGACATGAGGAACTTGATTTCATAGGATGAGTACGTAAAAGTTATGACTTCGGGACAAAATCCTTTTAAGGGGGGTAGACTGAAATATCCCTAACCTTTAAATGATTAAATAATGAGAAATAAATGTTATTTGGGGGATTATGAGACCCTAAGACAATATATAAACACTTAGGCGTTAAAACACACCAAAACTCCTTAAGGTCAACAACGAGCGTTAAAGCCGGACCTTAAGCTAACTATGGTATAAGAACTATATAACTCATACTAAGTCAACTAAGGATCATTATACGACCTTTAAAACACAGGTCCTCAGCTAGAACAGAGTGGAAATGTAAAATGCCCGTGAGAGTCACACACCTCCCTTAAGGCCCGAAAGTCCCGGAAAAATTTTATAAGATCAAATAAAGCATAACACTTCATTCCAAATGCACCATAACACTTTAATAAACATATAAGATGAAGTCCTCATGCTAAATTCTCAGTTAAATGCAAAGTGCTCGGAAGTTCCCGATGGGGGCCCCATAAACCCCCGGGAATGCCCCGGAGAAGTGCCGAAGTGGCACGAACTCCAATAAAATCCATTCTTAGAGTTCCTGACATTATTATTCAACATTATAAAGAGAATTCTTGACCTACTTTTTCAAAAATAAACAAAGTGCTCGGGGGAAATTCTTAACGCTCCTATTTTGCTAGGGAGTGTCCTGGTAGCCCGGAAATTGTGTCATGAGTTGATATAACCCCATATAACACAATATAACACCTTAATATATTATTATTGACTATAAAAAATGTTTATAAACACTTGGAACTCATAGATACTACTTATTTTCCAGAATATCCTTAAAGCACAAAAACGCACCTTTGGGTGTCATAAAAACGCATTCTCCGCTATTACCTTGAAGTTTTTGAGGAGCCACGAGTTGATAATATTAAATGGGGATGAAATTACTATCTAAATAATTTAATGCCAGTGCTAAAATCATGGCACAAGTAGGGCCGATTTTATGTTCAAAAAGTAGTATAAAATCAGCATTTTACCTTAGAAACTTTCACCTTTTACCTTAGTATATATGTACCAATTAAATGTTGTGACTTATAACATGTTAAAATATGATCTTAATACAATATAGTGTGACAGGAACCAAGTTAAAAATCAGTTCCATGTAGGCACACAAGGGGCCATTTTTTGGGTGATTTTTGACTAGTTTTAGCTTAGAAAATTATCTTATGGATGATGACTCATCTTCCATGTGCCTAGTGACATTATGTCAAATAATCTCAGTGAAGGGATACTCCTCATTACCGAAAACCTGCAAGGAAACAAGAAGGGATTAGTTTTGTAAAGTCATGAAATAAAATACCTAAAGTAGATCTAACTTTTATGCCTTGTAATTAAACAATGGAGCAGCCCATTCTCTAGCATGTGGCTGCCGATTTTATGCAAGGAAAAGGGGAGTTTGACTGCCTTACAATATCCAAATAAGACATATACCTAATGAAGTTACTTTCCTATGTCTAAAATGACAAAAATCAAATGGTCTCCTCCAGCACATGGCTACCGAAATTAAGCGAGAAAAAAAGAGGTTCATTTGTTGTATTAAAATCAAACTAAAACTCCTACCTACCTAGGCGTGTTCTCATGCCTTCCATTGACAAAAATCAGTTGCCTATCTACACCAACATTACCGTAAGACTACAAAATAAGAGGAGAAGTTAGTAATGCTATTCTATTTAGAAAATTCAAAAGAAACACCTACCTACCTTAGCTCTTGTCCTCTTGTTTCAATTGGCAACCAAAGTCTTCATTCTCTTCTACATGTGGCCGAACGTTTGATCAATAATGGGCATTTTATGGAGACATGGGTCAAATTTGAAATACCACGTAATTAAAAACAGTGATTAATTAGGCTAATTATAATTTTAAAGGCTTAATTACACTTAAATAAATATGAGGGAACAAATCCCGAAGAAAACGGACACTAGTAGAAAAAATTTTAGACGACTTTAAACCACGGTTAATAAAAAACCGTCGTTTAAAGTTAACCACGGTTATTAAGAGAACCGTCATTTATGTTGCTTGGCTCACTATATAAATGACGGTTTCATCAGAAACCGTGGTTTAAAGTTCGACGCCTTAGATAATAAATGACGGTTCCCGTTACAACCGTCGTATATAATCAATATAAACCACGGTTACTATTGAACCGTCGTTTAATGTATTGCGCCACACTTTAAAACCACGGTTTGCTTAAGAACCGTCGTTTATATCTCTCGGACATAGGTTTTAAACGACGGTTTGTGTATTAACCGTCGTTTTGAGTCATTGAATTAAAAACCCGAGGCCTCATTTCTTCTTCTTCCTCCCGACTCTCCTGTGCGATTTCGGCCCGACTCCCCTCCTCTCCCGTCGACGACTTCACCCCCTCGCCGTTTTGCCCCCTTTCCGCCGTCGCCCTGCTCACCGTCCCCAGCTTGCTCCACCGCCTCCGCCCCTCGTCTTGTCGCGCAAGCTCCACCTCTGGTACTGAAGTGTGCCACGCCAACGCCGCCTCCGGTGAAGCCTCGCCTAGCTCCGAAGGTCTGCGCCACCACTCGTCGTCCCAGCTTCTTCGTCGCCATCGACAAGCCGCGCCCAGCTTCTCCGTCTCAGCTTCTCCGTCTCTGCTCACCACCGGTAGCCACCGTAGGTATGTTTGCCGGTTGGGTTGTATACAGGCGCGAGCATGTATGTTCTTGTTCGTCATTTAGAGAATGAATACAGGCGCGAGCATGTAGTTCTTGTTCATCATTTAGGGTTGCAAAATTTTGGGTAGCCACCGATTAGAGAATGATACAGGCGCGAGCATGTATTGTTCTTGTTCGTCATTTAGGGTTGCAAAATTATGGAATAAAACTTGTTCGACAGTTACGGCTGCAAATTAGAGAATGAAAAGATCGAGGCATGTATATTGTTGTTCGCCAGATAGGGATGCAATTTATTTCTTGCAGATAGAGATGCAATTTATTTCAGCACATTTGCTATGATTACCATAGGCAAAATCTTGTGATTATTGTGGATGCATGATTACTTATGTGGTTTTGATGATTTTGGAATCTGAAATTAAAGTTTAAGGTTTCGAATCTGAAATAAGGTTTATGGATATTCCAGTTTGTTTGAGCGAAAGTATGACGATAGAGTTCTATGTAAATTTTGGATTACTCGATAAATGGAGTGTACTAGTCAACATTTGGGAATCACTTGAACCTTGATCTGATGCTGCTATTGTGTTTGTTTCTGCTTAAAAAAAGTGTGGAGTCTCTAGCAATACGCATAGGTCATGCCAAATTTTTTCCAGAATTAACCATTATTCTTATTTTATTGGATAGGTGCGTGTTACTACGGTTGAAAAAGCATAAACGAACCTTAAAGCGCGTTTTTCGAGGAAACCCGGAAAACGCGACTTTAAGCGGGTCAAATAGACTTGTAACAATTTTGGTCAACTAAATAGTCACTAATAAATATTAGTGGAACTTTAGAACCAATAAAATTGATTAAACGAGAAAATTCCAGAAAACGGGTTCCGGTTAGTAAAACTGTCAAAACCGGAAAGTTGTGGGGTGAGAATGCAAACAAACAAACTTAATGTGTCCACTTTGCAAATAAAAAAGTAAAAATGTGTGTGTGTGTGTAGGGGGAACCGATTTCTCTCCTCTCACTCACTCCCTTTGTTATTTTGTAACTCACAAGAAGACAAAGAAATAAAGAAAGAAAAAGAGACTCTCTCTCCTCACTTCCCCTCACCCTCACACGTTGGCATCTCCCTCCTTCTCTATTCTTTCTTCTTCCCTGCGACACCCATGGAGAAAGGAGAAAACTCACTCAACTCTCACCTTCTCTCCTCTCTTTGAACACTCAAATCTTCTCCAAACTCAACAAAAATTATACCATTGGAACCCCCTTGCAAAGGAGAACATTTTCATCCTTCCAAAAATCGAAAATGACCACTTTCATTTCGGTGGGTACTCTCCATTTGAAGATTCAAGTCCACCATTAGAAGCACCCTCACCTCCTTATCATCTTGAGGTAAAAAGAAATTCGAAAATCCATCACTTCTAGCCCTTGTTTGCATTATAAGAATTTTCAGATTTTGAACTCTTGGTTCTTCTTGCTCCAGCCGATTTTGGCTTCTATTTTGGGCTAGGAATATTGTTATCTTACTAGTCAAGAACTTCATTCATCCATTGGAAGGTAATACTCATTTCTAAACCCTAAAACATTTAAATTCTAGGGTTAGTATAAAATGAATACTAAGTAGTTGTGTGTATTGGCATGGGGTGCTGTAGCATTGCCCATTCCTTGAGCAAAAACCGAGAACAAGGAGAAAGGAAGAGGAAAAGAAGAGAAGGAAAGGAAAGAAAGAAAAACTAGCAAGACAAGGTAAATGCTCTTACCTTGGGTTAGTTGGTGTATTGCATTGTAACAGATTTTAAATATCTAAAAATGAGTAGTGTATGTAGTATGAGTAGTAGTGATGTAGTAATGTAATGGAGAAGAAAATAAAACAGTTTTGAAGTTTTTAAATGAAGTTTAAAACCTTGGGAAAACATTGGGTAGTATGTGTATGTGTGCAGGAATTTTATTGTTGTTGTAGTAGTATTGAAATGTGAGCATAATGGCTTGAGTAAACAGGTTGTGAGAATATGTATATGTGAGCTGAAATAATGTGTGGAGAATGTTAAGAATATAGGGGAGACTATGTCAAATTTTGTCTAGGAATTTGAGGACTTAGTGGTTTAAGAAGAGGGAGTAACCTAGGTAGTGACTAGGTGTATTTGGAGAGGTGAAAATGAGTAGTTAAGTATCTTGAAACAGATTTGAAAAGGGTCTAGGTAATGTAAGTAAATAGGATGTGAAGTAATGCATTTTGGATGCTAAGAGTAGCATTAGTTGAGGGAGTAATGAGACATAGAAGTTGAGTGAAAAATCTGTAGCATAAAAAGGGAAGACAAAATCTGTAGCATTAGTGCAATGGGAACAAGTATAAGTGTTGAAGAGAAGTGAGGAAAAATGTGTAAGTGTAACTAGGATTGAGTAATGGGTTTGGTGAATGATTTAAGGTATTTTAAGAGGCCTAAATGACATAATATCATGTGGGACTACATGTAGGAAGATTGGGGAAGAGATGGGTAAGAAAGGGATTGAAAAACAAAGACTGTGGCAGTGTTCTGCTACAGTCCGACCCAGAGCCTGGATCGGACCGTGGGTCGGACAAGGCTTAAGCAACGAGAATAAAACATTCTGGAACGGTCCGACCCAGGAGCCGTGACTCGGACGTGGGTCGGACGGGCAAGAAAATTTCTGTTGTCGAAGTTCCTGACTTCGTCCGACCCAGAGGTTGAGTCGGACATGGGTCGGACGGAGCTTGGACGACAGAACTGAAACTTTCTGGAATGGTCCGACCCAGAGGTGTATGGGTCGGACGGAACAGTTCCGGGTCGGACGGGAAAAATTTCAGAGGACGAAAATCCACTGGAATGGTCCGACCCAGGGCTTGGGTCGGACGACCCATAACTTACAAAAAAAAATGTTTTTATATGACTATAGTATAGTAATCTATATATATATATATATATATATATATATATATATATGCCTACACACATGTATGCATATGTATGTAGTAATACACCAATAATGAAGGTAATAATGGTAAGAAAGTAAGTAAACGAGTAAGGAAACAAGTTTATGAAGTAGTAAAGGAAAGGATGGTTTCGTAAACAAGTAAGAAAATAACGAAGTAGTAAGTAAACAATGAAAGTAACAATGAAGGAGTAAGTTAGATTAATAATAGATCATTGATCATACTACTTCATGTATGTATAGGAATCAAATAGTTGATCGGCAAAGGACCCGGTAGTACGAAAACAACGGTGTACGGTATGATTTCTTCATGCCCTGTATCCTAACTCGGTTACCCCGATTTGTGTGCTTATGTGATCACCAATAAGATAAATGCATGAATCGGACTTATATTGCACTTAACTGTGTTTGAACTATTTTGTTCTTGTGTATCTTCTTGAACATTTAGTTTGTATAATTCATGAAACGTATGAACGAAAATGAAGAGTATGTGTAAGTAATGTGTACTTGTGTATTGTATGGATGTATGGAAATGAAGTACTGACTTCTACTAATTCCTAACAATCTAACTCCTAACATGAGTAATGAGTAAATGGAATGAGTAGAAGTCCGATATAGTTTCGGCCACGCGTGAGGCTAAGGAAACACAAGAGGTTGGATCCGAATCCTGGCTGTAATCTTTTCCATGGACCAATTCCCTTGAATGGGTAGCATCCTGGATTAGTGGGCCACCCTAAAGCCCGGTGGTGGGATGTAGTAATCCCTGCCCGGAGGTCATACCGACTTAACTGGAGTAAAGTATGTAAGAAGTAAGTATTGTATGTGTATTGGTCTTGACTATTGTAAGTCATTGACCGGGAGTAAAAGAGTATTGAACACCCGATTAACCCGGGTGTGTAATGAAGCTAACAATACCTCGTATGTATTGGAGAAGTGTATCTCCGTAATGCGGTGAGTATGGGTAAGTATGAATGGTTGACCTGAATTGTCTTCCTTGCATGTATTGTATGTATGTATGCCTTGTGTATGGAATGTATTGAATTGTATTGTATAAAGCATGTATGTATGTATGAATGAAACGAACCGCATGTACTCGACCAATTAGTTGGCGTACCCTCGCTAGCACGCAGGGTATGCGGTTATCATATGCAGCGTAAGCTGACCCCCTATGGGGAATGTTTTTATTCTACAGGTACCCGCGAGGCGTGACGTTAGAGTAAGTACAAGGTTGAATTCTTTTTGGTATAGTTAGTAGGATGGAAATGGTGTACCGAGTTGTACACGGTGTTATACCCAAAATTTCAACCCCCCCGGAAGAGAGTCTCTACTAATAGGCTAGTTTGGTCAAGTAGCGAAGGTTCCCAGTTCGATCGGAACATTTTAGAGTACCAGGGACAGCTTAGTCATCTCCAGGGGCACTTTCGTAATTTTTCAAGGCTCCTAAGCCCCCTATAGGCTTTCTCTCTCCTCCAAATAAGGGTCAAATCAGTTCAAAATGCTTTGAAATTTTAACCCATGATAGAGGATGACATTTTGGGCATAATGGCGTTGGAATTTCGATTTTTCGAGTTTCCAATAATTTTCTAGCAATTTCTGAGTGAAACTGACGAGAAATTGAATTTAAAAATATTCCAATATCCAAAAAATTCGATTCCACTTTAGAAAATTCAGAAATATCATCCTTTACCCATGTGTAAAATTTCATAATCAAATTCCTTTTGGAAGCCCTTGAGCTAAAACGTCGGTAAATCTTGGTTTTTATCGGATTTTTCTATCTTTAAGGAAGCCTATATAAGGAACCTTATCCCATGATCAAAGGAGAACCTCAAGAACCCTAGACTCTCAAAGAAGGCAGCCGTCTCTCTCTCTCCATGTTTTTGAACTCTAGAACCACAATCAAACACCGAAATCTAACCAAAATCGACACCAAAACACATTTTTCAACACCCACAACATCATCCATCATCAAACCCTCACCAAAACAGCACCAAAACGTGAAGAACATCATGAACAACAAGGAGTCAGAAGCTGGGTTCGAAGTTCTTCCGAATTCGCCATCAACGAGGCCTCCGAAGAATCCCGACGTGAAGAAACACCACGAATCCGAAGGTAAAACTGGTAGAAACTCCACTTCCCTAATTCTCTGCGGTATTATCTGTCTTACCTCAAAATTTGGGCTCAAACTAACCCTTATACGCTTCTGTATTGCTGTTTGTTTAAGCTTCTGTCCAATAACTTGTTTACCAAGTTTCGTGCTTAATTCGAATTCAAATTGAAAACTTTCAATCACTAACGTCTTGTACATCTTTCAGGCTACACACCCATAAAATTTGAGCCAAAAACACCTTCGGGAACAGCCTCAAAGCCGCCGTCCGAGGGCGGTCCGCACCCACGGACGTCATGTCCGGGGTCCCGGACTCCCTGTCCGTAAGCCCGGACGCCCACGGACGGCGGCGGGATTCTAAAAATTCAAAATTTAGGTTTCTAATAATGTCCGGGCCCACGGACTGCCTGTCCGTGGCCCCGGACTTTGCAATTTTTTTTGTTGTTTTCCTTTAATTTCGACTCTTCTGTATAATTAGGTTAACTGGGGTCCGTGGTCTCGGACATGGGGTCCGTGGCTACGGACATAAGCAAAATTCGACCCAATTCTGCCTCTGAAACCCTAGTTTAGGTATCAATTTCAACACTTTAATTTTCTGTCAAAAATGCTAAAAAACACAAAAAAACAGAAGCTCGCGCACTTAGGTTAAAATGACTCGTAACAAGCCGTAATTAAACTAAGTAGAGGAAAAACGACTTCTAGGGGTAATGAAAGTAATTGAACCCTAATTAAGTCGAATATCAAGCCCCCGAACCCGAACTCTCCTTTCCGAATTTGATCTAGGTTAAAATTAGGTGGCGACTCATAATAGGTTCCAGTGAGCTAGCTTAGGTTTTAATAATTATTGTTATATGACATAGTTATTAATCTTAGGTTATAAGTGGACCTAAAACCCGATTAGATCCTAATCAACTTTAATCAACATAGGATAGGGTTTAAAATCGAGGCTCACAGACTGGCGACTCTGCTGGGGACATACTTCTTAATTTTAACTTGTTTTAATTTTAAGAAAGAAGGCTTAACTCGAAAATGTTTATTTATGGCTTTATTACTCTGTTTGTTTACCTTCGTGCGCACTTTAATTTTCTGCACCTTGGCATCATATGAGAGCGAGGGTCCACACAAACCAATTTCACCCTAGGACCCGTTTGAGGGTCCCCTGTCAGGGACTCACACCTTTTAGGTGATGTGAATAAGTGGGGGAAAAGAGGAGGGTGTCATCTAACCACACCCCCTTAATACTTGGGCTTTAGCCCTAAGCGTTTTCCTGGCAGTGTCCTTACCTAGCCCATTGTTTGGTCAGTCAAAGACCCGGCCGTAGACGCACACCTTCAGGTGATGTGAAAAAAGTGGGGAAGCCCAAAGAGAATAGCGTGCAAGCCCTATTCCTTTGTGGTGACCTGGGCCCAAGCCCCAAGGACCTCTCCGGATCGATCCATACCCGGTTGAATTTAAACATCTAGCGAGGACATGTTGAATTTGTGTGAGCCTTGTTTACTTGTATGATCGGTCCATTACCTAGCCTAGAGGTTGATAGGAACTTCTCCTACATTAACCTAGCCCAACCCGAATTGGCGGCTCTACTTGTTTGCGGCCCAGAGGTCCTGTTTGGTTTAATATGTGAGTCGTTTGGGCTTCAGTCCAAAAGCTTAGACTTAGGTGATTTCTCTTTTAGTTCTAGGCCCAAAAAAAAGAAAATCCACATGAACTTGAAATAACTCACAAGGCCTGAAAATAAAATCTTTTTTCGGTTTAGCAACCATCTTCTCTGGCCCAAAGAAAGTTAGGCTCATTTGTGATTTAGGGACCACTCCAGCCCATGTGCTTTGCTCTAGGCCCAAATACATTCCGGCCCAAGGGCTCATTCTAGTCTAGGCAGACTTCTTATTCGGGCCCTGGCCCAAAACCCTAGATCTAGGTGTCACCTCTCATGCCCAATCAAAGCCATCTGTTTACATTTCAGTCCAAATTCCAGTTCATAGCCTGAGAGATACTTCAGCCCAAGCACCTCATTTTCTGGGTATCTTGGCCCACTTGCTTTCAGCCTAAGCTTGTTTCGATCTACCTTGTGAAGTGTCATTATCGCCTTGGTGTCTTTCAACCCACCTCCTCTTGTTAGCTAATAATGGACTTCTTGGAAACAGGCAAGCCCGAATCCAGATGTGGCAGAATAAGGAAATCCGATCAACACGGATGCCCAGTTGGCCGCTGAGCAGCAAAGGTGCAAGGTCTTGGAGTCCATTGTCAAGGAATTGAGGAGTAAGGCTAATATCCAGGAGACAAATCAGCACACTCTGGAAAAGCTTGTGGATGAAAATCTTAACCGTAGTTACATCGAGATTGACTCCGTTAGGGCCCAAGATCCTCAAGCACGTGTGGGGAAGGATGTTCCTGACATCCAACTAGCTGCAAAGGTTAAAAGGGTTTTTAAAAGGATTGAGCGCATAGAGAAAGCCAACAAACCAGCTGGATTCGATTATTTCTCCACGGCATCGTATCTTGAAGTTGATCTTCCCCCAAAGCTGAAGCTGCCTACACTCGCTTTGTACAAGGGTTCCTCGGATCCACATATTCATTTGGCCATGTTCGACCGGGAAATGTCCATCTTAGGGCTCAACGACATGCAAAAAGCCAAAGTTTTCGCACGCTATCTAGACGAGACTCCTCAGCGTTGGTATCTCACTCAGAAGATGAATACCAAAACCTACGAGGAGGTTTGCGAGGCTTTCCTAAATCATTTCGAGTATGCTAAGAACCTCGAGGTCACCAGAATCGATATGGCAGGAACTCGACAGAAAGACGGTGAGTCCATGTCTGACTTCATCAAGCGTTGGAGGAGAAAGGCTGCAGCCATGCCTACCCGAATGGAGGAGCAGGAGCAAATCCGCATGATAATTGAGAACATGCGAAAACACAACCATGAGCTAAAATTTATGTACTTTCCGAGTTTGGACATGTTGATGGGACAAGTCGGTATTCTAGAGGAAAGGATTCATAAGGAAGGTTTGGAGCTCGAGTGCTCAAGAAACTCCGGTAGCGGCTCCAAATTATCTAAGCCAGAACCAGAAAAGGCTTATCTTCAGACAGTAGCTTGCGCTCAATGCAGTTTCCCAGAAGTGAATGTGGTTCAACGACCTAGAGCTCTGCATCAAAACTTTAGGACGGTACCCTTACCACGCCGAGATTCATCGCAAAGGGAATTCATCAACATTGGCCGAACACCAAGTCAGGCGTTTGAAGAGCTTTAGAAGAGAAACTTGCTACAGCCCTTGGCCCCTCGGCCAGGAACCACTCATTTGGGAAGGCATCTTAATCAATTCTGCCGCTACCATCAGTTGCCTGGCCATTTTGCTGACAATTGCCGAGCATTGAAGCACAAGATTCAAGACCTCCTCGAGCAAGGAGTCCAATTTTTCTAAGTATGCAGATCGTTTTATTTATGTTTTCTTGCATCTTCAAATTTTCCTAGTAGCTTATTTTCTTAGTTGGTTTTCAGTCACCATAGATTATAATCTTTACGTTTCTTTCATGATTCATAAATAAAATCATAGTTCCATTTTCACAATTTCTGTACAAACAATTTTTTTTCATTCATTCATTGAAAAGAAGAAACAAAAATGTTTCTAAAGGAAAAGGAATCACGGGGTAATCATTTCCCGACTATGGAACATAACAACTTGTCTCTTGTTTCTAAAAGTTGAACATGCCACGTTAAACACCACAGCTCGCCCCTAAACAAACCACATTGCGGTTCGGAGTCCACATTTGTCAAATTGTCGTCATAAACCCTGGATTAATACTGGCGGCAATCTAAGTTTAAGTTTGTCATCTTTTATCTTTTGTTTAAATGTGCGAACGAGTATCCGAGTGAAAATCTCGCGAGAGTGTCTTGAGTGGAAAAACCATGAGTGAGCGAACGTGTCATTTTTACACGACTCCGGTGAGACCACATTCAAAGGTAAGGTAAACGGCATAACTCGGACCAAAGGAGATTATTTGTAAATTTACTCTTAGACCTGCAAAATGTAACAAAGAGCGGATGCACAACTATCAGGAATGACGAAGCACCTAGGTACATCACCACATAGCCAAAAGCTTGTACACCCTATCATTAAACCCTAGGCACCCCCGTTGAGCCTTTCGTATATCCCTTTTCGATATTATGAGCTCCACAAAATAACCCAGCCAATGATGAATGTCCGACCCGGTGACCAAAGGAAGCGAGGAGCCCGACTCTCGGATAACATTATCATCAGTCCGAAGAAGCAATGCCGGTATCAGCATGACGAAGCGATCCGCAAATGGTCCCAGAGTGACACAGGATCAAAAGAGCTCACATCAAAACACCGGGAAACACAAGAACCCCGAAGGCAATGTCAAGAAAGGATAAAATTAAAAGGCAAACCCAAAGTGCCTCGAAGAAATCCAAATGACAAAAAGAGAAATGGTGTAAAGGACAATTTCAAAAGTCCTGGTCCAGAAGCTCGAAAACAACGTCAATACGAAGAAGCCAGACGACTGCAAGACAAGGAAGATGAATCCGAGAGAAGACGCAAGTTGTAGCTTTGGTCACCCATTTAAGCTCCACATACCTCAAATATCCCTCCATGATCCCGTCGCCTTTCATCACACCCTATGGCCACGTTATAAGCTTTAAAGACTTCCGACTTGATAGTTATGTGTCCAATCACGTGAAAGTAACAGATCAAATGCGTAAATCCATCAAATATCGAATTCAATGGTCTAGAAGTTATGACCATGAGCGAGAAATGAGTGCAAACACCGACCACATCGAGTGTAGGTTAGGAAGCACCAGATCAAAGAATAAGCCTCAACCCTGTGAGGATGAGACTTGTTCGCACGTTTAATCAAAGAAAATACTGGGGGCAATCGATCGTTCCGATCGATTGCCATGAACTCTAACTCGGATTGTCCTAAGGAAAAATACTGGGGGCAATTGTTGGTTCCAACAATTGCCATGTCAACACCAATTGAAACCCAAAGCTTGAGCACCACCATCCCACCACAGACACACATAAGCCCTTACCACCACACACACACTCTCAAGCCCATCATAAATCACAACCCAATCCCTGGTCTATCACAAATCTGGAACACCGACAAAAGCCCTTAGCACCACAACAAACACCACACACTTCCACCAATGGCATGTTCATTTTTCAAGAAGCAAATTGCAGATTTGAAATTTGTAGTCAGGAAATGATCATTTCACTTTCCTTTTTCAGCAGGGTTTTTCTCAAGCATTGCCATGTTCGGCGCATTTTTCAACAGTTCCTTGTTTTGGGCAAGCTTCCAACAAACACTTTAGTTGCATTCTACAACTTTTGGATAACACCTCAACATTGCCAAGTTCGGCACCTTTTCCAACAGTTTCCTGTTTTGAACGAGTATCTTTCATATATTTTGATTGCATACATCTTATCATCATTGCCATGTTTGGCACTCCAGTAATCAGTTTTCATCATTTGCACGAGACCATTATCTTCCTAACTCATTTTTAGTTTGAGACCCAAAACAGTGCGAGGCCCTGCAGTTTCCTCATTCAGTACGAGACCTACCATCTTCATCAGTGCGAGACCCATCATTTTCAAGACTTTGGTACAAGACATCTTCATTCAGTGCGCGACCCAGAATCAGTGCGGAATCCAGCTTTTTTCTTCATCCATTTAGTACGAGACTTCAGTGCGAGACCAAGCATCTTCATCAGTGCGAGACCATCATCTTCATCAGTGCGAGACCCATCATCTTTATCAGTGCGAGACCTATCATCTTCATCAGTGCGAGACCTATCACCTTCATCAGTGCGAGTCCGAGCATCATCATCCAGTGCGAGACCAGTACGAGACCTAGTATCATCTTCAGTGCGAGACAAGTACGAGACAGAGCGTGATCTAAGTTGGCGGGGCAGAGGCAATAAGTCCCCATCTTCGTGTCAACTTCTTGGGAGAAACAACTAGTGGGCAGTGGCAATAAGTCCCCTTGGTAATCTAGAAGTTATCCCAGCACCCCAGTTGGTGGGCAGAGGCAATAAGTCCCCATAGTATACCAACCAGGAGCATTGGAACGGGTTTCGGTCCCCAGAAGCATCCGAGCGTCATCAGCAGCATCAGCATCATCAGCATCGTCAGCATCATCCGCATCATCAGCATCGTCATCATCATCAGCATCACTAGCATTTCAGCATTCTTGCATTTGTATACCACCCAATTTTCACTCGTTAGGTTGTCAACGCCTTAGAATCGCTTGACATTATCTTATTTTCACATTTTAGGTAGTCAACGCCTTGGCATGGCTTGACATCATTTCATTCATTATAGGTAGTCAACGCCTTAGAATAGCTTGACATCGTATCATCCTCATAGGTAGTCAACGCCTTAGAATCGCTTGACATCCTCCCTTACTCACTTTACTCATAGGAGCGCCTTAGAACAGCTCGACACAACTTGTCGGACTTCAATTGCATGTGGGGTCTTTTAAGATCCAAAATTTTGGGGGTATCACTCAAGCATCAACTAGCCTTCTCATTTTCATTACAAAGTCTAGTTGACGGGGGGCAATCTGTTATACCCAAAATTTCAACCCCCCCGGAAGAGAGTCTCTACTATTAGGCTAGTTTGGTCAAGTAGCGAAGGTTCCCAGTTCGATCGGAACATTTCAGAGTACCAGGGACAGCTTAGACATCTCCAGGGGCACTTTCGTAATTTTTCAAGGCTCCTAAGCCCCCTATAGGCTTTCTCTCTCCTCCAAATAAGGGTCAAATCAGTTCAAAATGCTTTGAAATTTTAACCCATGATAGAGGATGACATTTTGGGCATAATGGCGTTGGAATTTTGATTTTTCGAGTTTCCAATAATTTTCTAGCAATTTC